>OY987227.1:16573735-17808038 GCA_963920705.1 Odiellus spinosus | reverse complement strand
CTTAGTTTCTTTAGAATACCGTGTGTGATAAACAATCAAGGTACGAAATGCCAAGAGTTATCTCGGAAACGACGTCATCTGTGGCTCAGAAAGCTAAGCCTTGGACCAGATTTAATAACACAGTATACCAGAGTTTGTTCTAAACATTTTATCTCAGGTAAATTAATAAATATATGTTATATAAACATTTTTATTAAATGGATAAACTTTAGGTGCACCTTCAAAACTTTATGATCAATATAAAATATTTATAAAACTTATTTTTTCTCTGTACCTTTTTTTAATGTCTTCATTTAAGGTTTCAAAATAACTTAGTTTGCACTGCTTAACATCTAAATTAGCAGCCTCAGTAATCACGACGCTCCATCAAAATGGCGGCCTAAAAAAATTCAAAATTTAGCAGACTGGCGCCGTTGTCTTAAGTAAATCTAACTAGATGGCGCTACTATACTCTCAGCTTATGACGTATGATATTTTTTTTTGGGGTCCGTAAGTGCTGACTCCCTATTGGTCAGGTTTTTGCCTCGGAAATTCAAACACAGGGGATCCATTCGTTTTTGGTAGCAGACAACTAAGACCGATCTTCAAAACCTTTTCTATCATATTTAGGAGACGCTTCAAAATAAGAGTTGATATTTTTCATAGGTTTTCGATATCGTAGATTCAGAAAAACGTAAAATCAAGAAATGATACGTCAGTTTTCTTTTACCCTTTAACCAAAAATTGAGTTTACATTTGGATAATGGGCATTCTAATATCAAAACAGGGTTGTTTTCCCTTTTGCTAATATTAATGCCTAAAAATCGTCAGGATTAGTCGAAATAGAGACTTGAAACTTCTACTTGTGTAATAATGCATTTTTTATTCTTGGAATGTTTAAAATAACAGCACACAAACTAAAATCAGGCACTTACATTAATAAATGACTGAAAAGTCACCAAACATAGCTTATGAGTAAAAAATTCATCTTTTGTTTAACTAAAAGTAATCTATTAGCTCACGAGTTGATTATACAAACATTCCTCCTATTACAATATGTAATTTCTTTTTTTTATTCTATTTTAAATTTTAATTAGATAACTTTTAAAAACAGTCTCGCAATTCAGATCTATATATAAAATTTGTTTTTTTTACACTAGAAAAATTTACAACTGGGCTAAAATTCTTGCGATGTTAATATTAATACCTAAATGTTTGTAATTATTTTCCTTGAGTTTTATTGACCTAATTGGGCCCCATTTTACAATACCGAGACAATATCTAACTTACGTAGTCGCAATCACTGATTATATATATAGAATCAACTTCCATTACCCCAGACTTTAAATATATTTGTCAGATATTTTATTTTTAAGTCTGTCATTTAAGATGTCATCATTGATTAATTCATCTTACAATCTTAAACTTCCATTTAGAGCAAATTAAACTTAAAATATTACACTATCACGTTTACAGTTTACTTTTAATTGGCACAAATAACTTGCTTAGCCATTTTTTACCCATTTGGTTATACTTATTTTGTTTTAAATTAAAGGAATCTGCGAAAACTTTGTTTTGTTCAGTTTGGCCTTATTCGTCAGTAAAGGTTAATTTTTTTTATTAATGGAATGTTAGGATTGCCAAAACATACTTTACAAAACTTATATACTCTAGAGTAAATAATTAAATTACATATCAATTATTATAAATGAAAAATAAGCCTCTTATATAGTTAAAAAAAAAAAAAAAATCAAACCTCTGACCAAAAAAAAAAAAAAACAACTAAAAATAGCAACCTTTGGTACAAATTGGTTTTTGTTTAAAACTTAACATATTTATATACAGAAGATAAAATTGTGACCATAAACTGGCACTACGATTTAATTGAACTCTATTATAAAATCAGTAAACAAAAAGAAAAATTAATCTTGATTAAGGCAATGTATATAAAAATGATTAAATTTGTTTTTTATAGCTGCTGTCATAATTTTCGCGTTTAAAAAAAATTAAAGTCTAAATTAATTCACCTCCTAAATAAGAACTAACAGTAAAGCCTGTCAGTAATAACAAGAATATGATAGAAAATTAAATTAGGAATGCTCGTTTTTACATAGAACCTAGCCAGAACTCTAGGAACCCGTTTTTGGGGTGATATGAAGTTCGCAAGATCCCATAAATTTTAACACAACGGTGTCGAAGCACCTCATTGGTTTTTGAAGCCTTGCGTAAATTGAGTCTAAGTAAAGGAATTCTGCTCTACTAGCGTAATTTACTATCTTATTCTTGGTAGTAAATAATATACAAGCATAAATTAAATGCTAAATCATTATATTCTCACTTTTCATTAAAGGGAGAATGCAACCTGAACCACAAGTGATTTTATATCCATTCCTTATGGTTTAAATAGGCCAACTCACTAGTAAACAAAAGTTATAATCACTATTAAGCTAGAAATCAATTTTAAACGTAAAAATAATCCATGAAAAGTTTGATATCTCGTAGTTAACAGTCAAGGTGAGAGGCACAAAACAAAGCGCTTTTGCCCATCTGCGACCGGATAACTACAAGATATTAAACTTAAGCCCACATTCAGGGTAAGTTAAAATTAATTTGTACCTCAACATTTATTTGTAAAAAAAATTTATAGTGGATTGTGCCTTTTTAAAACGATAATTAATAGTGGATTAGTCTTTTTTAAATGATAAATAATAATAAAAAAAAACTTGTCGGGTTGCATTCTCCCTTGGAATAATTAAAAAACATTGAAAAGAGCAAAACTTTTCCTTCAGTTTGCCTTCCTCTCACAAAATTGTAAAAAGATAAAAAATTAAAAGCCACGCTGTAAAAGAAACTTGACTTTTCAGAAAAGGGGCTAAAGATTACTCACTTAATGAGTCTTATTTTTTTTTTTTTTAATACTAGAGGCATTTAAGTAATAATTAGGTTAAAAAGAGCATTGATATTTAAGAGCGCATTGTTTTTGCTTTGAAAAAAGAATAGTCCGAGTTGCCATTTCTCAACAATGTCATTTAAAGTTATCATTTTGTTTAAAAAAATATAATATATCAAAGAATTTAAATAAAAAATAATTACTTAAGAGACTTAGACTGAAAATTACGAATTTACATTTTCTCTTTCACTTCAATTCTATTCTATCTCTCTCTCGAAGGCCAATCTTTACTAAGTTCCAGGTTTTTTGCCTCTCTCAATAAATTTTTCGTATATCATATTAAGTAACTAAATAATTTGGAATTTTTATTAACGAAGAAGTAGATTCTCGGTGTCATTTAAAAAAATATCCCCATTTCGCTTTAACAAGGACTATGTCTGAAGCTCCTCATAAGAGGAACGAGCAAACTAGGTGGGCCGGCTTGTCTTAAAAATGGGTGTTGCAAAAGTTCGTACGCATTCGCTCTTTGAGATGGATCCCTTACCAACATTTTCTCTAAAAAGCCTTGAAGCCTCGGTGAAACCTAATGAAGGTGTTAATGGGATTATTATGAAAATTTAAAGTAAGATTGGACTGTTATAGTTTATGCAAACCTTGTGAGTATTCTTCAGTTTCGGAGGAGGCATATCTCTGATTCTTCTCATAGCTTGTAACGGTGGTTCGTTAAAAAAGGGCGGTTCTCCATCCACCATTTCAATGACCATTATACCCAGTGACCAAATATCAACCTAAAAATTAGTTTTATAACTTAACACCTCTCGTTAATGCAACCAGCTTTCGCAATTTACTTCAGGTCCATATGGAAGCCTAGATATGACTTCGGGAGCCATCCAATAAGGGGTCCCGACGAGCGATTTCCTTTTTGGTAAATCTTGGGAAACTTGGGCGCAGAATCCAAAATCTGATAATTTAACCTAAATAAGGATAAAAATGTTAATTACGAGTACCTTATTAAAAACTTAACGGAAAAGGTTTGAAATTATTACACGTCCATCACTCGCTAAAAGTATCGAATCACTTTTAATATCACGATGGATAACGCCTTGGGAGTGTAGGAAAGCTAATGCTTTCAAACACTGTTTGCATACAGTGGCTATCTGCTCTTCATCCATTCTTTTTAAGAAAAATCAGTGGTCAATTAATTAAGACTCTAAAAAAGTGTTAACTAAGATCTTATTTCAAGTCTTAAGCGTACCGAGCGTGTGTCACGATGTCTGTCAAAGCCCCACCCTCTAAAAACTCCATGACGACCCAAAGTTCATCACCAACTAAGAAACTGTCATACATTTCTACAATATTTGGGTGATGATAGTCTCGCATTATGACCACCTTTTAGAAAGAGAAAAACATTTACGTTTCCACGCCAAACTTCGCAAGTTTGCAGGGAGAATAATTTGGTCAGACAACCGTTAAATCAATAAAAAGGTATTACTAATAACTAAATTGCCTGAACAATTTATTGTCCCTCTATTATGATAATACCTCGTTGAAAAGCAACTCTCTTCTCTGCTGCTTGCACAGATCCATTTTTTTAACCGCTACCTGTTTCCCAGTTGAATTTTCGGTCGCTATACAAACGATACCGGTAGACCCTTCTCCTATTTTGATAAAGTTTTCGAGATTCTCTCTGGGGTCTCCCGGGCTTACCACCATTTGTAGAGCAGCGCGAAACTGTAATTTTTATCAGGCAAAGGGAAGTTGGAATAATAAGTTTATAGGAGCCATATCAAGATTTACAATTAAAAATATTTTAAAAAGAGTTAGCTAAAAGCCAAATATTAAGTGCCAATCTTTATGTAGCCACATTTTTCTACCTGTTCGTGGGACAATCTTTGCTGCTCAGCTTGTGGATTCTGACCAGTGCCATGCATTTTAGTGTTGTCAACCCGCTTATCAACAGTTGCGCTAGGCATTTTGGTCTCCTAAAACCATAAATGTGGAGTAATTTAAAAATTAACGTGCAAAAGCCATTGCCTTCTATTCGTAACTCTACTACAATACTATCTCTGGTTAAAAAAATAACATTGAATTTTAACAAATTCCATGCGCAGTATTAGAAGTTACGTATCAAAGACTTTCTGGGTTTCAAATATAAATTCTCGAGTTGTCAAGTTATAAAAATCAAGGTACAAGTACCTTATGGTTATCTTTTCTGTTGCTATCTCTCCCTAAGCTACTATCTTTACTAGGAAGGGAGGGCTGGGAAGAGTATAAAGCTCCATTATTCCCATGAGAAGGATTATTCCTGGGATTGGGATGATGCTGGCCATTATTCTGGTTAGGAGGTGGAGGATGGGTAACTCCAGTGCCAGCGGCCGTTTCCCCGTACGATCTATTGGACGGAATAGACTGCGAAGTTATTGATCCATTGGTTACGTTGTGAGCGCTGTTGATCCCTTGTTGGTTATGATGATGATGGTTATCGTGTAAGGACGGATGGGACTGATGATGAGGTTGGGTTGGTGGGATGTTATTCTTCGAAGGAAAAGGGGGCTGTTGAGGGAGTTGCGGACCTCTTTGTTGGTGCTCCCAACTATTGGGATCTTGATGATTATAAATAGGATTATTATCCCAAGGTCCATGATGTCCTTTAGCGGAACGCGTCAGGCCTTCTCGACTGTCGTGTCCATATACAGGCATTCTACCGCCATCAACTTGATCTCTTGGGTGAGTATCGTTGTAATAATTCCCGTAATGCGGAGGACCCCCCGGAACTTGAGAGCTTGGCGGAATATATGGCTGTTGTTGATTGGGTGGGTGGGTATGGTGGTAACTGTTATAATGGGGAAGTTGCTGAGCGAGTTGCTGTTGAGAACCCGAATACATTTGTGAACCTCCGTATTGCATAGCACTCTCTTCAGGCACTGGTGGGGGAACGCGGCTCACATAGTCTCTACGGGACATTGGTGGACTTTCTTTTCGAAGGGAATTGGACCTTGTTACTGATATGGGTCCATTTCGATTACCATACATACTTCCCCTTACGATAGTCTACAGTCGTAAAAACAATGTTTTAGACAGTTGTTTTATCAATATTGACCCAAATAAACTTACGTGAAGTTTCATGTCTGAAATTTCAGTTGGCGTGATACTTGAAGGATCTACAATTGGCTTCGGGCGATCCTGTTGAATTTGAATGAGGCTCGCCCATTGAGGTGGAAGACCAATGTATTTTCCCTCTTTCGGATCAAACCCGGTGTGAACCCGATGTTCGAAATTTGTCGGGGACGATATCACCGGTTTTTTCTTCTTCTTCCCAAACATTTTTATATTCTGGATTTATAATTGCATAAACCATTACATTTCACGAAGACACGAAGAGAAAGTTCACACACCTTACATAAGGCCAAGGCTTACAGAAACAACTTTTTAGTTTTTATCGACAATAAGGTTAAAACTGAAAGCCTTAGATGTTACATAAAAAATAGAACTTACTTCGATATCAATTTTGGAAGATAAAAAGGAACTTAATTCCTTAAATTTTTATGTAGAGAGCAAAATATTAACTAGACAAATTTTAGGAGTACGCCATTGATTTTTGAAACATTCCACGCATTCTTATTTTTGACCCACATTGAACCGCTGACCTTTTGCACTTTGACCGTCGTCTGCAATTGTCACAGATTTTCTATTTATCAATCAAATAAATCATAGGAATTAAACGGGTCGTAAGTTTTTAACGATAAGATAAGATTAATCCCAAATTTCCGTTTGTATTGTTAATTTGTTATCAAATCCAATTTTGATGATATCTGGAATGTTATGTTTATAATTAATTTCGAAATATCAAAACACATGACTTGTTCTCGTGAACGCCACGCCGGACGAATGTTTAGTCCTAAGCCTTGGGTACAAAGGAAAATGAATTTCTTATTCATTCTCATATAAATCAGTGACAGGCTGACAGCGTGTACAAGTTAAAGGTAAAAAAACATTGCTTTGTTTGGTTTGTGCATGAATTAAATTATTAAAGAAACCCTTTCATTAACGATAATGAACGAGTACAGTTTGTGCTTAAGTCAGAGATAAGATATAGCTACTTTGGAGATACACCAAAAAGCATGGAACAAATTCAAGTTGTAGAAGAAATGCTCAAGCATATTCAATTGGGTCAGTTTGAACTGGGATTTCTCTTCGCTAATATGCTTGAGTGTTCTACTCATTCTAAATATAATATCCGCGATGTCATCAAGGCTATTGTATATCATCCTGAGACTGTCTGGTAATTAATAATTGAGAGAAATTCAGTGGCGCTGCTAGTTTTTTCCCAACATAGCCTGACAAGTGACAACTAAGGCCACCAAATAAGGAATTTACTGACTGTGTTAAACTAATTTTAAATCTGAAACACGTACCTGCCAACGTTACGTCTGGGACCTAATGGGGTTTTTCTTTTGACTGCTCCAACTTCTCCTTTAGCACTCCAAACACTATTAATGCAATATATTTTACAGTGCTCCGGGAGCAGCCCAACGAAAAACACTAAGCAACCTCCCTATTTTGATACAAGTCTCTTTTTTTTGGTGGTCTAAGCAGATAACCTAGGGGTGCTCAATTGAAGTTCATTTAGTGTTATTTTTTGGCTCGAGAGGATTTTGAGGCCTATTACTTAAAATCTAAATGTAGAATGCAGCCTACCCCTTTAAATACTTAGCGGTGCCACTGGATAAATGATAATTAACTGTCGCTAGATCGTGCCATTTTCCTTTCAGCTTGAATAAACAACAATGTAATGAGTGGAGCTGGCATTTTAGCCAATTGGAACAAAAATCTGGGAAATTACATGATGTATGAGTTTTGTAGCTTTATAATTGAACCATGGATGGAGTAGGAATAAGGCGTTCTTTACGTAAAAAAGATTGACCAATATGTTCTCATGCGCCAAATACAATTATTTTATTTTTCTTACCATGTATGTGATCTTTTTATATATGGATGCCACAATGTGGTAAGAAAAATAAATACATTTAGAGTGTGAACGCATCAGTCAATCTTATTAACTAACTTATTAATCCTCCTTAATCGACCATTTGGTAAAAGGTTTAATTTTTTGGCATTAAAGGATTACATAAATGATGAAGCAGAGTTTCGTTTGATCTTGCAAAATTCAAGTTTTCTTGAGGCAGAAGTTATATCAGTATGTAATGCGTAATATTTTTGCCATACCCAATTTGGGGTAATTATCCACTTCTTATTTGTTAAGGAGATACATTTGAAATACTGTCAAATATTCAATGAAAATGAAGAGAGCAGTGAATGGTCTAGCACTTGTTTAGATGCTCTTCTAAACAACCTATTACTTGTGCCTTCTGTTTGTAACATCCTCATTATAAAAACTCTCGAAGCTGCCAAGAAAGGAAATAGTCTTCCTAAGATCTTCCCTTTAGGAAATTTGTACTTGAAATGTTTAGATCGCATATTGAAAAAGTTAAAAGCCTTGGAGTTGCTGGAAAAGCCCTGGACTGACGCAAATTTATTTCAAAGTGCCACGCGTATATTGAATACCTTTCCTGATGATTTTGTTGAAAGTCAAGATCCTGCCTTTAGCCAAATTTTTTTAAAAAATATTCTTGAAAACTTTGTAAACATGATCCAACACAAAACATACTTAAAGAATGGTCTATACGCGGCACTCTTTGGTCGGGAAAAGCCAGCGTTACTAAAAATTTACGAATCAATCGAAGATACTTTGCATTGGAGGATTGGAGAATGGAATGCTGTTACTCGAGACAGTTTGTATGGTGGAATTTTGAATGATGGTACGATAAAATTTAACGAAGTATTCCTCCAAATGGTGAAGTCCAAGATACATTTTCTAGATGGTTTAATGGTAAATCAAGATGAAAATTTGCGCTTATGAAATTTAAGCCTTAAATCTTGCTTAAGCTCATTTTCCCTCTTTAGAACTCTAGTGTGGATCACATTTTGAATGGGAGAGTGGATTTGTTACTGAAGTGTTTCTCTGACTCTTGGTTTTTTAATTTGTTGCCATTGATTGTGAACCGTGCGTGGTTAGAATGTGGTACTGACCGCGAAGCTAACAATGTTTTGAATGTTATTGCGGAAATGGTAAATTATCAAATTGATTGTTTCATATCCATGTGTTAATGAAACATTTTTTGCTTAGAGCATTGAAACCGATGATGTTCTGCTGAAAAACTTGATGGTTTTAATGAAGAGCAATTATCAAGTTACTGATTGGTGCATTTCTAAATGGAGGTAAAAAATGTCTCCTTATATAGCTGCAATTTGTAATAGTTAGATAAAACTATTTTATCTTTAGAAACAAAAATCATATTTCGGAAACTATTGAGATTCTTAGTAAGAAAAGGAACATTTTTTCTATCCTGCAAATTAACTCCCCTCTTTGCGTTATTCATAAGTTTGTTGGACTAAGAAACTTATCCTCAGATGAGGTTTTAGAATTTCTTCAAAGTAAAACTGTGGCTAAAGGTACGAGATGATCGGAATACTTGAAGATTGGGTTAGGTTTATAGAAAATCTCATTTATAGGTCTGGAGAATGAAAATCAAATTCTAATCTTTCACGGATATCTCGTTTTGAGCCATGTCATGGATGCAATTTTCTATTCTCTGAAACTCAATCAGTGCGTTATAAATAAGCTTGAATGTGAAAACCATCAAATGCCATTTTCAAAAGAAGCTACTTTAAGAAGTTTTCTAATGAAGGAAGGGTTAAATCGAGCTTATAACGAATTTGTAACTAAAAACCTCGAGTTAGCTAAAACTCATTTGGACAAAATTGACCTAGTGGCCTTAAAAGTTGAACTGATGGAAGATGTATTTAGTTTAATGTTTCTCAATCACAATGACTATCAAAGTCCCACACCTTCTCAAGACGAATCTGATGAGGGACATATTGGAGTAGATATGAATTCTTCGTCTGAAAAGCTGCCTCTACGTTTAAAATCTATTGGTTACGAGATTGCCACTGAAGGATTTCATTACTCCCAAGAAAGTCTGAAGACTAGCCATTCAAGAACCATATCAGAATCGTATCAAGGTAGTTCCCAGAGTTCTAGTGGAAGTAGTTGTAGCAATTCGAAGTTTGGCTTTCTGTGCGATGAAGTACTTTTGAAGGACTTGATTGGCTGGCTCAGTGATGCCTTCTTGGATACCAAAAACGCGGTTTATCAAGAATTTGGGGTTAAAGGCATTGAACCAACATCAGAAGTTGGACCTTCCATATCATCCGTGAAGAGAAATGAAATTCAGAAAAGACTTTCCAACCTTTCTGTCTACATAACTGAGGCACAGTGGCGTTACGAGCTTTTATCCAGTGATGCTTCTAAGATTCCTGTGATGGAGAAACCAAAGACACCAGAAAAACAAGGTTTTATCATGTGGTTTTCTAAAATAAGAACTTCAATAATTGCTATTATTTTTAGTTACTTTTATGGTGAATGGAAAGCGTAAGAAAAAGAAGAAAAGAAAATCAAGCCACTCCATTTTGACTGACAATAATAGATCACAGTCCCTGGGAATATACCAAAAGATGTTAGCTTCCCCTGAGGCTCTTTTGAGATATTCTTTACTTAATGGAAATTTAAAGCAAGCTGGTCAAGTTATTCAGGTACGTCTTTTTTATTGGTTAAATTCAAGATCCTTATTATATTTTTTTTTCTTACAGCTATTTAAACTAGAAGAATCATACGATGGAGTAGAAGCTGTGTTTTCTAAACACTTTATTGAATTAGCCACCAAACTATCTTCATCTAAAGTGGAATCAAATTCCAAACGACAAGAAAGGATAGAAATGCAAGGCTCGACTCCAGATGTGATATCCAAAGTTAATGGAAATGATGTATTATCGTTGGTTTCCGCATCCTTAGAATCAGCCAATCTTATCAGCAAAATAGAGAATCATTTTCGAGATTATCCCAACCCCAAGCTCAAAGAAATAGACGATTTACAATCCCACCCTGAGCTGTCAAACTCTCATCTCGCCTCCAGTTTGCTTAATGAAGCCAAAGAAGTGGACTTAGCAGTGTTGACTGATATTGCTTATTCATTTGGCTTTTCCCTCGAAAAAATAATGAACATCTTGATTTTCGCCCTGAGAAGAACAAATTTAGCTCATCCCAATGTTCCTTTCCAGGGCAAAGGAAAGAAACAAATTCATACTAAAGGGATTCTAAATTTCTCCAAGCAAATTCACGAGTACATTGAAGAAATTCTCAGCAATCTTAAAAAGGAAGGAGACATCTTTTCCCCGTGTTATTACTTCGAGAAGTCTCGTCCAAGGTCACTATTTTTCAGTTTGGGGGAACTTGAATCTAAATCAGTTAAAAAAAATGTGGAACTGTGGAAGAGTTTCAGCTATCAATGTGACCTTTTAAGCAAAATGTTGACCAAAGAAGAGAAATCGCAAGTCACTCTTCTGGATAACGAAGGGAGGGACTCTGACCTGTTGCATTCAGCCTTTTTTAGACTTTCCAAATTCAACACTCAAGATTTAGTTTCATTTCCTACCAATAAGAGAGGAATAGTCAACTACTTGGAGACTGTCTTCCAACACGTGAAAGCAGTTTCCAGCGTCTTATCTAACTGTGCTACAGGATGGATTTTGCGTAAAAGCTATTTCTCTGTATTGGATGAAAGCCCTATTGCCATACTAAGTGGATTAGTTCTTCAAAACTCTGTTCCTTTGAAAGAGTTGGTATTTTTTTTAACTTAAGTGGTAATATTTACTTAAAACTAAAAAAAGCATAATTTTGACCAGTCTGGAAGCTTTCGCTCAACAAATGCACCTAGATTTGATGCATGTCATCACTTTAGCGGCATGTCCTCTGATTCTTAACAGCTCAGACACAAAGACAAATGTCTTACTTCATAGTAATTAATAAAAATTATCAAAATGTATTTTATCCCTCATTGTTTTAATTTTTATTTTTACTACAAATTTTAGGAACCAGCTGTGATAATGTAGTAGATTTTTCTGGGCAAAATCCAGAGGAAATATCAAAGACGTTACTAAGAGAAATTGTTGACATAATTAAAAAGGGCGATAATATCTTTGACCTAAGACGCGCTCTTTCAATTTGTCATCATACAAATGTCACTAATTGGATGGCAAATTTTTCCATTTTGAAATCAATTGACTTGACGGCTCTTGAAACTCAAGAAGAGAAATTGTCTTTTTTTATCAACTTGACCAATGCTCTATGGCTTCATGCCATATTCACAGATTTCAGGAAAAATACAGAAAACTTTGCAACCGTAGAATATTCATCGCTGCGCACTCTATCCAATTATTCTTCCTTGTTGTCACCTTATGCTTGTGAACGAATTGTGAAGCAGTGTGATGTAAAATACATCATTGGTGAACTTGGTTCAGTTAGCTTGTTTGACTTGAAATTCTTGCTTCTCATCAAAGATTCGTACATTCCAAAATATCTTGAAAGCTCGCCTCTTTCCCACTTAACCAGCATTACTAATTTTGAAAACATAAACAAAGAATATCTTCCATCTATTGAGCCTCGTTCTTTATTTGTTCTAAATGAGTGTTTTATTTCATCTCCTATATTTAAGGTATATTAAATTAAGTGAAGATTCTGTTGCAACCAATTGTACAACCAATATTTTGATTTCAGATTCTTAGCTCGAGTGATATTAGAACAGTTTTGGATGAGTCAATGCTAGAGTATCTTAATAATAACGTAGAAGTTGACAGTTCTTTGAAACTGGTTAGTTTGAAGTATGGCTTTTATAGAATATTGAGTCCGAGAGTCAACTTTTTTTTTTTTTTTTTTTTCTTTAGATATACCTTCCTGAATTGCTGATTTGGCATTACTCGGTTTTTGCTTGCGAAGATCCTAATTACAGTGCAGTTTATGAAGGACTTGTTACCTTTATCGCTAGTAACGTAGCGTCTGATTTAAAGGAAGATATCAACAGTCTTCTGAAGATGAATATTACAATAAAAACTGAAGTGCAAGGTACAAAGTTTCGTGAGGTTCTTCTCAGTTGGATCTAACATCTTTTATATTTTTTTATAGAAACAAAAACTCTGCCCTTTAAGGTGGAAATTGTTCCATTCAACTATCAGTTTGGTTTAGTATTTCAATATTCAAAACCTAAGGAGTCGTTGAATGACACTACTCAAAACCAATCTTTTGATTTTGATCTGCCTAAACATGTGCTTGAATATGTTTCTACTAGTTGCTCTTTGGTTTCGGATCTAATGACTGTCTGTAAGGAAGTTTCCGAGTGTAAAGACATCACGATTTTTAGGGATGCAGATTATTGCGATCAAGATATTACTCACTATCCCCTGTGTGAACAATTAATAGCCGGTCGTTCAATACAGTTTCTTAGAGGGAATAATCAAGATGAGAAATCTTGGCTGGAAGCTTATCTAAGCCCTAAACCAAGTGAAAAGTATATATGGAGGCAAAATCAAGCTTGCATTGATGCCAAAAAATTCAAATTGGCCCTTGAAAACTTGGAAGGATCTAATCTAGTCAAATTCAGTCGTGACTTGGCGGAATACCGGGATCTTTTGCTGCGCCATTTAGCCTCTCAAACCATATCCTTGCAATTTCCTGATCCGTGGAGTTACGCCCTAAGAATATCTACTGACAATTTTAGAACGAAAACTGTGCTAGAATGTTTAAAATTTTGGCCGGATCAAGCATGCCTGGATACATTGCGGGGGTGCC
This sequence comes from Odiellus spinosus, assembly GCA_963920705.1. NCBI lineage: Eukaryota > Metazoa > Arthropoda > Arachnida > Opiliones > Phalangiidae > Odiellus > Odiellus spinosus. The sequence continues at coordinate 17,794,428 of OY987227.1, read as the reverse complement.
TCCATTCCTTAAATCCCCAAAATTCAAAGTCTCTCCGGAATGTTTTGAAGCTTAAAATCGAAGAACTACACAGTTACATGCAAGCCATAAAGTTACTAAAGAAGAATTTAGATTTTCGGTTAAAAATTACCACTTGGCAACAAGTTCAGAATCTGGCTGATACTGATATGGAAGCACTTATCAAGGGCCTAGAATCAAACCCAAAAGTGCTTTTTGATTGCGTTAGATTTCATAAAGTGCCAGATAGTTTAAAAATGGTAAAGGATCGTTGTTGTATGTGCTTAGAAATTTCAGTTCATTTTGTCAATATTTTCAGTTTGTTGCTGAGCTGCATATTGTGTCTCTTCTCGATGAAAACCCGACAAACAAAGCGAAAGCGAAGGAGGTAAAAAGTCTTTAATATTTATGAGCTTTTCTCTTACATTGTGGTCGCCTGAAATTTCAATTTCCAAAATAAATATTATTAATTCTTTAAAGGTTCTAACCAAGTTTAACGAATCACATCTTGAAAGTTTATTAGAAAGAGTCAAAGTGTGTTCTCTGGATGGAAGGCTTTTCATTGTTGATTACATCATTAAAAACTTTCCAAACTCCATTTTAATTTCGGACTTGAAGAAACTGAGAATTGGGCTCAAAATGTTGGGCTGTATTTCCATGGACAATTGCAGTGATTATGAAAGCCTTGTCAGTGAACCGATTCTTATTTTCGAGCAATTGCTTATGAATACTGAGGTGGGATTTTCTCTGTCTCTCTTAAGTTTTAAGTTTTGTATAAGTTTTTTATTCCTTAGCTCGAAACTGCTTCGAAAACTCTGGAGTTAATTTTCATGGAATCTGACTATGTTGAGTGTTTGAACAAGGAGACGATTAATGATTGCATTGAAAGATACGCAAATGCTGCCTTAGAATTTTCATTAGTTGATACGTTACCTGGTAAATGATACACCTATAAAACTAAATTTCACTCAAAGTTTTAACTCAAATATTATGCTCAGACCCACCAGATACTGTAAGCCTGACTTCTAATGGGTCTAGAGGAGACCAGTTTGTGATGCCTGCAACAACCCCGAAGAAAAGCGAGTGGGTACCGGATAATGCAGTAAGCTTGTGCATGGTCTGCAGTGCTGAAAATTTTAGTATGGTAAGGGAGTTTGACTCTTCTTTATTGAATCTTCGCCCTAGTAAAGATATCATTCTCTCACAGTTTCTTAGAAGACACCATTGCAGACGGTGTGGAAGAGTGGTCTCTTCAAATTGCTCTCAGAATTCGATGGTTGTTGCTGGATATCATAATATCCCTGTCAGAGTCTGTGACAATTGTTACGAACAGACAACTCACACCTCGTAAGTTAACCCCAGCTTAGACAATATTCATTGTAAATGATCCTAAATATTTTAAAAGCTTCTTCTCGCCTGGCACACCCACTTCTGCTGAAAAATACTTGAAAACTGGGGTGGATCTCCCTTATTGTAAATATTTTAAAAAATATTTTTGGCAAATTCTCAAATAACTGCTGAAATTCTTCATTCTAGCAAACAGTCCAAGTAGTAAAACCCTCTCGAGACATAGATCGTCCACTATTGGAAGCTTCAAAACGACGCCATGGATACTAAGTTGCGATGCGGATGATCTTGAAGCCATTCGAGAAGAATTTTGTTACGAGCAAGCACCTAGCGTTCCTCTGTGCCTCTCTATCCTCGAGATACACAGTGACTCTCAAAGATGCGCTAAATATTTATTGACACTTTCAGATAAATTATTCGCTACCATAACACCAAGAAGTTCGGGAAAGGTCAATCCAGAAGTTGATTATTCTTTGGTTCTTAGGTAGACTAGTTTGAAATTTTTAAAAGTAAAATAATATAGACAACTAATCTTTATAAATCTTGCGTTTCAACTAGTATGATGAGGATGTTGTTATTAAGTGCCAAAGTTAAGTTCCTCAAAGCCAAAGACATAGATGGAGTGGAATATTACGAAATTTACAATGGTCTATTAGACTTAGTGAACTTGCTTATAAAAAATGACTGTGCTCACCTAATTCCAACTGAAGGAATTACCACCAAAGACGCTGTCAGGTATTAACAAATCTTGAATTTTTTTGTCAAAAATAATTGGTAATGATTTATTAGACGCATTCGAGATCGCTTGATGGAAGAAGAAAGGATGGCCATTTCTGTTATGGGCGATGAGGGCAAATTTGATTCCAATTTCGAATTTAAGCAGGATCGCAGGCAGCATTTGTTAGCTCTCGAAGTCTCCACCAAATTTGGTTTAGATCGGGCTAGTGTATTCGCAAGTTGGGGAATGGTTTGCCTTCGAGCAGGTGATTGGGTCTCTGCCAGAGAAAAGTTTTCTTATTGCTTCCAGGTTTTGAAATACATAGAAATTGAATTTTTCTTTGGAGCACTTGGTTAACTGTTATAAAATTTTAGAAACCTAAGGATTTAAGTAAAGTTCAGCAAGAAAATCCCTTGCTGAAAGATGTTATCAGTACGCTAGAAATGTCTTCAAAGGGCCAATACAAAGTATGTCTTAAAAAAATTTCCCTATCCCAAAATTTATGTTCTTACCTCGTGAATTCACTTTACTAGTCTGGGACTATCCTGAGTTCCTTGGCATCGTTGAAGAGTATTCAGAAAGGCGAGACCAAGTCCAAAATAAAAGAAGAACAAACCCATGTCATGATTGAAGAATGCGCGTATTATTTAAACAAATATGGTTCTCACATGTCCATAGTTTCCTTTTACCAAAAATATGGCATGTTTACGGAAGCTCTAAAATACATTTTAGAAAAGGTTATTTTGAAAGAAGTGTTTGTACTAGTTGGTGCTAATTAATGCGTTTCTTTTTTCATAATTTAATGATTATTAAGTCATGCGATACCGAAATATTCGTCAATGGACTTCTCATGCCTTCTGTGAAATGCGCAGAATTGGGATTTTTGTTGAGACAGCTTCAAACTAATGACCCTTCGTTAGAAAAATGGTGGCCTTTCCTAATATCCACTTGCTCTCAGTTGCAACAACAGAATTTGTTTCACGTCCTTCATAAAATTCAAATCTTCATGGAAGTACGCTAATGCTTCAAAGCCTTCAATTTATCTATAGTGGCAGATTGATAACTTCTCTAAACCGCTTATAGGATTATATTCGTTCAGGGATGACAAGTATTCGATTTTACCAGGCACCCGCGAGAGACTATGGCATGCTTTTTGAGCGTTTGCATCATTTAAGAAAAGGTAAATTTGAAAGAAGTGTTTGCACTACTTGATGTTAATTAATGCTTTCCTTTTTTTCATAATAAAGCCAGGCACAACTTTGAAGAATTTTTGAAAAATGAAGTTAACTTTACAAATCCTAAAAAAAAGATTTTGAAATTGGCTCCCCCAGCAATTCAAGCGTAAATATTTTAATATTATATATTACATGCCAATTTATCATAACCTAATGGCTATTTTTTAAATCAGCCATATCGAAACAGTTCTTTTACAAACTGAAATCACGCGGTACCTTCATCATTGTGAAGAAAATAACATCCTTGATTTAAATTTGGAACAGGTGGAAAGAGAAATAGTCTCTAATTTTCCTAAAGAGAGAAAACCATTGTGCCCTCCAACTTTGTTCGATAGTAAAGCGCGAAAAACCGCTCTCACTGTCGCAGTAAGATGAAAAGTTTTGTCTTAAAGGTGAATGAAGTTGGATCAAAAGTTTATCTTTATTAATTCCATTACTTAAAGTGAGGCTGTCACTGGTTCTTCATGAGTTCAAAATAGATTATGTTGAAAAGATATTGTGTAAACCTCACTTCAAAAATATGCGTAATGAAACATTCAGGAAGTGTCACAGAATTCTGGAAATTTCAAAATAGACCTAAAAACCGTATATGGCAAGTGGCAACCCTGAATCTTGTTTTTAGAATCAATAAATCCTTAGAGATTAGACTTCATTCTCCCTTTAAACGTAATATAAGAACTGTAAATAATAATCATGCCTATTAAAAAACTTCAGCTGTTTCTTCTGGGATTGGTTGAAGTGGAGGGCTTGATTCTTGGTGTGAAAGTCATTCAGGCTCACCAACTTGACGGAGACCAAATCTGCTCTATTTTGGGGCAGTATGTGATTAAATTAAATAAAACGGCGGAGATCGTTAATTTAGTGAATTATCTGCGAATGTCGTCTATAAAGGACAAGATAAATTGCGACGAGATGATTCAATCTTGTATTCAAGTGTTGTCATTATTACCTGGAAGAAGCCGGGAAATCGAATCAATGGTTAAACTGCTAAATAGTGATTTAGCGAAGGTAATTTAAGTTTAAATTACTCTAAACTGCTATTTAACAAACCTATTTAATTTCAGATAAATTGCTACATAATGTGCAACAAATTAAAATCTGCGTACCTTTTAGGTTTGTAAAAAAAAGTCTAATTTTTATGATATCAAAATATAACTTTTTTTTTTTTCAGCTATACGATTAGAAAGAGTTTATGACATTAAAAGAATTCAGCAAGCTGCTTTAGAGTGTGGGCAAGAGGCAGTAGCTAGTATCTGTGAAAAATGGCTACAGCATAAAGAAAGGACACTTCGTTAAGGTATCATTTAAAATTAAATTGCCAAAAAGTTTTTTTAGAGTTATAAATTAAGGTAGACAGCCTATTACAAAAAATTATTGATATTGATTTCTTTACATAAGTTTGGAAAACTTTTAAGCTGTGATAAAAACAATGAAGTTTGAAGTACAAAATAACTTATTTTAATAAAATTAAAATAAATCTAATTTAGTAACTATTATGGTTCTAATGGTTTGATCGAAAGATCCACAAACACCCAATCCTATTTTGTCCAAATTCCAGTCAAAAGTGGCAATAGGTTGTTGCGTGATAGCGAGAGATTGTAATTTAGTTAAGCTGCCAATTTTACCTTCTTCGTGGCCCTCTGAATCATTAGTTTTCCTCTTATCGGGATAATTACTGTGGATAAATTTTTAATTAGATATACTCGGAATATTTGTTTTAAAAAATTGCTCAACCACTCACTATTTCCACAAGTTCAGCGACCCATTGCCTCCACATGACATGAAAACATCTCTATTTTGAGGCAGATGTTTTGCGCACCAAATGGTGGACTTATGAGCCTTACAATACAAAAAAAAATAATTATGTTCCTAGCTATAGAGTTTAATTGTAACAATAGTATATGAAAACCCTTCCTAAGAGAATGGATCTGTAATTCTAGGTATACAGACCTCCATCTGTGTCAGATATGAACGTGGCGATTGGGGCTGGGAGGTAGAAATATCGCGGATATTGATAAATTCTCTATAACCTATCTCAGATGGGGAGAAAAATAAATTATTAATATCGTAAGTTTCCACTATCATCCAAGTGCCAATGCAAGCTTGCGCAAAAGGTTTAAAAATAATCTTCCTTTGCCTGGGCACTATTTTTTTCTGCATTAATAAAATGTCATGGATGCCAAGTGGCTGAGACCCAAACTCTTATGAGAGTTTTCATATACTCTTGGTAATAATTAACCTTTTCTATTAGGGAAGCAAATCCTTTAGTCTGATGTAGTGTTCTTAAGTCAAAAACGTGAATATTTGATTCTAAAGTAGTGACTACCATTTTATTCATTTCAATATCTTTGCGGTCAAATTCTATACTGCACACCTTTGGTTTAAATGAAAGTTAGGTCTTTAAAATTTTGAGAAAAACTTATGCTTACCCCATTTTTGACATTAGTTTCCCATAAAACACTCATTGTTCGAAGGTCAAACATTTTCAAATCTCCATTGTCGTAACCGGCGCAAACACGCCTTTCATCCACTGAATGAGAGTGACCTAATCATAATAACAATAAAGACTTCTGTTTAGTTCAATTATCTACCATATATGTATAGTTACCGAAAGTGACTGTCCAACAATCCCTTTTATTTTCCCCTTTTCCTGGTTCCATTGTAGCTACTGGACTGTTTTGACGTATATCCCATACTTTCACTACTCCATCTCTACTACCAGTTACAATTTCAGGGGCACCCACTCCAACTCCGTCAATTGCATTTATTATTTGAGTATGCGCATTAACTGAAAATACTGGAAATTCCGTGTTTTGGAGATCCCTGATGAGAAATAATTGCATTGCGTTATTTTACTCTTTCATCATGAATAGTCGTGTAAGTCCAAGTAATGGCAAGTACCATGTTTGCAATTTCCCATCAAAACTTCCAGTTGCAAGGTGTCTTTGCTCATAACTCGTGGCACCAAACGTCCCACATTTGAAAGGTTTGGATTTCTCGTTCTTTATTAATAGTTATGAAAATGCTTAGATAATCTAGTCAAGTGTGATTGGCCATGACGTGTATTCATTACCTCTAATATTAAATTAAGTTCGCCTTTACGTAGTTCATATATGCGAAAGGCGCCAGTACTTCTGGGATAGCTTCCTAATACAATTATTTTTGCACTGGAAGGTACCCACTTTATATCAAAGGCCGTGAAATTAATTGATTTTGAGGCATGCTCAACTATTTGCGGTTTATCTAAAGCCATTTTTCAATTGGAAAGCTAACGCGCGTGGTCGTGAAATGAAACCGAAACCAGCCACATGGGGAAACGCGCGAGAAAGTCAAATCAAGGCGAGTCAGGTTCAAGTTTCAACAGGCTCTGATGTCAGTCGCCAAAGCACCTAACCAATCGCGACCGAAACGAGTTTCGCTGATGCTTTTTTCGTCTGCTAGGTGCTTGAACCCAGTCAGTATGTACTATGTAGCGATGCTTTTGAACTCAACCTCTCAGGTTTTCAACAGCTACCAAAAGGGCAGCGCGGTGATAGTTTTTAGTTTGCGAATAGACCATAGATATCTATGGAATAGCCTCTTGTTAGTCTTGTAACTCGGGGCGCATTTCTATATATATGGATTTTCCAATCTTATATTGTCCAACCTCCCCGTGCACTACAAGCCAGTAAGGCTTCTTGTACGTTTCATTACCTAAATAAATAAATATTGCTCCCAAGTTGGCAAATTCTCTACCCGAATAAACGGACTCTGGTAAACCCAACTTCAGGCGGGAAGGGGAGTTCTTCAATGAATGATGCAATAATCGTAATCTAGTATGTACTACACGATGGTTGGCTAAAATCGATAAACTCCTCTAACTAATGTGGGGTCAAGTTGAAGGAAAAGTATTGGTTTAATTTCATACCGTGTGGGTTTATAATATCAATTAAATTCTGTAAATGCCTATATGGAAAGGAAAATTTTAAAAATACAGAGAAATACGGCTGGGAAAGTTCCCAATTCTTGTGCTTCAGTTTCTGACGTATTTTTTTTAAATTTAGCGCATTTTCCTGAATTAACTTTTCAAACCCCGTAGCATGTCACGTGACAAGACTCCAAAAATATTTTTTCAAAATGGCGTATATTTGGGGGGTCAGACTGTTTCAATTAAAGTGTGTTAACGGGATTTAGACGATTTTAGAACATAATTAGACATGATAATTAGGTAAAAAACTTTACTGATCAAGTACTGATTATATAAAACAGACCCATTTTTGCGTAAGTATAAATTTCATGGTTTTCTTCTGGTTTTTGGCGGGGTGTCTCGTCGAGTCCGACGATTGCGTTTGGGGGGGATTGCCGTTGATCTTCTGCATTGTTGTTGACTGTCTGTTTATAAAAAAATTAGCCTGATTTTCCTAGGCCTAGTTCTATATTTATAAACTCATAAATCATACATTTTCTTGACTTATTTAAAACGTTTGAATTTAATAGCGGTCCGATTTATTCTAACGAAAGTAAACTTAATATAAATCCATTTTAAAAACGATTTGAGTCATTGATTTTGCTTTTGGACTAATATAGGGTATGGAATATAGCTTCAAATAAGCTACTATAAGGACTGTTTAGTAGTCTTGACTCTAACCTATAGTCCTATACCATGTAGAGGATTGTAAGCTCACAAGGTAGTAGTCTCGATCTAATTCTCAGCAAATTAAAACAGACTTGGGCAGATTTGTTGCATTTCACTCATTATTTTGTGTTAATGATATTACTTTTTTACACGGGCCAATTGTCAAGTTTTATAGGATCCTGGGGGAATAAATAAGCACACGTTTAATCTTTGTTTAAAACCCAGAGAGCTTTATTATAAAGATGATTTAGCTGTTATCTGAAGTAAATAGGCAAAGTAAATAAGATCCCTTTTATTGGTACCTAAAATCAAGCTTTCTCCTCAAAATTTTGAATTTAGCTTTTGGAGGGGAATTGTGGATATATGCATGAAATCGTGCGCCATGTGGTCACCGTTTTTACACTACTGTCAAAGCTTAGAGTCATATTTTTGTGTACAAGCGCAAAACAATTATAAGGCCTGAAAAGAGGATTTAAATTACCTATTTACTTTTTCTCTCATATTATATTACTTATTTTGCAGGATCTGGGTAGTGATGTAATCCATGAATAATTGAACATTGGACCATCGTCCTCGTTTGTGTTGGGTCAAGAAGTGACCATTATGGCCGATACACGAAGGCGTGTTAAATTATACGCCTTGAATGCCGAAAGACAGTGGGATGATCGAGGCACGGGCCATGTTTCTTCTTCATATGTTGATAAGCTTAAGGGCATGTCATTGCTGGTTAGAGCGGAATCAGATGGTATGTTTAATATATGGCGTATTTTCAAATAACTCGCGTAACACCTTTGTTGTAAATTCCCTAGGAAATGTTTTGTTAGAATCAAAAATTCAACCAGATACTGCGTATCAAAAGCAACAAGAAACTTTAATAGTGTGGTCGGAAGGAGACAATTATGACCTAGCATTGAGCTTCCAAGAAAAAGCGGGCTGTGACGAAATTTGGGAAAAGATTTGTCAAGTAATCAAACTAGATAGTGTTAGCTCTAAATGAGATATTATTTTAAAAGAATGTCTTTCCAGGTTCAAGGGAAAGATCCGTCTGTGGAAATTACCCAAGACATTGTCGAAGAATCGGAAGATGAACGTTTTGAAGATGTGTCTGATACAGCCCCTCCCATAGAACTTCCCCCTTGTGAACTTGGGCGATTGGAAGAAATAAGTGAACTCATCAGCACGTGCTTACCATCTCCAATTAGGAGAGAAAAACTCGCCATGGCGATAGAAACTGAAAATTACGTTAAAAAACTGTTAGAAGTGTTTCACGTTTGTGAAGATTTAGAAAATGTAGATGGACTTCATCAGTTGTACGACATTTTTAAGAACTTATTTTTATTGAATAAGAACGCGCTGTTCGAGGTGATGTTCTCGGATGACGTTATTTTCGACGTTGTGGGTGTGTTAGAATATGATCCAAGTTTAAAAACACCTAAAAAACACCGGGAATATTTGAGAGGGGTTTCTCGGTTCAAAGAAGTTGTTCCCATTGCCAATCAGGAATTGGTGAACAAAATTCATCAAACTTATCGCGTACAATACATTCAAGACGTTGTGCTACCTACGCCCTCCGTTTTTGAAGAAAATATGCTATCAACCCTTAGTTCGTTCATCTTTTTCAACAAAGTAGAGATTGTTTCCTTATTACAGGTTGGATATTTTATCTTTGAAAACATCATTAGCGCTAGACTGTCAAGATTGAATTTGTAACCTTATTTTGTTTTTTACCACCGTTGAAGGAGGACGAGAAATTTTTAGCCGAGCTCTTTGCCCAGTTAACAGACGATGCCACGGATGACGAAAAACGGAAAGACCTCGTGCTCTTTTTGCGAGAATTTTGCACATTTTCACAAACTCTTCAACCTCAGAGTCGAGAATCGTTTTTTAAGGCTCTCTCCAACCTTGGTATTTTACAAGCTTTGGAGATCACATTGGGGATGGATGATCTGACCATTAAGTCCGCATCCGTTGACATTTTGTCCTACATTGTGGACTTCAGTCCGTCCATGGTTAGAGAGTACGCTCTGCAACAAGTAGCCACGCAAGACGAGGACCAGTTAATTATCAATATTATAATTGAACAGATGATTTGCGACTCTGACCCTGGTAAGTCCTTATAACAGATTTTCATCTCCATTGTCCCGCTATTAACTTATTATTATATCTTTAATAGAATTAGGAGGCGCCGTACAGCTCTCCGGTATTTTGAGGCTCCTGCTAGATCCTGAGAATATGATGGCAACTGTTAATGTAGTTGTAATATTCTTAACTGATTTATCTCTCTCTCTTTCTCTCTCTTGAAATCCTGGGACTATTTTCAATTATTTTTCCTACTTGTGTTTCAGAAATCTGAAAAGACGGACTTCTTAAATTTTTTTTATAAGCATTGTATGCACGTTTTAATAGCCCCAGTTTTAGCCAACACTGCCGAAGATAAGCCCAGCAAAGGTACCGGTACTTAATATTTTACTCAACTAGATCTGGAGATTAATTAAATTTTTTTTTCTCCAAGCAGAAGACAGTCAGACAGCCCAGCTCTTAGGCCTCATCCTAGAGCTGTTAACCTTTTGTGTTGAACATCACACGTATCACATTAAAAACTATATTCTCCATAAAGATCTCCTTCGAAGGATACTGGTTCTGATGAAGTCTAAGCACACATTTTTAGTTTTATGTAAGTGGTGATGTTTATTTTAGAGGACAATTTATGCCTAACTGTTGCTCTTGCCAATCATTTGAGTTTTAACTTAATCTATATATATTTTAATATTTCAAAGGTGCGTTACGTTTTATGCGAAAGATCATCAATTTGAAGGATGAGTTTTACAATCGTTACATAGTTAATGGGAACCTTTTTGCACCCGTAATCGATGCCTTTAGACGGAACTCCGGTCGATACAATCTTCTAGATTCTGCAGTTGTTGAAATGTTTGAATTTATAAAAGTGGTAATAGATACCCTTAAAGTATTTGAGCTTCCTAAAGCTTTTTACTTACTAAAATGATTTACGTAACTTTTATCAGGAGGATGTAAAATCGCTGTGCACTCACGTTGTGGAGAGGTTTGGAAAAATTTTAGACAAAGTGGATTACGTTCAAACTTTCAAATCTTTAAGACTAAGATACGAGCAGCATCAAGATAGAATGAAAGATCGACCATCCATAGACGGGTAAGGCGATCCTTCTCTCCTTTTAGCCTAATCTTTCAAATTGTTTGTAATTACGTTTACAGAGTACCTTCAATACTACGAACCAATCATTTTAGGCGTGATCCCAGACAATTAGACGAAGACGAAGAAATGTGGTTCAACGAAGATGAAGAGATGGAAGACGGAGAGCAAATCAGTGACACTTTAAATAAGAAACTCGAAGATGAGTTTGAGTTTGGGAAAATACTTGATAAAAGAGGTAGTTTTCACCCTAGGTTCACACTAATAGAATATGCACACCGAAAGCTTGTTTTGTTTTAACATTGAGTGTTTAAAATTTAAATTCTCGCAGCAGTGAGGGATGCGGATGGAAAGGAGAATGTGAAAGCGGTTCACGCAAAGCCCGCCTCACCTGTGATACACAAGCGAAGTCCTTCCTCTCCAAACAACACTGCATCCATCGTTACTACAGTGGAAGTGAAATCCTCAGCTCTTCCAAGAAAAGTTAGTTTAAGGGCTATACTTATATACGAGCTAAGTTATCAATTAGTAACACAAATCTAAAGAAAAGAAATAAAAGTATTTTTTTTTTGCCGTCTTAAATTTTTATAGCTGAAAACTGTACCGTATATCCTTTTAAAAGTTTAAAATGAATCCTTTGAACTTAATTTGCTTTATTAGGGTTTAGTGGATTACCCGGATGAAGATTCGGATGAGGAAGAGGAACAAGATGACGAGAATCTTCCGGTTTCAAAACGTCCACGCTTATCATCATCGTAGCAGTGAATATTCTCATTTCTCTTCAAACAAAAACCATTTCCTCGGGTCATTCGTGACCTTTTTAAACGGGACGTATGAAATAAAACTCATTTAAACTTATAAGAACGAAAAAAGGGAGCCTTGGCCTGACTAAGAAAAAAAAAATGATTAAAAAGACAGCGGCCTTATTATATAAAATAAAAACCCACAAACATATTTAAAAAAGAAAGACAATTTTCATCCGATGTTAGAAGCAGTGACTTCTTAATTTTCAATCTCGGTATTTTTAGTTTACAAGAAAAATGTTTTCACTTTTTTGGTGCAAAAACTGAAAATATACCCTCGTACGCCCATTTTTTTTTTTTTTTTTTTTTTTTTAGAAATGACTACGTATGTTAAATTTTTTTATGAAATAAAAATTGCAATTGAATAATTGCAACCAACATCGGAACACGTAAACGATAATGGGAAAAATAAAGGCAAATATTTCTTTTTTAAATAAGTTATTAAATAATTGCGGTCCGCAAAAGAGAAGTAGACAATTTGAGCCACTTTACAAAAAAAAATGATGAAACTGTTCCTTTTTTAAATAAAGAATATATGCGGTGGATTATGGTGGAATTCATAACAAAAATAGGCAGATCATTGCCGGCGAGTTTTACAGTTGAACGCAAATACAAATTAATTTACTACTACGAATGTCGCGACATAAATTGCGCTCGACAAGAACCGTCCGCAAATCAAAAATCTACTAACACGGAGTGAGAAACGGTTGTTTATTTTTTCTTTATAAGTTGTGAGCGAAATTCGTTGAGCGCAAAAATTTTGCGTTTAATGTTTATGAATTCCACTTTAAATGAGAAATAATAAAAATAATTTTTTGGCACCATGTTTTTAATCTTTGGCTACCCCTTGCCTTGGTAACTAATTAGCGATAACTAAAATCTTCAAAAATTTAAACTAATTTCTATACAAATGGCTACGCACCAAAATTGATTAATTATTACTGAATTCAATGAATTTGAAAAGAAAAATTAAAAGAGAGCCAATTTTGTTAAACAGCTAAAACAATTTTTTTATCCCCTTTATTAATAAATTATTATTAATATCCAAGGTTTGAATTTTTGCCGCAATTAACCTATTGTTTAAAAATCTAAAAGCGATCGAATGAACGATAGTCAAATAAAAACTTCGAGAGTTGAGCCTTTTTGCGCGAAACAAAAGTTTAGTTAATTCGTAAAATCTAAAATATGGTACGCTGATGATATTACGCGCAGTATTAGAAACGTTAGTTCTCCAAAATAAAAACTCTTGGGAAAAAGTATATGTTACCAAAATAATATTTGTTTAATAACATGTAACTTAAAAAATATATATAATTTCACTCCTACGTTTCTTATATTTTAATCGAAAAAGGACTGAAGCCATTGGTAGAGAAATATAACAAAAAGACGAATTTAAGATGAAGAACTATCGTGTAAATTGTGTGTGTACATAAATATATATATTATATTATATATATCAAAACAAAAAGAGAACATTGCCTTCCGTAAAGAATTAGGGAAAACTTCAATTGAAGAAACAAAAAAAATAAATAAAAATAACAGCAGCGCGTATGTTTATAATATTGTACTACTAAAACAACAAGAAAAAAAAATGCTTAAAAATATGCCAGTTAGACATTCAGTTTTTTTTAGTAGACTAGCCAAAACATTTTCTATATCTTGTGAATAATTAATTATTAACGAATATTATTTTTGTTTTATATATTTAGTTGAGAAAAAGGAAAAGTAGTCCCTATTCTTTCGCATACTGAAATTAACGCAATTTTTGAAAAATAGTGTCGTTTTTACTTTGGCTAAGTTATCTCTGACTCTGGTCCTCTATTAATTTTTTTTTTTTTTTTTTTTTGTATAAGTTCCGAAAGTGTTGTACCATTTTGGGGAAGAAAAACATTTTGTAAAATCAATAAATGCAATTATTGCTAAACTCATCTTTATACTTAGCAAGAAGCAGTGGTATCTCTACCATCGGATATTTCAGCCTATACAGAGTTTGCTTAAAAAGTTAAAAGCATACTAGACTCTGGAAACCATTTTTTTTTTTTAATTAGACTAAAATATGTTTAAAAATATTATCAAAACTTATGAATGGTTTCGTGGTAATTGCAATTATCAAAGTTGCAAAATTACTTTAGTAATTTAGATCCAAAGGACTCAATTGCATCTGATGCCAATGAGAGTACGTCTCTCAAATAACAAGTGAATAAAAATGTATGTTAGAAATAGCGCGTTTTAGAGATAAACATGTTCACTCGTTTTTTATACATTACTTCATCAGCAACTCAGTTTCCTCAAGAATTTTTCCAGTCTTCTTTGAAGCGGATTTAGTTTAATTTGAGACTATGATAATTAACTGTAAAATACAGCGAAACCTTTTGTGTGTTTTAATGTATTTTTACGCATATTTTAAGTATATCAATTAAAAATAAACTGGTTATTAGAGGCTAGTATACCTTTAATTTCCCTAGGATCTCATAGAGAGAGGGTTGAAACTTTGTACAGGTTGACAGGTTCAAGTCTAAACGAATAAAGAGATTTAGTTTAAAGCTTCATTTAAAACTGATTTGCGTAATTAATTTTGATTAGGAGGGGCTCTTAACTAAAAAAAGTATAGAAATTTAGGAGTTAAATATACAAATACCCTATTATAGTGGAAAAATACAAAAACCCGTAAAAACAATAATAATAAAAAAACTGGACTGTAATATTTTTATACAACCTTTTGTGTACAAAATCTCCTTCAGAAATTGTAATTTAAAGATAAAAAAGTTAAGAGAAAAAATTACGTCACAATAATGCTATAAAAAATTTACCCTACAAAAAGAAAGAAAATCCAACCAAATTTGACTTTCCAAATTTTCCAGTTAAACAAATAACATTTGAAACGTTTAAATGAAAAAAAAAAAAAAAAAAAAATGAACTTTTTAACAATAATATTATGCTAAAAAAAATCAATACAGTTATTACGAAGAAAAATAACGTTTTTTAAGGTTTGAAAAACCAAGCGTAAAGAAAAAATCTTCCGTTTATTTTATTTTATTATTAAAGTAAGATATTAAAGATTTTAGGTATTGAAAAATTATAAATCTTTTTCGAAACAGAGAAAAAAAAAATATTAAGATTCGTTGCCAGACATATCTTGATTAAAGAAAACCTATTTTAATATTTTTCTCCTTTTTAAAAAAAAAAAAAAAAAGAATTCAGCTGTTTAACAAATGACTGTCGTTTTTATTTCTTTCCGTAAATAATAATTAATATGTAAATTTTAAATTTCATCAAATTATGGTAAATACAAACAAAGCGCTTGAAAAATTTAAAAAACAAAAACTAGTATTTCATTCTATTAAAAAAAAATATGGTCATGCTCACAGGTAGGGTTTTGTGTATGTAGATCATTGCCCATATTACGGTGTTGTTCTTTTTATTGAATAAAAAGTGGTTGTTTAAATAATTAGAAATTTGAAACTAGTAATACTAAAACCAAACATTGCTAATGACTAATGAGACCCTTTTTTTGTGTTTAAAATTTTATCAGTTGCTGAAAAAATATCCTGAATTATTATATGTAAAAGGGAGAATGAAACCCAATAACCAGTGATTTTCAATCTATACCTATTGTTAAAATACACATAATTCAACAGTACAAACATAATACCAAAAAATTAAGTTAGAAATTAGTTTTTAACTAATTTGAACTTTTTTTATTAGTGATTTAGGCCCATAGAAAATTAATTCGGTTTTATTCTCCCTTTAAGTGAGAAGTAAATAACTAGATACTAGAAGTGTACTAGTTACTACAATACATGTATAATGAGTACCAATTCTTGAGTCTCAAAAAAATACTTGTTTACTAGTATTGAGTAGTTTGGCCTTGATAATGTTCCAAGAACTCACGTACTGGTGAGTATTTAGGTGTACTACTCGCCAGTAATTAGACGAATATTAGGTCAAATTTTTCACCTAATATATAGTCGGCGCGAGTAGTAAAACGCAGTTGAACGAGTACTCAGTCAACTCGGTTGAGTATAATGATGAGTGTAGAGTTTTCTACTCGACCAAGTAAAAATGAGGCGAACTGGAATAGTGAGCCATGTTTTTATCAAGTGCCAAACTCTACACATGAGTCAAAACCAGTAACGAGTTACTCGACTGAAACACTTACTCATGCAATAGAATTAATTATGATTAGCATAATGCAACTAGGTAAAAATGGGGAAAGTAAAGTACTCATTGCCAAGTGATACATGACAACTCTTGGTTTTATACATATGATGAAAAAGGAGTCACTGGGCTCTTGAATAGATAAAGGTCTACTCAGCCTAAGGCCATTAGTATTTTTTACATTTTCCACCAAAATGGTGTGACAGTCTTTAGACAAAATGAACATCAATTAATTTCAGACCCAATTAGAAACACATTGGTATTTTTTCTGATGTATCAGATTGAAAGACTTCTATATAGTTGGTCCGTTCAAAAAACTTCAATCATTATGCCATAATATGTAACTCCACTAAGGGTTATTCATCTTTAATTCTTTATTTGCATTTATATAACATGATAAAATACATTTGGTGAGGAAGGATTTTATAGCAGTGATAAATATCCATTTCTTTTTGGATAGTTTTTGTATTTTTTTTAATTTCGAAGAGATTTAATTTTTTTAATTTTAATCAACGCATGCGTATGTAAATACAATCTTTTATGAAAAATAATATTATATAATGATAGAAAAAAATCTTAATTGCACGAATGGCAACTCTAGAAAATGAATATCATTAGATAAAGCGTTTCATATTTTATACTTATATTCTAGCCCTTCTTGTGGTGCTCTGAAATGGGAAATGAAATTATACGCTTGGGTAAAGAGGATACACATTTTTCTTGCATAGCATTAGGATACCATAGTTTCTGCAGCCAACGCTTGTAATTTAACTTCAATCTTGGCGTGATTCCTTACCTAGTGCGCAGTGCAGCATCTGCCTCTTTATGCATCTAGACATACGTGAAAAGAGTGCATTGTTTTGAAAGTTTTATATATCGTTTTCAATTATATAAGAAAAAATTGGTTAGAACGAAGAAATATTGAATTTACGTTATGGATGTTGTTTTGGAAAGCTAACACTCATGCGCTATACCATGGCTATATATTTATATTAAAAAAAAACTAACCAACTACTTCGGCTTTCAGTCTAGCAGCTAGAGATCTACGAAAAGCGAGGGTTTTTGGATCCATTTCATGCGTTTCGGATGGATCCAAACTGATGACGCTTTTAGCCGCCCGAGCTGTCTTGGGTCTCTTTTCAGTAGTCGAGCTTTCGTAGTGGTTCAATTGTTTTTCCCTTTCTTGTCTTTTTAAGGCTAGTAGTCGGTCTCGTTGCTTTCGAAGGTATTCCTGGCGTTTTTTCATCTCCTCTGGATTGATCTAAAAAAAAAAATAAAAAAAAAATTAAAATTTGAAAATTGGGTTTTTGAAACCTTCAAATTTTATTTTTTTTAACTGAAACTGAGGAAGGAGGTGCAGGTGGTGGAGGTTCAGTCATAGCCACATCCTCTTCAATGCCAATAGAGCTCTTCATGGCCTGTAAGGATATTATTAATATAAATACTTTGACGAATTAATAATTATTTTTATTTAGACCTTTTCTAACAAATCATGTTCTCTCATTCGATCAGCTTCCAACTTGGATTTTTCACCCATCGTAGCTTGAAGGGCTTTTTGGATTTCTTCCTCCTCTTTTTCCTCCATTTCTTTCATTTCATTGTGCTCTTCGAGGGACCGTCTAGAAAATGATTAAATACTAAGTTAAATTAATAGATAGTTAATATTTGTTTGATTTTTTTTTTTTTCCTGACTTCAAAACTTCTTCCATTAATTCCTCTTCATCTTTCAGAGGGTTAAAAGTATTTTCGGATATAAGGGACTCTGGAACGAGACCAAATTTAGCGGCTAAAATCTCCAAGGCTTGAAGCTGAAGTTCAATGTTTTTTTGGGTCATCATTCTCTTAAAGATTTCGTAATCGTCGGCTGCCCACACTTGTTCAAACAAACTCTGCGGAAAACGAAATAATACCAGTAACTCGGCACAGTGTTCAGACACTAAACCTGTAATATATATTTTTACGTATCATTTTTATAGCCATTATACCTGATGAAACTTGGTGTGTATATTTTCAGTTTGTTTACCGCAAGCCTTCTCGAACTGTTCGGGTGATATCCCCAAATCCTCCATATGGCTTCCTAACATAAAATCCACCTACAAAGATTTTTAATTTTTTTTATTTTTAACCGAATCAGTACTACATTTTTTTACCAAGTTCTTATAGTCTTGGTGAATTTTCTGGTATTCTTCGTCATTTTCCTCTGAAGGTTCAAATACTGAGTAGTAATAGAACAAAAACCAACATGTAATGAGTACTAAAAGCAACGTGATAATTAAATACCTATTGATTTTTGTTCAATGAATGTCATAATAGGAATATTCCAAACGGGTCCCTTTAAGATAAAAATTAAATAAATCTAAAGAAAAGATTAAATTGAATAAATAAAAAATTAATGGCATACCTTTAGAAAGCCAACCAATGAATCAAAAACCCAGATAAGTTGTTCATTTTCATCATTTTCAGCCATTTCTTTATATTATGTAGACTTATCAGGCAGAAATCCTGTGCAAAACAATCCTGGTATGTCCACTTTCTAGCCACAGGTATTTTTGTGATACATAATGCAAAACGAGTTGTCATAGCAACCACCCACAGCAAACAATAAGAATATGTCACAGCACCTGTATAATTAAGGAAAAACAAATCACTTTCAGGTGAAACAATAAATTAAAATAAGACCTTTGGCTCACTTATGGCATGTTATTGGAAAAAATAATTGTGCATTTTTTATGTTTACTTTTATTTTCAAAACTAATGTAATCTCACCCCCTGGGAGCACGTGGCAGGTCAAAGGTTATCTATAATTTGAATTTCCCGGTCATGATTGCTTGGAGTGACCTCTTAAAGGGAGAACGCAACCTGATAACAATTGATTTTTTTATCCATTCCTTATCGTTTAAATAGACCTAATCCACCAAAACAAATATTAAACTAAAATTAAAACTTATTCGGATAGTAGACTTAGCGGGATTCATGGAGATCCTGAATTTCCTCTGTGCAAGGTCTCCACGAGACTTGCAATCTCATTAGCTAGACGTTACACCAAAAGGGGATATCCCCTTTTGGTTACACGCGAGGAAATCAGAAATAAATCCCGCTAAGCCTATTTTCCGGGTAAGTTTTAATAATATATATGTCTTGTAAACTTTTTATATATTCCCAACTCAATGGTTTTAAATTTATTTCTAGTTTAATATTTGTTCGAAAAAAATTCACTAGTGGATTAGGCCTTTTTAAACAACAAGGACACCAGAGCAAAAAAAAAAAAAAAAAAAAAAAAAAAAGGAATCGATAAAAAAGTCACTTGTTGTTAGGTTGCACTCTCCCTTTAGGGTTAAATAAATTCAACTCTTTCACGACCAACTTTGATCAGCTCTTTTCCGAGGAACAACCTTGTCCAAATTGGACGCCTGTTTTTATGCAGACGTCTATCGCTGTGAGTTGGCGTATGCTTCTTCCTTTCCTTTGCTATTTTTGGGTGAGTTTTCAACGTTTTTGAAATAATTTATAGGTTCAACTTTTAATTAAAATATAACTTAAGTTCTAGAGCGCAACGTGATAAATAAGCAAAATCAACGGATCCTGCTTAAATATGAGTGCAAAACCAAATGTAATTATGTAAATTTAATGGCTTGTATTCAAGGTCTTCGTTTTTGTTATGAATTTGCAGCACTTTCTATTTTCTAATTGTCTTATCTGATTTTAAGGAAAAGGAAAGTGAAGCGAGTGACACTGGAGAGCAAGATGATTCGGGAATGAGTAAAATATTTCTTTGAAAATATCTAATCAAAGTGACATTTAAAACAGTATTTCAATAAATATCTATTTTATTAGTTTCAATGCTACAACAACTGTTTGCGAGACGACTGAATCTAGGACCAAGGTGTCAAAAATAACTAAACTACCCACTTAAATGAGGTTTAAGAATTAATTCTTATTACCTTTACAGTGCTGATGAAAATGTAGAGCCAGTTCTGAGTGAACTAAGTTTTGATGGAGTTGTAGAATTCATGAAGAGTGAAAAGTGTAAATTTCATCATGTGGTTCATTTCTAAATAATACTGTAATTTAATTGGATATGTTGCTCATTTGTAATATTACCCATAGGCCAAAATATTATTGTGATGGTTGGTGCTGGAATATCAACATGTGAGGATAACTGTGGAATGCTTTTTTTTTTTTTTTTTTTTTTATTTATTATTTTTTGTTGTTGTTGTGGTGCTTAGTTAACGTAAAATACTCTTAACCCCTAAATAGCTGCTGGGATACCTGATTTTCGTTCACCAGGCAGTGGATTGTACGCTAATTTAAAGAAGTACAACCTTCCATCGCCCGAAAGTATTTTTCACATAGGTTTTTTCAGGGTACTAGTTCAGTTGTGACCAGAGTTATCAAAATCCTCTTATACGTAGTCTTCACTTGTAGGAAAACCCAAAACCTTTCTATCAGCTAGCCAAGGAATTGTTTCCGGGAAATTTTAAGGTTTCCCTAAAACATAATTAAAAATTATCTTATATTAAATACCAATTTTTCTAACTCGTGTAATCTTTTTTGTTCTACATTAGCCAACTCCTTGTCATTATTTTCTTAAAATGCTTGAACAAAAAGGCCTTCTTCTACGTCTTTATACTCAAGTAAGCAATCAAAAAGATCAAACTTGATCAAAAAAACTCATTAACATTTTAGTTATTTTGCTTTCTAGAATATAGACACTTTGGAAAGAGTCTCTGGCTTTCCTGAAGCCAAGTTAGTCGAAGCTCACGGTACCTTCTTTACCTCTCATTGCTTAGGAAAGCGATGCAAAAAAGAATATTCTCTCGAGTTTATGAAAGGTAGACAATGTGAGGCTTTTCTCAGCACTGAGAAATAATCAAGCCATTTATTCTTTCAGAGAAAATATTTAAGGACGAAATACCAAAATGTACTGATTGTGGAAGTACAATTAAACCTGATATTGTTTTCTTCGGAGAAAATTTACCCGAAAGATTTTTCAAGTGTTCTAAAGAGGTGCTGAATAATAATATTATAAGATGGTGTTAAGCACAAAACTCAATTTATATAGTGACATCAAACCGAAAATATCAGTTAAATATCACTATCGGTTTTGATTTATCAGTTTTGGTTTTGTCAGTATAAATTAAATTACGATATAGGCTAACCTTATTTTTCACTCTTGATAAAATTTTTGTAGGATTTTAAAAAATGTGATTTACTAATCATTATTGGAACATCTTTAACCGTTCAACCATTTGCTGGCTTAGTTGATGAGTATGGTCTTAAGTTCTTAAAGTAGACACGGAATCTGACTCAATTCTAGTGAAACACGTGAATTTCATTTTCAAGAATTGAAAAAAATTCCTGAGGCTGTTTTTACAAGGGTTAAAAATTCTATTTTTCTTCCTAGAGTGCCCTTCACTACTCCACGTTTGCTCATTAATAAAGAGAAATGCGGACAAGTAAGCAATCATTCCAAAGGTGTACTCTGAAATGGTTTTTCTTAAATTTTCTGATGATTCTTAAAATCCAATTAGAGTAGCCAATTTAGTCGTCTTTTAGGTTATCACGAAGGTCTAGATTTTGATTCGGAAACCAATACGAGGTACTAGAGAAAATGTTGATTAAACTAGTTAATTTATTATCTTAACGATCATGTGGATTTTAATTTTGTTAGAGATGTAGCGTGGGAAGGATTGTGCGATGAAGGCTGCCAAGTACTCGCTGACGCATTAGGATGGGGTGTAAGTATTTTAATAGCTTTATAAAATGTCTTTTTTCTGGGTTGCACTCTCCCTTTATTAATTAGAGGGAGCCTGAAGGAAATGGAGTGTAATATGCGATAACTTTTGATATTTTAAACCCTATAATATGATAAATAGTAACTAAAAAAAGAGTTTAATTGCGGAAAAAGCTATATAAATAAATACTCATAAATTTTGTAAAACGCTGACAAAACCTTAGATTTGGCGTATCTTATATTTCACTGGAGGAAAGTACTTTATAAATAACTGTTTAATCAACAATATAAGAGACTTGAAATTTTTCTTTGGGCTCCTTTTAAATGCCATCTGACTTATATCCTTTGCTCCCATGATGTTATAAAAAATATTTATTTAAAAGGAAGAACTAAAGGTGCTAGTGGAAAAGGAACATAGCAAAATAGACAAAGAAAACAAAAGTGATCTGACATGTGAAAAGAATAAGCCCATAAGCGAAGAAACTAAAGCCATTCAGTTAGAAAGTAAAATTAAAACCAAATCCGAATGGTTTTAATTTGTTAAAGATAAACCGTCCCTGTTTAGATATCATTAGTAGTTTAAAAAAAAAAAAGACAAACTTTATAAGTTTTTAAATTAATGAAGATTAATGCCTATAAAAAGTTATTCCTTTTATTTTTTTTTTACTACCATTTTTGAATTTAAAATTTCCATTTGTAAGCTAAAGTTTGAAATATGATAGGCCAAATGACACTAATATATAGTATATATTACAGTTTTATTTAATTACAATCTAATTTTAGCACATAAAAGCCTAAAACAAAGTTGTAAACTTGTGATATGTAAAGAATATTATATTTTACGATTCCGTTTGTTTATTTGGTTTTGTTTGACCATTTTTGGCTTTTGAAGTTTGGTCCGAATAGTTTTGTCAGAATGGTTTTATTAAAAACAAATGTCAAAATTGAAACTGTCGTCGAAAAATATAAAATAAAAAATATCATAAATTGCTAGTTACTGTTTGGATTTTTTATATATAAAGCTAGAAAAGGTAAAGTTTTTTTTTTTTGGCTTATTCTGGCAAAATATATTTTTAGATTTGAATATTTTAAGATTTTGTTAGAAAGGGAAGTTAATTGAAGTTTAGTGACTATTTACGTGTAGCTATTTTATAACAATTTCTATGGTCATATCAGTCTAAAGTAAAAATTCTAGCAGAAATATCATCTATGATCCAGTCTATGCCTAAAAGAAGGTTTTGACCAGTCATAGCGCTGCATGGATAAATATGCCAGTGATGAGTTTTTATGTTATCTAGTTCAAGTACCTAAAAGTACAAAAAACGGATTAGGTATGATAGAGAAACGTTATTCTCTTTCGCAGTTATAGGCGTACATCTTTGATTTCTTCGGAACTCAATGATCCTGGCAAGTCTTGCTTATTGGCTAAAACAAGAAGGGTAGCCCCGGCTAATCTTTCTTCTACTAATAAGGAATGTAATTCGGATTTGCAGTCTTCTAGTCGCCTCCGGTCTGCGCTGTCAACCACCCACACAAGACCATCTGTACTTTCGAAATAATTTCTCCAGTACGATCTGAGAGATTTCTGTCCGCCCACATCCCAAAGATTTAATTTGAATCTGCAATGTATTTAGTAAAGTCAGGATTTTTTGATTGTCAATTGTTAGATGCGCATTAATTACCCTCGGTGTTCTAATGTTTTAATGTTGAATCCAAGGGTTGGAGAAATTGAGTTTATATCTTCTCCATTAAATTTTTTCAGAATCGTAGTTTTGCCAGCATTATCTAGACCTCTGATAATTTATTAATTAAAGAATTTATAACAAATTATACTTACAGGTAGCCAGAGCCTTGGCTTCGAAAGGAAAGGTAAAAAAAAAGAAAGGAAAGGATACAAAATCAGCAGCCTCATCTCCTTCTCTTTTTGCTTTAATTTTTTCAGAATCGTCAACAAACCCATAATTTGCATAAAGTGATCGTTTAAATATCAAATTAATCAGTCAAAATACGAAACTTATTTAATAAAGAATGACATTTTGTAGTAATTTTTAAATATTACGCCGTTATTACGGGAAATACTGGCTCTGGCTGTCACTGCTGCCAAGGCTTAAAATTTGACAACTCAGCAGCCAATGAAATTTTTCCCATATTTTTTAGTGACATCTATCAGTGAACTTGCTTGCGTGGGTCGTTGACCTCGGAAATCTAAGCGCGGTTTTTGAGCCTTAGTTGTCGTACGTAAAATATGATTTAGTTTGGGTTAAAAAATGTTACTAAAAATTAATAATTTTAATAATAATATCACTTGTAATGAGTATGTAATCGAGCGAGAGCGTTTTAATATTTTAAGATGGTTAATTTTAACCACAGTGTTTTCCTTACCAGCCTTTTATTACGAACTCTATAGTAATGTAAGTAATTTGCATCATCACCCTTGATATGAAATAGTTTATTTACTAAAAATATTTTTTACAGGATTTAAGTATCCTGAGCATTTTAACATTATTCTTATTAATGGTTCTCTTAATGAGGCTTTATTACAGGGTTAAAGAAGGTAATTTCATTTGGATCATTATTTAAAGATAATCAGTTAATCACAATTTTTTTTTTTTCTTAAAGAAACTCTTCTTGTAATGGCCTCTATTGGAATCCAAATAACGACTAAATTTATATTTGGGAATCAAGTTTCAATGTTCATTCATAGTCAAAATGTAAAAGATATTGCAATCATAGAAGGCGTAAAAGTGGTAAATAGATTACTTGTTACGCCTATATTTGAATATATAAGAATTAGTGTGACAGTTTGTATTCCCATCTTTATGATTTTTCAGCACAGAGTCTTATTTTTCTTAGCTGTGTTTGTCAGAAGTAAAAATTCCAGTGAAGAAAGTATTATACCACTCTTCCAGGTAATAATATAGTAGTTTATGATAAAATCAAGAGATATTAATAATATTATATACAATATTAGTACACTCTTCCTCCCTTGGAATATCTTCAAAGGGTTTATGAAGGCGTACAATATATTCTTTTTAAGAACAATTGTAAAAATAATTTGTAATTTTATAAAACCAAAATAGTACATGTGTTGTGCAATCCATGCCATTGATTAAATAGCCAAAATAAAAATTTTGTTGCATAAATTATGATAAATACACGCCCTTCCCAAAATTTGTCAACTTCCGGCATGACTTCCGGTTAAGGGTGGATTGGGATTAACTTTGCCGGGTGGATAGTCTGATAGTGGACTGGATACGGAGGTAATTGAATTTTTTTCGGGGCGTAAAAAAAATTATTTTTTTATTTAAAATTCTCGTTGTTAGTGATTAATTGGCACACAAGTGAATGATCATTAATAAATCAAAAAATAGGTTGCGTATAGGTAAGAAATTTTTGTTAATTGTAATTCTAAATAATGTACGTTAAGCCTTTGTCCTCTCAAATATTCCTGCTGGCTACCTGGCTTGAAGTTGAAACTTGAAAGTAAGTTGAAACAGTACAGTGAAACGCAGGGGAAAGAAAATTTCAAAGGCTTCATTGTTATATCAGTTGCTATCTTTACTCTAGTACTTCTAATCCAGTAAATGGACTATAGTTCATGTCATGTGCTTAAAACCTTGCTCCCTGCCCTTTTTGTTTAAGTAGAGCTAGAGCTAGAGTTCAGATTCAAATCAAGCTTAGATTCATGATTTTAACATGTCAACACATAAATGCAATTATGCGTGGCTTCTCTTGAATTAGTTCTAGAAAGTAGGAAATGAACTACAGGGAGACAGCAAGGGAAACATCATGGGCATGAACTGATTGTATGTCATTTACATGTATAGTAAATTCATTTATAACCAGATAATTATGGATAGTCAAGGAAGAAAGGTCATTGTTTGCGATAATGGAACTGGGGTAAGCTTAATTGACTTGATTGACTAGTTTGAAACTAATTAATGAAGAGTATCAATCATTCTTGTTAGTTTGTAAAGTGTGGCTATGCTGGTGATAATTTTCCAGCATTTACTTTCCCATCGATGGTTGGTCGTCCAATCATTCGAGCAGTCAACAGGATAGGAGATATTGAAGTGAAGGTAATTATATTGAGCGTTGAACTATTTAAATTTGGTCCCACTCACACGCATAGTTTATTTCAATTTAAACTACATCATCCTAGCTTATGACATTGTTGAGCTCTCAGGCATTGTTATCTATTCATACATTCGGGTAAAAATTTGTTAAATTTTATGTTATTGCGTTCAAAGGAAGTTACTTCTGATAGTCATCATGTGAGTAGGTTGCGATAATCATGCGTGCACCTCTGATATCTTGTTCATACAATTTCCCTAAAGGGAATCCTCAGTCTTAAAATGTTTTTGAACATATTGACACGCGTCATTTTCAAAAATTTGCATGGGCATGAAAGTTATTTTCTCTACCACTCTGAAGTTTAAAAATTCTAATTGCACTCATTCTGAAGGATTTAATGGTTGGAGATGAAGCTAGCAAGTTACGTTCTATGCTTGAAGTCTCTTATCCGATGGAAAATGGAATTGTACGAAACTGGGATGACATGTGCCACGTATGGGACTATACATTTGGTCCTAATAAAATGAATATTGATCCGAAAGAATGTAAGGTGTTATTGACAGAACCACCAATGAATCCATTGAAAAACCGTGAAAAAATGATTGAAGTAAGAATAACTGATTCTTTTTTATATAGTTTATATAACGTAAGTTTGGCATTGGATTCTCTAGGTTATGTTTGAAAAATATCAGTTTGCTGGAGCTTACATAGCAATTCAAGCTGTTTTAACACTATACGCTCAAGGTAGGTTTTTTAAAGGGATAATGAAGACGAGGAACATGATTCTTAACATTTGAAACAATTAAGAAAGATAAAAAGAAAACTTAAATACTAAAACTGTCCAAAAGTTTCACATTAATTTATAGCCTAACCAAAATTTTCTACTTAAAAAATGTATGAAAATAACAATATCTGTGGCTAAAATATTTGAAAATAATAATATCTTTCGCAAAAATATCTGAAAATAATAATATCTTTGGCTAAAATATCTGCGTCTTAAAATATTTCACACCCACCAACAAAACCCAAAGTTTATTTATGTTATTTTTACTACTCTGAAATGGAATTAGGTTTAGTGGGCTCAAATTGAAAATTGGTTAATTAACAAGAAACCTTTTGTGGTTTTTTAATTGTATGCCTGTTTTTAAGCTTTTAATCAATTAAAAATAACACCTCATATTCACTATCCCTTTAATGAACCAAGACATTTATATTGAAGTTTTCTTTTTCAGGCTTGTTAACTGGAATTGTCGTTGATTCTGGTGATGGTGTCACTCACATTTGCCCTGTTTACGAGGGTTTTGCACTTCCACATTTAACTCGTAGGCTGGATATCGCTGGTCGTGATATCACGAGATATTTAATAAAAGTAAATTATCTTAAAACATAATCTCTCGAGAATTTAGTTGAGAACATATTACTAACCTGTTTTTTAATTGATAGTTACTTTTACTTCGAGGCTACGCCTTCAATCATTCCGCTGACTTTGAAACGGTACGCATGATGAAGGAGAAATTATGTTACATTGGTTATAACATTGAGCAAGAACAAAAGTTGGCTTTAGAAACTACTTTTTTGGTGGAATCCTATACGGTATTGAACTCTCGGAGATTTAAATTGAATCTCCAATAATTGAACTTTATTTTAGTTGCCAGATGGAAGAGTTATAAAATTAGGTGGAGAAAGATTTGAAGCTCCCGAAGCTTTATTTCAACCTCATTTAATTAACGTAGAAGGGCAAGGGATCGCTGAGTTAGTCTTTAACACCATTCAAAATGCGGATATCGATTTAAGACCTGATTTATATAAACATATTGTGCTCTCCGGAGGTTCCACCATGTATCCAGGTCTTCCGAGTCGTTTGGAAAGGGAAATTAAACAACTTCATTTAGAAAGAGTGCTGAAAGGGGATGTGCAAAAACTAGCGGCAAGTATTTGAAATCAAATTTAAGTTATTTAACTTTAGAGTTTTGATTAGGGTTGTGCGATTACCCAAAAAAAATAAAAAAAATAAATAGGATTTTAAATGCAATTTTCAGGTTTTTCATAAATTTCTCAAAGATTTAAAAAAAACCCAAAAAAAACAAAAGTCACACAACCCTAATTTTCATATTGTTTTACGAAAATAACAAAAAAAAATTTTTTTTGGACTTGTAGAAATTAAAAATCCGCATCGAGGATCCTCCAAGAAGAAAAGATATGGTGTTTATTGGAGGTGCTGTTTTAGCCGAAGTCATGAAAGACAAAGATTCGTTTTGGATGTCACGCGAAGAATATTTAGAGAAAGGAGTGAAAGTGTTAGAAAAACTAGGTGTTAAAGCGAGCTAATTTTTCTATCTCCCTCATCGTAAGTTGATTATTTGAAAAACGAAAGTGTTCGGGGCCATTTTTAGCCAAAAAAAAAAAAAAAAGACTTATTCCACAATTAATAATTATAATTTAATAATCATCGCTTTAAATCTCTTAAGTATATTATTATTAATGATTCCCTGAAAATAATGTATAATTTTTTTACAGCCACAATTTGAAAATTTGGTTCCTCCCTTAGACTAGAGTGAATGGTGTTGATGATGATGAATTGGGTACATGTATATAGAAAATGCATGTCATTAAAAAAACTTAACATTTAGAGTTATTTTATCGTAGTATAAGAAGTATCAACAACTGACTTCCAGTGCCAAAGAAATGTGTACAATATTAACTATCAGTTTTAAAATATTGGAATAATCATGAATTCAGAATTTTAAATAACTTGGGGCCATGGTGATGAAAGTATGAATTAATATTATAATATAATAAAATAATAAAAACGAATAGAAATACTTTGTTGAAAATTTTAATAAAATCAGAGTTTTGAAATATTAAATTTTCAGGCTGCAGCACCTTCTTAAGCAAAGATGAAATTATAATAATACAAGTCAGATTGCTTGAGAAAGTGCTTTGGCCAGAAAGCTTGATGTTTTGAAACTTTAATTTTATTAAAATTTTCCATGAAGTAGCCAACTCGTTTTATTATAATAATTATTGATATAGCAATACACAATTATTAAATGTAGTGCTAAGATGCCCCTCCCCCAAAAGGCAAGAGGCTATCAAACAGGCATGGACGAATTATAGTATACACAGGGACGAGTGGCAGACACAGATTTCCCTTATAGCGCCGCGTCCGAGTCTTGTTAAATGTCGTGCCCTGTTTTTACCCCCCCGACCAAATCTAGCCGAGTCTAAACGAAAAAAAAAGGAAACAGAATTATGCGGCTAATGCCATCTTTCCGCCGTGAACTGAACTATTTTATTCAATGTAGTTTGAAATTTTCGTCTGCTTATCAGCTAGGATATATTTCTAAACGGTTATTTTAGTCTCTTTTGTTAAAATTTAACGAATTATTAGTTGGTTAGTCTTAGAAAATCATCTTCAAAAAATTTATGATAGAATTACTATATTACACTAAAATAATAACTTAATAATATACTTAAAATCAATGTTATTCGAGTAGAAAGGCAGTGATCAAGCCCTTAAATACTGCTTCAAGGTAAGGTCGATTTTAAGTTTGTTAAAAGTTTTTTTTTTTTTTTTTTTAAAAGCCAAAACTTACCATCATCTGAATCTCTTAATACACTTTTACTTTCTTTCTTCTCTGGAGAATGTGTAAAATCTCCAAACAATGTCTCAAACGTTTGAGCACTGAAATTCATCGCGAATTCGCGATAAATCTAAACACGTGCGTAAAGGCCTAACTTTATAAATCTTGTGCTAGTATTTTTCCCCGCGTTCCTACCCCCTTTTGACTCGGTTTGTCGTTAGTTCCCAGAAATGCCGCTGGAGCGCGCATTTAACAATCGTTAGCCAGAAAATTACTTCTGCCACTCGTCCCTGTGTATACTATAATTCGTCCATGAAACAGGCGCCAAAATCAAATTTATTCTCCCCTCAAATTAAAAACGTTCCTATCGTTACCTACGCTATTTTAGAAGGCCCGTGCGCGCTCTTTGGCGAGCGGCGACTTTAAGCTGAAAATATTACACAAGGCAGTCGGTAGATATCGCTCTTATGTCCCAAACTCCGGGGATCTTCCTTTAAGATGTTAAAGTTTAGGGGGTACATGAATAAAGTTTGGTTTACTAATTGAAAATTGAAAAAGGAAATTATTTTTTAATTTTTTGAGGAAATGAATTAAAAATAAAAAATAAAAACACTATAATTAATATTTAGGACAAATTTTCATTCAATAAATTGTTGAGATCAGGTTTTAATACTAAAATACCAAGTAGTATCACAATTTACTTAAAACAAATTTTTATCACAGTTAATTAACGTAAGTATTATCACAGTTAATTAACGTAAGTATTATCACAGTTAATTAACGTAAGTATTATCACAGTTAATTAACGTAAGTATTATCACAGTTAATTAACGTAAGTATTATCACAGTTAATTAACGTAAGTATTATCACAGTTAATTAACGTAAGTATTATCACAGTTAATTAACGTAAGTATTATCACAGTTAATTAACGTAAGTATTATCACAGTTAATTAACGTAAGTATTATCACAGTTAATTAACGTAAGTATTATCACAGTTAATTAACGTAAGTATTATCACAGTTAATTAACGTAAGTATTATCACAGTTAATTAACGTAAGTATTATCACAGTTAATTAACGTAAGTATTATCACAGTTAATTAACGTAAGTATTATCACAGTTAATTAACGTAAGTATTATCACAGTTAATTAACGTAAGTATTATCACAGTTAATTAACGTAAGTATTATCACAGTTAATTAACGTAAGTATTATCACAGTTAATTAACTTGCTTGAAACTGATTATTTGGACAGTACAAACATTATTTTGGAATTACTAATTTTAAACTTTTAAAACTTTAAAATTATTATAATAAAATAATAATCAAATGTGAACCTAAGCTTATGTCACAATATAGCTTGTCTATAAAACCATTAACTTCGCTAAAGTATCGTAGGTAACGGTAAAACTGTCTAGAGAATTATATTTTTGTGTTAATAGTTTATTCCATGCTTAATCTACTATAACTTGAGAAATCATCCCGCTTCCTGGCTGGATAACAGCCGACCACCGAGCAGACGAACCTAAAGTCACGTGACAATTTTCGGGACATAAACACACCCCCCGACGGCCAAACGGTGCGAATTAAACGGACCAGAAAAAAAAAAAATTTTGGAGGAGCACGGGCCTTCTAAAATAGCGTAGGTAACGTTCCTATTCGACTGGAGCAGTGGAACTTGGAAGCGCTTGGTTTTTCGAGAGAAATACAAAAAAATGATTTTGACTGCTCACCCATTTGCTTTCAGAGTGATTTCTCTTTTGCTTTTTTGGAGTTTGCTATGGGGTAGTGTAATTGTGTTGTTAGTCATGACGCCACTTGTTCAATAGGATTATTTATTAACCATAAAGAAAATGATTTATCAGAATTAGATAAAGACGCCTTAATAATTATGAAAAGCTACAAGACTTGGGATATGGGTAGATGAGGGTTATGATAATGGTTATTTCCAGTCCTGTTTTGCCAAGCAGTTGAAGGCGACATCTACCCGCGTGCTAAGGCCAATGGTTTTTGAGAGTGGTTTTGTGAAAGCGCGTGTATTGCGTGTATTCCTGTAACTACAACCGTTTTCGTGAAGTATAATTTGATCTTTGGAAACTATGGAAAAATTCATTATTGATGGGGTAAATCGATGATAAAATAGTCAATAATAATCATTCTTATGGCGTAACAATCTAATCGAAATGTGGATGTATAATAGGTACCCTCAACCGCCTATTACATACCAAATTTTATAACCAAAGAAGAAGAAGAAATTCTCTTGAAAGAAATATATCAAGCCCCGAAACCAAAATGGGTGCAATTAGCAAATCGTAGGCTTCAAAATTGGGGAGGACTTCCTCATCCGAAAGGAATGATAGCCGAGAAAATGCCTGAGGTTAATAATATTGTATGACCATTCTATTTACCGAAAAGTAATCTAACAATATTTATTATTTAGTGGCTAGCAAAGTACATCAAAAAGGTTTCAGAATTGAATGTGTTTGAGGATAAGAACCCAAATCATGTCCTTGTTAATGAGTATGAATCTGGGCAAGGGATTATGGTATGACCAATATGCCTTTCATTGTGATTCCTGACTAAGTTTTCTTTGTCTTTGAAGCCTCATGAAGATGGACCATTGTTCTATCCAACTATAACAACAATCAATATAGGATCACATACAGTATTAGAATTTTACAAGAAGATGCCAGATTTTTCGGCCGAGGTATACTTTCCACAGGAACTATTTAGGTTAGTCACATTAGTCCCCTAGAACAAAATCAATTTTTTTTCAGTCTCGTGAATTTAGTTTGGAAGAGAGATTATTAACCTCTCTATTTCTTGAACCAAGAAGCCTATTAATTTTGAAACATCAAATGTATCACGACTACTTGCATTCTATATCGGAAAAGAATTCTGACACAATTAACACAAAAATAGCCAATATTAAGATGTGTGAAAGTGTGCGAGAAGGGGATACGGTCAAAAGGGGTACAAGAGTATCTCTAACAATACGACATGTACCAAAAACCATTAAATTTCGTTTTTAAGCTAATTCTTTGATATAAAGTATAGATGTGGGCCGAATGCCACTTTTGTTGATATCAGGGTTATATTGCTCCTGGATATTGATGAGCTGTGCTAGTAGTGAATTTTGGGTGTCGAGTCGAGTATGATTAATTGGAAATTTTCCTATCAAGTCAAGTACCAATCGAGTATGGAAAATCATAATGGTTCGTGTGAAAAATAAAATTTTAAATAATTTTATATTAAAAATAAATTACTGCTAGTAATTAATTTAATATGCCCCAATATTTTGCCCAATCTTGACTGTTGTTTTAGAAAAATTTCCCTCCATATGGTTTTCATACCCCCATCTACCTTGAATACCCCTAAATCTCCCCCACCTGCCCTCAAACTCTTGGGGAAGATTACACAACTAATAATGGGTCGTGTGAAAAATAAAATTTTAAATAATTTTATATTAAAAATAAATTACTGCTAGTAATTAATTTAATATGCCCCAATATTTTGCCTAATCTTGACTGTTGTTTTAGAAAAATTTCCCTCCATATGGTTTTCATACCCCCATCTACCTTGAATACCCCTAAATCTCCCCCACCTGCCCTCAAACTCTTGGGGAAGATTACACAAATAAAATATTTCCCACATAAAATAATTATTTCACTTTCCCTTTGAGAATGGTTCGGTTCATTTTCCACCCCTTCAGAAGATGGGCACCCGTCAACGGTTTTCTTTCTCATTTTAGGTCGCTGGGGACAAGGAGGATCAGACAAGGAGAGGAAAAGTGGGGCTGCGTTGAGTTAGAGAGAGAAGAGCCAACCTCCCACTCGGGTGGAAAGGGGGGATAGGAAATTCTGGAGGTAAACTGTTGTCACGTGGTCGCTAGCTAGCGCGTCTCATAAAGGATTCGTTTTACCCACGCGACAACATTTTACCACGAAACGTCTCTACCCCCGTTCTCCCAGAGTGGGAGTTTAGGCCGACGCAGTAGGAACCGCGCCGTCCCCACATTTCCTCTCCTTCTCTGATCCTCCTTGCTGGGGACTAGGGTGATAGAGGACTGAGGGAGGTTCATTTTTTTTCTCGGTATTTCGCTAGTATTATGACTAAGTTTGCGCTGGTATATCGCTTCGCTCTCGAAACTGTTTTTTGATCCTTATATTTAATGTTATATAATTAATAAGATAAAATTAAATACAAATCCCATTAATATTTTACTCGAAGATTCACCTCTTGTTTCAACCCGAGTAAACTGACCCTATTCGAGTAAATGAGATTGTTTTGGCCGTTAGGGGTAACCCAGGGCATAGCCTCCTCGATCACGCGCTTCGG
This sequence comes from Odiellus spinosus, assembly GCA_963920705.1. Lineage (NCBI taxonomy): Eukaryota > Metazoa > Arthropoda > Arachnida > Opiliones > Phalangiidae > Odiellus > Odiellus spinosus. The sequence continues at coordinate 17,760,653 of OY987227.1, read as the reverse complement.
CTGCGCTCGCGCTATAGAAGCCCCGGCAATCGGCCGAAAATCGCGAATAAATGAATTCTCGAGATTTACAAAACTCCCCCAAACTGATGCACGTCTCAAAGGGGGGAAACTGACCAAATTTGAAGGGTTTTGCCCTTTTCGGATCTTTAATGATTTTTAAAAGCCACAATTAAAATATATGTTTTCCAAATTAGTTTATTTTATCTCCCTAACCAGGTTTCATAATTTTAGGGTGATTAGTTTTTAAGTAAAAAATTAAATATCAACGTAAGATTGTAGCGTGTGCAAAGCTTTACCGCGTACAATTTGGTGCTTCAATCATTAACTCTGGTAAGTTTTGAAATTTTGGGAGAGAAGTTTTCCTGCCATTTTCCAAATGCCATACATAGGTATTTAACTATAATGATAATAGATTAGTGTTAAATCTACTCTCGTTATAGTTAAATAACTATGTATGGCGTTTTGAAAACGGCAAAAAAACTTCTCTCCCAAAATTTCACAACTTACACGCTACCACCTCACATTGATAATTAATTTTTAATTTAAATTTATCACCCTAAAATTACGAAATCTGGTTAGGGAAATATTTCGCCTTACAACCCTAGATTAGATTAAATAACTAGGTTTGGAAAAAATGTTGTTCGGGGCAATCTAATATTGGTATAAATATATTTTTTACAACATATTGATACTACTACTATCTGATCATAGGTTAAGATGGTGGTGAATGTTTTAAATTTAAAGAGAATCTCAAATTATTTGGGGACTCTCATTTCACAATGCTATTGTTTACGAAAATATTAAGGGATTTCTTACAAGTTAGTGTACAAGAATGTGATGTACTACTAGGAAATAAATACCCATCATAGAGCTCTCAAAATTTTTAGACAACTGTATCCTACGAAAAGACAAGAGAAGACCGCCGTATTTAGATTTTTGAGCCGAAACAGGGAAGAGTGGTTTGAAAACAGAGTTGACCCGAATAGACGATAACATAAATTCCGACTACGTCTCAACCTTGAAAAAATGTCCCATCTTCCGTATAAACGGGTTCTATATAACGGCTCTTTTTGTTAGTTTCAAGGCTGGAAAAAGTATAGAAAATCCTATACTTTGTACCAGCCTTGAAAAAAGGACCATCTTCAATACAAACGGGTGCTTTTTAACGGTTCTTTTATTCGTTTCCAAAGATTATTTTATAATAAGGCCTATTACCCGGCTTCAAAATTTAGTAATTTCTCTCTCTTATCAATTCTCACAATTGCAACCTTATTAATTTCAACACTTGTTTTTGAGTAAAATAGTATATTGTCATAGAATAAAAATCAAATCAGAGGGTGAAATTAGAATATAAGTTTATAAATAGCATCTACAGCGTGACTGCAGTGCCTGTGTTAATGGATCAAGGCTTTAGATTTAAAAAGAACCCCGCGCAATCGGTGAAAACCGCAAAAAGCTCGGTCAGTAAAGAAAAATAATAGGTTCGCTAGTTTCAACAATTATTAACGCCAAATCTGTAATTCTCAAAGGCTCGGAATTAATTTGTAAATTATCCGTACATACTTAATTAGATGTGGTTAAAAAATCAGGAAGCTGGAGCGTAAATTTAAAACTTTAGACAAGAATTTGTTTCTCCCCTCGACTTTTCCCCCCTACATTTTAGTGCTTTTTCGCGCCGTCTTTTGGGGGAGTTTTAATTTCCCATTTATTCTCTCAAACACATGTTAATTTTTTTCTTTGCCGGGGCTTCTATAGCGCGAGCGCAGCCGAAGCGCGTGATCGAGGAGGCTATGCCCAGGGCCATGGCAATTTTGTTTGTCTGCTAGCTAGCTTGTGGCCCGGCGCACGAGTGCTACTATTTTACTTTTAGTTTTAGTTTCGCTGGGAACTGAACAGATTGCGTGTTAGGTTTTAGTATTGATTTAGATTAGATTTTATGAATTGTAAAGTAGATAATAGAGTCACGAGCAGTTACATTATAAAGAAACGGTAAATTAAATCAAGTGTGATTAGTCGAATTGCGAACTGTCAAATACATGAAAAATGGCCCACTTTGAGGAATTTGAACCAAGAGGGTATCAGGTATGCGTTAAAAAATAAGTTAGTTTGTTAATTGTTATTTACATGCAATTTCTCATGGTTAGGTTGAACTCTTTGACGCCGCCCTCAAAGAAAATATTATAGCATGTTTGGGAACTGGTACTGGAAAAACCTTCATAGGTATAATGTTAATTAGAGAGCTTTCGTACCAGATACGTAAACCGTTAGATCAAGGCGGAAAAAGGACCATATTTCTAGTTCCTACAGGTACGTCTGCTATTTGTCATATATATGTTTTTTTTCATTTTTCATTATCTTAAACCCACCTCTTTTTTTTCTCACAGTACCATTAGTCGCGCAACAGAAAAAAGTAATTGAAACACACACTGACCTGGTTGTTGATGGTTTTTACGGTGACAGAGGTGTTGATCTATGGAGTGGTGAAGAATGGATGGAACATTTTCGTAAAAACCAAGTATTGGTGATGGTTGCTGAAGTTTTTAGAAATGTTCTGAACCATGGTTTCATTAGTTTGAACAAAATAAATTTGATCATATTTGACGAATGTCATCGAGCTGTTAAAAGCCACCCGTACAGTGAAATAATGAGAATGTTCACAAATTATAAGCCACCTTACCCCAGGGTTATGGGTCTTACGGCGTCAGTTTTGAATGGAAAATGTAGAGCGAGTAAATTAGAAAAGCATTTACAGGATTTAGAAAGAACCCTCAAAAGTAAAGCCATTGTCGCTAGAGACATAATAGGTATGGAAAAGTATGGAACTAAACCCTCGGAGATGCTTTATTACTACACCATGCCAGTTGAAGATTTGGAAAACCGAACTCTTAAAGACATCTCAAATCTTCTTCAGATAGCTCAAAAGCAAATCAACGACGCTAAAGAAGTGGAGTCAAATTTTAAATTGGAATGCGATCCTGATAACACGGACATGTTTCATCCTTACCGCGATTGTAAGCAGTTTGTAATAGAAATTTTGGAAGTTCTTAATACTATGGGACTTTGGTGTGCTTATCAATTGGTTGTAAGGTACCTAAATGAGATTGAAAAGACCCTTTCCAGGCTAGAAGATGGTGTGGCAATTGGCATGTGTGACAATTTGAAAAGTATTTTATTGAGCGTCCAAAAGCGAATTAAGCTAATCATGATGAATAAATCGCCTCAAACTTTAGTTCTAAACGAGGTTTCTAATAAACTAAGTAGATTGGCTTCCCTTTTACTTGCTCACAAGCCCAGAATAGGTAAAGAAAATTTATGCGGCATAATCTTTGTTCAAAAACGAGTAACAGCTTACATCTTGAACATTTGGATTAATCAAGTAGCGAAGTATCCGCCGTATCAATTCCTCAAAACCGATTTTGTAGTTGGGCATGGAATGTCGCTAACTGAAGGAAAACAAAACTTCACCAGCGATAAACAACATGAAGTACTCCAAAAATTTCGACTTAAAAGTATAAATTTGTTAGTGGCCTCATCTGTAATTGAAGAGGGCATGGACATACCCCAATGCAACTTAGTCATTCGATACGATCCACCTTCTGACTATAGGTCTTTCATTCAGTCCAAAGGACGAGCTAGAGCTAAGCCTTCTATTTATGCCATTATGTTACCCAGTACTAAAGGTGAGGAGAGAAACTTCCTCGAAGACCTTGTCACCTACAAAACTATAGAAAACATCTTACTCAAGATTTGCAAAGACCGAGAAGTCCCAGATGAAGAGGATTCTACCAAACACTTGAAAGAAGGCATAAAGGAAGAACCTTACAAGCCATTTGACCGAGAAGACGCACCGATCATAACCTTAACTTCAGCCATAAGTGTAGTTCATCGGTATTGTTCTTATTTGCCTCATGATTGCTTCACCCGTTCGAAGCCTCGTATAGATATCCAGGAACTTCCTGTTGAAGGCACTAGTAACAACGCCTTTGTTTGCAAAATGAAGATGCCTTTGAGCTCTATCATTAAAGAATGGGTTCAAGGGAAAAAAATGGAGACCAAAACTCTAGCAAAAATGTCAGCAGCGCTAGAGGTTTGCCGACAATTGCATAAAGCTGGAGAATTAGATGATGATCATCTTTTACCTAAGAAACATCGTTTACTTCCGGAGGAGGAACCTGAGGATGAAATAGATTTTGTGACTAATTCTGATATAATTGAAAAATGCTATCCAAAAAAAGTATGGTCACATTACCCCCATTAGGACTTAAAAGTTTGCCTTTTCTAAATATCATTTTATTTTAATTAGATAGCTCCAGTTATTTCTGGCATTCCTCCCCAAGCTGGGAGCCAGTGTTTCGTGTATATGATAAATATGACACTAAAGGAATTGAAACCTGGGAGTGAAGATGCCCCTAGTTTTCTGAAATTAGATCCACACAGTTCAACACGTTGCTACGCAATTGTCACATCGAAATCTTTACCATCTGTAAGCTAAATATTTCTTATATTTTGAGTTTTGAAGGTTGAGCTAGTTTTATATATAATCTTGTTTTAGCTTTGCAAGTTTACGGTATTTAACATGGCTGGAAAACTTGAAGTAGAGCTCGTCCCTTATTCTGAAAAATCTATTCACTTGACATCCTCTAAAAGAAAAATACTGGGTGATTTCCAAAAAGTTACTTTTACCGAACTTTTGAAGCTGGAAGAAGAGTTATTGATTTTTGACCTGGAAAAAACCGGGTATGCCCTTTTGATCGGAGCTGTCGTTCGAGATTCCAAAAGCTTTACATTGGACTGGGACTTCATGACTTTAATCAACGAGCGATTTGCCAAAAATCAAAAACGGGCATTGAGAGAGAACCTAAGAAAAACTGACTTCATCAATGTAATATCTAACAAAGAAAATATTGTCCAGCTATATGAAGACGCTGTAGTATTTCCAGCGCATGCCACTTTTAACAGACATCCTCTTTATGTCTTCAAAATTAGACCTGACAAGAATATAAAATGTGAATTTGTCAACAAAAAATATGACAATTACGAATCTTATTTCACCCAAGAGTATCTTGTCCCAAATTTAAATCCAATTCATCCAATGTTGGAATGTTTCTATTGCGACAAACCTTGGCTAGCCGTTCCTCAATATCTTAACCGAATGGGAGTGGTTACATCAACGAGGAATAAATACGATCGAAAATTTTTGTTGCCTCTGGAAGTCTGTGAAATTCAAGCAACACCTGCGTCCATGAGAAAGCTAGCTGTTTGTCTTCCCATTGTATTTCATAGGATTAACTCTTTGTTTTTAATCCATGACCTGAAGAAAAAAGTCTCTGAGGAAACGGGTATTGGCTGTAAAATCCCCGCAGGCCCAAATCAGCCTATCGAATTCAATTGGACTCTTTATGACGAACATCTTATTAAAAAACAGAATAAAAAGATGTCTGAACATTACGCTTATGGGGAAGTTATTGAAGCAGATGTAGTAGAAGATATTCCATTAGAAGAATCTGAGGAAGACACTGAATCTGACTCTGAGAATGTTCCTGAAGATGAAGAAATTTCGGATTTCAACTTGAAAAAGAGGAAATCTTTGGATTCTAAGATAGCCTCTCTTAATCTAGATGATGAATTTGATCCAGAGTTTTCAAAGCCTCCCTCCTTAGGTGTGCTATTGCAAGCGGTTACAGCTTTAAATGCCACCGATTTCATCAATCTTGAAAGACTTGAAACTGTTGGGGACGCTTTCTTGAAGTACGCCACCTCGATGTACGCTTTTTACGCCAACCCTCATTTCGATGAAGGATATTTAACCGCTTTAAAAATGAGAGAAATATCTAATTCTAAGCTATGCAAGATTGGAATTAAACTAAAACTCTACGAAATTCTAACTTATAGCAAATTCGAGCCTAGCAGTACTTTCTTACCTCCTGGATTTCACGTTATTGATGGGCTCGAAGAGCAGTATGCCAAGTTTAAGAATAATGTAAGAAACTTATTCTTATGCGGAGAAGTTGAAGAACTGAAGAAGTTGAGTCCCTCTGAAATTGAGAAAAAGCTAAAGAGTGACTATGATAAACAAAAAACTGGATCTATTGAGAAAAAGATTAACTTTTCACTAAGGACTTTGCAATATTTGAGCGATAAAAAGATTGCCGATTTGGTCGAAGCCCTAATTGGGGCGTACGTTTTGTCCACCGGTATCAAGGGAACCCTACTATTCATGTCTTGGCTTGGATTAAAAGTCTTACCTCAAAGGGAAGACACGGAGAGGGAGAGACTATTAAGTCAGAAGACTCCTGTTATTTTGGCCTCTTTCACCGACATCCCTTTGCCACCCACGGCTTTATTAAAGGAAACTGAATGGCATTCAGAACGATTAGATCAATTACTTTCTGGGTTTGAGGTTTTGGAAGATAAAATTGGTTACAAGTTCAAGGATAAATCCTACTTTCTTCAAGCCTTTACACATACCTCGTATAATGGAATGCACGTAACTGATTGCTATCAAAGATTGGAATTTTTGGGTGATGCAGGTAGCGAAATTTATTCCCGAAAAACTTTTTTTTTTCCTTCCTAAGACCTTTTCTATATTTATAGTTTTAGACTACGTAATAACGCGTCACCTCTACGAAGATAAAATGAACTTCAGTCCGGGAGAACTAAGCGATTTGAGACAGGCATTGGTGAATAATACATTTTTCGCGGTTTTGGCTGTAAAATATGATTTGCACAAATACCTAAAATACGCCGCGCCTGGTCTCCTTCACGCTGTTGATAAATTTGCATCGAAAGTGAAGTCTTCAAAAAGTGAGGATCTTTTGGAAGATTTGGTAAATTATTTTTAATAAATTGAGGTTTGAAAAAAATGTATATTATATAAAATATATTTTTCTTGAAAGGGTTGCGTACTCAGTGAAGATGAGTGTGAATTTGCCGAAGAAATAGAAGTTCCTAAGGCGCTTGGTGATGTGATTGAATCATTAGCTGGTGCCATATATCTTGATAGTGGCTATTCTTTCGACATTGTTTGGAAAATATTTAAAAATATGATGGCCAATGAACTTGGTAATGATATTTAATATTTATAAGTTCAGATGTGGTTTTCAGAGTGACTAGACTTCCTAGTTTCTCGATACCTTCCTAAAAACTCCTTTTTTTTTATTTTCAAATTTTTGAGATTCTATTCACCACAACAGTCTAGGAGTTTCCCTATCACTCCCGTTCTCACTTCTCCCCAAATTTTGTTCATAGTTTTCACTAAAGGGGATAATAGCCATTCCCCTAGCGTTGCCATCCACTTGTGAGTGCAAACTGTAGCGGAGATAAAGGCTAACTGTTCAATTTTGGAGTGTTTACAAACTCCCGGCAACCCTGCAGTGAAAGGAAAGCTAAAGAGGAGTGGAATTTTCTTTTGCCCCTTATTGAAAACTATATTTCTATATTTTACGATCATTTTAATGATACATGTGCTATAATCTGCCTCTGAATTTCCTATTTATCCTATAAAAAAATTGAAGTATTTCCCTGGTCACCTCGAGTGTTTGATATTTGTTCTAAAATTTTGAATTTTTTTTTTTTTTTTTCTGATAGAGTTCTTTAGAAAAAGCATACCAATAAATCCCATAAGACAACTTATGGAAATGTTTCCTAAAAAAGGAAAATTGAAATTCAGTAACCCCGTTCCTATAAAGGCACGAACAGCCATTAAAGTAACAATTGAAACGGAAGAAGGAGAATTTCAAACTTTTGGAGGAGTCGGGGTAAACAAAAAAATGGCAAAAGTTACTGCAGCAAAAAAAGCTTTGAAGGAACTTGGAAAAATTAAGAGGTAAATGTAAATTTAAAAACTTTTATTATTTTATAATATTAACAATAAATTTATTTTTTATAAATAGAGACCATAGGTATTGAAAATGATGCTGTAAATAAATTCATAACAGTACAACGAATTCCATCATAGCTCGTTATATTTTTGAAAATTCAAAATTAATGGTTTTTAAGCTAATTTATTTTTCTTCGAAGATTTGGCAATTGTTATTTTTTTCTTCATCAATTGTTCTTCGTCAATTTCTGGGGGTTCAACTGAACACCATAGGTATTTTCTCGTTATTGAGATAGTTAGCCATACTAGAGTCAGAGCTAAAAAAATGAAGTTGAATGTTTTACTTTAAATGATTTTTTTTTTTTAAATTCTGAAAATTTTAAAATTTTACCCGATATAGCGATGGGGAACATTGCAGACCCAAAAACTGATCCAGTTTTATAATATAAACATTCCGATAAGAAATATCCCAAATATAGTAGCAATGAGCAAATTAATATTGGTATTGTCCTAATTTGATTAAAATGAAAATTTTTGAGTTACAAAACTACCAGGGTACACTCGTTATTTGGAAAACCAATTTACCCGGTTTTACCAAGAAAAGATAGAAGTTACGCTGAGAATTCTTAAGGGAGACAAGATTGGACTCTATACCGCTTGAAATGTGGGACTGGCTTAAACGAGTTGCATCATTATGGACTTCAATCATCAATAACATCTTTACTTCCCAGAGTCCTACAACTCTGCTGGAATCCTTCAATGTTTTTAGATATTTCATTCTTTGATCTAGCTATATAGCCTTTATTTTTTCTCGTGATAAAAAAATCACAGCCAAGGTGAATGAATTTTTGACGCACATATTGGCAAATTTCTTGATAGTCTTCGATTTTATCAACCAATTAAGGAATATCGGTACATAAGAATTCCCAGAGTAATTTCTATCCTTTCTGGTGTTACCTGAGAATTTTCGAGGAACAACAAAAGCATTGAAAACCATAATAAAAACTATTATACTTGTAATATGTTTTTAAAGTTTCCCTGATATCACGGAAAAGTTTTTTGACAACATTCAAATTTCCTGATATTCTCAGGTTTTCCAGATTTGTAAGAACCCTAAACTAAATATTGTAATGATTGTTTTAAGGAAATTTTATAAAATGCATACCCTACGCTTCTTAGATAAACTGCGCAATGGAAAAATATAATACTGTTTAAAATTGACCAGCATCCAAATAATCTTGTCATTTCTGGATTTACTATAGAAAGTTAAAAATTTATATTAAATATTTTAACGTAAAGAATTATTCCAGTGATTCTTTTATTTTACCCTTTGATATGTGCTTATTCGAATGGGAATGATTTAACACGTTGAAAATCTTTTTGCTTAAAAATCCTTCATCAGTAAAACATCGCGCTGCCGTTCCTAAATTCATAAAAGCTAGAAACGCTACTAAACCTTCAAAAAACACTTATATTAATAATAACGAAGGAATTTTAATAAAGTGCCAAATAAAATCTATACCTCTGCAGGTGTGTACTGCCCAGTGGATTCGGGACACCATTTTACGACCCGTTAACATAATTGACTTTGGTTATTTAATTGCAATAATTAATCATCCAATTGGTTTTAATATAGTCATTGAATTAACGATAATTTGAGTAAAACCTTTGACTTACGCGCTTTTGCAGATCTTTCTGGGAAGGCATTTTTCCTTTTTGGTGGGATCATTAATCAAAATTTTCAATTAGGGGAAATTTATCGAAGTAGTTTTAATTTTAAATAGCGCCAATGTCAAATACTAAAGGGATTCATTTCTTGTACTTTCGAAAATATACAGCTTTTTCTATACACTAATGTTTGGGTAAATATCTTAGCCTACAGTTCTCCCTCCATTTTCTATTTTTAGGATCAGGAATGACTGGGTGTTATGGGAACTGGGAAGGGATGTCTGGAAACTCAAATCATTGATTTTTGCTTAACGCGCGGTTTATGAAAAGTTTTTATAGGAATAAGACTACTAATTACACGGTTAAATACTAAATTAAACGGAAAATATTTTTCTAGACAAGACCAGTGAGTTGGATTTTGACTTCACAAACTAAACTGGACTCTTGCTCTATATAAATATTAAATAAGTAGAACTAGGATTTCGTGTAAAAATATATATAGAATATTTTTATATGAATTCCGGGAAGCACCAAATGCAAGTAACGTCTGAGTTTTTGAAATAACTGGCCCAAGCAATCAATAAAATGGTTTTTGACCAGTAGACCCTGAGTCCTGACTAACACCTCCAACAAGATGGCCAAGTCCATAATAGAAACCAAACCTCGAGAGCCCATTGTGACTAAGTATTATCACTATTAGCCACTAAGCCTCGCGCCAAATTCCCTAAAATGTATATTTTAATTAGAATTGTCATTTAAGTAGAAATTACTGGCCTGCATTCCCAATTTTAGTATAGCCCTAAACCTAATCCCGTTATTCGCGCCATTTTTTGGTAATTTATTGTGAGATTAGACCCTTTAGTCTCTTACCAGCTGTATATACTTTTCCTAAGACTTGACCTTTTTTGTTATTTTCCTGAGTTTTAAAGTTGTTGCTGTTTTTTTGTGAGACTTGACCTTTTTTGTTATTTTCCCGAGTTTTAAAGTTGTTGCTGTTTTTTGTGAGACTAGACCTTTGTATTTTTAAAGATTTTACTTCACCTTATTCGATTTTTTCCAAGATTAGATTCCATCTTATTATTTATTTTTTATTGAAGGTATTGGTGATTTTGTGAGACTAGACCTTTGACTATTTCCAGATTAGACTTCACCTTATAAATCTTTACCTGATTAAGTTTTTTGTGATTTTTTTATTTTTGTGAGACTTGACATTTTTATCTCTTTCAGATTTAGTTTTTATGACTGGTGAGACTTGACCTTGTTTGTATTTTTCAAAATGTTTTGTTAGACTTCACCTTTTTCGTACTTTTCCACATACTACATCCTCGGACATTCTAGTAAGCCTTAACCACCTAGGATTTGGCTTAAAAATAGGAATTCATTGATTTTTCCGTTAATACCATACTTTTTTATGATTATATTTAATTTTGACCAAAATTGTGTAAAATTACAGTTTAATATCGTTTCAACTTGAGTAATAGACCATCTTAATTAAACTGTCCAGAGTAATTTTAAAAATTGTAATAGAAGGATACATTTTTATTCGCACGTTACTTCTCCTCGCACTGGTTCTGATATGTTTGCTCCAGTTTTCGGATCAACGCAGGAGCTCATTCCAGTAGAAGCGTAAAATTGTTTTTTGCTGAAAGATCCATCCTTTTCACACGAAGGAATGAAAACTCCCACTATTTTCACAAAATTATTAGTTTAACTCTTATGTTATCGTTTAATCGTGACCTCACAGTTGTTATTTTTTTCGGCCTGAGTTTTTTGAACGATGCATTCGCAGAATAAATCGGCCCCTCTCTCTGCTTTGATCAGTTCAACACCCGTGTCGGGGTCAGCGCACCATACTTTGCCGCTGGAAGAATTTAGTTGCTTTTTGGCGTACCTTCCGTCATCCTCGCATTTTGGCACGAATTTTCCGACTGTCCCGTTTAAAAATAGAAATTAAGCCAAAACTAACTTCCCAAGCAATTTTATTTCCTTAAAACAGGAAATGATTGTTACTTTTATCACTTTGGTTAGCCTTGTAACTTTCGACGATACATTTACAAGCTTCGTAAACACCCCTAGCTTTTTCCGTAACGTTTTGACCAGTTGTGGGTTCCACGCACCATCTCATTCCCGTGGATGCGTGACGTTGCATCATAGAATACGTTCCATCTTCCTCGCATTTAGGAGTGAATCTACCCACTTAAAATTAGCCTGATTATTATCAGATTTTACATTTTAATCGATGTTTTATTTACTTCGTGGTTTCTCTGCCGCCAAATATTTCTCGACCAAACAATCGCAGGCTTGGTATTTTGCTCGAGCCATTTCCGTAATGTTTTGACCAGTTTTGGGTTCGACGCACCATGACTGTCCGATAGACGCGTATGTCTGAAGTTTAGCGTAAGTTCCATCATCTTCGCATTTGGGCGTGAATTTACCCACTAAAGTATGCCCATAAACATTTTGATAATTATTATTATTATTTTGTAGTTTTTACTTGCGGGTTTGTCTTTAGCCAAAACGTTTTCCACCAAGCATTTGCACGCTTTTAAAGATCGCCCCTTTTCGGTTATGTTGTTGCCATTTTCTGGATGGACGCACCAAGAAAGACCAGTTGACGCGTGGGATTGGAAAGGAGAATAACTACCATCATCTTCGCATTTTGGCGTGAACCGACCCACTAAAAAAGTTTATATTTAAAGGTCAAATTGCATTTTTTTTTATTAATTTAAAGACGAATGCTCCCTGACGATTATTTTAAAATTTTAGTAGCAGTCTAATTTAATAAAAAATAATATTATCTACATCATATGCTTAGAAATTCTTGATTGATGACTATCCAATCATCTTTTTTTGATCTAATGTAATTCTTATGGGCGCCTGTAGAAGTGTTCTAGCCTTTACGCTTTGTCTAAGAGGAAAAGCTACCATTTAGGCTGAAACCAATCTATGTATTTCCTATTAGCCCCTGTAGAAATGCGCCAACCTTTCCGCGTCGGTGTTAGAGCACAAGCTACCATTTAGGCTGAAATTTTTCTTCGTCGTGTAACTCCAATGCGCCCCTGTGGAAATAATTTTTCCAACTTGGCGAAGTTTTAGGGCCAAGTTAAGTTAAGTTAAGCTCACTAACTTGCTATATAAGCATCCGGCGAAATGATAATAATAGTTTATTTAATACGAGAGTATGTAAAATAAGTCTGTAATGCGAACACTAGATTTAGAGGCGATTTATATTATATTTTATTATAAAATGCTGTAAAAGTAGAAGATGCATCTACAAATATTATTATACTAAAGTGTAGAGCCCTGGTGCTTAAAGACCCTATCTGCTCAAATATTTCGCCATTTAAAATGCTCTTCCCTTATGTACACGGCCTAGCTTTGACTCTACAAGTTGTTAAGCTAAGCTATAAAAGAAGGCGACTTTAAAGGGGATTTAAAAATCGCAGTCGTTAATATGAAAAAAAAAAAAAACGACTTTATGGAAGTTATTTTTTCTAATGAATGAATTTAGCTTGAGAATTAAAATAAAAACACTGTAGCTTACGAGGTGGTAGGGCGTTTGATTCGAACTGTTGGACGAAGCATTGGCACAATTTGATTTTATCAGATGGTTCGTTCGTTGCCGCAGTCCCGTTTGTCAAACAGCATTGGCACATCCCTAGGTCGTTGCATTGCAAAGGCTCCTTATCAGGTACACATATGTTTTCCTGTTCTAAACACGCGCATCCTTTATAACTGCATTCACCCAAATCTAATTTTCACTTTTAATCATTTTTACTTACTTCCGTTCATGATACTAACCACGGTTACAATGACCTGCAAAACAATAACACTAGCTATTAATGCTAGAAAAGCTTTCTTATTGCAAATGTGGTAGCAAAAAGCTGGACAATGAAACACCTTTAACATCTTGTACAAGGCCTCGAACATTTTCGCGTATTTTTTCGCGTTATTTTACGAAATTTAAAACTTTGCCGTGTTTTGTAACGATATTCAACTATTTCTTTCCCGTATACTGGCAACAAAAGGTCTGATTGTTGAATTTCGCCAATGCCACGTCAGTTATAAATATGTCTTGAAAAATATTGCGTTATTTTGACATGGCTCATAGTCACCCGATCTGCCTCGATTCGCAAATGTCAAAAGGGTCATTTGTAAAAATGATTTAGACGTTGATTTACTATATTTGTTACGAAGGATAGGCTTATTTTCCCAATATTCAATTGTATGGTTTTTATTTCATCCGTTATAAGTATCATTCGTTGTCACCCCGCAGGTGAAATTTTTTTTCTGGAAATTTGATATATTGCTCTTGAAAGCTATGTAACTAACCTAAGACCTGCTAAGACCAATACCAATGATACGCGGACCATTTTATGTTCATTACCTTAGTATCAACCCTGATTAATAATTATTTTTACTTGTGGTATCAAGCATACTTGATAACTATATATTCACGAGTCATTGTGAGTGAAGACCATTATTATTTTATTGGAGGGGAGTAAAGTTTTTCTTTTCATTATCCCTATAAATCATATAGCCCCATTCGTTTCGTATTTCCCCCAAAATTATATTTCTCTTCGTATTTTTGTTTTTATTTAATTACTAAAGACAGAACTAGATCTATTTCTGTTAAATATGTAGGGCTTATTGCTAAAGTTTAACTTTGTATTAACTTTAAAGGACTACAAGAAGCTATAGGATTAAAACCAATCAAAAATCTTTGAAAAACCTAGCCAATAAATCAAATTGTATTGCCCTTGATATCAGGGTCTTGCTGTTAAATGTATAATTTAGCTACTATTACGTTTTCATATTTAGTCTCGTGAAATTATTTTAAACTAGACTTACCATAGTTTGAAATAATTGCTTCATGATGGCATGAAAGTCCTTCTTCCAAAGAATCGATTAAATCATTTTATGATTTAAATAAACCCTGAAATCCACTATCTTTTGTAAATAGCACTATCAGCTGTGTCAAGAGTCGCTCGTTTCAAGGCTAAAGATTAAATCAGTTCATTATTAAAAACGCTTATAAATATACATTTTAACAATAATACACCTAAGCGTATGTACACTTGTCAAAATGATCTACGCTTTTCATTTTATTCTTTATTGCGCAATAATTTTGAAAATGGGGTACCCGTTTCCAAACGAGGCTGCAACAGTGTTTCCGCGCACATGCTTCGTGAGCCATCAGCCTATCACCTTCTTTATTTTAATCAAAGTTTATTCAACCTGATTACACAATGGTTCGATTTTGAACAAGCAGCGTGTACCGTTCTACGTATCTCGTATTAGAACCGATACCATTTGTTTGTTTAATAAGAGGTTAAAGGAAATTTCAAACTGACATGGAATTAACGAGTCATACATACGTGAAATATTTCAAATGAATATCAAAAACAAGCATTGTTCTATTTCGAGTCATTTTGAGAATTAATGGATTTCTTGTTTACGACAGGTGTCTGCGTCACTCAATGTGACCAATACTATTTAACGCGAAATTATGAAATGATTTTAACCAAAACATATTTGGAAATGATTTATCTCTTTTTATTTGATACGTTTATTTTTCTTCACAATTCAATTTTATTCCATTATTACTTGGAGCTCTAAAATTACCCGGCCCTTCTAATTGCTTGCCATTTTGATCCACACAACAGCAAGTTCCAATCGAACCGAAGCACTGTAGCGATTCGTAGTTTCCGTAACTATCGCATTTGGGAATAAATCTCCCTGGAATTGCTTTAAAGAGAGGGTGAAAATTAATATAATATATTTCAATCAATTTCGTTTGAACCCTTTTCCTACCTACCGTTTTCTCCAAAAACCTTGTTTCTTTCGGCACATGTCAAATCAGTTGATGGTAAGGGGACTGAATAAAAACATAGCATGTATTAATTAAAACTTAAATAGTTCATATCATTCGGTCTCACAGAGGAGCCTGTGTTTCAATTAAAAATACCAGGTGTTAATATTTTTTAGTAGAATATACCTATTGAACTGTAAATATCTTTTTTCAAAATATACAATTATTATCTTGAAAAGTTGATTTGAAAACTGATTTAGCGGAAGTCACGTGCAAAAAAACGTCAAAAATACAAAATATTTTCTCGCTAGCTTTTCATGGTAAAAAATCATTTGTGCAGTGGAACTTGCGGAAGGCAGGGATAAAAGTCTCTTTTATTAGCAGCGTTCACACTAGAGACTTTGAAGCCGTTTTGAAAAGGTCGAATTGTGAAATTTCGGGGTCACGCCTGTTGATCTTCGATCAGTAATATAATTGATATCACGAATAGTCGGATTTATTCTTCGAAACAATTTGAAAAAGATTTCAAAGTCTCTAGTGTGAACGTAGCTTAAAGGGTAAATGAAAACTGATATATCACTTTTTTGATTTTACGTTTTTCTGAATCTACGTTATCGAAAACCTAAGAAAATATCAACTCTTATTTTTAAGCATCTCCTAAATATGATAGAAAAGATTTTAAAGATCGGACTTCGTTGTCTGCTAAAAAAAAGGCATGGAGCCCCTGTGTTTCAATTTCCGAGTAAACCATAAATATGTTAAAAAGGATTGTTTACCTAGTTCATTAAAACTATATCAAAAGGGAATAGAAAGTTTTATCAATAATAAAAAACGTAGGAGCTAATTTCACACGAAAGATGCGTTGTCTCAGTCTGCCGAGTTGTACGATTGTTACCTGATTTCAATACGTCTCATACTTCCCCAAAGGTGATTATTTTATACTCTTGATATTTACTTACAGCATTGAGAGTCACTGGGTGGTAATAGAGTTGGTGTTGAATTTGAATTCGCGGAATATCGCCTACATAAGCATACCGAAATGCAATAACAAGCAAAGATGACCTGTAAAATTTATTTACATGAGGATGTATATAAATTGATGGTGAGGTTCAAAAGTTTCCCACCCATTAACTTACCAAAGTGGTTACTGTGTTCATAGTTGAGGGAAGTCTCGTTCTATCTCGCGAGTCATTGGGTACCGATCATTTTATAATATCGACTAGAAAATTACTTCCGCGTTTGATTATAATAAGGATTTTAAATTAATGACTATATCAAGGAGGAAATTGCTAGCAGCCTGCATGGTTACATATATTTCGGAACACTTGCGATTTATATGAATTTTAACAAGAATATGATAGTTAATTACACTAGGAATGCTCAAGACAGCTGAAAGTTTTTTTTTTTTACCGAGGAACCTTTTTAGCATAGGGTTACTTCAGTCCACGTGTATTAAGGAGGTAGGCAGCCTATCAGGTGTTTGGACAACGTAGCGTAAAAACGTAGATAGGTCGTCGCCAAGAATCAAGATGGTCTCAATCGCGATATAAAATTAAATTAATTTAACGGCGCAAAAAAAGAATGCTGGCGTCACTCTGATGAGATTATGTTTGTTAATTACAGACATGTCATTCACGGTACAGTTCTAAGAACGGCTGAGGAGGATTAAAACAAAATGTTAAACCTTATAGAAAATAAACTAGTATAGAATATTTTGTAAAGTTAAGCTATAGTCTCGGCTTTTACAATTCCGAAAGGATTTATTGAAAATTTAACCCGAGATTTTTACAAAAGTTTACTCGTTGGTACAGTTTAACTTTGGAAGGGAATTATTTGGTGCTCTGACATTAGCGGCGCCGCCTTTTGGCTGACCATTTTTGTCAACGCAGCAACAGTAACCAGTTGAGCCGTTGCACTGAATCGGCTCAAAGCTACCATCTTTCTTGCACTGAGGAGTGTATGTTGTGAACGCCTTAGAATCTATCAAATTGGGAACCATTAGTGATTAACTTAATCAAACCAGTGATTATATCTGAGGTTTAAAATTTTGTTATAGACATACTCGTTATTTTTTCGTTTAGTTCTTTACAACTCAAGTAGCCATCATTCGCGGGTACTGAAATAAATTATATCATTTTTAAAATCAGTCTAATCTGTATTTAAGAAAAACTTGTAAGTAGACTCCTTTACATAAAATACATAAAATTTATTGATCACGGTAAAAACGTTTAATACCCAATGTTAAGCGAAGGCAGAACGCGTACGTGTACGCTTAGTTACCTTTAAAGGCCCTATCTGCTCTGAAATTCGCCCCTTTAATATGCTCTTCCCTTTTACTGTATAATTTGCTATGGTCATTTTTTATCTGGTGGATTAGGCCTATTTAAACGAATCTGCTATTTTAAAGACTCTTTAAAGTCGCCTAGTTTGTGTGCGTAAGGGAAGATGATTTTCATGGGGCAATTCTAGAGCAGATAGGTCATTGATAGTACAAGATAACGTTCTTCGTTCGAATTGTTAGAAGAAATCTTATATCGATAGTATCAGAAGTAAATATAGTAGCCTTTTTCGCGAGACAACACTTTTTTGTAGGGTTTTTTAAGAGTCTTTTAATTTTTGCTCTCGTGGCGGGAAACCGCGAATGAATACAAGAAGCGAAGCTTTGACAGTGGCTGCGAGGCTAGTCCTGGCCTGTTCTCTAATTTACGGTTGTATAAACAATGCCAAAAATTAAAGTAAAGTAGAGTTTAGACGGCGCGAGACCACCTGGCGCGCGATTTTTTGTATTTATCCGCGGTTTCCCGCCAAAAGCTAAAGTCAATATTTTAGGCGGGAGCTTAATTTTTAGGTGCAATGTAAGTATCACTCTAGTTAAAGGAGGGCTTAATCAGTAACTACTTCGGACTTCCTCATATTTACTTTCTGATAGGATTAAATTAAATTCTAAATTTCTCGTATTGCGTATTCATTGATCTCATATCTTTCCTTATTTTGCCAATCTCTTGTCTTCAATAGACATTTTATACTAATTGTTTAGATTTAAGATATACGTACTACCACACGGAGAATCTAAAGCTGAAGTTAGATAAACCACTAGCGCCAAAACTGTCAAATGAACCTACATTTGAAAACCAAGATGATTTAAAATCGCGTAGATATTTAATACGAATATAAATATTGTCACACTTACCAAAGTATTCATAGTTGGAACTAATTGGAAACAACGTTTGAGCGTGAAAATCTTTACCTTTCTGTTCCAAAAGCAGCGTACGGATTTGAAGTGAAATAAACAGAGCGGCTCTGGTCTTTTTATACTGTCAGAAACAAATATTTCTACGCGAGATATAATTAAAGCTTGTCTATATATATGTATCAATTTGATAGAAAATAATTAAACTACTACGAGCTTTATCCGTGACAACAGGGTTTTTCCCGTTAAATTATAAAAGTCAGCGTAGTTGTTGCTTTGAACTTTGAAATATACGTAATTATAAAAATTTCCACCAATTGTACGAGCTAGCTGATTTAGAAGCCTTTTTTTTTTCATTCCCAGTCGTACAGGTGCATTTTGAACAGTCATTTTACTACTGAGCTTACTTCGAATAAAAGGTATAATGTTAGTTTAATATATTGATTTACAGCATCCTCTTGAAGCTGACATTTTTCGGGGAAAAATTTAATTACACTGTCAATCTTATCTATCTATGGAAAAACATTTTTATAATTATATATTGGGACTCTTTGGCATTTATAATTAACGAATTTAAATAAAATTGACTAAATTATGAAATTAAATCTAGGGGTGGTGCATTATCCGAAAAATGGGAGTACTCGGTCTCCCAACCCCCTCCCACTCGATTGAATAATTGGGCCCTGAAACGAGTCCTAAAAAATTTCAGAGTCCTAATTTGCCTAAAAGTTCTGTTAACATCCAATAGGCACTCCTAACTTGTAGGGCATTTCTAAATTATCCAAATTTGCGGAGAGTTTTGAATCCTAATTCGCAGAAAATGTCTCTTTACAACAGTATACGCATAATTTGAATTAATCCCAGAATCATGTTGAATAAAGCCAGGTTATAATTCTGAAATCGTTCTGAAGTTTTAGAGTGAGTAAAGAAATCGGAGTCTTTGTTGCGTTGTCAGTCTTAGTCTGGGTATGTTATTTGTGAGTTCATAAATAATGGTTGAGACTTTTGTAAACAAAGATCTTGGAAAGAATGTTTTAGTTTCTATATTTAAATATTTTCCTTTTTTTGATTTGAATCATTTAAATACCCAAGTTAGTATTTGAGTAACTAAATTTTCAAGCTTTCCATAAGAGTCGACTTGAAACCCAAAAACAGGGCTCGCATACCCTTAATAAAACCCATTAGGATACAGTGATAGATTTTATTTCAAATGAGATATTTTACAATAAAATAAATTAAGATGTATTAGTTATGTTTTCATCAGAATCTTCATTCTCGGCCATATCTTTGGCCCGAAGATAAGCATTCCATTGTTCGGGTATTCTTTTAAGCAGATTGATCCTGTACCGAATTTGTTTGGGCGTTTCTTGATAGTAATTTTTAGGATCTTTTGCCATTGCCTTCAATTTTTTAATTAAATTTTGATGTTAGTTATTCAATAAATATAACGTAATTGCAATACTTACAACGTAGTCATCCCCATATTTTTCCATCATATATACGCAAAATCTAACAATATCTTTCGGCAAACGCAATGTGCTTCTCCTTTCAGCATTAGCTTCTTTTTCAAGCTCTAAAACGTAATTTAATAATAAAAAACGTAGCGTCAAAGATAATTATTACTGTTCTTATAATAGGTATTTTCCTCAACGTTTACCTTTGACAACTTGTTCTTTTGATGATTTAGTTTTCTGCACTTTCTTATTCTTTAGTTTGTCAGGATCTAATTGGTCCTAAAATTTTCGTAAATTTACTGGATTAGTTAGATTACAGAACACACTTAATGATGATTTTTACCTTATATTTAGGTGGTGGAATGGTTACATTAGGATCTACAGACAGTCCCATATCTGACATATTTTTATTAAGACTTTTTTTCGAATCCCACGCATCTTTAATAGGTTTACTGTCGAGAAAAACAAATATATACTTAGAAAATTTTCACACACGTTTTGTTTATTTGAAATTGGCGCTTTAGCGACCACATGCGCATATACCCACCTACCCCCTCCCCTTGTCTCAAAACAGACAAAGGCTTAGCTTAGTTAACTTTATCTAGAACTAGCAGAGACCCTCGGTAATTATTTGAGTAATCTGAATTATTTTACCATAAAATTCTCGTCTTTTTTTTCTCCTTTCGCTTTTCTCTCTTTATCCTTTTAACATTATACGTTTGTTTTTGTTTTCTTCTTCTACTAACACCGCTAACTCGACCCATGTCGATCGCACGTTGTACTTGTACAGTTTATCGACCAATGACAAAATTACTAGGATAAAACTCTTTCTAGATCTTCATAGATGGCGCTAGTGCACCGTTAGATTTTGATTTAGAATCTTAGCGGGAAAGATGAAACAAGTTCGTGAAAATATCCCAGTTTGTGTTTATAGACTATAGAAAATTTTGCAATCAATTTGTAAACTTTATTAATAATATTATTATTAAAACTTATGAAATATTATTACATCCTTTTAACCAGGAAATTGTAGAAAAGTCACCGTAGTTGAAGGATACTAGAATTAAAAAACATTTAAGGGTAAATAAAAAGTCCTTGTAAAGAAAAAGAAAACCTTGCCAAAAAGCTTTTAATTTTAGAACAATACATTTTTCATTAATAAGGCGAAGAAAAAACGAAAAACAATAATTATGATTAGGAATACCGGTTTTATAAAAGAAAATTTTATCTATTGAAAATTGTCTTAAACCTATTTAATGTTTTACGAAGGAGGAAAAATATTTTCATTCGCGATGTTGACGTAAAGGTGGAAAGACGGCCCGAAATTAGGGTACACGTGTTAATTTTTTTTAGTCTCCGGTTTGGCTCGTAAAATAGAAGAAGCAACATGAGTCTTTTGATATTTATGCACAAGCTTATTGTTCTAGCTACGTCAGCGGTCTGTGGTTATGTTGTCATTTTAATGATGATATGGAAATTTTTCTGGTTTGGTCCTAAGTACTTTAAAGCGCGAACTAGAGTTTCACAGCCTTCTTGTATGACAGATCCAAAACTGGGTCGTCATTTGGTCGTAGCTCTGCGAAAAGTGAAATTACATTGTGTAGAAAATAGAAATACTAATCATCCCGAAAAAGACCAACCACTATTGTTATTTTTACACGGATTTCCCGAGTTTTGGTTTTCCTGGAGGGAACAATTAACGGAATTTAAGGATAATTACAGGTATTTGATCAACCTTATTCAATTGTCAGTCGTTAAGGGAGCTAAACTTTAATTTTAAAAAGTAAAGTTATAAATTTGCATAATGCTTCTTTGCTAATTAAAGTATTCGTCGTTTTGACTTTTGATATAGGGTAGTCGCCGTTGATTTGAGGGGTTTTGGTTTTTCTGAAAAACCAGAAAAACAAAACGCATACAGTCGTGATTTGATAGTTGAAGATATTCGCGAACTAATTTCCATTCTGGGTAAGTTGGGAAGAGCTATTTTTATTTTTATTTGGCTCATTCATAGACCCTTTACATAGAGGACAGGAAATGGCTCATAAAAACATTTTTGTATAAAGTGTTCCTCTCTGTTTTAATCACAGTTGGGGACCAGGTTACAAGTAATGCTACGTTCACACGACAGACACTTAAATAGCTTCAAAACCGTTTCTAATGTTGAAATCAAATCGATATTTCAATCAAATAATTGCATTTTTTAAAAAAGAATTTCAACAGTGACCCCAAAAAATTTAGATTTTGACTTTTCTAAAACGGCTCCAAACGGTGTGAACGCGGCTTAATTGTTGATACTAGGTGGTCACCATAATTTGCAGCACTTGCAAACCTACGTCATCCGTTAGCGCTATGAATTGTGTACTTGACAATTTAGGGAGTCTATAGGGCTACTAGAGAACAGTACACTGTTTTTTTTGGTTCTAGAGAGATTTTAAAGTGAGACTGTCACGGATTCTTCATGAATAGAACTCCAAATGGAGTAGCATTTTTCGGAAAGATCGTTAAAAAAATAATAAAAATATATATGCCTGTCATATAAAAAATTACTGGAACAGTAAAAATATATATTTTATAAATATATATTTTAAAATAAAAAACTAAAAACCGGGAGCTTTTCTCGTCCTTTATATAAAGCAAGGCTCACTCTTTTTTAACCCGATATCCCTTTTCAAGGTCACGAGTCTCGAAAAACTGTGGTGGTAGGACACGACTGGGGGGGCGCTATAGCATGTTCTCTGGCCTCCCGGTACCCCAATCTTGTAAACCGGTTAGTGATGGTTAATACACCGCATCCTAAAGCTCTGGAAGATGCCTTAGTCAGCTTCAATTGGTTACAATGGTTGAGAAGTTGGCATCTCATCTTCTTTCTCTTGCCTTATTTACCCGAACGGGTTCTCCGAATGGACGACGTTGGTCTGCTGGATGATCTTTTCCAGACTGTCTCCGAAGTTTGCACCGAGCAAGAGCTCGAAGCCTACAAATACATTTATAGTCAACCAGGTATACTTGAATTACTTTTGTTATCAGAAGTAACGTAGGAGCTTGGCTAAAAGTAAATCTCATTTGACAATTAATAAAGGAAGGCTGACAAGTGATTAATTTTATTTAGAAATTTTGAGCTTTAAAGATAGAATGAAAAAAAACTCTGCAAAAAAATATATAGTCTAGGTTTTTAATTCTTTAAGGGGTACCCCACTCTAGTCTCTAAAAAAATCAAAAAAGAACATCATATTTAAAGTCCAAATCGATTAAAAATAAGTTGTTTTGGTTTATTATGGGGGTAATCCCTAAAGAACGCCTTGTAGAATCTCTTTAAATGTGCATATCAAATATCCCGAAAATTCTTAAAACTCTCGTACTTTTGGTCCAACGAATTAAAAATTACTTTCTGAATGTATTCTAATTTTTCAAGGCGCTTTTACACCAGCTTTGAACTACTATCGTATGGCGTTTTGGGATTACTTCAAGGTAATTTAACTTTAAAGTTTATAGTATAAATTTTAAGGAAAAGCTCTCAAAATATTAAAATCTTGTAATTTATCAACTAAGGATCTTAAAAATGGTGCTAGACGATCCGTGGATTATGTGGGCGACCAAGTGCCCACCTTGATGATATGGGGTGAGAAAGATTACGTGTATCAAGCCGAAACGGCGAAACAATCGCGAAGGTTTATCGAAAAATTACGAATTGAATTTGTTCCCAACGCTGGACACTGGATTCACATGGAAACCCCCAATAAGTTCAACTCTATACTTAAAGAATTTCTCCGTGACTTGTGATTGAAAAGTTTTACCATAAAACGTAATTTTTTATTTTCCTTTAGTATTTATTTTATCATTTTCCTTAAGTACTTGATTTTATAAAAGGGTAGGGGTTTTTAGTGAGACGATTTTACTCTCTACGTCATAGCTCGTTTAATTGGCGCGAAATGGCGCTTTTTCTTTACTTCCCGCCAAAATTTTCAAGTTTATCACGAACGTAATGAAAATTGCGCCATTGCGTGACGTTTAGCGTGTGTTCAAAACCACATTATTTTATAAAACCAAGTAGGATATTTATTTTATACAATACAAAGTGCAATTCTTTTGCTTACGGAAAAAATAAGTTACGTCACTTTCTTTAGGGTTTAGAAAGCCTTACGTATTGTTTTATACAACAATGGTAGTGTGATTTTTACATCTCAGTTTTACAAAAAACACTCATATCAAATTATCTTTCAAGGTTCTTGGCACGCGTATATACGCGTCATATTATGACGTAAATATTCTTAATTATTTTCCCTTACAAATGTTCTCAGTTTATTTTATTTTCAACATCCCAGCCAGGGAAGCTATTCACCATCAAATTATAGTGTAAATTTATGATAATTGTTTTATAGTTAAAATCAGTTTGACTTTTCAGCACGTGCAAGAGTAGGCTACGAACCGTCTCCGTGATATAGTCAATTTCACTTTGATTTGGCAGCGCATTCAAAGCTAAGCTCCCCTAACTTCCATGTTTGGATTAATTAATAAGTTCCCTATTAATAAACTAATTATTAATCCATGTTCCATGTAAAGAAATCTTAGAAATTACGGGTTACCGACTTTAGTACGCTCTGTCAAATGAAAGTAGAATAGACCATAGATTTGCAAGTGTTGAAAACTCGAACTGATGCTTATAGTATGATTATTATTGTTTAAATAGTTTTAGGTATTTTTGTGAAGCACGCGTATTTAGGCTATTATAATTAAGACGCTTTTACACTGCAAAGATTAAAACCACGTATTACAAAACGTTCATCTTATTTGAGGCAACGAATAGAGAGGTATGGAATGTCTTTGGTAATTTGATTTACGCAAGGATCCTGTATGTAAGAAGGATAAGAAGCAAGAAGTTGCTCTATCAAAAAATCAAAAAAAAAAAACTGTCACCAAAGCTGTCCAAGGTCGAATCAATTAGTCTGTCGCGATGATATAATATGTATTACTATCAACAATAACTTATTTATGAGAGAAGAAACCGTCGGAAGGGCACTCTTATTTTTCGAAGACGGTGAAATTTAAAGTAACGATCGAGAGGAAAAGGGGGGGGGGACTATGCACTACACTGAATTCTATCTCCCTAGTTCTCTCCTTTCCTTAACCAGTTCTTTCTATCACGTGATGTGACGTGACGTTCCTTAAAACTTAAATTTTTCTCTCCTGCTCCGTTTACACTGAGAAAATCTAGATGTTACTTATCCATCTTCCATACAGGATCCTTGAATTACGTTATATCGAGCGTATACCGCCATTTTACTTTTAAGCAGCATGTCTTCGTTGCATCGTTACAACAACTCGATGTCAAAATAACAACTGCTCCGTATAATATAGATATAATTTGCAAGGATTAATATATTATATTGGCAGAAAATGGAATCTTTACCGTCGTTTTGTTAACGATTTTTCCTTTCTCCCGCTTATAATATATTAATCATTGTGAATTATATAAACACTTGGGTTTGGTTACGTCTTGCGTAGAGATGAACACTACTATATTTCACTTTGAAAAGTTTACAGCGACTGCTTTTGTAGGTCGCATTGATTTTACGTGCTATTTATGTTTATCTGTTGGGTTGTTCCGACTGCTCTTGGAAAAATTCAAAATGTAATGTCAATGGCTTACAGAGTGTACCGGGAGCAGTCGGAGCAACCCAAAGAGAAACGCCATAATTTACCAATTTTCAAAGTAGTCGTAAACTTTTGAATATTAGCTGTACGTATTACGTATTTCAAACTCAGAATAGAATAAAAGTTAAAAGGGTTTCAAACTTTACAGTGTGCTTGACTCTTAGCGAGGTTATAAAGGTTAATATTCACCTAGGCGTTTTCGATGCAAAAAAAATATATATATATAATTCTGACAAGGTCTCATAAAAATTCTCTCCTTGGTAATTTATTCGTCGCAAAAACAAAAAATTTGATTCGCTGAAGAGAAATATTTATTTTTCGCTACGAAAAAGGCGCGGTGAAAATTAGCCCTTGCGTAAAATATTATGCCACTGTACTGTTCGGTTAGGTCGTTGATGATTGAATATCTCTATTACAATGAAAATTTCGAGGGACGTATGTTAATATTAATTATTAAATCGTATTTTTAGGATAAAAGTATACAAAGGAAGATGAATGAAGACAGAGAAAACCATATTCTCCGATTACTTCATGAAGCACGGATTAGATGCCATGATAGTTTCTCCACCACGCAATGTGCGATAGTAGCCCCCCTGGTTGTCAAATTGTCAGATGTTGGGTAATCTGTAGCTTCCGTTACCACCTCCCCCGCCTACGCCTCCTCCTGCGTTGTTACCATGTGGTCCAGTTGATCTGGCCATCATCTTTTGCTCGTGCGTATTTCCGGACAACATAGAATTGTTGGGTCCAAGAGGAGGATGAAGCGTGTGATGGTGAGTGGCTAATTGGGGGAGAAGTGTTTGTTGACTTCCGTATTGATTACTTCCCTGTGTAAAGTTGAAGAACTAAATTAGGTTCTGATTAAGTTTAAGGCCAAAAACATCAAAGGGTTAATTACTTTAGATTTCTCCCTGCGTAATCTAATTTGCGAGTCTTCATTGTCGTGATCGGGAAGCTTTAAGTTTCCAAGATACGGGTGTCTAAGTAGTTGCTCGCAAGTCGCCCGTCTTTGGGGCTCCTTGTCTAAGCATCGCTAGAATTTATTAATTTTTAAATACATTACTAGGAAAGAAATTATGCTTTGAAACATTGTAGGAAAAGTCAGGTTTAATTACCTTCAAGAAATCTATTCCTATTTCGTCCACCGTTTTAGGTATTTTGCTTTCCAAAGTTTCCATTACTTCTGGTTCCGGGATTGAAACCCCGGCGAAAAAGTCATTTGATTTAAATATATGCATGTGCCTCGGTATTAAGTCACCTGTAAAGAGAATATAGTTATACTTAATTTATAATTGAGCGCGTTTAATTGTAGTCTAACCAATAGTCCTCCGGATGAGGTATAGTTGGTCAACGTCGGATTTTCCTGGCCATAAAGCTTCCCCTCTCATTAATTCTGCCGTGACGCAACCAATGGCCCATACGTCGACCGCAGGGCCATACTGAGTATCACCGACCAATAGCTCCGGTGCCCGGTACCAACGGGTAGCTACGTAGTCCGTGTAGTTTTCTCCTGGACTAATTGTTCTTGCAAAGCCAAAATCGCATAATTTCACAACTCCGTCTTTGGTTAAGAGGATATTTTCGGGTTTCACATCCCTGTGAATGCACTGAAAGAGAAATATTGCGAAATTTAACGCTTCTTAATAAAAATTTTTTTTCTACAAACGTACATTGTGTTGATGACAAAAACTAACGGCTTGAAGTGTCTGATATACAATTCTTTTTGACATTTGTTCAGGTACTCTACGAAAATAAAGTTTTAATTTTATTTCAACTAAAAGATGTTTTATGAGCCTTTTTGAGATAAGGCACACGCAATTTTTTGAAGCGCTAGTTAGCACTCATTTAAAATTACGCTTATAGTTAACAGGGGATTCTATATTAGAGCTCAATGAGAGTTTAGAAATTGGACAAATTAGTTCAAAATTGGACAACAAATGAGAGAGTTATTGATTGGTCTCATTTGTGGCTCTCAGTCTGGGAGTTCTATTTCATAATCTTTGCTAATCAAAAACGTGAATTTAAATGAGACTTGTCCTTTAAATTTACCCTTTCGGATGTTTCTCCAAAATATCTAAAACGGTGTGTTCGCAATATTCGAATACTAAATGCAACTTCCGTTTCCTACGGAAAACTTCTAGTAGGTTCACCAAGTTGGAATGTTTCAGTTGCTGTTAATTTAAAATATTTTAAAATGTGAGATATGCCACGTTCAGTGCTCGGAATCAGGTAGAAATAGCCTTTGCTATTGATATTTTTTCAGATATTTTATTTTCGATTAAATTGTTTGTAACCAAAAAATCAAACTTTTATATTTAGATCATATAATATATCCATATTTCTAATTATAATTCAGTTGATCTTACCCCATTACTAAAAGTTATATAAACTTCGAGCATCAATCCCAATTAAGAACTTAATTTATTTAAATTTGATAGTTTGTTTAGTCCTCTTCAGATTAAAAAAGTAGGTGTAAGATGTACTCGCCTTCAGCATTCTGATTTCCCTTAGAGCGATTTTCTTTATTAAAGGATCGTCTTCCGTTTCGACGTATTTCTTGACCGCTACGAGTTGGTTCGTTTCCCTGTGTCGACATTTGAATACCACTCCGTAGGACCCTTCTCCGATTTTCGATATTTTCTCATATTTTTCCATAGCTAATACGACATTGTTGCTATTCGAGCGAGATTTTCTGGAACGTCACCGAGATTACCTTAGAACTAACATGATACAATAGATTAACGCGTCAGGGGCTAGGAGAAAGGTTTTGCTCTAATTAAACTCTTAAATCAAAAGAACGCCTTAAAATTAACCCCGATTTTTGCGAAATCCCATGATCAGGCGGATCACATTACTGTTCTTAAATTGCCCCGTGTTATTTTTTTTTCTTTTAGTTTTACGTTTTATGGAAAACGTTTTCTGTGTTCCTATTTGGTTGCTATGGTTACCTAGGTCTACAATCAGTTAGGTTCTGACGTTCCCCCACCTACAATTCTATTGGGCTTTCGTAGAAGACCTACTATAAGAACTACTAGGAAGCTAGAAGTTAAAGGGAGGATGAAAATGAAATACTTCTATCATTTCGAACATGACTTCTAGGTATTGATGGGCATGCTTCACGGAGTTTAGTACAGTGGAACGCTTGCGAAGCACTTCACGCGAAGTGTTTCGCTAAATCCGTGAAGCATGCCCATCAATGCTCCTAGGACTATTAGTAGAGGGGTACTGTTTATCCTAGGTGACTCAAAGAACGTTCAAATCATGATTATTCCCCCAGTAATTTAAAAAAGGGACTGTTATACATATAGTTCCTTGGAATAACCTGGTTTTCCCACAAACAAATAGATTGTACGATATGTACCAAGGTTTTGAAATCTATTTTTTTAGAATAATGCACAATCCTTCGTCTCCCTTATTATTTCTCCACATACGTAAAGAGCTAGTAGACCAAATTACTTTAAAGGGAATATTTATGGATATATTTTCGGCTTTAGTTATAGTAATTTGTTGTAAGAGTTCTACCCAAAGTGAATCCTTTGTGTTTACGTAAAACGGTAAATTGATGTACACAAAGATGCAAAAATGTCTAAATCAAGATCCTCCTAAGTCCAAAGATTTTGGTTTCTTTAACCTTCAAAACCTGAATTTCCGTCTCATCCTCCCTTTGAAGGCTAAGCTATCATTTTGATATTAAAACGAAACAAACGCGTTATAAATAACGGCGTACAGGATATGTTTCGTAAGGTACGCGACCCTTCCTATACAGCTGCAATGGTTTCGCCGGAAAGTAATTAAAAGAAAGTTTACAAAAGAAAACAACGTAAAAAGGGAAAATGTGCTACGAGAGGCCAGTGCACTTTTTCAAAACTCCTTCCCCTTCTAATCCGCCCCCAAGTAATATAAGAAGTGGAATTATTTGAGGTTGCATGCTTGAGAAATTAGTATACGCATGCGCTTAGGTGACATCGACAGACGTTCCGCGGATTGCATTCGTTATTGCGTAACGTACGTTTCGCTCGGTACAATTACAAAAGTGGATAGGTAGAAACTTCAGGCTTAGTACAGTCATCATGCAACCTACCTGGCCGCTAATAGGGATTTGGCGTTTTCCAGTAATACTTTCTTTCGGCCCACAATCAACATTTCCCCCAAAGGATCGACAGCCATATCCCCCGCATTTCCGAAGTCCAGGGACACCAAAAATTACCCCAAAACATAGATTACAAAATTTCGACGCTTAAACTAAAATAACTGACATCCTCCTAGGAGATGATCTTTCCCTTACACAATAGTTTTAAACGTTCTCTATGGAATCGCCTGCTTTGTATGATCAATATTAGGTTTTTGGCGTCCACACATACTACGCCCCAGAAACAAGGGGTTGGATAAAAGGTGTGCCTTAGCGGCTCTCTTTCTAACGAGAAAGGCCCGATTTTTGTTTTGTTCAAAGGGAGAGAGAGAGAAAGAAATAGGGGATTGTAATTATGAAAATGATCTTTATAGGAGAGGGACTACGCACGCGAGAAATTTGAGTGGATATGCAATTTCGTGCGCCATAATAATTAGGCGCGAAAGCTAGTACGCATGGAGTATTTATAAACTTTACACTGTATATTCAAATAATAGTGGTGAAAGAAATCCATAAACAGAAGAAGTAAATGACTTTATATTGTAACCATTGTTTGAGAAATGTTTGCCAAGTATATAAAACAGAAGAGGGAAGCTCTTACAATGTAAAATAATATATACTGTTTGAAGCGAAATAACGGGACTTTCAGTAAATGGTTTAGTCGCATTCACACTATATTTTGTTTCGTGAATGCTTTATCGTTATGGGAGTGGGAAAAAGGGACCTTTATCGCGAAATGTTCAAAATGAAATATTGCGAGGTGAGAAAATGATGTAACCATAAGTTTAAATCTTATCTTCATACATAGTTAAGTTATAAACTTATGATGTAACTAAATGATATTTTTAACCTTCTAACTCCCTTCTTCGCTCGCGGGACATTACTCTGAAAATTAAGGGATTTACTAGCTAC
The DNA here is from genome assembly GCA_963920705.1 of Odiellus spinosus. Classification (NCBI taxonomy): domain Eukaryota; kingdom Metazoa; phylum Arthropoda; class Arachnida; order Opiliones; family Phalangiidae; genus Odiellus; species Odiellus spinosus. The sequence continues at coordinate 17,730,017 of OY987227.1, read as the reverse complement.
AATACTGTTACACCCAATATCTATCATATCCGCTATTATCCCCGTCTCTGGAATCTGCCTCTGCCATTGTGTTAGGACTTCCTAAAGCCAGGACTAAAACTCCCTCCCCACTCCCTAAAATCCACTCTTTCCTCCCGCCTTTTCTCTTTGTTACTACTCTAGTGGTGTGGGTAGTGCAGGCCGACCGAATCTGTTTTCTGTCAGCGTCCATTGACTTAGAAACAATATATAAGAATGATGGGAAACCGGACACACATAATGAAGCTATAACCTATTAGCAAAAGGGGTTATCCTAACTGTCGTGAAGACAGTGGTACATGGATTTAAATACACTAAACAAGGCCGAAAGAAGCCGGAACTGCTAAATTATACAAATTCTTAGAAATCCCTCGCATATATACATATAGATCCTATTAATTCAAATCCCACTTTCGTCCCAGAATATGCTGAAAGAAATGTTTTGGACATGTCCCCAAGAAACCATTGTTAGTTTTTATTTGCGTGGGAAAATATAATTTCGAGTTCCATTTCTGCCGTAACATTAATTCAACTAATACCACGTGACTAAAACACTGCACGTTGCTGTATTTTATTGCGTGTCTATTTCAAACCTTCTAGATATAATTAATAATTATAATAATATGTCGAGGACACCATGTGAATTCAAAGTTGTTACAAAGCAAATAGGAACCCATGTTTTGCTAAACTAATGCGCGTTTTTCATTTAATGGGAGTAACATGAACTCAAGGTCACTCTATTAGAATTTATAGAATGGGGACTCATCGAATCATTTCACAATGGACTGAAATAAATCTAGTTCACTTGAAAGGTAATAACCATTTTTATTCTATTTTCGTAAATTTTAAGTACAAAATGTTTTTTCTGAACCGTTAATAAGTACGTTATAATGTGGATACACAATGCTGGGAACACAATAAAAATAGTATATATAAGATTTTGGCAGATCGTTATATCAAGAAGGATCAGATAAGGAGAGGAAAAGTGGGGCTGCGTTGAGTTAGAGAGAGAAGAGCCAACCTCCCACTCGGGTGGAAAGGGGGGATAGGAAATTCTCGAGGTAAACTGTTGTCATGTGGTCGCTAGCTAGCGCGTCTCATATAGGATTCGTTTTACCCACGTGACAACAATTTACCACGAAGCATCTCTACCGCCGTCTGTCCCCCGTCCTCCCAGAGTGGGAGTTTAGGCCGACGCAGTAGGAGCCGCGCCGTTCCCACTTTTCCTCTCCTTATCTGATCCTTCTTGGTTATATATATTATAAGGCCAGTAAGAAATGAAGTTGGGTTTAAGCCGATGGATAACCTATTCCAACGGTATGACCGACGTGTTCATCAGAAGTCAAACACTTGACCAAAATTTCGGCCAAATCGTATTTCGAAATAACTCTGTTGACAGCCGCATCGTTCACCATTTTGTAATCACCTCTGGCAGGTTCCTCGGAGATGTGGGGCGGGAAGACAGCTACCCATTGACGATCGCTATCCTTCAAAACTTTGACCATACGCTCGTGATCTTCGGTTAGGGGCAAGAATTGAGGGGGCACTTTAGTTCGTTCCCAAAACAAAAAGGCTAGAAGTATAGATTATATTTTTAAGTTGTGGAGCTTATTCTATACCATCAAAAACTTTAAGGCCAAAATAGGACATAAAGTGCCTTGGATTTTTTTTTTTTTAGAAAAGATTTATACCCAACATAGTTACCTTAACCCCCTTTTATATAAAATATCTTACAAGAAACGCAGCACGAAATGCGTTGGACTCCATTATTTTTCATGGCATTAACGATGTTATTGGTTCCTTCAGACATGACAGTAGTCGGGCCTATTTGGAGTTTAAATTAATTTAAAACAATTTAGGAATATTTTGGTTATAAACTAAACAAGACTAAATATAATTACTTAGATCGTTTCTTGTTCCCAACACCACAATGACCCCGTCTTGACCTTTGACGGCTTTATCGACATCATCTTTGTTAAGAACATCTCCTTGAATTACTGAAGCTGGCTTGACATCATCAGGAAGCTTTTTGGGGTCCCGAACAAAAGCAGTCACGTTATATCCTAAATATAATTAGAAACATTCAAATATTACCCATAATTACATCAAAACACAGAACAACAAAGTAATATCATTAATTTATTTATGCGCATAATTAAATCATGGTAAATATATAGTTTATATAATGGTTCCGCAAAATTGACGGCGATTTTATGTACAATGCCTTTAAAAGTGTTTCTACTGTGAAGCGTCGCTGCTCAATGGAAAGACGTCTTACAGGGGCAAAGTTGCTAATGTATTTTGAGCACGACGCCTGTAGAAATGTTTCAGGTGCCGCGCTTCTGTGCTCAGGGAAAAGCTCGCTTTCAGGGAACGAGAGAGCATTTTTGATCCGAACTCAATATGCCATATAAATTTATTTTAATATTTATGCATAAAAAAAACTTTATTAGAAAAATACAGGTTTTTATGAAAAAATGTGGTAATTTGTATATATATTTTGTATATACTATATATGAATTAATTTTACATAAAAGTGTATAAAGAGTCGAAGAATTTGAATTAGTACTTTTTTACCATGGACATTTTATTCTCCAGTAAATTGAGGTGGTCTTTTCTCAATGAATGCCATGATTCCTTCAATCCTATCTTTAGTGGGTATCACCCCATCGTAATAAGCTTGTTCAAAAGCTAATCCAGATGCCAGGTCTACTTCTATGCCTTTATTCACAGCCTTTTTAGCCATTTTAAGGGCAATTGGTCCATTTTGAGCAATTTCTTTAGCCAGTTCCAAACTTTTCAAGAAGCCAGCATCACCATTTTTATTTTGGGGAACAACGGTGTTTACTAGGCCAATTTTGTGGGCTTCTTCTCCGTCTAAAACTTTGGCAGAAAATATGAGTTCTTTCGCTATGGATGGACCGACAATCCTGGGTAATCTTTGAGTGCCTCCTGCTCCAGGAATTATTCCCAGTCTAGTTTCAACTAGTCCCATTTTAGCCGAAGAAGAAGCGATTCTGATATCACACGCTAGGGCTAACTCTAGACCGCCTCCTAAAGCAGCCCCATCCAAAGCAGCGATGGTTGGTGCTGGAAACTCTTGAAACTCGGATATCAAAGCTCTTCCTCTTGACACTGCTGGACCAACTTCGTGTTCTTGCATCTTCGCTCTTTCTTTCAAATCAGCTCCGGCACAAAATATGCCTGGAACCATACTCCTCACGATTATGGCTCTAATATCCTTCTCAAACTTTAGTTTTGACAAAGCTTCTTCAATTAATGTGGCGATATTCCTACCCAAGGCGTTTTTGGCTTTAGGTCTGTTAAATCCAATGATGACAATGCCTTTCGTGTCACCATCTTTCAAGAATTCAACTTTCAATTCTTCCCTGTCTAATTTAGTCTCTAACAGTGATGCAAAGTTTCTAATTTGGGCTTTCTGTTTGAATGTAGAACTCAAAACGGTTTTTGAATATATGAAGGGTCTTACAACTTTACTTATACCGCTCCAACTCTTGGTAATTAACATAATTACAACAATTATCTTAACGCTGTTGTTTCTATGGCGAAACCTTTAAACGTACGACTTATCAATAGTCGTCTGATCCAGTCATCCTGACTCCCATAATCCTCCCACATTATCTCCCCAGAAAGTGCTGCCCCAAGTACCAGGAATGAGAACTAAAAAAATTTTAGTGCCATCTGTTTTTCGACCTTGTCGTAATTTATTTTTACCTTTTTTAATAGCTTCCGAAACGGTTGCTAAGCCAGTATTTCCAGTTGCACCGAAAATAACTACCTTTTGAATCACTTGCGTTGACATTTTTAATCGCTAATTAATTATACTTAACAAGAAGTTAACTATACAATTTGATATTAATTAAATAATGTTAAAAATAATTGAAATAGACTACTACGATGTTGAGCAAAAGCCAAAACTGCGGATCACGGCGAGACCACCACTTGACCCCCTTTGTGCTCCTCCCCTCTTCTAGTACTGATTTCACCGCGCATGACAGGAAAGAGAGATTTCTTGTTGCAGTTCAGCGAGCTTCGTTCGGTCATTAAGACGCGAATTGATAATTATCAAGAATTAATCAAAATCGGACAGTTTATAAGTAGATTAGCTAGTCGGGAAGGTAAACAATAACCGATCGCATAAATTTGAATTGAATTCGTAAGCTTGGTCCTTTTGTTTTCGTGTATTCGACTGTTTTGGTGCTCTGTTTAGTGTTTCTAACGGCCATCTCTAACCCTTCGTCAAACAAAGGCTTAGACGTAAATTTCGGAATTTCTGAAATCCCGAATCCGCGAATGATCGCCTTGTTCGAGTCTTGTGAAGAAGATAACAATGTAAAAGTGTAAATCGCGAAAACTATATTTTTGTGAACCGCGATACGAGTCTGTTTTATCAACATGAAAAGAAACGTTAATGTTTAGCCCAAAGCCAAGGCTTTTCAAATAAAAAATTAGCATGGCTTCAGCTAATGCAATGGAAAGCATCTCAAGGCGAAATCCCCAAGATGATTATGAACTCATACAAAGAGTTGGCAGTGGAACTTACGGTGATGTCTATAAGGTAAATATAATCTTATTTACCTAGTAGTTAAGATTCTTGGCTAATTAACTATGGTTAGGCCTTTCTAACTTCCTGCATTAAGCACTGCCCTTTATGTGTGACATTTCTATGGTTTCATAATATACCAGTCTTTAGTATACTTCATGAATATAGGTTTCTGTAGCTTTATGATGGTATTTTTTATACTGACGCTATCTAGTCTACTAAAAACAGAAAAGTATACTGCAAATTGACCTCTCCTATTGATCCCGAATTTGAAAAGATTATGTATACTTCCGATAGAAAATGTAGTTATAAAAACTGCATTTACATAGACAGTATTGATATTTATGTTAGGCAACAAGGTTCTGGTACTAGGATAGGGCCGGATAGGGTTCTTTTCTTTTAGAGACCTCTAGAAAATTCAGCTGCAATACTACCATTAATCTGTAGCCGTTAGAAAAAGTTCACCGGCCCCCTCCAATGAAAGAGCAGCTGTGTTTTGACCGTTGTAGCCTTTAGGCTTCGGATTGTGTCAGTTAGAATTTTTGTATTTTTATTTTTCTTGAAATAAGTAAGTGGGTTCTCTTAAGTTAGTACTTGATTCTTATTGGTTTTGAACGTGCATGGTACTTTCTTTTGTATTGCCTTTTTAAGCTCGGAAATTAGCATACAGGTGTTTTTGTAACGATGGTTGTTTCATCTGCTAAAATTAAGACTAGCTTCCCAATCTTATATCCAAAATTCACGTTTATACCCATCCCTCTTCATTCCCTCCCTCTCATCTGATGGGGAGTTTTTCTAGAGGTGGTCCATGCGTGACCTCCAATGAAGAGGAACGTTGGACAGATTGTAGTTTAAGAAACTGGCTTAAAAAATACTTCCTACTGCGGTGTGCGCTCTTTATATTAATGAGATCATAATGAGATACCAGTCTTATTGTTTCTACCCCTTAATTTGGTAGCCTTTAAAACAAAGGGAATAGTTTGTTTTAAATTATTAGTTGCCATCAACTAGTAATTTTAGTTTTAAACAGAGTCATAGCCATTCTACCAAATGTACTACAGTTGTGATTTCTATAATGTTTTGAAATTAGTAAAACATTTCTGAATTGCTACAAATAAAATTCGCCTAATTTTTAAAATGAATGTATCGAAACTCTTATAATCATGAAATTCAGAATTCAATGATTCATTTTAAGATTGAAAAATATAAGGTGTCAGTAACTTGTACATTTTTATATGTAGTTTTTCTAACGTATTTTTTTAGACCTTAATTTTTTAATCTGCCCAAAAATAAATTAGCGGATAATTTATAAATACTACCCACTTTAATTTACGAATGAAGAGCATGTTTCCTGCTGAACTCTTTATGTATAAATATATTTTTATATATATATTATTCTTTTTTTCAAACTCTTCAAAGAGTTGTTACGCTGATAATTTCATTTCTGGATCGGTTATCCTTGATATGAAAGATTCAATTCAATTTCCATCTATACAGATACTGGGCTTGACATAGGAAGGCAGCTGTAGACAGAGACACTGTATAGTCTTATTGTCAAAAATACTTCACGCTCAAATAAATCTTTTCATGCAATACACTCCAAGTTTTCCCCTACAATAATAATAATATACAAAATAATATCAGTTAACTTTTTGTACTATGGATTAATGTGGTTCACTAATTTGATATTATTATTGTTTTCTTTCTTTTTAATAAATTTGAGCACAAAAAAATAGAAAAGTTAAGAACTGGGTCATTTATGTGTGACTAAAACATGCAATGTTTGTATAAAATTTGAAACGAATTAGTTTTTCCTTTATTTTTAAATATTAGGTTTTAAAAGCCCTAACAGCTCTATAATTTTCCCCATAAAAATGCTCTTCCCTTATGCACGCAGCCTAGCTTTTACTGCTACTTTAAAGGGGCTTTAAAAATTGCAGATAGTTCAAAATATACCCGATTAACCGAAACCATAATGGGTTTTTAAGGTAACATAGCCATGTAATTTTTTTACAAATATGTTAGACTACTATGTACTTTAAAAATGTTAAAGCAAATGGTGGGATCACCGTTTAGCCTCATTCCCAAAATCTCTAAACATTCTGCAAAATTAATCTAGTTTCCTAATAATATAAATGACTACCCTTATCAAAAAAAAAAGTTAGTCTGATCAGAAGAGGTCCTCAAGAACGCTACAAAAGTCTTTTGAAAGTCTTTAAGACTACCCCAATGCTTCTTGACACAATGAAAGACTTCTCCAAGACACCCAAAAGACTTCCCCAATACCTCTTAAGACTATTTTTTTTTTTTTTTTTGGTAAGGGTATGATCTAAAAGCCTCTTATTATATACTGTATTTTATGCAATTTTTAATTTACTTTTTGAATAAGGATGAATCACATGACAAATTGGTAAAACAAAAAGTTCATGCAAACCAGGAAATATCAGAAAATTAGAATTTTGAACAAAAATCCCCAAAAAAATTAGGTTTTTATAAGATAAATTGTGGTTTCGGACATCTGATAGAAATGCTGCTCAATATTAAATCCTGTGACGATAGTTTATTTACGCTTTACCGCACGCTATACCTCATTTTCACTTTGCATGTGTCGTTAAATATGAGATTTTTATATATTAAACTTATTATTTAACATGGTTACGATACAGTAAAAATTATGATTTTTCTACAGAAAAAAATGACATGGTATTTATAGAATATAAACTTTTTCTATAAATACCATGTCTTAAGTTCTAGTATGAGTGCCATTTCGCGAGCTGGGATACAAATTTCACTAGCTATGATATAGAGAGCGACATTTACGTTAGGCTCCTATTATTTTATATAGCAAAGTATTGTAATGTTTTGGGAAAATCATAGAGGCAAAAAGGTTTCATTCGGGTGCACTTAGAAAAATCAGGGAAAATTCATTGGAAAAAGCATGGAAATATAAGGGAAATATTTTTTCCAAATGCTGTATGAACCCTCAAATATTTTTATCATCAGAAGTTTATAATTATATTTGTGCTAAAAGTTTAATTTGCAATCAATGTGAATTTTTTTTTTTTTTTTTGCACTTGGGATACTTTTAAAATGATGCTTTAAAAATACTCCAAAGACCCTGCTTTCATTTTGACCATAATTTGTACTATAGAACTAATTTTATTGAAATCTTTTTTTCTTTTAGGCAAGGAGGTTGTCTACAGGCGAGCTTTCAGCTGTCAAAATTATCAAACTGGAGCCAGGTACGATGAAATCTTTTTTGAAACCTTACCTTCCTCCATACCGCTAATTATTTTTGGGATATGTATATTTTCTTCTTCTTTTCAAATGAACCTTCGTAATTATTTTATTTTTCAAGGCGATGATTTTGCCATCATTCAACAAGAAATTTTGATGATGAAAGACTGTAGACATCCTAATATAGTGGCCTATTTTGGAAGTTATTTGAGGTGCGAAGAATTTGATAGTAAAGCTAAAAATTAAGCTTCAAGTTTTGAACCCTTTCACTCCTTACCTTAAAATGCTTTTATCTTAATGAGTGGGTGATAAAAAAAATGAAAGTTGTTGTGGGATTTGCCGGGACTACCTTTCCAAAGGAAGGGGAAAAAAATATTACTCCGGTATCGAGAAAGTCATTGACATTGAACTTGATTTTTACGTAGGCGTGAGAAACTATGGATATGCATGGAATATTGCGGAGGAGGCTCTTTGCAAGATATTTATCACAGTATGTTAATAGATCACACTTTTATAAAGAAAAAATAGGGTAGTAGTAGATTTTAATAATTCGTTTTTATTTTTAGTATAATGGCGTGGGTTTTAAATTTATTAATATTTGAAATTGAAACATTTTAGTAACTGGTCCTCTGACGGAACCTCAAATAGCTTACGTATGTCGCGAGACATTAAAAGGCCTCAACTACTTGCATAGTATGGGTAAAATGCATCGGGATGTAAAAGGGGCCAACATTTTGCTCATGGAGGATGGGAGTGTTAAACTAGGTATTTTTTTCCGAGTCATAAAATCTATTTTCATACTCTGTATTAGCTAAAATTTTCTCTATTTTACTAGCGGACTTTGGGGTATCTGCTCAAATTACTGCTACAATTAATAAAAGAAAGTCTTTCATTGGAACTCCATATTGGTACGTTTAATCAGAAACATTCCTTTACAACATTAAGATAATCTCTGTTTATTTTATTTTTATTTTTTGGGGGGCATTAGGATGGCTCCTGAAGTAGCGGCTGTTGAGAGAAAAGGTGGCTACAATCAACAGTGTGATATTTGGGCTGTTGGAGTTACCGCTATTGAATTAGCCGAACTTCAACCTCCCATGTTTGACTTGCACCCAATGCGGGCTTTGTTTATCATGTCCAAGTCGGGTTTTAAACCACCTACATTAAAAGATAAGAGTAAATGGACTCCCAACTTTCATCACTTTGTAAAAGTCGCTTTAACCAAAAACCCCAAGAAACGGCCATCCGCTGAAAGACTCTTACTGGTAAAAAACATTAAATTATTTTTATTTACTAAATAATCTGATTTTATATTTGCAAAAATAAAATAGCACCCCTTTCTACAAGGGGAGCATGTCAATAAAAGGCTGGCCAAAGAAATGTTAGATAAGGTTAGCAATCCTCATCACAACTATTTGGATCTTGATCCTGACGAAGAAGGGGTAAGGAAACTGATTTTGCGTGAAAAAGTGGTATTGAAAGAAGAGTTTAATGTAACTGTTTCTTCAGGTGTTGCCAAATGTTCCACAACGAATTGCCTCTAAACGTTCTGCCAGGTGTAAACAAAGAACGAGATCTGAAATTAACAGTAATTATAATTATTTTTTTCCCTTTCCATAAGTCTTATGTGAAAGCAAAACTCTATATTAATCTCGTCTCGTGTCCATTTTTGGGAATAGTAATGATATAAATACACCTTTTAAAAGTCGGCTAGATTGTGTAATGATTTATGTGTCAAAATTTGTATTAGTATATGGAGCCTTGCTTTTCATTCTCTGAACATCAGATTGTGTTTCGTTCAACAGTAACTAAAAGGCTTTTTTTCCCTGTTTGTTTCCGTTTCAGTGGAAAGTGTAAATTTTGAACCTCCCCTATTAACAGCTTTATCCACAGCTACTGACCAAGTCACAGATCGATGCGATGTTACTCAGGCGTGGGGAATATCGGAGGTTATTATTTGTCCTATCTTCTATGTTCGGATGCTAATTTAGTTTAGACACTTATCTTTTTTTTTCCAATAAAATTTAAGGATACAGTGACTGATAATGGATATGATCTTGTTACGGCTTGGATGGAGCAAGACAACGACTCTGATGTCATCTACAAGTGAGTTTTGAAAGATTCCTATTTTATTATGTAGTGAGAAAGTTAGAATGAAAGTTTTTTTTTTTTTTTTTTTTTGTTTCATTTGGTCGCAAAAACTTTTCCTAATTATATTTTACTGTAATTTTGTTTCCTTTCATCGCTGCTTTGTAATTATAATTTAAAACCATGCCAAAATATAATCTTAGGCGGAATAGAAGGTAAGAGTATTGGCTTATCTTGCTAAACTAAAACTCTTAACTATAGAGGCGTTTTATTTTTATTTACCTACCTGATAATAATCACGCTCGTTACATTTGAGTCGGTATACCTGAGTTTGTATTAATGTAAGAAGGATAAAACCATGAATCTATTGTTATCCACATAAGTATCGAATAGCTAAAATTTGCGCGGTAGTCAGAAGGAGACTGAAACGCTTCTTATACTTGCCATGAATGAAATACGCTTGTCCCCCCTCAATGACAAGTCTCCTTTCGACTAGCGTGATATTAGGTCTTTTTGTACGGTTTGATATACATGCGTGGAAGTCAACAGATTCATGATATAACTAATAATCAGTTTTATTACCTATTTGTTCCCTACGTAACGCAGTCAAGTTTTATCCTTTCAAATAGTTTGAATGATGCACGAATGTTTGGTGTATAAACCTTAACTCCCTCCTGTTAACACGAGTTTCACAACCTTCCATACTGGTGTTTAGTTTTGAAGACTAATAGTTAGCTCAAATGGAGATGATGATGTAAGGGTAGATTGATTGAGAATATTTGTGCGTAAATTTTATACCAAAAAAAAAGATTTTTAAATTAATAGTAATAATTGGAAACTGAGAAATTTTGAATTTTTTGGAAGGGTATGAGGTATTTGAATGGGTTTAAATTTTTTTCTGGCCTTACAATCGTAACTCCCCCACCCCCTCTAGCGCTTTATTTAGTCAAGTGATTAGACTAACCGTAACTATGAAATAATTAAAAAAAAAAAAGGGGGGAGAAATTGTATTACGTACCAAATATCATTTTTGTGCGGGAATAACTTAGCTATGGTGACGTAGTTAAGAGTTACGATGAAACGAGCGAAGAAATTGAAGCGAAATTTTCTGATGCCCTCAGGAGTTTACTGGAGGTGGTCGATCAAGAACTGAGACAAAGGTAACTGAGAAAAGCCAAATACGCTAGAAATAGAGACTTCCCTCATTCCCGTGACTGCGTGACTTCCAGTGAACTGCCGCAAAATATGCCAGCCATGTTTTGTGCCAACCTAGGGTGCTGACCTAGTAATCCGCAGCTTTTAAGAGACCAAATTTAATTTATCCTTTAAACTTCTATTTATAGAACAATATTTAACAAAATCTCTTAATTTTTATGTGGCTTTCGTTTAGAAATTACTTTTTCTGTTTTTGTTTAGAATGGGGTGGTGGTTGACGTTTTCTTTCTAGTATTATTTTTCATTTCTTATTATTTTTTTTTTCTTAATTTTTCATATAATCTAAAAAGGTTTTGCTTTAATTTGCGCTGCATTGTATAGGCTTTATTTTACGTTCCTAATTATAAAGTTCAGGAATTATGTGAAAAAAAACCAAGAACTTCAAGCTAACAGATCACTGCTCTACTCTATTTTTAAACCAAACTCGAAAGAGTCATGGAACTTATTTTTTATAGAAAAAGTTTCTGAATGTTTCTAATTATTAAAGAAATGAAATTTAAACAAAAATTCATTTCTTTATCCTAACTCTTAATATTTTTTTCCATTTTTGATTGCATGCTAATGTCTTTGTGTGAATTTATTATTATTTTTATCCAGAATATAATGAAGATTATATTAGGAATGCCCAAACTTGTTTTCGTTTAGGGTGGAGTTCAACTCGATTCGCTTACTTGACTCCACGTTCATTATGTAACCTTTGCCAAAAAAAGTTGGTCTTAAGAGGGTCTTGGGGAAGTCTTTCGGGTGTCTTAAAGACTTCCCCAAGACCTTTGTAGTGTTCTTGAGGACCTCATCAGATCAGACTTTTTTCGGTAAGGAAAATAGGCTTCAATAGTCTCTCAAATGCTTGGAAATTTCATTGTCGGATTTTGCAAGCTCTTAACCTAACCATAAGAAGTGGCTTGATCAATGGGCATTCCAAGTGTAATTTTCTATCATATTCAGGATTTTCATATATAATTTTGTTGACAGATAATTGTTTAAAGTCTTTAAACCCTTTTAACTCTCATATCCCATCAACCTTTATTTCAATCTTGTTTTGGTTTTTTTATTACGTTATCTCTATATTCATTTTTTTATCTGACAATCTTTCCCTTTACCATCTTCTTTGTGTTGTTTATTTTTTGTTTGTTAGGGGCCATCCTCGAAGTTTGGCCGAATTTGAGGAGGATATTCAGTTTAGCCAACAGTAAGTTTTTCGTCGCTTTTTGTTAGCTTTTGCGCAGTCGCTATACCCTTTGTCCGCGGCTTTGATAGTGTATTATTGTGTATTTTTAATATCTTATACTCTATCCCTTTAAAAAGAGCCACACTTCCGGTTGAAAGGCCAGCGTCTAGCAGCGCAATATCGGCAGAAAAGGTAATTATCATATTTATCGTAAATTCCCCTACATAACCTCTTGAATAACGGGGACAGATCAAACATAGAGTTATCTTTTGGCCTGTTTGGATTAAGAGGAAGATTAAAATTATTCTAAATAGAATAAATGCCTAAGATTGTCAATCAGTTTATGAAATCTTAAATTATCAGTCTTGGAAAACACGTTGGTTCATTAATTTTTTCAGGGGTTTCTAATTTAATCGCGATCATTTTCAGAATCATCTCGAGCTCTTATCGAATGGACATCATGTTCGAGGCCGATCTCCTCCTAATGGACCTTCCAGAAATATCAGTGGAAGAGGGCAAAATAGAAATAGACACTCTGGATCTGATATTGAATATTACGATGCCGAAGCTGGAGATGATCCGAATAGTCACGACGTTCCCACGCCACCTCCGCCACCCATTTCTTCAACTTTTATGGACGAAGTGGAAGACGTAAATGCGCCACCGGAAGCTCCTCCTAGACAAAAGGAACGAAAGAAGCATACACCACCCGTTAGTTTTCCGAGCTATTAAATTTTCAATAGTTGTAGCTTAATTACTACCTAACTAATAATCAAATCTAAACCTAAATTTTAGCGTCCTGTTAGTAACGGTCTCCCCCCGACACCGAAAGTCCATGTAATTATCTTCTCATCTAATTTGAGAGAATGTTTCAAAATTCAACTTTTAATCGTGGTATATTACCTCTCCTTTAAGATGGGTGCTTGTTTTTCCAAAGTTTTTAATGGTTGCCCTCTTCGAATTCATTGTACGGCTAGTTGGATTCATCCTGATACCAGAGGTGATTTTTTTTTTTTTTTTTTTTTTTTTTTTTTTTTTTTTTTTTTTTTTTTTGTTGGAAAACCTAACGAGGAAAGTTCTAAACACTAATATCAATCATTTGTGAAATTCAAAATGACAGACCAGCATATACTCTTTGGCTGCGAGGAGGGTATTTATACTCTGAACCTCAATGAACTGCACGACGCTTGTGTGGATCAGCTTTACCCTAGAAGGACAACTTGGATGTTTGTTATCAAAGACGTACTCATGACATTAACAGGTTTTTGCTTTTAGATAATTCATATTTTAATTAATTTTTAAATTCGAGACATTTACGGTTGATTTCTTTTAATAAAGGCAAAACGCTGCAGTTGCATAGACACGATTTACTAGCTTTACATAGTCGACAAACTCATAGATTTTCCTTACCCATGAACAAAATTCCAGAAAGATTTGTTCCCAGGTAATGTACTTACAAAATTTGTTACGTAGAGGGTTTGAACTTCTCATTTCTCAGGAAATATTCAACGACTACCAAAGTCCCGGATACGAAAGGCTGTTTACGCTGTTGCGTTAGTCGCAATCCTTATAACGGCTACAAGTACTTGTGTGGTGCTATGCCAGGGGGTCTGTTTTTAATGCAGTGGTACAATCCTTTAAACAAGTTTATGTTGTTGAAAACCTTCGACTGCATGATGCTACCTCCGAAATTGAAAGTGTTCGAGATGATTATCACCCCTGATTTGGAGTATCCCATGATTTGCGTCGGTGTCAGAAGAGGATACGAAAGAGGTCGAGATCTTCGATTAGATTTGATTAATCTGAATACTTCGGCTTGTTGGTTCCACGAAGATGACCGGGAAGAAGGAACGGAAACTGTGATCCCCCGTTACGATCAGTTGAACGTTGTCAGCGTTACTCAATTGGAGAAAGATAGCATACTCGTCTGTTACGATAGTAAGTATTATTATTAAGACCTCCTTTCGTCTCTCGATTTATTTATATAATTTACCCAATTTTTTTATTTACAATCATCGCTAGATTTAGTGAAAGTAGTTAATTTACAAGGAAAATTAAAATCAAGCCGAAGACAACCCGCTGAACTTCACTTTGATTTTCCCGTTGAATCCATCGGTTGATATTTTTATTCCTATAATATAATTCAAACAAGAATGGGATTTCAAATGGGAGTTGTAATGAATAGGAGAATCTTTCTTTATAACAGATTTATTTTAGTAACAATTATAAATATGGGATCAAGGAGTTTAAGGGATACTAGACTCTGAAAACAAGTTATTTTTAATAATCATCCCCTCAAAGAAATTTGATTTATTTCAAAGGGACTCAATTTCTGATGAGATGTTTGTTAGAAATCGCTCCCTTTAGAATTAAATTGGTTCGCGTGCCATTTTTATGTGATACATATTTCATTAATCATTGGCATCAGCAATCCATGAATTTTTGCAGTCTTAAGTTTTTTGAAATAGTGTTAGGATTAGCTAGTCTACTTTGATAATTAACTGTGAAACCTCTGGTTAGTTTAGATACAGTTCATACTCATATTTTTGACAGCTCCAATCGATAAAAAATAACTTAGTTTAGCATCTGTTAAAGATTAATTTTTTAAATGACACTTAGCATGAATTTATTTATCCCCACTTGAATTTACGTAAGGAGTTTATAGCCCTGGTAATTTCATTGTCTAAAAAAGGTTTGAGTTAATCCCTACAAGCAGTATAGAGACACATTTCATTAAATAAACAGCATGCAGGATGATGCAGTAGCGAAAGTTAATGGTCTCAATATTTTTTTTTAAAGCAGTGTAGGGATAGTTTAATTTTACTTAAAAAATCTGGGGTTTAGTAAAATTAAACTATTACGGGTAGTGGCTGGGAGTTTCTGTGTCAATTAGGAGGGGGAAGACAAATCTAGGAACAATACTGTGGACAGCTTTTGAAAGTTCATCTTTTGACACAGACGACGACCAATTATAGGGGCTCTAAATTTGTACGTGAATAAATTCATGATCGAAGTTACGAGAAAATGAGGTCAAATGACTTTTAAATCATCATTCAAAATTTCAATTTTAACCTAAATCTTTCAATCCTTAGCATAGCTATTTTAAAAAAAAAAAATCCCATTCTTGTTTATATTTTAATAAGTATTCCTTGGCAAAGCTTATATCTTGTTTATTTTACATTAACCTCTTTTGAAGTCTGCCTGACGGATTGTGTTTTAGCTTTTCACAAACACGGTATGCAAGGACGAAGCTTTAAAAATAACGAAGTGGTTCAAGAAATAAGCGATACTACTCGAGTCTTTAGACTTTTGGGGTCTGATAGGTAATATAATTTTTTTTTTATTATTAAAACTACTTTCACGCTTTGTTATTTCGTTTAATTGACTAATGGCCTGATTTTACTCCACAGGGTTGTAACATTAGAGAGTCGACCAGTTGATGATGTTACCAGCCCTTCAAACTTGTACATTTTAGCTGGGCATGAAAACAGTTATTAAAAAAATCACATAAATTGATTCCTATATTTCAAAATCCCCCTTGCCCTTCCTGTAATCCTTTTTAAAATCCCCACTCCTTCCTTTTCAAAAAGGGCAATTCCGTTTAATAAACTCTGACTTGTTACCCCCCCCCCCCCCCCAACATTGTGTATAGGGAAAAAGTCAAAAACTTTTCTCATCTAGCCACTGTTATTTAAAAAGATGAAAAGAGGAAAAGAAAAAAGCTACCAATGAGTATTTAATAGTCGTAATTTTTAATCTTCTGATTTATGAAAAGTTTTTTTTTTTATAAAAAAGCGCTTTTTGAATTTTTTTTAGCATTATTTAAACGGGGCTTTTAAATTTTATTCGTATTTGCCAAATGAAATTATTATGGATATTTATAATTATAAGAAATAAAAATTTCAATTTAATATTTATTGGTAGCATTTTTTTTTTTTTTAGATTGAATTATTATAATGCTTTGGCTGGAAAAAATTATTAATTTTATTTAAAAAAAAAATTGATTTGCCTGCAGATATAAGGAGTTTGTACATAGTTATTATTAGTGCTCAAGAAATATTTCCAAGAATGAAAATCTGCGTTGTATTTTTATTTATCCTGCCAATCCTATTATAATAAAACTTTTGCTTTTGCGGATTTTTAAAAATAAACTTTTATTTATTACCATACTACCAGAAACCTATATACATCACTTCAAAGTTCTTTGTATACTTCTGCTACTTCAAAATGGTTACTTTCTATTAGTTTCGTTTTTGAGGCGAGAGCGGTGAAACTAAAAAAATGGTTATATTACCCAACTTGTTATTTAGCCTAAAAATAGGTAAACTTATTACGTCAATGCAAATTTGTAACGCTCCTCTCTCCCGGTCTCTGATTCGTCAAATTCGCGTGACGCATTTCAGTTGGCAAATGGTGGCCTTACTATCGAGACGAAGTTGTTTATAAAGGAATCAGTACGATTCAATCGTTCCGTTTTTTTTGCCTTTCCGTGTGAAATGTTTGTAGCTGCCGAACGCGAAAGGAAAATAAGTCGCTCATCTATCATCGGAAACAACAATATTAGGTAATTAAAACTTTGTTTCTCAGATATTAACGAAGAATTTAATATGGGATTAGCCGAGGCTTAAGAATTAAGCACTTTCCCTTTGTGGGCCGGTGCCGCAGAAATTGGGATGATTGGGTCTTTGGCCCATGCTCAAGGCCTTTTCAGCGGCCGCCCGCAAAAATCGGGTGAAACTTTACCGTATTATTAGAAAATTTGAGAATGGATTCCGCGAGTGTTAGCCTAGGCCTAATAAGTGTCAAAAACCGAAATTGAAGTTTTTACATAAATTTAATAGTGCATTGGTTCTAATTTGTTAGAATGATTAATAAACTGTGTTGTTGGTCCACCACACAATACTTACACTAATAGTATGACACCAAATCGTCCCTCTCCCTATTTTCTTCAATCGAAGTGGTTTATTTTTGTTGGTATTGTAACCATTTGTATATGTAAATTGACATGTTCCAAGATTATTATGATGACTGATTGTTATGAATTTATAACTTGACAGTAACTCAATATTATTTGAGACCAGAAAGGTGACATTCCTTTATGGAAATGTGTATTTATCATGTTCAGAGTGAGAAGGTCAAAAGAAATATCACCCATATAAGTTAATTTAAAATATGTTGGGCTAGATGAATTAGTTTCTCATATACTGCCCCAGAACCAGAAGTCTATAAAAACCACCTTTGGGAGAAGCGTTACAGAGTTATTTTCATTACCCACAAAGTGTCACTTTCGTAATTGTATCTGGCCTCCTTTCTACAAGCTTACTACTATACTTAACAAAGCTTTAGAAGAATTCTAAAGTCAGCAGCGAGATAATTAGGTACCATAATAGGTATCGCGGCAAGAATGTTTTAGAATTTTCACACATTTAAACTTAATTTCTTGATCCCAAAGGTTTTTAGTAGACTTCTACAACCACAAATTTGCTGTACAGCTAAAAAGTTATATCAAGTAAAGAACCTTGTGTATTAATGATGGGTTAACCACTTCCTTAAAATTTATACACCTATTATGGCCTTTGATAATGCTAAATACATACTCAGTTACATAAATTAAATCTACAGACTTGTACACTGATTACATGGAATGATCAGCCCCTTGTGTATTTCACATAAATCCTCTCATCATGTTAACATTTTGTTTCATGATAAGCTTGTTAACTTTGGGCTGTTTGTTGGAAATCATTCCTTCCCCTAATTAATTAACAGCAAAGTTTAGTAACCAATATCATCCTGTTTCTGGGATCTCAAATACAATGGCAGATGTTGTAAATATATACTCTCCCCTCTCCGTGAGGGGCTTTCACCACTTATCATAATCTCAACTAACCTACTTGATTTCTTTTTTTGCTTGTGAATTTTTAATCAGCAAGGATTGAGGCTATTTCTTTTTAGATATTAAAAAAAAAGCCTCCACAACGCCTTTCAACTCGTGTGACGTACTTATTTAGATTAGATGTAAACATTTTTTCTGAGTTGCCTTAGTTGTGTACACATCTCTTATAATTGGGCTTACAACAGCTTGTCCTAAATTATTGGCTTTATCTCTGATTGTTTCCTGTACTGCGTAACGACACTAGTCCATCTAACCCCGATAGAGTGACTGAAAGGAGATAAATTCATGCTTCTTAGATCTTATAAAATGGTCTAATGGGTCACGATAGGGGGGAGGGGAACTGTAAGGGATTGAAACTATAAAAACTTGAGATAGACTAGTGTTTTGACGTCATTTGATAATGGGCAAAAGTGACTATGACAGAGTTTTTAAAGAGCATTTGAAAAACTTGAAGGCAGAAAAAACCCTTATCATCCTCGTCTCTAAATTTAGGTTATAAAAAAAAGGGAATTGCCGGTATATATATTTAGACTTTAAGTGGCAAGAGAGTTTGGTACGTGACTCTCAAGATTGACTGTCATATTACATTAAAATTTCTTATTTATAGGGGAAGGTCTCGAGGGTTCTCTAGTTTTTAAAGAATTTCCAAATTGAAGCTGGTAGTAATTGGCCCGGGCTTATTTTTTTTTTTATATAAGTTGTATGTAAAACTTTGTTGGTTTATTTTTAAATTCGCCCAATAGGGCGAGTTTATACCATGAAAAATGTTTACCAGACATTGTTTCAAAAAAAATTCAACCGAAAGTCATTGCCAAAGAGCGTCAGCTTCAGCTCAACCACCACCATCCTATTTTATCTAAGCAAATTGAAAATGATCTATTAAATTCAACGGTGGTGAGTGAACAGTTGTATTTAAAAAAAATTGACCTGGTTTTGAAAAGGTTTTTAACGATAACTGTCACTGTTTGAGACTAACCGTTCGTTTTTTTAATAATTAGTTTTAACTTTGGAATAATCGTTATTTTCCCTAATTGCTGTAAAGCTAATATAGCTGCTCAACCGTGTTGCGATGTAAAAAATTTGCGTTAAGAGCAGCTGTTGTGTTGTTTAATGTGGAAGTAGAAGTAGTTTTAGTTACAATTATTTTTTTTATTCGACTAGGTACAGTGTGTTTACAATTCTAAGGGCTTCTATACTAAGATTATCTTACCAAAAACATGATATCAAGCTGTCCAAGTAGAACTTTATGCCTTAATATTCAATAGAGTTTGTATGTAAACTGAACATTATGAATCTTAACAATTCAAGTTTTGTTGTTTGTTCAAAATTGGCCTGTTATAACTCACATAGTCAAGAACTACAAGTACCCCCGTGACATTTTTGATAAATTTAAAACTGTTCCAGGCTGTTGGAACTCCAAACAAATATCGAATTAAGTCAAATATCCGTACTCTTTCTGAGTGTATTGCTTATAAAATCCCTTAATTTCCACATAATCGTCTAGAGGGAATAGTCTATTAATAGGGGAGTAGCGTTGTCCGTTTTATTGGTTTTTATCATTGTTGATTTGAAACCGATTGGCTTTTGGGTACTCTGTGGGGGTCTATATTTTATTGCTTTACTAACTTTGAAGGGATCAACAGAAGCTTCTTATAGATTAATATAAAGGTTTCCATAGTTACGGCACACCTATTACAAGCTAGCCATTCTATTTTTATATCAAAGGCTATTATTGTTACACTTATCATATAAGTCCTTCTTTTCCTACATAATTCTCACTCACTAGATTTTCATTTTAAACCGATGGTAGAGATTATGTTACTCTAGGTGAGCTAAAATATCTGAAAATTAAGCCATACACGCTGTAATTCTAGTCAAACGTTTTAAGTTTCTTCTACACTAACTCGCTTGTTTGAATTCATTCTAGTTGGCATGTGGTATTTTGTTTTTCGACATTGTTATGTCTCTCGTAATTTTGAGATGCAGCCTTCAAAATTAAGCATTTTTATTTTTACTTGTGGCTGTTATTAACACATCAGCTGGGTGATTTTTATGACAGCGTTTAAATTAAGAGGAAAAATAACTAATTTGCCATTTAAAAAAACCTCCAGCATTATAAAACATTTAACAGAAAAAATATCAATTTTCTGTAAACATTTCCACATCTCCGAAACAGGTTGAGTGTGAAATATCAAAAGGGGTTCACCTGCCTCCTTTGAAAACTGACAGTATAAGGAGACTACCTCGAGGGAACCCAAATAATATACAGATTAAATCAAAGGTAATAAACCTTAAAGGGATCATGAAGTAATGAACAAGTTTCTTTTATATACAAATGAAATTATCAATAATACCAGAACATACTAGTTAATCTTTCAGTAATGAATTTTAAAGGAAAAATATTAGCTAAAAGGGAAACTATTTTTCGTTTGTTTTTGAATAGGGAGCTAATAGTTGGGCAGGTGGGGATGAAAGGGAAGCGTGACGCATCCCATGGTTAAAGGTTAGGTATAAAATTGAACCAATCAGATGAACCCAGCAGCTCCGGCCTTTAACAGTATACATTTCCCAATGTATTCTGAATGCTTTACTCTGGCGATCTGGCGACGATTTTAAGAAACTATTATGATTATTATAATTTAATTCGTGGTTTTGTGTGCGGATTTTGGAAATAATTAATTAGTTTGTTTGTTTAAAGAGCACCTTTGAGATTATCATTTTAAAATATGATATATTTACTGAACATTTTTATCACGAAATGAAGAGTGTGATGGAACATTCTCTCTAAATATGTACGTGTTTTAAAATTAGAATTTTGAAGAGACTCTTCAAAAATTCATTAAGATTAACTCGGACCCTTGCCAAAAGCATTGCACCTTAGAGGTCTATAAGACTTTTTCTGATACTTTTTGGATCTGTCATAGACTCTCTTTTTCTGGAACCTTACAGCTCTGAATTTCCAAGTCGGTTTAAGATTAAAATAACAATAATACAAGATTTTTTGATGTAAGGGTATGTTTTGTCAAGCTTTATTGTTGGCTCAAGATTAAAATTCGTTTAGTATTAGTTCTGTAAGAAACTTGTTTCATTACTTCATGCTCCCTTTAAGTTTTGACCCCACTGACCTGATTATGAATACTCCATTTACACCTCGTTCCCTCCTTTTTTTTCTTTTTTTTTTTTTGTATAGAACTCTAATTGCGCCTCAAATGAATCTTACTTCGTTCCTATTTTAGTCCCCAAAAGCGGCATCAATGGTGTTTGTAAATCTATAGCTACTTCCCGATCTGTCAACTCTAACATAAATTGGTTAGTGCGACTCGATCATATTTGCTTGTAGAGCTATGTACGCATAGACATTTTATGCTCTTTTTCCCAACTTCATAGTTGCAAAGAAAATAAATGCGTCTTTCCAGTAAAGGTAGGCCTATTTTTAGGCCTCCATTATGTGTAAAATGTATATATTTTTCTAAAGCCGAAATTCATTTGGTATTTTTTACTTTGGCTGTTCGCGTAGCCTAAACCGCAACGTTTGCTCCCTTTAATGAGACAAAAGGCATTGGAGGACCATTCTACACTAATTATACACTTGAAAGGAAGCCCAAACTCTCCAGTGGTTGAGTCATTATCGAGCAATAGTACTGTTGATAAGCGAGTTTGTTTGGTGGACCCTGATACTGTTAATAGGCACCGAACTTCAAATCCTAAGAAATGTAGATTATTTATTCTTTCGGGGAGAGTAATTTGGTTTTAAAGTTTTTGTTAATTTATTGAAAAATAACTTCTTATTAGCTCTTCGCGGGGAGTTCACTCATTTTCCATCTTTTTGGAACATATTTCCAGCTAAACCAAGTCCAACCGTATTGCCACCGCTAGCTGGATTTTTCCAGTCTATTCCTAATAAATCATCTCGCAGAACAAATAAGATGGTGCTTGTTGAACCTTATTTTTTCCTCTATCCCATAAGTTTATTTCTTCTTTCGTGAGTCTGTTAATGACATACTTGAGAACAGAAGTTTTAAAAATATGGTTCCCCGCCTGATATCTGGTATTAAATTATTTTTATCTTTGGTGATATAGGCTACATCACCCACTCTTGACCAAACTGTGCCCACCATGATCACGCCTACTGTGCTAATAAACCATGATCTCTTAACGAATGGTGACGAAGACTCTCAAGAAGGGTTATCTCCAGTATTAGTGCCCACCGTTGTTAGTCGACCACCCTTTGTCCATACAGTTAGCATAGTCGTTGAACCCGTGACTGACATGTGCGATGGTTCATCTATGGATGAACCTGATACTGATGAATTTTCATCTACGGAAATAGATGATGATTTAGGTTAGGATAAATATATACTTAACCTAAACTTTATTCTTTATCCCTGTAAAATCCGTAATCTTATCTATTATTTCAGCGGGCAAATCTGTAGCGCACGAAGATCTTGTTAAAACAGTCATGGTGAAGATTTAAACTATTAAAACTATACCTTGTCTCCTCCCCTTTTTTTTTTTTTTTATGTTTTGCTTTTTTCTATTGTATTTAGGATCACGCGAGGCTACGTAAGGAAGAGTTTGCGCGTCTATTAGAAGAACACGCTCAGATTGTCAGTGAAATCAATAAGGCGGAAAACAAAATGGTTTGAAACGTACATTTGATTAGTCAATTTTTTCCCTTCAGTGGAAGTTGACCTGGGGGATTCATCTTTACTGAGCTTATAAAAAAAAATATTAAGGATGCTAAACCAATTTCCTATCATTCACTAACGTAACTAAAAGAACCAAAATAAGTATCAAGAGTGAATGGTAGAATACCAACACCTTTTGTAAAGAAAAATGTAAAACCAAATAAGAAGAGAGCTATCCTCGATGAAAGCCATGACCATTATAGACTTTAAAAAAAAAATTAAGGTAGTTTTACTATAATAATATCCGTGTTTTTGGGATATTCTTAGAGAAAAAAAAAACTTGGCAGTTTTATTATTATAGAAATAAACAAACGAATTTTTTGTAAAAATTGTTTATTTTAGAAATATAGCAGTCTAACAAAAAAATGTAAAAAAAAAATTGGGACGATACAGCTACTCAGTCTCTTTATCATTTAGTTACATTTTTTGTGATTAGATATTAATCTGATGGCTTAATGGTTTAGATTCATTTTTCATTTTCGAGGAGAAAAGAAAACTACGCAACTTTTCAGCCATTTAGACTACTATATTTAAAACTGAAAATTGTATAGCCTTATCCGTGCTGTAACAAAATTAATATAGGGACAGCTAAAAAATGTTTATAGAACAAATTTATATCAGCTAGCTAACGTTAGTAATTAACCTTTAAAAAAAAAAAAATCTTCACGGAATTACTTTAATTTTATCATTTATTTAATATCGGTAATTCAAAAATACAAGAAACAAAGAAAAAATTTAGACGTCCAATTATTGCACTGCTGTGAAACTATATAAAGAAAACTAAACTATTTCTGCCCAAAGAAAATGTCTTCCCACGTTAATTTATAATTTTTCGGCTCCTCGGTCCAAGATAATATTTTTTCAATAATATTCGTCATTGGTAAAGCTTTAAAGAATGCGATATTAATTGTCTTACGGCCAGTTATTTAATATTTTCCTCTTGTTTATAATAATGAGCTGTTATAGTTAGAGTACAAAACCAAAATAAAAAAAAATAATAAGAATAATGTCATAAAATCTAGTTTCAATGTTTGAGTTTCCCACGCATCGACGATGTTTTAAACGTATTAACGGTATTAGTATTCGGTAATATAGTATATCTTATATAAACCAAACAAAAATAATTTCAATTTTATTCCCAAAAGCGATTTGACTTTTTAGTTTTTACGAAATAATATTAAAAAGAAACTGATATATTTCCAAAGCTATCTAGTTAAAAAAAAAAAAAAAAAAGATCGTAGATTTAATAATAAAATAGACAAGGCCAATTATTTTTAGACTTAAACAAAAATAAGATATTTAAAAATTTGCTCATAATTTTTCTTCAGAGAGAAACATTTTTGTCACTCATGAGAGTCCCTACTGTAAAATAATAATAATAATTAAGGAAAAAAAAAATGTTATTTTTCGAGAAAAAAATCTTGCAGAAAAAATTAACAAATTTGCGGAATTAAAAAAGTATAATTCTAGTCTTCCCTCGCTCTTAGCCCAAATTAAGTTTCCCCCTTATATCACTAACCAAAAAAAAAAAAATAAAAAATCTTAATATTCCCAGTGAATGATCCACCTCCCCCCCCCCCCCCCCATAAACAAGAAGAAGAAAAAAAAAGATGAGTGTTATTTTGTATTAATTGGTATTAAATGGTGAAAAATTAGTGTATAAATGAAAAATTCATTATAATCCAGTTAAAAATGAAAAGGGTGTATTTGTTTATGACGAGACATTTCCGTTTTAAGGGCAGTATTTTCTAGAATAAACAAAAAGCGCCTTATAGTCAACAGCTCGCTTTTAAACCACCCTTTCTCAACTAGATAATTATACCAAATTACACGACTTCTTGCAAAATCCGAAAAATAAAAATGGTAATAAGGCCTTTACATAAAAAAATTGGGACTGAAATTTTCAAAGTAGGAACCAATTTTCAATGAAAATGGGACCTTTATTTGTAAAAATGTAACTTTTACTTAACTCTTTTAGAACAGCTAGGTGGACACCTCCATGAATACTTTTCCTCTCCTCTTCATAATCTTTGAAAAGTGCATTAAATTGAGATTAAATCTAGTTCGAGTTACTCAAGTCCACTAGATATCTAAATTGACACTCAGCACCAAAAAAAAAAAAAACTTGGAAAATTGGGGATTTAAAGGGAGAATACAACCTAACAAGTAATTTTTATTGATTCCATATTGTTTAAATGGCCTAATCTACTATTGAAAAAAATTACGAACAAACATTAAACTAGAAATAAATTAAAAATATACCCGGAAAATAGGCTTAGAGGGAGTCATAAAGATTCTGCTTTCCTCCCAGAGGGATTCATAGAGATTCTGCTTTCCTCGCGTGTAAGGTCTAAAGACCAATCAAACGTGATTGTAAGTCTCTTGAAAATCTCACGTGAACGACAGGCCTTTTGCTCATTGGTCGCTAGACCTTACACTGAGGTAATTCAGGATCTCAATGAATCCTGCTAAGCCTATTTTGATGATAAGTTTTAAATTTATTTCTAGTTTAATATTTGTTTTGTAAACTTATTGGCGGATTAGGCATATTTAAACAATAAGGAATCGATAATAAATCACTTATTAGGTTGCATTCTCCCTTTAAGGATCAATTACTGATTTTACCTACCTTTAAATTCATGGGGTAACTAAAGTAGCGTGGCCAAGAAACCTTTGACAACTACGAAACTGCCATCCACAACTCCTCCCAAAGATCTGAGCTGTTTTTAAGATAATGCTCCTTAATAAGTTTGTATTGTGTTATAGTTTCTATCTCTAACCTCTGTGGCCCATTCTTGAAAGTAAAAGGATCCAAAGTTTTCCCAACTCATCTCTATTGTCAGTGGTAACCAATAACCTGGTTTTTACAGTGAAACCTTGTTATTAGGCAATTCAGTTATTCTGGAGGAGGAAACATTTCGTTTTGGCTTCCATAAGGATTAGACGGCAGAGGTGGGCAAATTCGTGATTAATCAGGCTTGGCTCTACTTAAGTCATTCAGGCATTACCCAAGTCTGATAGAGGGGAATTCCAAAAATTTAAATGCAAGCTATATTTTGTTATAATGAATAAGTTAAAACGAGCTTTTACTGTATATCATCTTTTGGGGATACTTGAGGCTAATATTCTTAATGTATATAAACTTCTAATTATGGCCTTTTTTTAGGCGTCAGTCCCATTGATATACAACTGTGAAAAATTGTCTTGTGTGGTCAGGGTCCGCTTCCACCATGCCAGCCAAGAAAGAAATTGGCGTCTCTTTAGGCTTTATCGCCTACTGGTGAAAATTGAGCCCCCCCTCTAAAGAAAATACAGTAATGCTGACATCGTGGAAGATGAGGATTAGCAACTGAAATGTTCGCTCTTTTGTTTATTAGTACCTCATGAGGTCCTGAAGTCATTTAATAATTAATTCTGTTAATGAACAAGATTTTTATATTTCAAAATAATACAAATTTTAAATCTTTTCTTATGATTTAAAAAACACTTCATTCTTCCTCGCTGGAATACTTGTCATTCATTACGAAATATTCGTTACGTATATGTACAATTTCTTTGAAATGATCCAAGAGGTCTCTGGGTGTACAAGTTGTCACGTTACACAAGATGCATTTGTTCATTTCGGGCAAATCACTCCTTTAGAAAAAGAATGAAATTAATATAAGGTAAGGGCTAGTAATCTTATTGGTTTTTACTTTCGAGCTCTTGAACGAAGTCTTTCCATTTCAGCCTTCTTCTCCTTGGTGTTTCCATCTCTAGGCCTATTGAGGACAACTACTTTATGCATTGGTAAGAGTTTCACTATTTCAAGATGAGAATTTTCCCCTTCGTTATCGATGCAAATATAATCATCTTGAGGAATGAGTCCCCATCGGTAAGGTTCCCTAGATGGCATCCTTTCTTGGGTTTTGCGAGGTTTTGATAGTAGTCTGATAGGCAATTAAAAACATTGAGAAATATGTCAAATTATCTAGGATACTCTTACTTTTTAACTTGGCTTCTGGCATTCTTTCTAATGTCAGCGAAATATATATTGGTGTTGGTATTGGTTACCGAATATTTTTCGGCATCGCCCAAGACTAAATTGATGCAGGTTCGAAGAATGTTGATCTGGAATTGTAAAATCGTCTATAATTATATTTTCATTTGAATTTGGTCAGATTATCATTACCATAACAAAATCCTCCTGGTCTATCACCGTGTCAAATTCAATTTCAGAATCGTGGTCGCGATAATAAGATTTGTTTGATTTCCGATCATAGCCCAAGCCGCAAAGAGCTCCGGTGTACTTAGTTTTTTGACAATTTCTTCGAAGTTCCATGGTGGGCGCGAACAAAAGTATCATTAAAGCGGGTAAACCTTGTATAGGAGGCATTAATGTGGTGTTGCGAGCGTTCATGACATCTCCTTTGCTATTCAAACTAACGTAGGAAGCCACCATCATTCTCGCATGGGGGTTGTGTGGTTCGGCATCGAGAGTCACGCTATTAACGCTGTCTCGTTCAATTCGGACCCTCTTGTGGCAAGACACTTGGCTAATACCAAAAAAGGAAGATTCCAAGGGACTAAAAGGTCCTCTAAGCCTCAATTTCCTACTGCTTTCCTGCAGGTCACCTTCCTTTTCAGTTACCTCGAAGTAGTCTGATTCTTGCTGCTTTTCAAACGTCCTTTGTTGAACTGAAGTCATTTCTTGGTATATTCTACGATGTTCGTGGTTTTCCTTAAAAGATAAAAGATGTGTAGTGTTAATTAAAACATTTTTTCACCCTTGAAATTCTTTACTTTTGAAAGAAAATCTTCCTCGCAATCTACCGCAAAACCTTTAGCAATGAGAATTTTATTTATTGACATTTCTAATCCATTAGCTTCCTTCTTAAAGAGTTCCACGTTGACACACCGGTCGACGACGGAGTAAATCTGTAAAATTCAAGATAATAGATTAAACTAACATAAACTTAACCTATCATAGTGAAGAAAAAGTAACTAATACCCTCGCAATTAAATCTTTGTCTAAAACATTATCTCTAAAAAAGATATTAGCGGATTTTGCCCATTCCCCAGGTTTTGTTTTTAGGTTGAAGGATGGTTTAATGCAAGCTAATCGGCACTGCATAGCCTGCGCAGGAATGTTAATTAGGTCCTCTTCTCCTTTATAGTCCAGTTCTCTAAGTTTGGAGACACAAATTTCTTGGGTGTTCCCGTAGTCTAGAAAAAAAATTCCAGCTCGTTTTCTATCAGAGCTGACGAATTCCACTTGACCACGGAAGTACATTTCCCCCTCATTATGAACCATGAATGGAGCCAAAACTAAGCGTCCCTTCTCAATGGGACTGCACAAGGGCCTTAACTCCATATTATTGATGGTATGTTTCAAAAGAGAGATTTTGTTCTGGTTCTCTTCTTCATTGTACTGGGCATAGAAGTTCCCGCAGTCAATAATCTGAGATTAGTTAAAAAATTGGTTAATAGTAATTGAATATCACTACCTTTAGCAAGTGCGAGAGTTTAGAAAAGCTTACAATTGGAATGATGATTCTGATAGCAACTTGATTCATTCCGGGTAATTTTACCTTGGCTAGTTTAGCCAAATGAGGCTGCCAATTGATCCTCATTTCATTCGATTGCAATAATTTATATTTGGCACAATGATCCTTCTTCTTCTCTTCAATTTTTCCAATTTTCTTCTCAGCAGCTTCATGGTTGTACAAACTTATTTCCATCGGTATGTTTTCATGCCTTAGTTTAACTGCTAAGTAGACAGCCCTCGCTACTCCTGAGAAAGTATTCTGCGCCTTATTAGGGTTTCCAAATTGAACTAAAGCCCTGTGAATTTTTTTCTTATTAAATTTGCAGTTTTTCTCGCCAGAATTTCTCAAACTTTACTTGGATCCATCAAAATCAACTCTAATGTGGTCAGAGCAACCCTCCAAAAGTTTGATAATTTGCCTTTCGTAAAGAATACCGTGGTTGTTGGGAATACCCATGAGCTACGTAAAATAGGTTTATTAATCATTTTTTTTAAGCGAGTGCTAACAATATTCAAACCTTACATAAACACTGTCCAAAGGATTCTTTTTATTAATTTCTCTATAAACCAAATTCTGATCAGTGTCTCCTTGTATAAAATAGTTTGGATAAAACGCTCCGCAAATACAAATCTATTTGATAATCAAACATTTATTTCAAAATTCCCCTCGTATTAGCTATAGTTTTATTCTAATAATACCGAAAGAATGAAAATTTTGTCCTTTTTCTTATCTTCGTTGGGTAAATGGAGATGCGCTTGTGGATGGTCTACTTTATACCTAACCTTTATGCCCAAGGGAACTAGACGCTTCTTAATTTCTTCAGTTAGATGGTGAACCTCATACAATCGATTTAACTCCACAAACTGTTGTTTAGCCCAATCACTCTCATTTTGAACTCCTGATGCATGGAAATAGTTTCGTTCCTTTAAGCGCATCCAGCTCTGATTTTTTTTATTTAAATTAAAAAAATTAAATTAATAAATTGTTATTTGTATTTTCAAAATCATATTTCAATACAGTAAAACCTCTTTATAACAAATTATCGCTTTTGAATTAACCGCTGCAAAGCCACGGTATAGCAGCTTATAGGGATATAATTAAATTTTTTGTTTTATCAAGAATTTCGTTATAAAGAGGTTTTACTGTAAATTTACGGAAAAATTTACATTGTAGGCTTCCCAAAGCGCAAAACAGTCACTGAAAGTGTTATCTGCCCAGGATAACTTAGCTCTAATAAATTAAGCTAGGTATTAATAAGAATAAGAGCCTGACCCATCCAGGGACTATACGCAAATTACTTGTATGACTGCAATTTTTGAGCAAATGGCTTTGAAAAGAAGTTCATGACTGACAAACACGAAGCTAATAAAAAAAATCCCATTTTAAAATTGCAATTAATCATCCTTAACTAGTCAAATTACGTACCAATAATAATACTATCTTCTAGACAGTCAAAGACGTGTCCAAGTAAGATTAACTTGCTGATTTTAGGATCCAAAGGCAGCGCAGCCATAACGTGTCCGATAAATGTCAGATCTCCATCGTAAGGTGTGTAGCTTCCGTTACAAGTCAAGCTCAAAGCTCCAACTTCTTTCAAAGTTAACACAGACTTTTCAATGTCCGTAATATCCGGATGATCTAATGCCAAAGCTAAAACCGCCTTCGGTTCCCCCATCTCAAGTTTTTTAGCTTTCAGAATGACCAGTTCTAGAGGACACCTTTTCATTTCTGGAGGGTGGAAACTGCGAAAACGTCTGAAAAGTGATTCTGGTACTAAACGATAAACTCGTCCATCCGAGACTCTGCCTGCTCTTCCTCTTCTTTGATCGCAGTTGGCCTTAGCCGCCCATTCAAGTTGTAAGCTTACGTAATTCGTATCTCGATCAAGACACAAACTTTTAGTCAAACAGAAGTCTATAACTATATTCGCAAAAATTACAAAAACGTCAATTTTTACATAAAAACTATAACTCAGTTCCTTAGAAAATATTTTTACCATATTTAATATCAGAAACTGTAATTGAACTCTCAGCTATGTTGGTCGATAAAATAATCTAAAAGGTGAAAAGAGTTTTACAAAATAATTTTTCGTAGTATTTTTTATACTGAATTATACTTTTCGAAATCCTGGTTGGGGTGGCATGAAAACCCTACGTTGCTCGTCAGCCGTCACAGAAGAATGTAAGGGTATGATCCACCATTTTTTCTCTTCATGCATATCCACGTATTGCAAGTGCTTTCTCATAGCCACTATGTGCTCGTAACCAGGCAGAAAAATTAATACAGCACCCCTGTTTTCTAGGCTGAAAGATGAATTTAGTTTAATCCTCATTTGTGGTTTATTAGAGGAATTTTATCATTCACTTCGTACTTTGAATTCTTCATTTCAAGTTTATCGAAGGCTCTTATGAGTTGAAAAGCTAATTTATAACATTCCGGAGCAACTCGAGGATCATCAATGTCCAATTCCGGAATCTAGAATTTTTTTTATAAATGTTTTAGTTCACTTTTTACAGCGTAAAAGATGAGAAACAACTACCGATCCTAATGTGCTTAGACTGTCCAAATAGTACTCTGGTACGTTATTGGGTTTTCCTTCTAAATCTAGAACCAAAGCCATTTCGGGTTCATCGTCTTTATAAGATCTTGCAAAATAATTGCTGTAAATTTCTGTCGCTATAGTAGCAGACATAAGAATGACTTTGGTAGTCCTGGAATTAAATCTCAGATACTTTCGAACCACCAACATCAGGAAATCGGTTTCTTGATCTCTTTCGTGGATCTAGATACAAATTTCATATTTGATTTTAACTACAATCTGTTGAAGGGAGGTGAAGAGGAAATTTGAGCTTTTTTTATTATTATTCTGCTATTAAAAATAAGACACATTTGCCTAGTAAACTATAAATGTCTCAGAATTGTAAAAAAAAAAAAAAAAAAAAAAATGAAACCTTCTCATTTTGGTATATAAAATTCAGAGCTATTTCCTGAATGTTTTCATACGTGAACAAGTCTTATTTTATAATTTTAATAGAATAAAACATTCATTTTCTTCTTCACCCTCCATTTAACCATTATATGTTTAAAAAATTACTTCGTCAATGATGACGTGTGTATAGTCATTCATGTTTTTTTGGCTAATCAATTTCTGCAGCAACACACCAGTCGTCATAAATGTTATGCACGTATCAGGATTACTTTTTTTATCCATTCCAATCTGTAGTATTATATTTTTGGTTACATGAAACACAAATTCGCAAAAATTAATTATTAATCTTACTTGGTAACCGACTAGTGTTCCGAGTTGAACCTTCATTTCTTCAGCTACTCTTCGAGCCACACTTGTAGCGGCAATTCTAAATGACAAAATTTTATTTAAGAGTCAATAATATTCTCATTAAGAACTAATTATGTATGTAGCTTATACCTTCTGGGCTGGGTGACAACAATTCTACAAGGTAATTTTTTTTTGAAATGGTGTTCCAAAATATATTGAGGGACTTGAGTGGTTTTTCCACTACCTGTTGGAGCGGCGATAATCACAACATCACGGTTGTTAATTGATTTTACAATCTAGATTTAGAAAATATTTGTCAAACATTATCAGAAAGGATAAGATATTGGTTAGTCTTGAAAAATTACATCATTTTTCGAGCTAGCTATTACTAAAGAAGTATTGTATCTTCCAGCTCTAAAGGAATGCGCAAATCTGTTATAAATTGCCGAATATTCTTCTTGGCTGAGTTCTTTCAAGGATGGCAAACCACCAATGGTACTTAGATCTTCAATTTCATTCATTTGACTCGCTTGGGTATCACTACTTGTGACATCACTTTGTGTCCTAGTAACATCAATTATGGGTTTCTTTGAAAGAAAAGCCGATGCTTTCATTTCTTTAGCTTCTTTTTCTTGATATTGCTTTGCGTAGTCTTTATCCCTTTCTCTATAGTAAGTGTATACTTACTCTTGTTAAATAGCTATAGTGAAATGTTTTAAATATATAAGAAAAATACCTTCGTTTTAGGTCAGAAACATCGGTTACTGTAGGTCTCACGATGCCCATCCCTTCAGTAGCTGTTTTGGGTAACTTGAAAGACTTTTTACATCCTTCCAATGAAAAGAAGTCGAGTCTATCATCAGCTGTTATTTCCATTTTAGATGCTTTATTTCCATTTCTCCGAGGATCAGTAACATCCTCTTTGTTCATTTTTCCCCTCCCTAGGCCTGACATTTCAGACATGCTGGGCTTTAGTCTTTAGCCTCTTGTCTAATTTTTCTTTGAGGAGCTACTGTAACATTTTGAGGGATGAATTAAATAATGACCTGTCAGTGTGTATGAATAACCTCCCAGCCTCCAGGTAAATAGTCAACAAGTTAATAATTCCACTTAAAAATTCACTATTCAATAAGGAAAAAACTCACCCAAAAGGCCAAAAGATTATTTTCCATCTTTTTTAACTTTGGACCATAATGGGGGCTAGAGTAAATATGCAAAACCCAATAGCCACACGATCGTCACTTAAGTCAGATTGCGACCAACACCAATGACCCTTTTTTAATGTTGGCGTAATTTTCTTTTTTCTTTTCACTAACTAAGCCTCTAGAGGGAGCTAAATTAAGCCAAGGATTATTGAATAAACATAACACCCGGACACTGCATAGTAACTTAGATCAGTAGACAGGTGCTTGCTCTATTAAGACACTTGCATGGAAACTGTGGCGCTACCTGGCAGTCGGTTCAAATTTTTCCTTGCATCAACCTTACACGGTACTAGTGGCGCCTCTAGCCGTCGGTCCAATTTTTTGCCCGGCTCTACACTCTACAGTGGTTTCACAAATGTTAACACTTTTTTAACCTGAACACGTCCGTTCTATAAGTGACTGTAGCGTTATATAGTCTATGCATCGAAACCACGTGGGTAATGTCATCTGATTCAATCAGCCCGGTTTGTAGAAAAGAAATGGCTGCCCGTTTGACGTTTTCGTTTCGGTCTCAAAACAGAGTTATCCAAAATATTTTAAGATTTTCATCTAATTTAAGTTTTCCAGTCATTGTCAGTAAGAACATAGGTTGTAGTAGTCTGTCAAATAGCCTTTTCTGTTTCAAAACTGACTTCAATTCACGCAAGTACAATGGAAGGCATGAGGGTTTTCCGCTTTCCATATTCGCACGTGGTTTTTCTGGCGGGCTTTCCGAAAAGGAATTAAAAAAAAGGGTTGATTTTTTGTCCGAAAACTTTTCCGAAGCCGTCGGTCTCTTAGAAGATGCGGTAGGCCAAATTTCCAAAACTTAATTAAGGTTTATTATTAATTCCTTGTTGTTTATTCCCCAATACCCAATATAGCGGAACTCTTTAGGTACTGTGTATTTTAGCGAAGATATGAAAGACGCGGAAGATATGGTTACAGAACTTCTTGTAAGATAAAAATGAGAGG
Organism: Odiellus spinosus; assembly: GCA_963920705.1. Taxonomy (NCBI): domain Eukaryota; kingdom Metazoa; phylum Arthropoda; class Arachnida; order Opiliones; family Phalangiidae; genus Odiellus; species Odiellus spinosus. The sequence continues at coordinate 17,696,182 of OY987227.1, read as the reverse complement.
TAGAGTAATAAACTTCACTCTGACTAGAGGTTTATTACGTTACTCCAGAAACCTCTGGTTATATGGTACCCTATAATCCTTTTATCGGGATTTGCAGTCTGATTATGAGGACCTATTATCTAAACTGGATGACAAGCAAAGAACAAACGTTATAAGAAGTATTGGTCTAAAAATGAATGAGCTTAAAGCTCAGCTACAAATAGTGAAAGATATGTGTAAGGAATAATGTATACAAAACCCAATAAAAAATAAAATAGACTTTGTTAAAAGTGTTTAAATTGTAGGCCTAATTAGAAGTCCAACTTAATTGTTTCGAAAATATAAGAATTAATAACTTGTCCCTAGGACCAGTGACCTCACTTTTTCAATTGAAAAACTGGTTTTTGATTTGTAGACCTGTCTTATTTCTAAACATGTTTTGCTACTTTCAATCAACAATAAGATGGCGCCAGCTCCTAGAATTTACTAGGAGATTCTGGTTGGGACGGTCGGACAGACAGAGAGTAGAAATGAAATGTCTCCGAAAAGGTTGAGATTTTTGAATCGGGGGGGGGGGGGGGGGGATGCGGTCACCGAAAGGTTGGGAATGGGATCCATTGTCTTAAACATACAAGCCTTTTAATTTTTCTTTCATTAGCTTGTACGAGTCTAGTTTCCTCTAGACTGATTTTTATAATAGCAAACTAAATAAACGGTCATATTCAATCAATAGTGAATTGGCAGCACACTGACTTTAGCAGTATTATTTCGAATATGGAAATAACACGGTGTGCCGACTCCTTATGATTTTACCGATCTTGATATCACTCGAAATTCCAATGCCCGCGTAATTAAAGGGAGTATAAATCATAACCAAATTAATAATTTTAATTATCAGGTCGAAAAATATCGTCTGTTTACGCTCATCACCTTGTACGAATCTAGTTTTCTCTAAACTGATTTTTATAGCCTGCTAGATAAACGAAAACTTTTATCGTCCTCTATATTTTTGATCATATTCAATCAATAGTGAATTGGCAGAACACTGCCTTTAGCAGTATTATTTCGAATGTGGAAATACCACGGAGTGTCGACTCCTTACGATTTTACCAATCCTGAAGGGAATATAAATCAAAATATAAATCTGTTTTCGCTCTCGAAGTCATGTTTCCAACGCAACTTGCGCCGATTTTAGAGAAAATTTGTTAAATCTAGTGGCAGTAAAGTCATTTTTACCATCCACCTTGAACCGGAGCTTTATACTCCCTTTAAGAGGTAAATCGCATGAGTCTTGGCTTTGCACCTCGCTTTGCCCTCACTGATATCTCTGAGTGAAAGCCTCTCTTTAAAATAAAAGCTTTCCAAGTTGTCTCTAACATGGCGAAAATAAGTTCCTATTTTTCCGGGAAAGAGGAAAAAAATAAATCTTCGGAAGCCAACATGAAACTACAGAATCGAAGAATGATAGTTTTTCAGCCAATGGAAAAGTTGCATTTTGATTCCTCCCCTCCGCGCCTTCTTCCAAACGAGCAAGGTTACTTTGACTGAATTGCCAAAGAGGAACCACTTGTTCCCCACGTTACGTTACGCTAGTCCAGTTTTTTTGAGAATTCAACCGGACGGTGTTGCTTTCCCCTTTCTGGAAAAAGCGCGTGACTTTAATTTCTCTTTTTCGAATCGGATAATATTCTTCTAATTTTTAAAGCGGATTATCTATTAAAAAGGATAATGAGACGATTAACAAGCCGGCAACTTTTACTTTTGTTCACGTTGTGGACAGGAATATTCTGTAATTACGTTTGCTATTCCATAATTGCGCCTTTCTTCCCTCAACTCGTAAGTAAACTTCTTCGATTTCGTACTTTTTGACCTACTATGGAGTCAAATATAATTATTGGTTTATATTAGAGTTCGTATAGAAGTTTGGCGCACCGTATTATTAGCCCAATGAAATTATTACAGCTAAAGCTTTGGTCCTCCTATTTCCTCGTGATAAAATTTAAGAATATGGTTCACATTAACTTTAGTTGACAAATCATTATGATCCGTAAGATAATTTTTTTTTATTCAACGTTGGTTATAGATTATGTATTATATTATATTATGATTATATAATACCATACTTACCATGATAATGAAATTTTACAGTCGTTTGAATAGTTCCAAACTATGTACAATTTTTGCAATAATCTTGTTTTTGACAACGCTTGTTTTGTGCAAATTTTCTTTATTTAAAAAATCCGTTAACATCAAAATAAATTTGTGTCGATATTTTAAGCCCCTAACAAAATTCTAATAATGTCGTATTTAAACTCTCGGACGGTTACGTAATTAAAAAAAAATACTTATATAATCCCGAAGAGATTTGTGGGTGTTATAGGGTGAACAGTTTAATGGGTGAAAATGAAAAATATAATTTAAAATTTTAATGTTAAAATAGCATTGAATTTAATAAGTCCTTTTTTTTGGTGTGCCATAATTAAAACCTCGTGATTTATAGCAGTTAAGTGTTCTAGTGTTTAGTCAATATCACCTAAGACTAGACGTGGGAGCCGAAAGGTTTCCCCTGCCTAGTTTTCTATGGCGAGAAGGCTATATTCCGGAGAAGGCAGTTCAGATTTCCCGTTTCTACGTTCTATTCAAAGGCATCCAAGTTTACAACGTGTCTCTACCAACTGAGATTTAGTCTATTAGCACCACCCAAAATGCTAGGCTCTCCTTTATCTCTTTTGATTTGTGTATCGAGAGTTTAAAAGCTTTCTACCTTTGCGCGTACTTCAAACTCAAGTGTTATAAATTTATAGAATCGGTATTTCAAAATCGAGATCAATTATGCCTTCTTTGATTACTGAATAGATTTGGTATTTCAAAAGCTGGGTCAATTATGCCTTCGCTGAATACTGAGATTGAAGTTGACTATAAGTCAGAGGGAACCATATTTAACATGTGTTTAGAATCGACCACAAATGAAAAGATCAACAGCTACACGTAGCTGGCCAACTAAGGGTGTTCGAGAATTTATATATATATATATTTACAAAGTTTGAGCATGGGCCAATAAAAGATATATATAACATAATATACATCTTTGGTTGGAGGAGGGTTGAATTCTCAAATCTCATCTCTCGACTCTCGAAACCGTATGTAATTGAAATCAGATTGATCGTAGAGTAAAAGGGAAGTTGAGCATTTTTTGCTGAAAGAAGAACCCAAACACTCCATTTGAATTTGGGCGAGCTAATGTTGATGATACCGTCAATAACATAAATTAGTTTTGAGCCTGTAAAAGGGTTTCAGCCTTAGCTCTCCGGTGTTTAGGGTTAAGCCCAACCAGTTGCACCTTTCTGGAAAAATTTACGGACGCACGTACGGACATGGTAAATTATTATTATTATTACTATTATAAAGCAAAACATTTCCCAAAAATATATTTTAATTATTCTTTTTAATATTAAACCAGGAACTGGTGTTTTTAGCTGGGGAAAAACAGTTTGATCTAGGAATAAAGTCAAGGATTCTATCCTATCTTTAACATTATGGAAGCAACATTTCATTGTTAACACCAGCTGAGTAGTTGATTTTTGTGGAAAAATATAAAGATGCGTTTACTGTCCAATTTTTTCGAAATTTCTAATATGTATGCTTGCCGAAAATCCTATCGAACGTTTGGGTTCTTTTTCAAAGCTGATCTGAATTCAGAAAGCAGAATCAATATTGGATCTTAACAATTCAGTGTTGTTTTACTTTCCGCTTAGTAGAAATTAAGTATTGGCCTAAGCTTTTGGTTCAATTCTACACCAAATACGATTAAATTTGGGGTAAAAATCGTAAACAGTCGTTGCGAGCTCCGACCTATACCCACCAACAACTAGAGTTGCCAGTGCCCTTCAACACGAGCTAACAATGATACAAGAATATGGCTGCTCTATACATATATATATTATATATTTGGAGATGAGAGTCCGAGAGAGCCTCTATACGTTTGCGCCTGCTGAAAGGCCAAGTGGATAAACAAATAAGCACAAAAAATGTAGCCCTACGCTAGGTCAGTCAACTCAGCTTGCTCCAATTTGAGGAGAATATTAAGCCAAATAAGTTTAATAATTTTAATGATTTTTAGGCCTTTAATGTTTGCAAATAAGACTAAACGCAAATAAATCAGACCAATAGACTTCTTTCTAATATTGTCGTTTACCAAATGACTAATGTTTTAGGTATCTTTCTCAGACTTTCTGGATTATATTTTCTCGAGCGTATTTTCTTTGTGATATTTAAAATTATATTTCAACTAACACTTTATTATTTGATCCATCATGTATCTCGTTAAAATTATAGAAAACCTATTTAACTGATACGATCTTTCTTCTTTGCTATTTTCATTTTTCAAATAGCCTAAAGCTTATGTTATCTTACCACGAACCAGAGGGACCAAGTTTGAAGGAAAGGTTTCATAGTGAAATAATTAGTTTTAAATTTTTGTCTACCTTAAAAAAACCACCAGCCATGTGGAGCGGAGAGAGGTTAGACAAAGGAGCCTAAATGGGTTTGAATGTGCTGAAATTTCCAAACGATTCTGACTTCAGTTGTTGTCTTTCCTCTCTTTAAATTAGCAGTTGGTTTATAAATCTTATTTTACGTTGAAGTTGGGGCTCTAAAAAAATCCCGATCTGGTTCTTGTTTTCCAAATTCACGTGACACGAAACAAAAAATACTATTTCGCTTACTTTTTTATTAAATGAAAGGTAGTTCCTTTATAGCATGAACCACCCTTGAACATTCTTACACGAAATTTTCTCTTTAATACTCTTAGCAAAAAATCACGAGTTTCTTTTGCAAGAAATGGAAAACTTGATTTCCCCCAGACTAATTAATTCTCGTTTTCATGAGTATAGTTTTCTCTATGAAGTTTATCAATGTGTATCTTGCCGCGTCAGTTTTCTTCACTCTTGTTTTGGCGCGAAATAAGGTTTATATGGTGTATTTACCATTGGTCGATTAAATTGGATTAAAAATTATTATTGTACTTTCCACGGTGGTGACAATGCGTTAAAGTTTTAATTATAATAAATTAGATCGATATGCTATTCCGTAAGTTTTTCATTTGGAAGAACTAGGAAACGAAAAAATTAACAAAGAACTTTGAGAAATACTTTTATCAGAAAAAATAATGATATGGATTCTTTATAGAGTTACAATGAAATGATTTAAACAGCCATTAATATTAACGTCCTTGTTAGGCTGGTCTCTAATTTATCTTGAGATTTTGGGGCCTTTCCTCTGATTCTAGATTTTCCTTTTAAATAAAACGCGAATGCCTTTAGGTACTTTCTAATCTAATGAATTTTTATTAGGCGAAAAAGAAAGGTCTTAGCGCTGAAAAATATTCGTTGGTTTTTGGCGCTTACAGTTTGGCTCAAATCGTAGGAAGCTGTTTAGTTGGAAAATATGTAAGTTTCATTTTTTACCGACTTAAATTATTAATTGAGAAGATAAGTTAGAAACACGAATTAATTGTTTACTCTATTTTCATTATTCAGTTGGCCCAAATCGGACCTAAATTTGTTGTTGTAGCTGGTCTATTTTTAACCGGTGGCGCTACAGTATTATTCGGGTAGGTTAACCTCCAAAAGAGTCTAATTAGTGAATCCCACATTTTCACTCTTTATATAAATTAAAAATGTCTGAAATTTTTTCATTTTATATCAACTGTATAAATGTTTATTCTTAATTCGTTATTAGATGTTTGGAGAAATCTCCCGGAGGCTATGTATTTTTCTATATGGCTGTGGTTATTAGACTCGCGGAAGGATTTGGATTTGCCGCCTATTTCACCAGCGTACTCACGGTTATAGTCGAAACATTTTCAGACGACCCTGGCTACTTTGTGGTAATTAATTTAGCGCCATTATTCTATCATCGCTAACTACCACCAAGTCTAGAGGCGTAGCGAAAAATCTTTGCCTCCCTTCGATAGCTGTGGTCATGACCACATATATTTGGAAGACACCTAAAGAATTTAAAAAGAAACCAAATCCGAAATAACAAGATGAGTCGTGACTGTAGTTTCCCAAACGCGATGACGACTAGTTTCGCATATAGGGGCGATGAACGTAGATCTGATGGCAATAGTTAAAAACTAAATAGTTTTTGCGATACTGAAAATGGGCCCGTGTGCTGACCAATTTTTATAGCCCCCCAATAACTCAAGGTGTATTGAGTCCGGGTGAATAAGGTCTAATCATGATGGGCGCTTAATTAGATAGTTTCTTTAGACTGATTTTTATACCAAGCTAGTAAAACGGGAGCTTTTTCTTCCTCTTTACGTTCAATGTTACGTTGTCTAATGTACTTTTAATCACTATGTTTATTTACAGGGTTTAACAGAAACAGTTGTTACTATTGGGATGATAGCTGGACCACCTTTGGGAAGCTTTTTGTACACGGTAAACGTTTTTATAGTCGGAATTAAACAACCGGAAGTAGGTAAGCCCCCTTTAACTATAGTGGGAGACGTTCCTACAAAACAAGCTGGCATCTCTAAATTTGGAATTTAGCTTTTGGTGGAAATGGCGGATGACTACGCGAAATCGCTCGCGAGTTGCAATCACGACGTCTTCACTCTACCGTAGAAGCCCCGCGTTCTACTTTTAGGGTATTCATCCGCGGTTTCCCGCCACGAGCGCCAAATGAAAAAACAATTTCATCCAAAATAGACTAGGATACATACTTTCCTCTCTATTTACTTCTGCTACAGGTAAAAAAATAAGCCCCCCTGTAAAAGTTTTCTAATTATCGTACATCGTTGTTCAGGGAAAAGTGACCTTCGGTGGGATATTAAAGTGTGGCTGAAGCTTGAAAATAAAGCTAAAACTAGAGGCTTTGAAACCGTTTCGAATGTTCAACCTTTTTTTTACGAAGAATCTTTGCAGTAGACCCCAAAATTTTCCATTTTGACCCTTTGAAAACGGTAAAAAAAAAGATTTCTAGTGTGAACGCGACTTGAGTGATTTTTATAATCAATTCCTTATTATTAAGAAAGGCCTAATTAACTAGTAAAAAAATCCATTTTTAACCAAATCGGAAAGTAGTCTTAACACGGATCTTAAGAGAGTTTGAAATATCGGCGATAACCAGTCTCCAGGCAATTAGTTGAGAAGCACTTGCTTTAGGCCTAAGATGGACGCGAAAGAAATCACTTCTTGTCGGGCTTCATTTTCCCTTTAATAAAGATTATGAAAGTGTACGTTATTAGATCCTATCGGCCATGGGAGGCAGCCATTGAGCGCGGACTTGAACCAAGGCCACAACCCTCCAAAATCCATTCTCGTTCCATTCCAGCTTTTTGGCGTTTATAATAGGAATTTTGTTAAAGGGCAAGTCTCAAGAAAATTTACGTAGAGCTAGCTTTAAAATTAGATAAACTACATAAAAAATCTAGCAACAAGTTAAATTAAATCTTTTTACCTCCCTGACTGAACTTTAGTTCAGGGGGAGGTTTTACATTGGTAATTTATTAAATCATATTTTGGAAATTACATAGCTTTTAAAAATATGACATGAAATATATAAAAATCAAGGCTTTCAATATTGAAAGGGTTTTCTGGCGCTCGCAGAGTCATACGCGCTGACTTTACTAGTTTTCCTATCATGGGTATGAGAGTGTATTTCAAAATTTTGTTAACCAAAAACGTTGTGAGACTTGTTTTTTAAATGGAATAGAACTTGCAAGTCTTTCTTTACGGAAGAACCAGCACATTATCAAAATTAACAAGCCACTTACCAGCCCCAAGGTTGGTAAAGGCTAAGGACTTGTTGTCAAACATCTGAACCATTACAGGCTCAATAAAATTAAGGGACTCCATTTTCATCGTCGGTAATTTCTCACTTTGTTTTTAGATGAATTACTTCTAATTGTATGCAAGCCTAAATATATTATCCCTTTATATATAAATAAATAGTGCGAATGTTATCGTATCGGGTAGTACAGAAATCATGGGGAAATTGAAAATTACTGTAAATTGCCTAATATTTTATGATTTTCAGATTGGTGGATATCAAACGCCGTTCATTTTTTTCGGTGGCTTAATCATGTGTACCAGTTTAGCTGCCGTATTCATCGTAGATTCTGATCCCCGTGAGTTTATTTAAAACATTTTATGAGAGTTTTCCTTCGTTAAAGGCCCGATCTGCTCGGAAATTTGCCCTTAACTTTGACTGTACAATCTGCTATTTCAACCTCATCCGCTAAGCTATAAGAGAAGGCGACTTTAAAGGATATTTAAAATTCGAAAATAGTCCCTTTAGTTTAAAGGGAGTATAAGAACCCAAATTACGTTAGGAAACATTCCGTCGCCGATGTTTAGCAAAAGATATTTTTATTTCATTTATACTCCCTTTAATCACAACATGGGAAAAATATGTAACTGGTGTCTTACCGCTTGCCTGTTACTCGCGCGAAACCTTTACACCCTTGGAATGGGCTAACTTGTAGTACAGATCGCGTTAAAATATTCCACCACTAGTTGGTTCCTTCGAAGAGTGTAAAAGAGTACACTAATATTAAATTTGAATCAGTTTCTCATACTTACAAATAAAACTCACTCATAGCCTCAACAAATCACAAAGTAAACCAAAGTAGTTTGTCGTTGAGAGAGTATGTCCGAGGTGAGATTCAAATATAATTATATATTTGTGTGGATTTTATTTTATTTTATTTATTTATTTATTTATTTTTGGCCACGGAAGTTTTGAGACTTCCGGCGACTATTTTAACCATTTTTTGCGTGGGATTCAACGTCATCGCCGATATTTTTATTCTTATTACATTAACGTCTCATCTCCAGCAGGTATATTTCTTGAATGTTAAATTTCATCTTATGATATTACGCATCATACGCTATACCATAAGTAAATAACTCATCCTCGAAGATAAGTTACAAGTTTATGGTTATACCGAATGACGTTGTTTCCAATACCGAATTTCATCCTGCTAATTGAGATTTTTGACACTCGAATATAGTTTAAATTGCAAACTATGGAAATCGGAGGGATATATTTGTGTTTATTCCTTTCGTACGGACTCAGTTCGCCCCTTTCAGGAAAAATCGCCGACAAAAGCGTAATGAGTTTATCATATTACGGGAAAAGTTAATTTCTCCGTTATTGGAGTTTAGACCACTAAAAGTCTAAAGTTTATTTTGCAGAAATTGGAGTTCCTATTACAAAGCTTCGGGTGTCTAATTCTCGTCATATCTTTTACACTGATTGGCCCCGTTTTATACATGCCCTTCCGAACGTGAGTGATTAATGATATACCATTAATGAACCCCGTGAAATATAACTGTGTTTACAGAGAAATTTGGATGATAATCTTAGGCCTTCTTTTGAAGGGTCTGGGAGCGGGACCCTTGATATCATGCTCCTATTCGGCTTGTTTACGCGCTGCCAAGTAAGTTTGGATTAGGACAATATTAAAAGGAGACGCGCAGAAATAAAAATTTATTTCAAAGCCATTCAACTGTTTTCTCGGAAAGAAAATTTAAAATTCTCTTTTTTACCCTGTTCAATTTTCAGAAAAGGGGATTGGGCAAATTATCGAATCATTTGTATCTAACAACGTAATTATAGCTATATCTTAAAGGCCCTATGATATTAATTTGAATTTGAAAGTAAGCCAGCTATATAAAGGGACTTTACAAATTGCCGATAGTCGCTTTAAAGCTACTTTTTCAAAAGAGCGATTTGCGAGAAAAAAACCAACAAAAATTGGGAGAGCGCGATATTGCACCTATTTGGGGTCTGATACAAGAGGTAGCTTTTTGAGCTTTGTCTTTATTGATACAATGAAGGGGGAATTGTTTAAAAGAAAGAAAACTTGTTCTATAAAGACTGTAATAATTAAAGAAAGGTTTAGTTGCCTTCTTGCTCGTCCCGTGGCACTGGGTCCACTAAAATATTCAAAATCGCGAACTAGTCCTATACCAGTACTGACCAAACTTTTCATAGTTATAGATATCAAGCGAAATGCCTGTTTTGGGAAGTTGTAGATAATGCTAGACTTATGCTATTCTCTAAACATTTTAGGGATTTATCCTTAAGAAGTAGAATATGATAGTGTTAAAAATATATCATGCAAATTTATATATCAATCTAATAAGATACTCTATAATTACTTCCTTAAAGTCTCGGAAAATTGCTCAGCCTGATATTATTTTTATAAGTTGGTAAACTATATAATGGATTTGTTCGTATTTACAGAGAGGAAGCTGGTATGCCAGATGATTTTCGTACCTATAGTTTGGTGTCTTCCATAGTTTCCTTCTCTATTCCATTAGGGTGAATATTCAAATGAATGAAAATCTTATATAAAATTGTAGCAAGCGATATAAATTTGATATTCTATAACGCAGAAATCTGGTGGGGGGAGTTTCAGCCGGAGTTATGTTCGATAGATTGGGTATGCGTCTATCTTGCACAGTCTATGCTGGAATTTTTCTATTTTTGGTATGAAACACGCGTTTTACGTCATTCCGTTTATATGCCGTTCCACCTATAGTCTTGTATTATTTGTTTTACGTCTTTCCGTTTATAGGCCTTTGTTTGCTCGATGGTGCAATTGAGATACTATATGAAAGAGAAAAGATACCGCGCAAAGGAGGTCAAGTCCTACAAAGCTACCGAATCTACACCACTTTGCGCCTGCTTGAAAGATTCTTACAATAATTCCACATACTCGGATAAGTTTTCTGATACCACACTAGAAGATTCAATCAAGCTTATCCACGCTTATAGTGTGCGTAGTGTTAGTTAAATTAACTCCGAGCCAAAAAGAAATCCAAACGCCTTGAACTAATCATTCTATTCCCTTCATCCATACGTGACTGGATTTATGTTTTCAGTCCAAAGATTATCCATAATTGTCATTATGTTAATTAAATTTCAAAAGACTGATTATATTCACACTAATAACTCAAATTTGATCTTTAATTATTTTATAGGTAAGCGTAACTTACTTTTGAATTACTACTTGTTTTACTTTTAATTCCTGGGAGAGAAAAAGTCTGAAACCTTTTGAATCATTTGAATTACATGTGACGTTTACTGGTATTAAAATATGAGAATTTTAAACTTCAAATTGATTAATTTTTTAATGAAAAGCCAAAAACACGTGTTTCGTACCGATTTGAAACCTACGCTGAATTTCATTTCCGTTAGAGCGTTAGTCACGTGGGAAAATATGCCCCCTGGGCCCCCTGGGGCAGTTCTGGCATAGAGGGTAGATAGGGGAGGAGTGGAAACCGACAGCTTTGGCTCTGCATTTTGAGAGTTCTCGGATTTTGCCTTTCCAATTTTCCTCTCAACATCCTGTGTTTTACTATTGGCTGATTTTGAAACCGTTACAACCAATTACAGCGCAGAAAAAATATCGTCTGCTTCACTGCTTGCATAGAGGGTAGCCCTCTATGATGACCGGGTGTTAAAAAACGACGCGCGCATATACCGGATGTTCCGTGGAAAAAATGAAAAACGAGAACTCTTTAAGAGCCCCTTCCACTCCTCCCCTATCTACCCTCTATGGTTCTGGCACTTCTGGGGGCGACCGAGGACTCGATTTTCTGTCGTCTGCTGCTGGAAACGTAGTTTTGTCACGCTGGTGGGATGAGTTTAATTTTAAAAGTTTTTTTGTGTGTTAAAAGGTTTGCGGGATATCAGATATTATTATTATTATTATTATTCGTATTATAAACATTTTTTCACATTTTTGGTTTCATAAAAGGTGAGATATAAACAAAAACCTATTTTATTGTAAACACGCTCTCCAAGGCTTAGTCATAATGTTTGGTAATGATTTGGATAGCAGCTAAACTGAGCTATCATAGCTAGCATTATTGGATGGTAATAGAATAAAAAAGTTATCCGGAAACTATGGCTCCAATACCAACCAAGAAAATATTTCAAACTCCATCTGAACCTATTGTGGAAAGTATTCAAGCTACTGCAATTGTAGTCATCCATCCTGGGTCCATGTTTTTGAGAATAGGACGTCCTTCGGATCCTTACCCCACCACTATACCCCACGTAATTGCTCGAAGATGTAAAGCCAGCTTCAAACCTCAAGTAGGCGAGTACTTGGTGCCCAAAGTTAACATTACAAGAGAAGCTTGGGAAAAGGTGGCTGAAACATTACGGTCTACTCAACGTTTATTATCGTCGTGCTTAACATCTGACGGAACAGTTAGATATGTTGGATCTCCTGAAAAAATATACGAATTTAATGAAAAATCAAAACCAATAATCGATCAAGCTTCAAACTTTCCCCCTTTTACCTCTGTGGCTCCTGACGAAGATGTCGTTGTTGGGGATGAGGCCCTTAATTTGATGGAGGGTGAGCCATTCCATATAAACTGGCCCATCAGAAGAGGAAAATTGAATATTAGGAAGGGGCCTGGTGGATCTATCACTGCAGTGCTAGCTGACATTGAAAAAATTTGGGAGACCGCCATAGAAAAATATTTGGATATTCCTTTGAAAGATCTAAGTCACTACAGGGCCGTGTTAGTAGTGCCAGATGTATACGAGAGACTTCACGTTAAGGAACTTGTTAATTTGTTATTGAATAATCTGAAATTTGGAGGCTGCTTCGTACACATAGAGTCAGTCTGTGCCACATTTGGTGCAGGATTAAGTTACGCCGTCGTGATTGACGTGGGTGACCAAAAAACCTCAGTCTCTTGCGTGGAAGATGGAATATCTCATCGAAACACTAGACTATGCATGGAATACGGAGGAAGTGATTTAACACAGTTCTTTCACCATCTTTTAAATCGAAATTGTTTCCCCCATCATAGTTGCGACCCCAGACAACAGGCAGATGGGATACTTCTCAGAGAACTGAAGGAAAAATTTTGCCACGTTAACTTGGATATTTGCGGGCAGCATGAAAGGAGTTTCACCATCAAACAACCGGGAAAACCCATAATTAGCTATTCAATAATGCTCGGAGATGATTGCTTATTAGCTCCATTGGCTCTTTTTACACCAGACATTTTAGCTCTTACTGGCTTTAAAAAAACGACAACTTTAAAATTAAACGAAGGAGATCCAGAAGATCCTCATGATGAAAATTTCTTGATCCAAACTCAAAGACGCGGAGTAAAAGAACCGTCTGATTCAGGCCCTCAAAATTCTGAATTTGGTTCTCAGATGGGGCTTGGGGGAGAAGACTGTAATCAGGGTGGAATGGATGAAGATCTCGATGTGACCTCCGAAGGACCTAATATAACCCCAAATTTAACCTCTTACGAATCGGAAATTCAATGCAATCAGCTATACGGTGTGGATCAAGCAGTTTTACAAAGTATCGAACGCTGCGACTCTGATGAGTTGAAAAGGAAAATGTATTCTTGTCTCCTTGTTGTTGGAGGTGGCATGAACTTTTCCGGTATTCATACCTGGCTTAGAAATAGATTGGCTGTGCAGACTCCCCTAAATTATCGGGGAGAACAGTTGGATATCGTTGTCAAACCCAAGGATATGGATCCGAGAATCACAGTTTGGAAAGGAGCCTCGCTAATATCCATCCTAGACTCTGCACAAGAGTTATGGATCTCTCAAAAAGAATGGAAAAGATACGGTGTAAAAATGCTTCGCGAGCGAGCTGCTTTTACTTGGTGAAAAACATATTCCACAAGTGTTTTTTTTCTAAAGTTTTAAAGGTTGCAAATTTTGTGTTTTTACTGCAGAATATGAAAGATTACTAATTACTACGCATTCTTGCTACAGAAAAATACTTATTACTTTGTTTTTGCCCAAGGATATATGTCTACTTATTACTTTTGTGTTTTTAACTGACTAGGGATCTAGAAGATTTAAAAAATGACTACTTTTTGTGTTTTACACCGTCTACAATGTTACCACAGTTTACGCATTGATTTGAAACATTTCGTCATTCGCTTCCAAAAACTTTCTACTAAAAAGGAAGAAAAGACTAAGGATGAAGTTAAAAAACAAAACGACCTCCGAATGAGAGAATTTAAATCTTGTCACATAAATGACCCAAAAGTTGCAGGTGGTGATATATTTATTTTCCTGCATCGCTATGATTTTTTATATCTTTTTTTATATTTGTATGTGATAGATCTGGTCATAGCCAATATGAATCTATCCAAAGAAACTAACGATACAACAATCATGGAAGCTAATCCTGGTGATTTTTCGGATCAAAAATAAAATATTAAATCCTTAATTAATTATTCCAAACATTTACTCAATACTCATAGGCCCAGGAGTATTATCCCAAAAACTATTGAAAATTCCTTACTTTAAGAAGTTGATTCTATTTGAGCAACGAAAGCAATTTCACCCAAAACTTGAAGTGGGTTGTAAATATATGTTAATAAAAATTATGAAATGTTTTCTAAAATGTCAAAAATAATTTCTATCACAGATTTTAAATGAAACACAAGAAGATAGACTAGTATTGATTCCGGAAGATTTTTTCCTTATATCAAAACTCTTTTCAAATAGCTTGAGAATTGGAAACAACAAAACTTTTAAAATGATATCGACTATAGAGCCCAAAGATCTTAAAGACTGGAATAATGGTGCTATATTTTATTTTAAAAGATCCTTATAATCTTGTTTGTCTAATTACGTATATTTTAAAGGACCTTTGTTAAAAGTAATTGGATTTATTCATCCCACAAAGGAGTCAAAGTTTTTAAGATATCTTTGCGCTAAATTGCCGTATTTCGATTCTATTTTCTCTCATGGCCGGTGCGAACTTTATTTTTTCATATCAGAAAGGGAATATTTGGTAAATTTGGTTTCACCCTCACTTAAGAACAAAGTCGCTATAATTATTATTTTAAATATTTTTTACAATTTAGTATATGATATCTAAGGCGAGGGAGAAACTTCGACTTTACACTGGAGCGTCTGTGCTTTTTCAATTGTTTTTTGACATTGAACTTATAGACAAGGTGCCTAATTCTGCCTTTGAACCGAAATTTTTAAGAAAGTCTCCGTCTAAGAAGGAAATTTATAAAGCAAGTTTCTTATTTTTGAATTACTCTATCATTTTTAACTTCAAATTTACCTAACCTTTTATAAATTTTTATAGTATGATAAAAATGTAACATGCTTCGTGAAAATGGTTCCAAAAGAAAATATAACTGAACTCACTCCAGACGGATATCTACCCGATTTATATTATTTTGTCAAGCAAAACATGGTTAATAGAAATTTATTCGTTGTGGCCAGTTTAGAGTAAGTTTTTACAAATTATTTTTTTCTCAAAACAAGTGTTTAAAATAAAATTTTAAATTATTTTGTTCAGAAAATGGATACCTGATTGTGGACCTAGACTAATTAAAAATGGATTGTCTGTTTTCACAAAGTTTGGAGAGCTTTCTCCTCAAGAAATTTTACACATATTCAATCAATTTTCATCGTGGCCCGAATATGAATTATCGGCCTTTAAATCAGGCAT
This sequence comes from Odiellus spinosus, assembly GCA_963920705.1. Lineage (NCBI taxonomy): Eukaryota > Metazoa > Arthropoda > Arachnida > Opiliones > Phalangiidae > Odiellus > Odiellus spinosus. The sequence goes on along the minus strand of OY987227.1, from coordinate 17,680,713 downwards.
ATCCCGCGATGGATTATTTCAATCTCACGAAGATGATGAAGAAATAAATTGAAAAATATATTTTGGTTTCATAATTTATATACAATTTAAATTTCGTGCCGATTAAAGAAGAAAAACTCGTAGTCTTGTGGATAGATGGCGGTCTATATTTTTCTACTATTCCCTTAGATCATTCTCCATTCGCGCCCAAGAAGCTGAAGGAACAATGTGACGTTTATTCCGCCTAATAAAGTAATTTACAGTTTTTGTTATAAAAAGTGTTAGTTAACTACGCATTAGAGAATACAAATGGTAAGTAAATTGATCTCTAATAATGCTTATTTAAGAAAATTGCTAATCTGCTTGCGAAAGAGCGCCCTTTATTGCTAAGCCTTTGCCTAATGCCATAACACTCTAAGCCTATGCTCCGAAAATTCTAAGGCTAAGCCTCGCGTAATTTCAAAAATGGCCGTCCTGTTTGGGAGATATTTGTAGGAGAGCATTTTATTGGCTGGAAATGGAGCGACCGAGAAACTCGAGGGAAGACGAGCCTTTTCATTCTGGGCGAACGCCATTAACTCTTAATTTCGTCAGTGAATATAGTTGCTCAGCGTCTGTTTAGATAACCCTATTCCATTTGTATTTTGTAATGTAAATTCTTGATCCATTAGCCTGCTGATAGCGAACTACTACTTCGGGTGGTTCTCTCTTTACTCGAGTAAGAAAAGTAGCCGTTAGTTATCTGCGATAAATAGCGGTATCTGTATGTTAATATTTACCGGTCTTTCGAGAAATTGGTTATACTATCGCTATTAGCCTCGCGATGTGGCTATGAATACGAGGCTAAAATATTGCCAGAACTTCGATATAAAGTTTTATTCAACATTTCTAGTCATTTACCTCAATGCGATCTGGCTGAATCATGATTAGTAATAATCTCGAAAGAATCGGATTAGCATAATTATTTTATAATTGCATTTTCAGTAATGTTACGATCTTCGTACAAATTTTTTTAATTGGTAATTAAGCCTAAGATTTGCCTATCACGCAGTAATCACAAATGAATCTTGCCATTCATTTTTCTTAAATCTAGACCCTGCTTTGTCAGGTTTTTTTCTCTATATAATACCGGTTTCTTGCTGATTGTGTGATATCTGCGAGTAACTCCTCTAAACGCAATCATGGACGAAAAAACTGGCACACTTTGTGATGAAAAAAAAAATTCTTCCCCAAGTGCTGCTGAAAGTAAAAGTGTAGCAAATAAGGTAGTTATTAGAGAATTGAAACTTTCCATTTAAGAAAAGCTTCAATCTTTTCCTCTCTCATAAAGGCCGTTTAATCACTTTATGAGCCGAGTTTTCAAAATAATGAATCACTTACTTGTTTTTCCATAAATTATTAAGAATACTTCAATGGAAACGGAATCATCAGTGACCCCTGTTAAAGTCAAAACTGAAACTTCCCCCAAGATTTCAAAGCCTAAAGCGTCATCGAAGAAAAGTGTACCGAAAGGTAAAGATAATATCTTCAAGCGTCTGTCTATCGCATCAATAACCAAAGGATCAAGACCCCCAAAAACTAAGAAAGTCAAAGAAAAATCATCGCCAGAAGTTCATGATGACGACGATGATGAAGAAAAATTAGTTATCGATATACCGAATGAAGCGATGAAGAAAAGTCCTGAGAGTAGTCAGAAAGTACCCTCCAAGGTCAAAAGATTATCTTCTACAAAGAAACGTACGTAAACTCCCATAACACTGTTAGAAGGCTTGTTTTTCATAGTTTTTAAAACATTGAACTCTGGGTTAAACAAATTCATAATCAATATATTTTTATCTTTCGTCAATTATGACGGATATTTGGGTGGGGTTGAATTGATCTGTCGCTATATATCAGACAAGAACAACTGCCCATGTTGCGTTTCCCCTCCTTTAGATGTTTCAAAGCACAGTTCTGTGAAGAAGACTTCAATGGGATCAAGTTCACCAGCGCCGGAGAATTCTGATACTCCAAAATCGGGTCATTCAAGGTCGTCCTCGAAAGTCACTGTTAAATCTGAAAACGGAACTGTAGTACCGGAATCAAAAATTCAACCATTTTTATATGGTGCGGATGCTTTGTAAATAAGCCTTTTATTCGCTTGACCAATTTAACTCTTATCTTTGACTTAATACAGGATGGAGAAGAGAGGTTGTCCTGAGAGCCACCATAGATGCTAAAAAGAAGGCCCCAGTTGATATTTATTATTTCAGTGCGAGAGGAAAAAAACTAGTAAGTTGTAAATAAAATCGAAGTGAGTTAAGTTCATTGATTAATTTTAAAGTATTATAATTATAGAGATCAATGCCAGAGGTTATATCTTATCGTAAGTATTTTGTTTTTTTCTACAGTAATACAGCTGTTATTTTTAACAATTTCTATTCTTCGACATTTTATCTATAATTTTAGTACGAGACACAAGCGATAAAGTTTTAACTCCGGAAAACTTCACGTTTTTAAAAGAACCAATCTACACCCCTCCGATGGAGACTGTTAGGCAAGCTAAAACTCGAATCGGTGCCAAGCTCGCATCTCCAGATTTACCAGCAAGTTTCGCAGCGTTGAAGGCTGTAAAGGTTAAAAAGGTGTCTAAACCATCTACACCTGCCCTTCCCACATCAAAACCTTTGACTCCTGTAACGCCCATTAATGTACTGGAAGGGGATGTTGATTTACCTATGGCTGAAGGGAATGAAAATAGCACACCAGTTGATGATCCTAATGCTCCCTTGGGTAAACGAGGAAGAAAAATTAAAAGTAAATGATAATCTTTTTTTATCTAGCTAATAGGCATGGGCGAATACTACTTTTTTTCTTAGCAATTCAAACTCATTCAAATTGAAATTAGTATGTTTGTTGTGAATATGTTTCGCAGAAACTTCCTTCTTAGCCTTCTATTCCTCAAGAATGGTAATTTTCTGAGTTAATCCAAATAGTCAGCCTAGTTCTTATTTATTTTGAGTATCTATCAAATATTAGTGTTATTATTACTCTATCGAGTTAAATGAGGGAGTGCTCGCCCTTACCTTCTATGAGTTCAAAGTTATAAAAATAAAAATAAATTTTGTTTCTAAATTACTTTAAAGGCTTACCCCCTGATTTCATGAGTCCGGACGATGTTTCTCGTAAGAAATTTACGACTACAGTGAAAAATATTCCTACACCGGTTAAACCGAGTCCTTTGAAACTCTCAGAAACCAATGCGGAAGCGTCAAATAATTCTTCTGATAAATTAGTGAAGAAAGGCCAGAAAAGAAAATTGGCTCCGAAACCTTTAACCGGAAATGATACTCCTGGTAGTCCACCGACAAAGAAAATGGCTATTTTATCTCCACATCAAATTAAAAAGGTAGCAACCACATTCCGGTTTAAGATTATAAATAGCTAACTTTACCTGTTTTTTAACTAAAAGGAAGTTTTGAGCGCTTCTGATTCAGAAAAGTCTCCAGCTCCTCATAGAAGTACTCCTGAAAATCACGTAATGGGTGATCAATCCCCTCAAAAAGATGATACGATGGATAGCGGTAAAGCTAGGCCTAAAGTTTGCTTTACTTTTGGAAAATTAAACAAGATACCAACTGTCGAGAACAACAATAACATAGCGTTGTCTGATAACAATGTTGAAGCTAAAAAGAGTCAAGTTATTCCTTTTAAGAAGAGAAGAGTGACCAATACAGAGTAATTTGTTTAATAAAATTTCAAAACACTCATTTGTATAACAATTTTTTTCTCTCATTCTTGTTTAAACAGACCCATTAAAGTTAGTCAAAATGATAGAATGTGTTCGTTGACTTGTCCCGGTAGGCAAGCTCAACTTCCGATGCTTAGCTGTCACGATTGTCTATGCCTCTTTCATCCTGAGTGTGTTGGTTTTTTAAATGGCTTGCCAACGGAAGATTTTAAGTGTCAGGTATGATTTTTATCGCATTTTGAGAAATATAAAAGTAATTTTTTATAAAAAAAATTCTTCTTTTAACAGCGTTGCCTATACCAACCCTATCTTAAAGCTTCTGAACCCAAACCCGCTGCCATTTTGGTACCAAAAACAGATGCTAATAAAGCTATTGATGAAGACCCTGATAAAGGAAGTAACATTGCCTCGTCTGATGATGATGAAAATTTTTTGACCGCACCTGCTGATATGGTCTTAGACCCGAGCCAATTGGCTAAAGATCCCACCGCCTCACTCACCATAGATGACATAACGGCTCGACCCTTAACTGAGAATGATCCGGCATTAGATTCTAAGAAAACTGAGAATGATCTGGCATTAGATTCTAAGAAAACTGAGAATGACACTCCGGAAACAAAAGAAAATGACTCTGACTATGGCACTGAAATTCGGGAAGCGGATACGAAAGTCAATGAAGTAGATCAAATTGATAATTCTAACGAAAAGGCTTCTTCAAACGAAGAAACGGTAGTCGAGCAAAATGAAAAAGAGTCTAACCCTGAATCTTCCTCGAGCCTTACGTCGAATGCGGAACCTGGGGATAGTCCTTTAGTAAGTTTGGCGTCTATGGCGTCAGCATCGGGCAACCAGCCTATCCAGCATAAAGAAGGTTGCCTTTCCGCTATCAACTCTACCGGTGTTCCGTTGATGATGCCTTTAATGAACACTGGACAAATGGGTCCAATTTCGAGTCCTCTGAAGATTCCCAATTCAATGATACGCCCCCTCATGAATTTACCCGGTACTAGCAACCACTCTCTTCAGATCCCCAGGCCTGGCACTGTATCCAGCCCTTTTTCCTTGGCCTCGGAAAGTTTGTTAGGAGTTAACAATCAAAATTCGGGAACCATTCCGGTCAATGTCTTGCATAACGCCGCTCCGATAGTTGTTGGAACTCAAGTTTTAACTCCTGTATCTATTAATCTGACTGGTTTTGCGAAAGGAACGGTCATTTATACGAACAACCCAACATTGAGGTTTTTGCTACCCTCTAGCACCGGTTTAGCTTCTTTCGGGGTTACCCCTGGCGCACCATCTTGCCACCAAAACTTGTCGAGTAACCTCTCGAATGAGCCACTTCAAAACAGTAGTGCCGTACTTTCTCAATTTTTGCCAGTCACTCCTCCTGTTCAAGTTATCAATGTTAAAGAGTATTCTTTGTGCGATCTAATGCTAAAGATCCCCGTTAATGATGGTCATCTATTTTCCCCAAAAGTTATTTTGAAAACTTGTACCGAAGACCCAATTGAAAGTAGCGAGGTTCCCTCAGCGAGTGAAAATAGTGATCCCCAAGTAAAATCAACTTTGGGAAATGAAACTCCTGATAAAAGTCAAACAGAATCGTCGGAAATTATGGATACAACGGCGGCGGAGCCTGAAACTCCGCGCATGGACCCTCCAGGTATAGATACTGTTGTTAGCATTATGGCGCTAAACGAACCTTGTAGTGATAATATTGATAAAAACACTGTGGAATATGCTCCTAAAAATAATCAAAAAGAAACTGATGCTATTGAAAAGGCTGAACCTGTGGTTGAGACAATGACTAAACCTCTCGAAAATAATTCGACTAAGGATGAGAGAGGTGTTGATGGCGCAAATAAAGATAATTTAGATATCACAACTGGATCGTTGATTCAGAATGACAAAGAAGAGGCTGATCAACCACTGCTTGACGAGTTTGCTGATTTAAGTGGCCCAGTTTTGTCACCTTCAAATCCAGTGTTTGAAGATGATGAGCTTTATAATCCAGTTGATATTGAATCGAATAACTGGTGGCTCTCTGAGTCTGAAAATGAAGATGGAAAAAGGGACGAGGAGCCTGAACCGGAATACAGACCAACTTCACCGGTTATTTTATCTCGAGTGGAATACGACGGCTTTTCTCGCGTTGTTTCGACAACTTTAGCAAACAGAGGAGCCAACATATCGGGGGAAAAGGATTCTTGCGCTCGAGTAGCCAAATATAGGCGTCCCGAAAGTCATTTTAGGCGTCAAGAAGAACATTCGTACTCAATGTCAGATCAAAATCACATATTTAAAAAGAAAAAAGTGACTACATTGAGGCTGCCTAAAAAACCATTTCAAATTATACAGTCTGCTTCCGAAACGCTTAATCTTGTTTTTGAATATTTGAACATTCCCGATCTTCTGAAGTAAGTATTTGAGAGTAAAGCTCTTTCATAATTATTCTTATTCTACAAAAACTTTGTTTATTCATCAGTGCTAGACTAGTTTGCAAAACGTGGAAGAAAATAGCCAGCCAAAGTCATCTTGTAATTATAGATAATTTTAGTATTTTGACTTGTTGGTTGCGATAATTAATATAATTTTGTATTACTTAGTGGTCCACTGTTAAGTTAAAAGGCGTCAAAATATTGGACTGGAAGTTATGCGCAATTGCATTAGAGCAACACAATACTTCACTTTTGGATATGAGGGGTTTAATCCAAAGGCCAGATCAGTGGTACGATTTTCTCGCCAGCATATACAGACTTCGAAAAGTTCAAGGGGTAGTTTTTGGAGAAGTTCCGTCCTGGGTAATTTCCAGCGTAGTGAATGGACTTCCGGATCTCCTGTGCTTAGAAGCTGAAGAAATTGTTAATGATAGGTGAGGAATTAAATCATATTCGGTCATTAAAGGCTGCTGGAAATCTTCAGAAAGGCTCCTTCTTTGCTGCGGTCCAAACATGCAACCCCGTAGTGTACTTATAAATTCCACTCGAGAGCCTTTGGTTAAGAAATCTAGCGTATAGCGGAGAATCATATCATGAAGGGGGTCCTGTAAACTTTTTTTTCTTTATCTGGTAACGTAATTTCAGACGAGAACTTGTGTTTATGGATCCTGGTGTGCTAGCTCAACTTCAGCAAATGAATATCTTAAGGATTCGAGCCCCACATGGAATGCAAGTTCCAGAATATAAGCTCTACGGTGGACTTTCTTCTTTAGGACTCGTGCCTCATCTTACTCATCTCGTAAGATTTCTTTTTCATAATTATCCTCCAAGAAACCAAACTAAAAATACTAATGATATTTACCTTTTACCTTAAGTCTCTCACGAGTTTAAGAAAACTGGACAATGATGATGTTGTTTTCTTGGAACATTTACCACATTTACAAGTTCTTGAAATTGGCCAGTGCAGAACGTGGACTGAACTGGTACTATAGAAATAACCTTAAAAAAGGATTAGTTTTTATATATATTTAATATATTTAGGCTTATCATCGATTGGGAAAATTGCGGTCTTTAAGAAGATTAAGATTAGAAATGGGTGGAGCCTTTGCGGACCGAGGACTAGCCAACGCTTTAATCCAAATGTCTCGCTTGCAAGAGTTGACGCTATTAGCCTACAGAATTACAACTTCTATGGCTGCATCTATAAGAAGGCTGCGCCATCTTTGGCATCTTACAATATGGCCTGATATGTCTTCGGAGGTGAATGAGTGAATTAAATAGAAATTAAACTTTTAAACTAATACTTTCATGGAAACACTAGGGTGCCATGGTAGTCTACAATACTCTTCAGGCCGTTCGCAATTTGAAAAGGTTGCAGAGCTTCAGTTGGGGCATTATTTACCAAGATGACAACTCTACGCGCTATAGTCGAAAACACGGTAAAGGCAAATATAGAGAAAACCCGGAAGTTGACGAATGGTGGTCCGAAGAACTAAGAAACACTCCCAGGGCGAAAGGCATTAAAATTCCCATGCTCAAAGCTTTTTCGGATGCTATGCCCGCAACGGGTAAGACCTTAAAACCTCAACTTTTACCATTTTAACGAAATGTTATTAATAATAATCTAAAAGGTTCTAAAAATGATAAAGGCGGTGTTCCTGAATCAGCGATAATACCCGCTAGCCCGACAATCCCCAGTGGAACAGCTAATCCCGGAATGGAGCAAGGATTAATAGGTGTGGGACATTTACGACAAAAACTTCAAAAGTTGCTTCCTGAAAGTGAAATTTATGTTTATCAAGTGCCAGAATCTTTATTAAGTAGAGTGTACGGAGAGAGTTTCAACGTTGTTAGCGCTGCCTCAGCACGAACTAATAGCGACCAAGCCGAGACAAATGTAAGCTCTACTACGATACCCAATGATAATATCGCTTTCCCTCCTAGGTAGGGGGAATGGTGAGGAACGCTTTTTCATATGGTGAGAAAAAGCTTACCAAACACTCGCTGCGCAATTTTTCTACCCCTTGTAAAATAAGCCTATATTAATATTTTGGGTTGAACCAAAATTGAAAAAAAAAAAAAAAAAATTCATTGCGTGATGATTTATGAACTTTCACCAAGGACACTTACGAACTAAGCCAGTTTTGAGGAGTTGTTAAAGAATTAATACCCCTTCTAATTTTTAAATAATGTAAGATTTGGGATTTTGTTTTAATCCTCACCTCCCCCTTTTTTCGTACTTGGATTCTTTAAAGTTTGGCGATTTAAAATAAAAATGGAACCGAAAAATGGACTCTTTTTGAGGGGTGTTTTAAATGATAGAAACGTGTAGAATAAGTCGGTAAAAAAAATGAAAGTGTGTATATGTCCAAAGAAAGGCAACCTACCACATTGTTATACGCGTACACATGATATTAGTATCTAAAAGATGTAGCCAGTAGAATCTCTGTAAATACGTTTTTTTGCGTAAGCCTCTTTTCCTCCCTCTAGCCCCTTGCAATTCTCAATATACGCTGAAAACTCTCTACATATTGTAAATAACGGAGGGAGGGGAAAAATGGTGATTAAAATAAGTAATAAGTAGTTTTTTTTGGTGTATAAAGATTTTTTAATTAAATATTAAATGTAGTTTAAGTTTAAAGAAATTTGAAGACCTTTGGTTTTTCTTTGTTATAAAGGGATATGATACTCTAGAAAAAAGGTTACAATTTATTTAATATGCCTAAAAACATCAAAACTAGTCTAATGTTTCGTGGTAATTCTCGGTTAATTATTAAAGTTGCGAAAATACAAAATAAGCACCAAGAAATTTCAGATTTATTTCGAAAGGACTTAATTTGCTGTACCAATTAGTTTGTCTTTGAAATGGAGAATGAATCGCAAGAGATGTTTGATCGAAATAGCGCACGCTTTAGAGTTAAATTGGTTCACGCTCTATTTTTATATGATATTTCATGGGCATCAGCAACTCAATTTTCTCACGAATTTTTAAATTATAAAATTTCTTAGAATCTGACTTAGGCTTAGCCAATCTTGTTTGCAACTTTTGATAATCAACTGAAAATTACCCTGAAACCTTTGGTGTTACGCATTTTGTAACACTTCCAAAACTCCCAATTGATTAAAAATAACTTATCAGAGTCTAGTATTCCTTTAAAAAGGGATGAATAAGTAAAAACTATTGTATAAAATTGGGAATATTTTATTATTGGCTACTTAAATCTTCCATTATAACATCTTATCATCAGTCTTGATTCTTTCACGCTATAGGTTCTTTTCTTATTCTATAATATCACGCTTCTAGAAATTCTATTACTAACAAATACTTTCATTTTTCGCCAGTTTAGCTTTCCAAAAACTTTTATGTAAAAAATCTACATTATATAGGATAAAATTTTTTCATAGTTATATGATCATAGACAACATTTTTTTTTAGCGATTGAGGGTTTGTTTAAAGATGGTATAACATTAATAAATTAATAATTTAATTATCTAATAAACCTATACTTCTAGCCCTTCTAAAAAAGAGGCAAGTTCTATATTTCTTCAATTTTTGAATATATCCGTAATATTGTGCTGATTAGTTTTATAATTTAAAAATTAAGCTATTTGAGTTTATTTCCGGGTATTTTACTAAGCATTTCATTTTGAGAAATTTCTCTGAATTAAGTTACGCTCCTTGAATCACAATTAGATAGTGTAAATAATGAAAACAATATTTTTAACAAATTTTTATGTAAAGTAACCATTGGGGTTTGTAAATTTGACTATTTTGTAGGGCTGTGCGAATAATCGAATGTTTGAATAATATTCGTTTGTTTAGAATCCGTTTTATGAGAAAAAAAAAAAAATTAGACTGAATAAAAAATGGTTATTTTATTTAAGATGGTGTTTAAAATAGTCATGTAATAGACATTTCAAGGTATTTTAGCTACCCTATAACATATTTTACTTTTAATTGGCAGCATGTAGTAAGTTAGGTTATGTGTAATCTCTAGTTTTGTTTTTCTTATTTTTTTAGTATTATTGAAAATTTTACTTATTATTCATGAATTTGAGAAACAATCAGTTTTTTGAATAATTAATTTACTGTTCAATTCTGTCTGAAAATTCACTATTTGCACAGCCCTACTAATTTGTTTAAATGGCTTTAAAAGGACAGACTAACATTCAAGTCTATTTAGGAAAAAAAAATATATTGACACCCTTAAGGTGACATTTCTACTATATTAGCTTCTTCCGTATAGTCCTCGTTTGGCCTCATTCCGTAATGAATTGTATTTCCCCTACGATAACACCAGGGCATATTCTCCGTAGTGAAGTGAATTCCGATATCAGGGGCTGAAGTTACTACAATGGCTCCACCGTGTCCCTGCACTCTGTTTCTCATGTATTCTAGCCCAGCAACAGCCGAATCTTGCGCCGACATTCCTAATTTGATTAGATAAAAGATAAGAGCGAGAGAAGAAAATATTTTACAGTTGAATAACCTCTAATGTACCTTGTTGAATAAGACCAGCTATATGTCGAGCTAAACATACTCTCATTATCGCTTCACCATGGCCAGTGGTTGAAACTGCGCCGGTAAAATCATCCGCGTAACCACCAGAGCCTATAATAGGACTGTCACCTACTCGACCAGTTTGTTTCGCAGTAATTCCGCCAGTGGAAGTGGCGCAAGCAACGTGTCCCATGGAGTCCACAGCTACAGCTCCAACGGTGTCATGATCATGATGGCTGTTATAAAATAATTTACATGTAGTAGAAAATTATGTAGCCCCAGTTTTGTCAATAATTCGATGAGTCAAACGCAAGTAGAGTAAGGCTAACTTGGTAATGGATCCAAACTGAACTAGACTCACTAAGGTACTTTATAAACTTTTGACGAAGCCTTACATATTCATACTGGAATTAACCGCATTGAGGAAGCTTTGATATTCTTCTAGTCGTTCTTTGGCCCATTGAGTGACTAATTGTTCCGGGGGTACAAGTGGGAAGCCTAAGGATCTTGCAAAATTTTCAGCCCCTGTTCCAACCATTAGAACATGATCGCTCTTAAAGAATTAGTGGAATGTCAATATTCTATATATAGAATTTTAGGGAACATTGATCTAACTTGTTCCATGACTCTTTTAGCCAGGGTGATAGGATTAGCCACATTAGTTATTCCTGCCACAGCACCTGCCCTCATTTTTGTTCCATCCATGCACATTGCATCCATTTCAACAACGCCATTTGATGTTAATGATGAGCCATAACCTAAGGATATTAGAGCATGCTTTTTTTAACCAAATATACTCTATAGAAATATTCCATTATCATGCTATAATGAAAGTAGCAAGCATTTATGAAACAAGAGTGCATAGATTAAAAGCGTAAAAAGAAGACAATGTTAGTCACCTGCGTTAAAAACAGGATCATTCTCCATTGCCCGGACTGCTACTTCCACAGCATCTAGAGCGTTCCCCCTTTCCAAAACCTCGTATCCTTTACTTACTGCCCTTTTAACACCCGCCATCTTCAAAGTAATTTTTTGGGCTGGAACCTTAGCCGCACCACCGTGCACAACTAAAACTGGCACTATACACCGCTTAACAGAAGGAGAGCGAGGGGCCATGTTACTTCTACGTGAGAAACGTGGTGAACAACAGGGAGAAGTTCGAGGAGAATTCCCAGGGGATGGGCGAGGTCTTACTGAGGAAGACATTTTAAGCGGCTGTGGCACTTTCTGATTTTGACGAGACAGCTTGAAGCAGTTTAACTGTTATCTGGCAGTAAAATTACGCTATCACAATATTTATCTCAAGGATACTGAAAACGCCCCTCTTTTTCGATGCAGTGTTAATTATTCCCAATAGAGTTTATGTAAAATACAAAGATGTTACGCAAGTTTTGACATAGAATAAATAATGCGGTTTCGGAAATTATTTAAAGCTTGAAATTTCCAAAATGCACTAGTATTTGGTTATTTTAATCTTTTTAGTATCACATTAATAAATTAGAATGACAAGCCAAAGGCTTAGTGTGTCAAGGTTATGGTTACCTTTTCAGGCTTTTAGAACCGTATCAAGTTCTTTTTGAACCCGATCTAGTTTTCTTTCAAACCAATTTTTCTTTTGTTTCAAATATTCAATTCTCCACTCTTTAACTTTGTATCCAAATATTCCACCGGCCAAAAACGATAGAATCAACAAACTTGTTATACTTTTTCCCGACAAAGAGATCAACATTATTCTCGAAGGTAGAAAACCCACTGGGCATGCCCGCCCGGGGTGACGGGGTCACAGAACTCCCAAGAAGGTAAATAGACGATATTATAAATTCTGACCTCGTCTTAACCTTGAAAAAGTAACACCTTCCGTAGAAACCGGTTCTATTTAACGGTTATTTTTGATAGTTTCAAGACTGGCAAAAGTATAGAAAATCCTATACTTTGAACTAGCCTTGGAAAAAGGGAACATCTTCAAAGACTTCAATACAAACGGATGCTTTTTAACGCCTCTTTTATCCGTTTCCAAGGTTATTTTAAATAAGGCCTATTGGATTTTGAAGCGCGATTCTTCTTGTAGAAATTTAGATAAATTCAAAATTAATTATTTTTTATTTAACAGTACTAATCGTTAATTATAAAATTACCGAAAACTTCGGTAATTAAGTTCAGAAAACACATGCTACGTTTGGACGATAGTAGGCGCCAAAAACATAAAAATACGTGGCACTGTTGTAGTGTAGTCTGCAACTCTTCATCTTGCTACAGGAAACTAAACGAGAAGTCGACAACCATTCTTTCGTAATTCTTCAAGATTAAAATACATTATTAATAGTTAATATCGAAGTTTCTTGATTAAGGTACAAAGCTTCATATATTTGTTAGTCTATACTCTTTTCCTTGGATTAATACTCAAATAACTTCATTTGAAGTAGACCCGATTTTTGGCTCATCAGTATCTAATTTTCTGTCATTTCCAATAGGTGAATATATAAAAATGGCAACTTCAGTGAGAGAAAAGCAGATATTCGCGTTAAAGCGTATGTTGAACTTCAATTCTGTTCCCTCAAAAGCTAGTAATTTGGAGCCGGTGTGGAAGATCCTCATTTATGATCGTAATGGACAAGACATTATCTCCCCTTTATTGTCAGTGAAAGAGCTTCGTGAATTGGGTGTTACATTGCATCTGTTAGTTCATTCGGATCGCGAACCTATTCCCGATGTACCGGTAATTTATTTTGTGTCAGCTTCTCTTGAAAACATATCGAGAATAAGCCAAGACTTTCGTACTCACCTGTATGATAGCTACTACTTGAACTTCATTTCACCCATTTCGAGGCAAAAGCTGGAAGATTTAGCTAGTGCAGCGTTACAAGCCCAATGTGTCGGTAGTATCGGGAAGGTTTTTGATCAGTACCTTAACTTTATATCTTTAGAAGATGATCTATTTGTTCTGAAACATCAAGATAGAGATTCAATTTCCTATTACGCCATAAATCGAGCGGATGTTAAAGACACGGATATGGAAATTATTATGGATAGCATTGTTGATAGTTTATTTTCAGTTTTTGTCACTTTGGGTACTGTTCCCATCATTAGATGCCCGAGGGGCAATGCTGCCGAGATGGTTGCTGAAAAACTTGACAAGAAAATCAAAGAGAATCTAAGGGATTCCAGAAATAATTTTTTTGTTTCTGACCCTTCAATCGGTAGCACTTTTGGAATGCAAAGACCGCTATTGGTTATTCTAGATCGAAATATGGATATTGCAACGCCTTTACATCATACTTGGACCTACCAAGCTTTGGCCCATGATGTTTTGGATCTTCAATTAAATCGTATTAACATAGAAGAGACTGAAAAAAGTAGCCACACTGGTGCCAAGAGTCGTCGAAAAGTTAAAACTTACGACGTTAACAATACTGATAATTTTTGGCATGAACAAAAAGGAAATCCATTCCCAATCGTGGCCACTGCGGTGCAAGAAAAGCTAGAATCATACAGAGCCAAAGAAAACGAAGTAAAACGACTCAAAGCCGCCATGGGCATTGAAGGAGAAGCCACTGATGAAGCCTTGGGATTTGTCTCAGACAATACAGCTAAACTAACTACTGCCATCAGTTCTCTGCCAGAGCTCCTGGAGACCAAGAGATTAATTGATATGCACATGACCATCGCCACATCTATTCTAGAACATATAAAAACCAGAAAACTAGACAGATACTTTGAGATTGAAGAAAAAGTTTTCAATAAAGCCGCAATTGATAAATCTCTAATGGATATGATAACTGATCCTGAAGCAGGGACCTCTGAAGATAAAATTAGACTATTTTTAATTCATTTCATTTGTGGTCAAAATATGTCAGATGTCGAGTTTGACCAGTACTCGACAGCTTTAAAAGATGCTGGCTGCGATCTCAATCCAGTTCTTTATATTAAAAGATGGAAGGCTCTTTGTAAACTCTCAGCTTCTGCGTCCAACCAGTACGCTGGAGGTGGAACCAAAACCATTGGAATGTTCACCAAGTTAATGTCTACCAGTTCCCAGCTGTTCATGGAAGGTGTCAAAAATTTAAGTGTCAAGAAACACAATCTTCCTTTCACTAAAATCACCGACGCCCTAATGGATTTGAAATCAACACAAGAAACTGATAACTATAGATATTTTGACCCAAAAATGATTAGGTCGAATGATAATATGGCTACCAGAGGTAACACCCAGTTCCACGAAGCGGTGGTCTTTGTAGTAGGAGGGGGCAATTACATAGAGTACCAGAATCTGGTTGAATATTCAAAATTGAAAGAGGGAACGAAAAAGATCATTTACGGTTGTACTGAGTTAATGAATTCCTATCAATTTTTGAAACACTTGTCCAATTTGGGAGCCGAAATTCATTAAACTTGACTCTGTACCCTGTCTTTTGTAAGCTCTATACACAAATTTATCTATTTTTTGTGGGTACTCTAAAGAAAACACACGTAATTAAATGTAAAAATATTATTTTATTTGCTTGAAATCGGAAATTGTATTTATCTTTATCTATACATTGATTTAATTAAAATTAAATTGGAAAAGCGTTAATTTATGGTAGCAGAACGTTGTTTAGTGAAGTCACTAATGTGCAGTTACCCAACTTGTTTTGAGGGAAGTCCCTGAAAGGGACCCATGGTAATCAATCTAATTCATAATGGAAATGGAGGCCGTGGTCAGTCGTAATAAAATGGATATTGCGGACGATTCTGGAATTATATCAAAAGTAAGGAATGTTAAAGAGGAAGATTTTGTTATCCTAAAGTACGGAGATACACGAAGATTAGTTCAAATTCAAGCTGGAAAGTAAGATTTTCAGAGAAAATTTATTTCTTGTCCAAGGCTTAATGTCTTTAACTGCAACTTGTCAAAAAAGTGTCTAAATTCAAAATTGACAATCAACGTGTAGGCTGGCGTTCATCTCGAAGGAGAAAATTCTTAGTGATAATGCCATTGGTAAACCTTTTGGATCCATATTCGAATTAAAAGGACAGAAATTGATCTACATTGAATCGCAGAATGCTGATAATGTGAAGGCGCCCATAGGTTAGATACAAACTCTTAATTTTACACCACTGCCCAAAATATTCAGGCTAGATAATTACGCTTTAGATGCTGAAGGTTTAAATGTTCAGGACAATCGTTCTCTCGTGGATGATGGCAAATCGCAAAAACTATCCAGGGAAGAAATAGAGAAATTGAAATCAACGTGCTGCGATACCACTGTACGTTGGCTAGTGAGCCGACTCTTCTTTAAAATTATTTCCTTATATTCGAGTTTTATTCTTACAGGAAATTATTAAGACAATTGTTGAGAATAGCTCATCTTTTAAAGAAAAAACTGCCTTTTCTCAAGAAAAATACATTAAGAGAAAACAATCAAAATACAATAAAATTATTGTAGTTTTACATCCAACAATTCGACTACTGTCTGAAATGTATTTTGCGCAAGGACCATCAAAAATATGGTAATTAACTGAATATCCAAACTAACTGAAATACCAAACTTAAAATTTGTATAATATTGTATTTGTAGTAGCATGAGAATAGACTCACTTTCGCAAATAATGAGTTACGCTAATGTAGTTAGTGGTGGCAGCTACATAGTTGTGGATGATGTTCTGGGATTGCTTGTAGCATCGGTTATTGACAGAATTAATGATAATGGACACGTAATTCAAGTTTTTCCTGGACAAGGACCCGTAAGGTAAGACAAGCACCATATTCAAAATGTTTTAATAATATTTAAGTCACAAATATTTTACAGCACATTTCGACAATCGGTACACGCGTTAAATATACCTAGTGAGAAACTACTCAAAATACTACACGGAATACCATTTGGCAAAGCCTTAAATGTATTGCGGGGCGCGGGTGTTGAGTTACAAGACAAGATAGAATCAAAAACTGGATCAGGGAATAATCACGATTTGCACAGAGATAGTGAAACTCAGAATTTGGATTTGGAGTCTAGGATTAAAGAAGAAAATGTTGAAAAACACATGGAAATAGAAGATAAAGAAACAAACTCTTCAAGCGCTAATAAAAGGAAAAACCCAAATTCTACAAAAAGCCCTATTGACTACAAAATTAAAAAAGTACGATGACCTTAAATGAATCCTTAACTATACTATCAAAAAGAGATTATAAAGAGAAGTTGGGCACGAATTTAGCGCCATGATATGATAAACCGAAGCACTGCATATTTTTTGAATTCAAAGGATGGTTGATTAAGACTTGTCTTGGGTCTCTTATATCTTAATTCTTATTCATAATACTTTTTAATTAAGGAACTTTTTTGGCACTTTTCTTTGGGCTTATATGGGAAGCCAACAAGTCAGTGAAATTAGGCAAGACTCTTTTACACAAAACTAGGTTTCTCTTTTAATTGTAGTAAATAGTTATTTTTAGATGAAAATATCCGCCTGAGCTTTTTCTCATATTCTGAGCAAACTATTGACCCTGATCGCGAGGCTTTCAAATCATGTATAAAACTATTCAATTAATTGGGATTAATGAAACTGGATTTCTTTTCATTTCCTGTGTGCGAGTTGATAAATTTTGGCTCTTGACAACTTGCCGTACTGTGATTCTGAATAATTAATAAAGATGTACGTCTCTCCCATACATTTAAAAATGACTCGCACACTGAAAATCAAAATGGAATTCTTAAAGAAAATACATTCCCAACTCAAAGGGGATGATATGCGTCTCCCTTCCCTTATCTCCTTTCTGCTATAAACTTATAATACTACGTATATATTCTAAGTTTCTAACTAATCTAAGAAAAATAATTTTGCAGGAAGAAAGATTAAAAAGAAAAGAAGAAAGACTAATAGAAACTAATATTGCCTTAGAACTTTTAGAAACGAAGAAAATAGATGGGTAAGATAAGGCAAACTTAATTTATGATAAGTGAAAAGCTGTGAAACCTTTTTTTTTTTTCTCTCATTAGGCTTTTAATAGCTTGTCGGCATAATCCTTCGTCTGTGCTTTTACCATTGCTACCATTCTTAGCCTTTTCTCGACCTTTTGTAATCCATTCAACTTTTTTGCCACCATTGGTTGATTGCTATAAGAAATTAAAGGAGTCTGAAGGAACAGTTTTTCTTAATATAACAGAAAATTGGATGAGAAATTATCAGGTTAATTTTTATTTTTAGTTTTAAAAAAGTTTTACAGATTTCAATAATTATAAAATTTATATTCCTTTTTACGCAGGTTTTAACCGATAGAACCCATCCGTTTGTAAATATGAGTAATAACGGCGGATATTTATTAACAGGGATTAGAGTTGCCAAGCCTTCTATTTGAAATCATGAATTGTCCAATGAAATTTAAGACGATAATCCTTACAAATTAAAAAAAAAAAAAAAAAAAATGACTAAGTAATAAACTATTATTATATTGAATCTTCATAATTTATTGAAATTTTTTCTTCATCAACGTTATTAACCATTGTTTGTTTCTCGTACTCTTTCATTGTGATTTCGACTAGTTTGGTTTCTATTTCAATTAATTCTCTTTCCAGCTTCTCTATACTCTCTTTTTTAAGTTTTAATTGTTGTAAGGCTGATATTAATCTTTCGTTAGTAGCGATGGCAGCGTACTCGGCTCCAGATCCAAAAGCAACCTCCGCCGTTGCATTTGCTAGATTTGTGATTGAAGTTATTTGAAATTCCAAGTTCTAGAGAGGAATAATTTAAGTTAATCTTTATTAAGGAGGAAAATCCCAAGCAACAAATTCCTACCACAGTTTTCTTTTTAAGATCGTCCAACATTGACTTAATTGGGATTAATTTTTCCCAAATTTGATCCTCTAGGATTGCGTTACCCAAATAAGACTGCCTTTCATTGTGCAGAAATAATATTTCTTCTATAACATTACCATATTCGTCGTAGGCGTCAAGTAGAGCGCAAGTTATTTTATCTAGTAACAAAGTGAAACTATCTACCACTTGCAAAGCCGATTGTTTGACAAGGAATTCATGGGTTAATTGTTCATTACTTGTAAATTTTTCAAGGGAAGATTCGCAAAAGACTGTAAAAATTGATACCTTTAAAGTTTTTGAGGTTAAATTAATTATTTTTCGTGAACAGAGTTTATTCGTTTTCCTTAGGGGGTGTAACTGTTTGACCATGTGGCGCAAAAGTTTCAAATTTCGCGTTAACATTTTGACCCCTAATGTTTTCAAGACTGAGATGGAATCGTCAAAGTACTAAGAATTCTCTATTTTCGTGGGGAAAAATACATGTTCTAGATGGCAGCAGGATCTTCAGCTTTTTAGATTTGTCCAAAATTTGGATTTCCATCCCCCTCGTAACCCCCAATTATAATTATACCATTGAGTTGACCTCTGTGGAAATAGATTATCCGGAGAGAAATTTAATCTGTAAATTGTCCCAGGAAAACAAATTCAAATTGTAAGTTAGTTAAAGTACTAATATGTGCCATTGTTCAGTAAATTATTTTATGAAAATACGTTGATTTTGTGATGGTCCTAAATCCAAACGCAAGGTTACTTAATTCTTGGATAATTTTACTAAGCCTTGGCTTTCCTTTCACTGAACTTAGCCTAAGTGAATTAGTGAAGTCTGTGAAAATTCGAACTTGTGATTTACTGCAGCCGGCAGCTAGACTAGAATTTACAATTGCCATTGAAATTATTATTTTATAGATCAAAATGAGTTCGGGCTCTGAAGTAACACCTAAAGGAAGACCAATGATTTATCCATACACCTTTTCTGCCAAAGTGGCCCAGTTTCCATACAAATTGTACATGAGACATTGGTTCTACAGATATCTTTGCTTTGGAATTGTTGGAGCGTACCCGGTTTTCCTATGGATTAACTCTAAAGGTTGTTGTTGAATGTCAATACATTCTGGCCTATCTTCTATTATATAAATTAACAATATTGTTTCGTTCTTAGTTAACTCCCCCGCAGCTAAAGCTGCTCACGCTGAAAGACTAAGGAAAGAAGGTAAGAGATTATTCACTAATTATTCAAACTTAAATGAAAATTTAGAATAACATTTTAATACAAATTTCCAGCTGAAGCTGAACATCATCACTGATGCATTGATGTTGTCTAAATTTAGAAATTAAATAGGTCTCCAAATTTGGAATTCCAAGAGTTTAATTCTTATTAAATATGTAATAACTTAAAGGTGTACAACTTGCAATTCTTTTATACACTCTTAGTTACAAACAAATTGATTAGGGCTAGCTTTTTATTAGGAAATAAGCTCGGGTACAAAAATGTGAACTTAAAAGATATCAACTATAAAATGGAATTATTCCTTCTTAAATCCAACTAATTTCTCGCTGGCTATCCACAATTTCTCAGCCATGGCTGAATCTAAGGCTCTATTAGCTGGTTTGGACACTTTGCAGTCCCTGTAATATTTTACAAATAAATTCCTTTAGGCCTCTTTGTGCATAGATGTAGGAATGACCCTGAAACCAACCTGTAATATAGACCAGATTCCTTTTCCAATCTAGGTTCTAAAACGCAATACAGAGTTGTTTGGGCTCCTTGTTTTGGAGTTTTAGAAAAAGCTAATGCAAAGAAGTAAAATGCCCATCTTGTCCAAAGTGGTAAATATCGACTCAACTCCGTTTGAACTACCCCAGGGTGTAATGTGTAGACAGTCACCCCACTTCCTAGATATAAAGATTGACTTTGAGCCCATTAAGACTAAAACGATTTGAGTCTAAATACCTTCTAATCTTTTGGCCAACTCTTTGGTGAAAAGTATATTGGCCAGCTTGCTCTGCATATAGGCTTTATAAGGGTTGTATTCCCTATGCTCATAGTTTAAGTCGTCTGGATCAATTTTGCCTTCTGAAAACCAAGTGTTTTAAACAGCCACACTTTTATCATTGTGCTTTTAAACAACTATGACGCCAGAAATTGTCCCATGAAAGTTTTCTTCATTTCCTTGGTCAACCCAGTACCCTTAAAGGCCCTGTCTGCTATGAAACTTGCCCCTTTAAAATGCTCTTCCCTTACGTATGCAGCCTAGCTTTGACTGTCGTCTGCTAAGTTAGAAAAGAAGGCGACTTTAAAGGGGATTTGAAGATCGCAGATAGTCCCTTTAAGAAATATTAACATACAAGCAGACTATGTTGATCAATCTAAATCCTTAGCATCCTATAGCGGGCTTCGTTAAGAGAAGGAAACTTAAAAGGGCAAATTATGGCTATGGGTGAACCTTTAAAGGGACTATCTGCGATTTTCAAATCCCCTTTAAAGTCGCCTTCTTTTCTAGCTTAGCAGACGACGTTGTACAAAACAAATTGTACAGTCGAAGCTAGGCTGCGTGCGTAAGGGAAGAGCATTTTAAAGGGGCTAGTTTCAGATCAGATAGGGCCTTTAAAGGGACTAATTGTGATTTTCAAATCCTCTTTAAAGTCGCCTTCTTTTCTGGCTTAACAGATGAGTTGGCCATTGCCAAATCGAAGTGTCTGTTTTGGCCATACAAAACGTTTGGTAATTTGCCAAAAAAAACGGTCAAAATAGTCTCAGGCCAATTTGGTCAGTTTGTCCAGCTGCCATAACAAATGGTGCAGTCAAAGCTAGGTTGTGTACATAAGGGAAGAGCATTTTATAGGGGCAAATTGCAGAGCAGATGGGATGTAATTTGCCCCTTTAAAATCATCTTTTCTTATGAACACAGCCTGGCTTTGAATGAGCCATTTCTTATAGTCAACGTCGTCTGCTAAGCAAGAAAAGGCGACTTTAAAAGGTCTATAAATATCGCAAATAGTCCCTTTAATAACGTTTTCTATGGTGGTTGAGCTTTGATGCCCACTTTGTGATCTGACCTTCTATTAGTCCGATTATGCCACAAACCATATAGCGATCTTTGGTATCAAAGAGACCAATGAAAAAGCCGATCAACTAACTAATCAGACGACATACATTGTCCAACCAAAACGAAGAAAACTAAGATGGGGAAGTTCAATTGATTATTTACTCAAGCTTACTTTCGTGAGCCATAGACGATACGTTAATAATTCGAGAAGGAGCTGATTCTTTGATCCTTTCCAACAGCAAGTTTGTTAAAAGGAAGTGACCCAAGTGGTTTACACCAATTTGCAGCTCAAAACCTTCTTTAGTTTTTTCTTTTTTCGGAGGGGCTGCCAAACCTGTTAGTATATGATTTGTAATTAAGAATTTGGGCAATGATAGTTGCGTGGTTAGTTTAGGAACCCCACTTTAAAAAGCAGTGGAGGACCTGAGGTACCATTTTGCGAATGTTTTTAGTTTGAAAACTGGAATAAACAACTTCAACTTGATAAATTGAAATTGTCAATAAAAACAAAGACTTAGTTTTTTATCGTTTACCCGCGTTATTGATGAGGTAGTCAATTTTAGGTTCACTTTCCAAAATTTCCTGGGCAACTTTATGAACCGATTCTAAGGACGCCAAGTCTAAAGGTATCATTCGTATTCGGTCATCAGGAACGCTGGCAATTTCCACTATGTTTTTCCTGGCTTTTTCCGCTTTAACAACATCCCGGCAAGCGATAATGATTTTACCACCTATTAGGACGAAACAAAATTTTTTTTAGAGTAGTGTGAGGGGGTTTTAGCCCGGGCCTCCCTCTTTGAGCATTTATAACATGGTTGTTCCATTGCCCCCAACTTGGGTTAAGACTATAATGACGTTTAGTCAGGCAGTAAACGCCACTATTCTATATAGATGGGAGACGGCAGACGGCATAATTTATGGGACCTACAATAAAAAAGAAACTTACCTCTCTTGGCCAACTCCAAGGCCGTTTCATAGCCAATACCCGTATTTCCTCCTGTAATGACTACCAACTTTCCATCTATTCTGGTCCGGGAACGACAAACGCCCCCAGCTAACCATTTCTTGAACCAGAGAAGGCCGAATCCAGCTGTGATATAAAGGACCAGTGGATGAACCATGGCGTCTCTAACTTCTATTAGGCCCTCTAACCAAGACATATCGCGGCTTCTCTGTCCCAAACGATATTTAAAACGTTTTAAGCCTATTTTTAACACTTCAGTAAATTCAACCTTTGAAATATTATATTTATCGTATAATCTGAACTGACGGAGCTTTACTATCTTTTCTATATCAGATTACAAAACTGGTTTGATAAGGGGTATATTTGAATATATAGCGATTGGGATATGTAGGGTAAATATTAATAACGTTATATCTTAGAATAAAATCAAGAATTTTGAATTATAATTGAATTAATTCTCGATAAGAGTTTTCAATTGGTCACATCAGAGTTTACAGAATGATTAAAACAACTTTACTTGGTCACGCGTGACGTCAAATCAAGGCCTTTCAATTTGCAAGGAAGAGACTATTGTACTCAGTGCCACTTTAGTAAGGTTGAACAGTGAAACTTTCCAATTATTAAAAACTAATCATTACCTGATATTCCTATAGCTGTGTATATTTTCGCACGAGTGTTTTGACCCTTTAATACAATAACTTTTAACTGTTCCATGCGCTTTAACTATAGGGCTTTAATTACATTAGTTTAGTACCGATGTTCTCTACTGAATCGCCATAATGCGAAGAAGTTCCTATTTTAGAAGGCGGTTCCTCTTGCCCTAATCTAATAAAAAGATATAGGATTTATACTGACACAAAATATGGTACGTGTACGTACGTGAGAATCTCTATCGACATACATAAACCTGAATTTTAATCGATATCGTGGACATAAAACTGTATAACACAATGAAAATAAAACAATTCTAATATACGATTAATTTCTACAAAAATATTATTTTTTATGTTTAAAAAAACGGGGAAATTCCATAATTTATTAAGAATTGCTCACTTCCATCCGTTTAAGAGTATTTTGTTTATACATAGTTCTTATTAATAACAAGTATGTGTAATATTAATCGACGTTGAGTTAAACATCCTTTATATTTCTTGGAGAAAGAAAATTCAAGTGTTATTTGAAATTATATAGACTTAGGCGGGCCCTGCCTTATTAGGTAAGCCTTTTGACCAAACATGGAAGAAATAGTTTTGGCGGAGATTTAAAAATTAAATGCAGCGAGGAATGAATATATTCGCAATAATGTAGTGTTTTTATTGTAAGAATGGAGGTTCAGTTTAATGGACAAATTTACCAATAGGAAAGCGACCCCATTTGACCCCGATAATTAATTATTTGATCTAATTAAATATTAGAAGCGGAACTATTTAACTTCTACCCGCGCAGTGACGTCTCCTTCAGGCGTGGGAGCCCGAGTGGGATGACAAAAGGGAAGAAAAAACTACCGAGGTTAGTAGGATATACCGCGTCGGTCTCCTATTTCTTTGATTTTCATCCTAGTTCGGTTTTCGGTTCCGCCTAATTGTCTACGATATTTATTTGGTAGGAGTAGTTACGCCTCTAACTAGTTCTTCTAGTAGATTTTCTCCTATCGCGGCGGGATTTTAGGACCTTCTAGGAATAATTCCAGATCGCGGCGCTCTCATATCGAGGTAGGGTGAGAGAAAATGCTAGATAGTCAGTTCGAACGAAAATAATGGCGACTTCGTTTCGAACGAAGAGAACCATCGGAAACGACGTTATTTAACGATTATTTTATATACTTTCGGGGTTACTCTATCGAATCATGGATGATTATCATGCCTCGGATTTCGACAAGTATACTTTGCACTCGCTAGACGGAAACCCCAAAGTGAAACACGAATTAAGCCTTGGCAATAATAATAGTTTTTGCGCCGCAATGGTCTCGGATTCCCCGTCCGACGTGAGCGACGGTCATCTGAAACGAAAAGCGAACGAAGATTTCGACGATGATTTGGACGACGATTTAATGGGAATGGGCGAATCGAACGGAACCGATATTAATAATATGCATAATATGCACAGCCCCGGTAACGTCGATCCGCCAAGAAAAAGTTTGCCTCCGAATGGCAAGAAAACGAAAGGGAGAGTCAAGATTAAAATGGAATTTATCGACAACAAATTACGACGATATACCACGTTTAGTAAACGAAAAACCGGAATTATGAAGAAAGTAAGTTGCGCTTACGTAGCTTATAACTTTTCTAATTAGGGGTTAATTAAATCTGTGGGAAGTCGAGGAAACTCGAGAGAATGTTCCTGAATGGGTATCCCAACTTCTGTTAAAGGAAAATTAAATATCTCGTCCTATTCTTAATTGTTTCGAAAACATTTAATCTTAACGGTTATTAGGTCTAAAAAATAGGGTATTTAAATTCGGTTGTCTTATTAAATCTTTAATTAGCTTTAATAAATTAATATTATAAAAATCCGACACCAGCATCGCTAAGCCTTTCCCATCAGCTGCAGCTGTCTAGACTAGATTCAAGTTTAGTAGACGCACTGCCCCTGTAGCCAATGAACGGTTCCTGTATGTCTGTCCGTTTATGTCTAAAACACCTGGTTTCGTCTGTACTTTTAGGCTTACGAATTATCGACACTGACCGGCACCCAAGTGATGCTTTTGGTGGCCAGCGAGACTGGTCACGTGTACACTTTCGCCACTCGGAAGTTGCAACCCATGATCACTAGCGAAGCCGGAAAGGCCCTGATTCAAACCTGCCTAAATTCTCCGGACCCTCCTGTGGGACCGGGTGGGTCGGGCCCGGACCAACGTATGAGCGCGACGGGATTTGAAGAAGTTGATCTCACCTATACAGTCGCGGAAGACACCGAAAACAAGGTAAGGCCTCTTCTAGGGGAACCCACTTTATAAACCTACACAAACGGTAAAAATACCGAAATATAAGTTTCGCCATTCTAACCATTAGCCAAAACGCTTTTTCTTTACATCTTTGGAAAGGAATATATTTCTACCAAATATTTTATTTAGTCCCAGTCTTGTGTTTTCGCCACGTCTGAACTGATCACGAAATAATAAAATATTGTTTAACTTTAGCCGCGCTGGAAACACAAACTGAACTTGACTTTTGATAGCAAATGATTAATAACCTAATAAACATGGAATTG
The DNA here is from genome assembly GCA_963920705.1 of Odiellus spinosus. Taxonomy (NCBI): domain Eukaryota; kingdom Metazoa; phylum Arthropoda; class Arachnida; order Opiliones; family Phalangiidae; genus Odiellus; species Odiellus spinosus. Next base: position 17,655,053 of record OY987227.1, on the reverse strand, counting down.
GGATAATAATAATATTAAGTACATGGATGGGCTTCCATCTAAAAGTCAGTTTTCAGTATGAAAGCAAATGTACATCTGTAATGAAAACTCGACTTAAACTCTACTTTAAATGCTTATAATTTTATCTAACTTTCTTCGAATAAGTTTATGTATCGCTTACAAATCATCCACTTTTCAAAAGCATAATTTTTTTCGGCCAAAAATGGTAAGCTTATTACCACCATAAAAATAACAAAACACATCCTCATCTTAAGAGCTTTTCGCAAAAATATTTGCATGTTTTAAATTCACGTATTGTTCATTTTTTTTTTTTTTTTTTTTTTTTTGCCTGTGGAATGCTTAAAAACCTTATTTTAAAGGATGTTTTTAATATCTAACTTCCTCCTTAAACATCCAATAATTCCCAAACAAATCTGTTTACATTCTTCAACTATCATCAACATAATCCGATTATCGAATAATTTACTGAGTTAATAAAATGTGAATTCAATTTTTACACGATTTTTCATTCGAGAATCGTGTATAAATTGCGTTTACATTTCACCTAAATTGTTACGGTGTCAGCTAGTCTTCATTTGACCTTTTTGACCGTTTTTTGTAGCCATCCCTCACCTCTTTGAGCGCTGATTACGGCATGCAGAAGTTGCCCCCTTTCTACATGATATAAGATTTTTTTTATAAATCGGAATGACATGTACTAAATCGCGAACTATGAACTTTGAACTCACGTTTTTTTCGAAAGGTCATTCGAAAATGTGTTGTCATCATCGATTGCCTATCGCGATTAGCCTTCCTTCATCTTTTGACCCTCCCAAATGAGGGCTAACTGTTTTCGGACTTAAACCACATTTTGTTAATTAAAAATTTAAAAAGGACTAATGCGAAGCGGGTCTTCTGAAGATTAAATTAATTTTTGTTTCGTAATTCTATACATATATTTTTTGTGGCTTTTAAGTATTTTTATACACAGTATCGTCATAACGCATGTTTTTTGTGTATTTTATTTTTTCAAATTTTCGTTTTTTGAGAAAACGCGTTATTCGGCTGGTTTCCGAATATATTGTAACTTATTTTTTGTATCGTTTAATTACAAAGTTAACGCAAGGATTTAACAATAATTATAATAAAAACAAACTCTTATTAAAAATGTTTTGTTATTTTTTTGTTTGGTTTCTGTCTTTTTTTTTTTTTTTTTTTTTTTGGTTTGAGCTCTTTGAAAAGTGGATGATGATGTAATTTTTGGCGCATACCAACGTCGATGCGATTAACACCTAAATTAAGACTAGCTCCGCCCATGATTTTACACGTTTTTTGTAGGAAAATCGTTTTCAAAGAGAAAATGAACCGTTAAAAAATCTTATTACTCTATGCCTTACGCATTCATAAATTTAGTTTTGAATTATGTCTAAAACAAAATTGACCAAATCTCATTTGAACATAGTTTTATAGAAACTCCTAAGTTCGATATCACCAGGTCCCAAAATTCAATGAAATCTAATATTTAAGTAAATAAATTACTAGACAGCGTTCATACTAGGCCTTGGAATCGATTTAAACCGTTCTGAAACGTTTCACCAGAGTCGTGTGAAAAGGAAACTGTCTTTGCTCGAATCGATTTGGTCCGATTTCTCGAATCTGCTTTGGGAACCAGTTTCATACCGATTCGGTTTCAACAAGTGATAGATGAAGCTACAATAAATAGATTTATAAAGATAACGCGTGAACACGTGACGCTTAAAACGATTCCAGGCGATTTGAATATCGGTTTGATTTTACCATTTCAAATCGATTAAGAAATGCTAGTGTGACCGTAGCTATAGTTTCCAATATGAAACCGAACCTGAAACCCAACCACGGCATAGTTAAGCTACGGTTACTCTAGCACTTGTTAATCGGTTTGAAACGGTAAAATCAAACCGAATCGATTCGAGAAAAGACGGTTTCCTGTTCACACGACTCAAGGGAAACGGTTTAAATCGATCCCAAAGCCTAGTATGAACGCAGCTTTATTGTTGTCGAATACGATAGAGTTATATTACAATATATTGGTTTTGAACACGCTCTTGGGCTAAAATTTCAATTTCAAAATGAGTTGTCAAATTGAAAAAGATTGACAGACAATACCACGCGGAACAATTGATCGTTTTCCAATGATCGTTTGAAAAAAGTCCATTTTTAAACAAGAACACTATGAAATATATTATTCTCAACTAGATTTCAACCACCCTTTAACCCGAAAACTAGGCTTATATACAAAAACAGGCAAATGATAATGTCCCAGTTCAGTCATAATATTTCATTTCAAGGGCTCCAAGCTAATATTCATTTCGAGATTACTGATTACCCTGGTTGTATTTATCTAAAAACGGTATATTAGTTTTAATTAAGTTAAAACCTCGGGTAGGGTGTCATGATCGTAAAACGTACTGTGGAAGTTTAAAAGTCGAGTATAGAATGCCCTTTCTATATTATTTTAACCCTTTTTTTTTTTTCTTTCGACGATATAAAATCTTACGTTTCTATGTTTGTTCGAATATACTTTACGCGTCAGCTCGAAATTCTTGGGGAAGCAATTGCAAACAAAGAATCCCTTTCATAATTTCGAAAAATTTCTCGCTCATAAATGAAAAACGTCTTGAAAGATTTTTCATTTAAATAATCCACGCGAGCTTGAAATATTTCTACACAGTATTACATAAGGGATAAAAACAGATTTTTTTCTCCCTCTATTTCTATTTTCTTTGGAATTTAAGAAACAGACCACCTAATCGGTGACAAAAACTGGCGTTTTGTATGAAGAAAAATCCTTATTTTATGTAAGGGATAATGAACACGATTAAGTTGTTATTTTTAATCAATCAGAAGTTTTACAATACGCGTGAAACACTAAATTAACAAACATAATTAACGAAGTTTCGTTTTGATTCCTCTAAGCCTAACTCCATTCCATTCTAAAACTAGTAAAATATAAGAAAATCTAAGGCTAATTAGTGTTTAAAAACTCACTCGTGATTTAGGGTAAAATATTTTAATATGCTCTCTGATTCGTGGCGAATGTTTTCTAATATTTATTCAGTTTTCCGAATAAAAATGAAGTTAGGCTTAGCGAGCTCAAATTGGTACTTCGTTAATTAACTGAAAATTAAAGCGAAATGTTTGGTGAGTTTTAGATCAGACCAACACTTATTTTTTGAACAATCCCCTGAAATACTGAAAACAAAAAATATGCAGCATTGGGGGTCATTCATAAAATAAATGTTGATCTGATTTTGTCCACCAGTATAATGCGTTTATGAATAGTTTAACACCACTCATCGATTAAAAATAGCACGTTACTCATCTTCGTTATTAGTTTATTGCGGAAGGAAAATGTACGGGAAGGTTTGATCTAGATTTATCTTCGACTAATTTTACTAGTCCTAGTTACCGTTAAGTATTATTATTTAAAGGGAGAATGCAACAGGACACCTGATTTTAAATAGGTCTAATCTACTAGTTATAAAATTTACAAATAGATATTAAGCTAGAAAACAGTGTTTATCTTACTGGGAAAGTAGGCTTAACATGTATCTAGGGAGTGTTCGACATCTCATCGATAAAGAGCCTCTAGCGAATCACGCGAGAATTGCGTGCTTTATTTCTACATTAATATTTTTATGATCTTTCCGAAAATGCACCTAAATCTATATTTTAAGCTCCTGAAAAATCTATAATGAATGTCTAATATTTCAAAATATTACTCTTATATACTTTACAATACTGTTGATAAATTTTAACGTAATTAGGGTTTCCTCTTAATTCTCTTTCCTCGTTTGTCGGGCCAAATCGACATTAATTATTTTGTAAGAGACTAAGAGTCTTAATTGGGTATTTTATCTAATAGCGTGGGCGTGTATGAATATATACATTGATGTCTGTCGCGGCGCTAAAAAACCGAAAATGGGGTCCACTAGTTTATTAACTATAGTTATTATTATTACCGTGTAATAATAAATAAGCCTCTTATTATTGTTTGTTGTGTATTATATCCATCCCATGTTGTTAGTGATATTGACCCTAATTGGCTCCATTTTATCTTAAATTGAGTATTTAAAAATATTTTTAACGAGATACCAATTTTCCAATATTGATAATGAAGTACCGAATTTAAATTATAACACAGATGGAAATATTTCATCCCCCCCTCTCAAATTTGAATTAATTTTATCGCATTTTAAGGTCATTAATAATAATGAATGTTAGAATTGACCTTATGTCCTATTGTTGGGACAAGACGTTTTGTTCAATTTGGATTGATGAACCAATTTTTTTAAAATATATATTGAGATTTTTATTTAAAGGGAGAATGCAACCTAACAATTTATTTTTCATCGATTCCTTGTCGTTTAAATATTCTTAATCCTCCAGTAATAAAATTGTGCGGAGGGGAGGGGTGTTACATTTAGTCGAATTAAAGGGTTACGCACATCCAAAATAAATTTCGTTCAAGCCTATTGAAATGCAGGATTGCCACAGGTCAGGGAAAAGTCCGGGAATTTGAAAATGAAGCAAAAAAGTCAAGAAAAAGTCAGGGAATTTTAAGATAATTTAAAAAGTCAGGGAATTTTAAGATAATTTAAAAAGTCAGGGAATTTTAAGATAATTTAAAAAGTCAGGGAATTTTAAGATAATTTAAAAAGTCAGGGAATTTAAAGATCTTTCAAGAAGCCAGGAAATAACAATCATTATCTGCGGAAAAGATTTGAAGCTGACCGTGTCAGTTGTAGAGATTAGAACAAAGATATACATCCAACTATATAAAAGTAAAAGGTTAAACATTGGTATATCTGAAACGGCAGGGAAAGTTGTTGGAAAAGGTCTGGGAAAAACCTTGAAAAGTCAGGGAATTTGAAAATGAAAACACTGGCAACCCTGAAATGGGTGTAGTAAAAGTAATAGAAACTTCTGTTGTTAGCTGTTAAATTACAAAGTGGTCTATTCACCTTCCGGAGATCAGTGCCATAGTTGTTATAGTGTGTTATAGTTTTCGCCCTGCAAAGACTAAAAACACCAAGTCTATTATTTAGTCTTCACTATTTTTATCGGCTGCTCAATCACTAACCAAGATTTAAAAAAAATCAAACCTTTATTTAAATTAATCACGATTTAATCACAGGAGATCTTTATAATTATTTAAATTAATCACGATTTAATCACGGGAGATCTTTATAATTATTAAAATTAATCAAGATTTAATCACAGATCTTTATAATTATTTAAATTAATCACGATTTAATCACGGGAGATCTTTATAATTATGTATTCCTTAAACTTTCTACATTTTAATTTTCATATATAAGGGTAAAAATCCTAATAATTCTCATGAAAAATTAAATTTAATTTAAAATTGGAAGACAAAATTAAATTAGAATAGATCAGATTTAAATCAATATAATTTCCAAAAATCTTAAATGTGAAAATCTTGTCTTTATACCCTGGAGGGCACGTATCAAACTTTAATTTAATAATTTAATTGGCACCTTTCTTCTCGAGGTGTCAAATCGGACCGTGGAAGAGATATTACAAAGTTTAACTACATCACAGAGCTCGTGTAAAGTTTTTTGACAGCGAATATCTGGCGTAATAACTGTCTTTTGAAAGAAACCGCCGCGTTACACCAAATCCTTTTATTATTATTATAATATTTTAACATAAGCCTCAATTTGTCACGTATCGAAATCACCCTCTAGGCTTCGTAGTTTTTATTCGCCATATTAAAACGATTGGTTCTCTCATTTAACGTTCATTGGTCAAGGGGATGATGAAAAAGAAACATGTTCCAAATTATATTCATTAATATATTCAAAAAACCATGCCTAACACTTTTCACAATGTTCTGTGTATATAAGTTAAAAGATAATTTAACAAAGATTTGAATATCATTTGTTTCTTTAGAAGAATGTTAACCGAGTTACGAGAACAAGACAGTGACAAATTTTGTGTTCATTTTAATTTCTATTTCCTCTTATATATATTTTTATTTTACGAAGATAACTATGATTTCAAGAATATTATTGAAAATAGTGTTTTCCATTTGGTCGAAAACTTTAGCCATGTTCACACTATAGAGTTTGAAACCGTTTTCAACCGTTTCGGAATGGTCAAATTGAAAATTTTAAGGTCAACTGTAAAGATCGTTTCTCAAAGAATAGAATCATTTGCTAGGAAAGTCAATTTTAAGGTTCAAAGTTGCTAGTGTGAACGTAGCTTTTGTGTATAGGGACAGATTACTTTCCTGATTAAGTGATGAACCGTGGGGGATAAATCCTAAATGAATTAATTTAACAATGTTATTGGGCGTATTATATGATATGAGTAGAAGAAAACCGCTTAAAATAATTTTCTAAAGCTATCCCTGCGTATGACAATATTTATTCCAAGGCATTGCAACCAAATGAGTTATTAAATACACCTTTATTTCTATTTTTACGGTCCATTTACTATTCAATTTCAAAGTTTTAAGATTTAATTAATAAATTTAAGGGTGATTTTTTTTTTTTTTTTTTTTTTTTCTCACGCACGCACTCGGGTAATCTCGGTTGACGTACAAAAGTAGGCTTAACGTTATTTACCTGATCTACGATATACCGTGAGACAGACAGTAGTCTGGCGACAGATAATATAACTGTTCTCCGTATTAATTACCATAAAATAAGTCTATATTCTCCTCCCCCTTTTTAGTATTTTCGAACGTGGGCGAGAATAAAACTGACTTTTATGGCTATTATATTATTCGGGTTGATAATTTAGCTAAAGCTTGTGCCCAGAGGGGTGCTATCAAGCGCTCTACTAAGAAGCCAGGGTTCCCTATTTTTTTCCTGATAGAAGCCAAATTACATTATAGTTATCTTCTGAAATGAAAAATATATCTTTCGATGAGGGGAGGAAGAGGTGCGTAGAGTTCTAATGGGACCGCGCGGACGCCACTTTGACAGATTTCTGTTGGCGCCGCAAAAAATAAGACCTCTATTACCAAACACCCCTCTTTCTGACACTCCTTATAATTTGGATATGTATAAGAAAAAAATTTATATGAAGGGATTCTTTTGAAATTTTTACCTTTATAGATACTTCTTTTGTCGGACCTGTTGCGTAAAAGGGACACGCGGCCATAAGGGCCTCTAATTTAACGTGGGGTTGGTCTTAAATAAAGGGATCATGAAATAGACTGCATTCGTAGTTTCAAAATTGAACAAATAGCGCTTAAAACGATTCCGAGCGATTTAAATATCGATTTATCGATTCAAATCAATTGGAATACCATAGTGTGACCTTAGCTTTATTATTTATCGTATTCCTTTAGTATGTTAAATCAACATGAAGCTATTGATCCAAATTAGAAGATTATGGTATACCGTTTGAACGAAAATTCGTTTGCTTTTCGTTTTTCACGCCTGTGAAAAGTACACTCTGGCACTGTTTCTATTTTCCCATAGGACTAATTCCCTTACTTAGCATTAGTTACGGATTTTATTGTATCTTTTTGATTTAAAGCAATATATAATCAAGTAGAAATATGCGAGAATTGATTCAGAATATCAATATTTTAAATGGTTTAATGTGTTCATGGATAAATTACGAATGAATCCTTTTTATTGAAGATTTTTATGACAAGCTTGATGATGCATATTGTTATGGTATTGTTATGTAAAGCCGTATGTGAGAAATTTAGAAAGTCATAAAGATCAACGAGATCCTTAGAATTTTCAGGAACATATATATTCGAGATCATTAGATTTGTCAAGAAGGGATTTTCGATAGCCTTAGATTTGTCAGGAAGAGATAGTCGAGATCCTTAGATTTGTCAGGAAGAGATATTCGAGATCATTAGATTTGTCATAAAGAGATATTCGATATCCTTAGATTTGCAGGAAGAGATATTCGATATCTTTAGATTTTTCAGGAAGAGATAGTCGAGATCCTTAGATTTGTCAGGAAGAGATATATATTCGAAATCCTTAGATTTTTCAGGAAGAAATGTTCGAGATCATTAGATTTGTCAGGAAGAAATGTTCGAGATCCTTAGATTTGTCAGGAAGAGATATATATTCGAAATCCTTAGATTTTTCAGGAAGATATGTTCGAGATCATTAGATTTGTCAGGAAGAAATGTTCGAGATCATTAGATTTGCCAGGAAGAGATATTCGAGATCATTAGATTTGTCAGGAAGAGATATTCGAGGTCCTTAGATTTGTCAGGAAGAGATATACATTCGAGGTCCTTAGATTTGTCAGGAAGAGATATCCTTAGGATTAGTCAGACATTCTCATTTTCTTCTCCTGAATTTTTAACTGCACAAACATGTCTTATAAGCAGAATCCATATAAAATCACTTCATTTTCATCTTCACCCTCCCTTTCAAATTGTCACGCAGTACGTGGCTTCTTGGTTTCAAAACCATGTCGCTATATACTTTGAGCTGCTCCGACTGCTCCCGATATCCATTGATTCAATGTATGTACCAGAGCTCCGTCAACGTGCAGTTGGAGGTTGGAGCAGCGGAATGAAAAAACGAAATCTGTTTCAAAATCAACGTAACGAAAAATTTATGGTTGTTTCATTAGTCCTTCAAGTTTAAAGCCCAGAGGGTGCCGCGCGAAGATTTATCTAAACGCACTTTGAGTTTGACTTTCTTATGGGATATACAAAAGGCGGATTATTATAACGTAAGGGAGTTTTGTAATAAATACGCTGCGAGAAGAAAACAAAACGCGCTATTATTCACACTTTTACAAAACTCTGATACTTAATAATAGGGTTTTAAATTGTCCTCTTTTCGTTTTTGGCCCCAAAAAGGTAATTCGCCAGTTCAACTTTGCGCGCTCGCGGATTCTCTCTTTTGATCTTTTTTATTTATTTTTTCTTCTTTATTTTCGTCGGATTAGATTTGGATTAATACCCGATACTATAGACCGCGATTATATATAAACTTCATAATACTTTTCTTATTCAATCTAAGTGGGTCTCTTTAAGGTTTTCGGGGTGTTTATGTCTTCCTCTTTGACACTCCTTTATATCGCCTTAGTATTATTAAAAGGGGAAAATTTTTGGTTATATTTTTTTATAACCGTTTTGTTTTCCATTGAAAATTTCAGACTTGTGTGGGCTTATTTTTATTAGGGGGTTTTAAAATTACCTTTTTTTTTTTTTTTTTTTTTTTTTTTTTTTCTAAAAGTTGTTGCGCGACCCCGATTCTTAAACCATGCACACCGTGTTCTCTAGTTTATTGATGGGTCCTATGGGTTTTTCTTTTTATATATTTTATTTTACAAAAACCTGTAGTTTTGAAAGGTTGGCGTTTTCAGATAATAGTTTGCGTAAGTTGGGTTGCGTAGTAATGTTTTTATTTAAATTAAAAATAGATCTGAATTGTGTTTTAAATCGGTTTATGAATGGGCTCTTGGGGTGTGGCTTCTCTTTTGGATTTGGCTATCTTGTTTCTATTTTAGTTGAATCAACAAATTTTCCTAAATAATTAATTAATCAAAATAAATCATTTAGTTACAATCTATTCATTTTGTATCCTATTTATTAATTTCAAAAGTTCCATTTCATTGATGTCGCTAAATTTTATATTATAGTAATGATATTATAATTATATAATCGTGGGTTATATAAGAGATAATTTTGACAATAACCTTTTTTTTTCTATTACGTTTGATATTGTGTATCAATCCGCGACAGCTTTACTTCAACTGCTCTTGAAAATATGAAAATGGTGATCCTACAAAGGGGGAATAATAATAATAATAATACGACCTATCATGACTCTGTGTAATTATAAAATCCCTGGCTTAGATTTAATGCAATTTATTCCCATAATCCACTTAAATACGAGAAATTCACGATATCAAAAGGATTTCCATATCATTAACCTTATTTCTATATTTCCAATTTTTCATCAAATGGCTCGTGAAAAAGAAAATGGTTTTAAATAGATTTCGTTTTTCCAAATTAGTTTATAATAAATATAATTAAATATTTAACTAGGTTTTTAAAATTTCAAACACTGATAAGTTGAAATGAGAGATGATTAAACTTTTCTCTGGAACTATCTGGAATATTAAAATCTAATTGAAAGGTATCTCAGACGTTGTACAAGTTAAATTGCATCAATCGTTGGCCTATTCTTTTAATGTTAGGACATTACAAGCACCGTTGAAGGCTGAAATAATATGATTGGCCCGAATTTCCTTTTTCCAAATTTTACCAAACTTTAGAAATTAATTTAAACACCAAAAACGTGTCTAAAAATTCTGAAAAAAAAATCTCGAATACGTTTTTTGTCATGTTGATTCCCTAGCTCAAAGTTTCCCTTAAATTTATTCTTTAATTGTTTTGCTAAATTAAATGATAATCAAATATCAATAATTATTTTGATTTTTCTATTTTTTATTATTTTCATTTTCCCTTTAAATATGTTAAATATTACTTTCTCTCCATCTCTTTTTAACATAAATCTCGAGCTTCCGTCAATCTGTCTAACGAGCATAATTCAACGACCCTAATACCTCGAGTTACGGAAAAGAATATCGAAAATAAAAATTGATAAGAAATTATTTTAATTTCTAAATTCTAAAAGTTTCGGATTACGAAAAAGAATCATTGATTGAGAATACGATAAAGTTGAAATCGAAACTTTAAAGAAAATTTTGGCGGCGGAAAAAAATAAAACTAAAATTTAAAAGTGACCGCGTAGGAATATTTTAGTCGCCCCCACTTAAATCCCCATTCGAGTATTATAAATATTAAAGTAAAAAGATCCTAAAAGTTAACCGAAACCACGTGATACACGCAACCCACGTGAGGGAAAAGAAATCTAATGTTATTTCTCGAATAAGTGCCAATGGTGGTTTTTAAACCTGAGTGGGTGACAGGGTGGTGGTAACTATCCCGACGCCCCGCTAGACAAGGTTGCAGTTGGTGGTAAATGATAAATTGACGAGATTTCAAAGTTGCCTTCAAGTTTAGAGTGAGGCGGATTGATACATAAAGTCATTATATATATATATATATATATATATATATATATATATATATATATATTCAGAATTTTTACACCTTTGCATTGACGCATTTTTAAGAAACTTCAAAATTAAAATATCAAAAATATATATAAATTTATTTTTCGGCTTAATGAGTGAAATATATTACAGTTGTCCGGGGTATGTCTACAATTAGTAAGGACAGTTGCTTTGTTCTATAGATAGGAGATCATGCAGTCAGTCTTTTCCTATAGTTAAGTGTTATCGCTGCTTCCCAAATAAGAATACATGTTAAATTAAGTTAGGTTTAGAGCTCGGAATTCGTACAACTTTTGTTAATTGAGTAAGAACAACGTGAATATAAATCGGATATTATCCAATTTGTATTCGAGTTAACGTATCTGAATGTAAGGCAAACTTTGTACTCATTGCTATAGGAAATTGATTACGAGTTATTCATTCGGATAACAAAATTTGAAACTAAAGTTTCTTAGCGGATTTTAACCCAAATTGAGATCTTGAAGCTAGAATTCAATTCAATTTAGATTAAATTATAATTATTATATTTCATTCTACACGGATTTCGAGAAACATCATAGTTTTATCCTCGAATTATCCGTTTGAATACTCACGTAGTTCGTTTATTAATCAAACCTATCTACAGATAATTCGTATCGATTTGATATGTCTGTTTATATAATTTGTGGTTTTATATTAACAATCAATTTATCCCAGATTAAAATATCTGAAAAAAAGGTTATCAATGGATATCCTAAGTTATTCATTATCCGATTCCGAGCTCTAGTTATGTTCTAACATGTTGACCCCACGTCGATAGTAACCAACTCGAACTGTAATATCTTCTTTTCGCCATGAAACTATGAATCTTTTCGATGCAACAAACTGCGTAATAGTAAGACTATTTAGTATAGCTGTAGCGATATTACTTAGTCATCTTTTATATCTATGGATTTTATTTTATCGAATTCGCGCTCCTCTGCATTCGAAATGAGACTGGAAAAAAATGTCGTAAAGTACTCTCTTTTAAGTATTTATTTTTGACACGAATGTTACTCGGTAGCCGTCGCGTTAATCTGATTTACGAGCTGGAACATAAATCTTTCGGAGACTCCGAATTCGCTATGACCCAATATTGAACCACGGGGTATAATATTAAACCCCCCTTTCTTGGTTTTCCATTACTTACCCCCTACCCTTTTTTTATGAAAATGATTTTAAAATAAATCGTAAAATTTTAATTATCATCGCTTTTTAATCGTCTTGTGATTTGACAACCGAGCCTAAAGGGACACGCTGATAATTTATGCGTAAAAATTTAAAATTATAATTGAAAAATCAATTCTTAATTATCCGTGAAAGATTCTAATCGTGTTCTTGTCGCCTATGGCGTCATGTCTTACATTATAGGTGTTTGTGTTGTTTTATTTCAATTCATTTTATGGTATTTTATTATTATTTTTTTAACAAAATTTTAAAAACAAAACAAAATATTTTTTGCGCTTGATAGAGTATTATTATAAGTTTCGTAACAGGCATATCTAAAAAAAATAATTCTCCCTTCAGATTTGGAAAGGTTTTTAAAGAGATGATGAAACGCAATGATTGTAATTATTATTACAATCTCGAATTTTACTAGTTTAAATTTATCGTGAAACAAAAAGAAAGATCCAACTCTAAACGGTTAATCGTATTATGATTAAATAACACTTGTAGAAAATCCCTAGATAATCTCTTAAATTCGTGTAATCTAACGCAATAGTTGAACTAATAACTCGACTCTCTTTTATAAGAGATAAGTTATTCTTTTAATTGCGGGTCCTCTACAAATATAATCATTAATACATCATTAACCACCTCGAAGAATTTTAGAATCCAATTATTTATGAAAGAAGAATATATAAAACCACTTTTACATCAAGTACCGATTAAAAAGGGTTTGAGAAATATATTTTTTAATAAAAAAACTTATTTCCAAACTTTCAAACATTTGTGGAATATCACAAAAGTCAATTTTTCTTCGCGTAGTAAGGAATTTTCTAAAAACTTGAGTATGTAATAGGACAAATATTGTCACGTGACCAATTCATTGCAAGCAGGGTTGGTCGATAATTTTGATGGATAATTATCAATGATAATTATCCGACGAAAAAATCATAATTATCGAATTAGATAAAAAAATTCTGAATTCAGTTTTTTCAAGTTTAATTTTCAATAATTCAAATCATTATTGTGACAATATACATTACAACAGTATTGCTATTCAAAGCAAAATGAATTTTATAACTTTTAAACTTAATTTATTTTTGTAGCGGTTTTAATTTATGAAATTTTAATTTAATTCTTGAATTTTTTGTGTTAATTTATTTTTTGGACCGGTTTTAATTTAATTTCAAATAATCCGATAATTATCGTCTAAATCCGAAAAAATCTGATAATTATCGTATAAATCCGAAAAAATCTGATAATTATCGTATAAATCCGAAAAAATCTGATAATTATCGTATAAATCCGAAAAATCCGATAATTATCGTATAGATACGAAAAATGCGATAATTATCGTACAAATCCGAAAAAATCCGATAATTATCGTATAAATCCGAAAAAATTCGATTTTTTGTCAACCCTGATTGTAAGTAAATGGTCATTGTTCGCTTTCTCAAACTCTTTATAATCTTGCTTGTATCTCTCTTTTTCAAATATGATTTAAGAAACAAATATAAGTCTATTTGAAAACTAGTTCTGAATAAACTACATAAGTTGGTAAAGAATGAATACAAAATATTTAAATTATAAAAATTAAGTTTTTTACTTTCCCTTTGACATTTATATAAAAACATCAAATTTAAGGTTTTAGTACATGGTTTCTAGGTGGGCGATTTAGATTATTCTTTTAATTGCAGAGTGAGATGTAGATTATCTTTCGATCGTTATTCATTTTGTCCCAAGGACCCTTTCGCTTAATGTCTCCAACCGTTAGAAAAATGTTTTATTCAAAGCTAGTTGTTGCTACAAGGGTGTTTTTCGAACCCTTCTCCCTTTCTCACAGCTGTAAGCGCGAATTTTAATGTAATATTAGAAAAAAATCACAAAAGTACAATATCATAATTGCGTTTTTTTTTCTATATACTTAAAATCTCATATTTTATTTTCTTTTTTCGAAACTTTTTTATCTCTCGTGGTGAAAAGGGAGGTTTTGTTTAATTGTTACACCTTGCGAATTATAAGGTATAATTAAAAACCTTTATTTTTCTTTCTTTCTCCTTATGACATTTAAAACTTAAGTATATTACGAGGAAGAATACGACGCCTAGAATTAAAAAACAATATATAAAATTTATAAAGTATACGGTACAAATTTTAAAAATTTTGCCCCTGGGAAATGGGTTTTATTTTTTCATATAAAAATTAAATATGTTTATAATCTGAGCCTTAAAGCAGACAGCAGACGACGAATAATAATGTTTACGACATATTTTTCACTACAAAATTGGCGGGAAACTTAACTACAGGGGGTAAACTATCCCTAATTACTATGATAATATATTGATTAACTTTTTTTCCCGTATTTCTTACGAAGTTTCAACTAATTTTGCATTATTTGATGATTTCTTTTAATACGCAATCATTTTCTATATAGGGCCCTTCTTTCTGGCTTTGCTTAAATAATGTAGACGTAGAATATAAATTTTTAGGTTTGCAATCTTTTTACTTTTAGAAAAATACCAGAATGAAAATTTAACTCAAGTTAACTCGTTGAGTAAAGATTTAGGGAAAGTAATTTTTTAAATTGATGCTGCGTCTAAAAATAAGACATGTTTGCGTTGTAAAACATTCAAGAAGTGTGTCTAAAGTGTACAAAATATCAGAAACCTTCAGATTTTGGCATACAATTTAAAGGAGAACCTCCGACTAATCAAAAGACGCCCCACCTTTGCCTTAATAAAATCCCGGCGACACGTGCCGTGGCACACTCTTTGAATCTCGCCAAATCTCATTCTCGAATATTTTCACGAGTTTATGACGCGGATATTTTACTAAGGCAAAGGTGGAGAGTCTTTTGATTAGTCGAAGGTACTCCTTTTAATTAAATACCAAAATCTGAATATTTTCTTATTTTTTTTATGACAGTTTCTGAATAAGGTAAGAAATCTTAGTTTTAATAGTAGAATCGATAAAAAATTAATTCATGCCTCTAATTTATAATATTTTATATTTATTCGAATACATATATATAGATAAACATTTAAAGACCATTTGATTATATCTCGGCAATTTCTCCTTCCTATAAATTATTATGAGAAATAATCAACCATGTATCAAATAATTTAGTGTGGGTTGCTTTTTCACCCTATCATTTACCAATTATATTTTATAGAAAAATTACAAGTTTATAAAAAAAAAATTATTTAATATAGTCTATTCCATCTTGATTTGGCAACACTAGCAAACCTTTGAGCTATAGCCATTAATTTCTAAATAAAAGAAGTATAATCTACGTGTACGCGAAGCTACCAAATCTTATGACGTGTCCGATCGCGATGATAACTACACTTATTCGTACTCGTTTACCTATTTTGATTTCTCTAAAACAATCATACTGTTAGCCGCTAATCCTTGCGCCTGATGCCAATTCGAAGTGAAATTGACTACGCATTCCTTTTGCTAGTTTTAAAATAAAAGGGGTAAACGAATTTTAGTTAATTGCGGCCAGGCGATTATATGAATCACCGCACTGTACACCAGAGTAAGTTGGAGTAACCATTTAAGGGGTGTCAATCGATTTTTTTTATTTTTGGTAAAATTAAATTAGTCGTTCCCAATTATTGATGAGGTTTCCCCCAATCACAGCTCGGTTAAGCCTTTCATGGACACGTAATAATCCTTTTTTTACCTCCGCAAAAAAAAAGGGTTTTTGGGCAGATGTGATTCGAACCACGTACGGATAGGATTTTCGACCTTCTCCTCGACGATGACTCAACCTGGCGGATTTAAAACATCCAGTCGTAATCAGGAAGGGGTTTCAGAATCTATATTACCAGGTACATCTTCGAACTCCCAAGAAATTAAGTTATAGAGAGGTATAGGTGGGATAAATGTTTTACACGTTGAAAACTTGGTATGGTAATGAAGCCATCCCAACAGGGATGTCTGACTCCCTCTCCTCCTCCTCAAATCTCTTGAGCGTCCAAAGGTGTGGCGCCAGTCGAATCTTATATATAATATTACTGCATGGATGGCGACGTTTCAAACATTAAGCCTCGTTCATACTTGAGGGCAAATCGATTCCCAAACCTGTACGAAGCGTTTTCCCTGGTTCACTTGAGCTACGGTCACACTAGCATTTCTTAATCGATTTGAACCAGTAAAATCAAACAGATATTAAATCGCCAATAATCGTTTTAAGAGTCACGCGTTCACGCGTTATCTTTATAAATCGATTTATCGTAGCTTCATCTATCGGTTGTTGAAACCGAATCGGTATGAATCTGGTTTCTAGAAATCGAATCAAATTGATTCGAGAAAAGAAGGTTTCCCATTCACACGACTCTAGCGAAACGTTTTGAAACGGTTTAAATCGATTCCAAGGCCTAGTGAACGCGGCTTTATAGAAATCGAAGCGCATTTAGGTCTATGTATGAACGAGGCTTTAGAATATATTCTGAATCGGACTCGACCCCCGAGAACCTTACGATAAAGGGAGGGTGAATGAAAATTTGAAATATTTATAATTTTTTTTTAAATTCCTTAATTTATTTGCTAAGTTCAACCGACAAGCGGTTAATTGGGTTAATAGTGTTTTAATTATAAACGAGTACGAGCGAGTAATAAAGTCATGGACCTTATAATTAACAGAGTCCGGCCCTAATTAGTGAAAGAATATTTGGCTTAGTTATGTAGTAACTTGAAACTAATAAGAACTTAATCTTTGTTTTGAATTATGCGAGGAAAAAAATATGTATCAAGAAAAGCCCGGGAATTTTATGAAATTTCGTCAAAAGTCATGCAGACAGCAAGAATAAAACATTAGCTCTGCATGTACGAAATCTTAATCTAAATTTTACTGTAAAACTTATTTACGGAAAAACTAATTCAACATGGGAAAAACTTCTGGAATTTTTAATTAAAAAAACTTTCGATATAAAGCTTGTTTTTCACTTGACTTTTTAAAAACCATATTCAGCGGGGATATTCTTAGTAACGGTGCTCATAATCTTAAAAATAATGCAAATACTATTTGAATTTATATTACAAATGATTTCTGTTGAGTATTTTTGGATAGACACCCTTAATTTATAAAGTCTGGATAAATTTTGAAAATGTCGAAATAGAAATAGTTCTTTTGACGAGATTTTGTCAAATGGACCTCACAATATCAATAAAGATTAGGCCCTTGTCTAAACAGAAATAATGAAATTGGCGAAGAGTTAACCATTTTTGAAAAATCTCTATACAGATTACGCGTTAATGTGACTGATTTTGGATAATACTGAATACGTATTCAGTTACGTAATCGTTTTAGTACAGTCAAAAATACAGGCTTGTACACCGATTACGTGGAGAGATCAGCCCCTATTGTATTTATCGGTTTCGTTTGACTTAAACATTCGAGATTGAAGAAGTGAATCCTTTTCAATGTCTCTTTAAACTCAATTTTATATGATTGAAAGATTGTAATGTTGGGAAAGGTTTTATTTGGCGGCGGCGTGGTGGCCAGGACTTTTCAATTTTTCTTCATTCGAGTTATCTGGAACGTACTAAAATCAAATTTAAAAGGTTCATTTAAGAATGATGTTATCAAAGTTTTTTGGGGCTAATTCCAATATTCTTTCTTGTATCGCCATTTAGACGCGCGAGTTACACAGTTTTTATCGTCGAGTTTTTGTTTTTAATTTCTTTGGAAAGGTTTTTAATTTCAAAGCGAGCGGTTTGGCGACATGTTGATAAGGGATTACTCCTTTTTCTTCGGTTAATTTGATAAGAGTTTGTCCACGTATAACCGTAAGCTTATAATGTCTATGTCGCTTTTCAATACATTAATACTGTTACTAAATATCCTTGAGAGTTCTAAATTCTATAATTCAATACGGGTTTCTGTATATAACGTGAAATTATTAAGTATTCAAAGTTTGTTTGAAAGTGAGGCTATCTCGGAAATTAATTACCGCAACAGTAAAAACACGTATTTTATAATCGCTGTTTTCGAAATTTTTAAAAATATTTCCAGCAATACTACGTCATTTCTATGGTCGCGTGACTATTGTAGAGCCTGCAGTTGATTCTCGCGCGTTTTAGCACGTGATAAAGTTGCTTTCGCGCAATCTTTTTCGTAAAAGTACTTTATCCAGAAAGTCCTACCTTTCGTATCAAAATTATAGTTATAATTACGTTCCAGAAATAAACTACATTATATATCAGAAAAAATTATCTAGGATATATATAATTTTCATTTTGAAGTTTCTTAAGACCGCGTCAACCCAGAGGTATAAAATTTCGAATATTTCGTTTTAATAGTATGATAAAACTAGAAATATTCATAGGAATTCGAAAAAATGGTGACTACTTCACTTTAAGCAAATCGGAATGAAATTTAGAATAGATTTTGTTCGTTACTATTAACGTGACTTTACTTGTAATTTAAGTATTACTCGTAAATTCTAGGCTTAAATTATTCATTTTCTGGTGCTAAACCGGTATAATTTGTGTAACTCAAGATTATAAAGTGGGATCTCAAATAAATGATACAATATAGCAAATGGAAATTTACCGTATATGTTTTGCGTAATTGTGTTGTTTAAAACTAGGACCAGGTTTTTTTCCTGTTAGTACTATTAACAATGGACACATATCTTAATAGATAAAGATAAATAAAAAAAACTGGCATTCATACTCGTCCTCTAACGGCAAACAGTGGCACAATTAGTCACTAACAAAACCACTTGCGCGTCTGGCTATTCTATATCCATAGCAGACGCGTAAGTGTTACTACTTCTGTCCCAATTTGCCGTTAGAGGATGCTAATGAATGCGACAAAGGATTTAAACAGTTGACCCTTAAATTTTACAATTTTACCCATCTTGTATTGTTTTCCCAAAACTAGTTGAGGAAAATTACTTTTCATTACAAAATACCAGTACCCCTCCCCCGAATTACTAAAGACTGTAGTAAGTTACGAAATCGACTAGTTGATGTAGATCGGTAATTAATTTAACCCTAACTTTATTTTCATTTTCAACATAACCTCTTCAGTAAAATTATACAACTAGTATTTATTTAAGAAATCACTTGAACAGTGCGATAAAAGCTACACCGATTACTTGACGTGATCAGCAACTTGCATTAAAGGTTCCCGATAGAAAAACCACGGATTTTCTAATGTAATGTATAGCCTCGCCAAAATGCATTTAACTCCATAATATAATTGACTTTTCTGGCCATTTCGGGAATAATTATAGTTTTAAATTTATTTTGGATGTAAATAGTTCATCGCTTAAGCCTAATGTAACCTAAATATAAACATATTTATTGGTTATAAGCACCGAGTCAACCTAGTTTACGTAATTTCCTTTCTATAACGTCATTATCCACGACAGATGGCCAATGTTTTGTAGTTGGTTATCAAAATTTAACTCAAAAGCGCAACCATAATCACCCGTTTACTCTATTTTAACCCAAGCTTATCATATCAAAATTCCATCCAAAATTATTTATACAATACTTAAAGGGTTTTTTACTTTGAAAACTATCTAATTTGCGTAATTGGAAATGATTCAAAGTGATCGAAGATCATTTAGATGGGCGTCTAAGTAACAGGTGTTCCTATACGACAACGACGACGACGAATAGATAATTTATTTCGAAAAGCAAGGCCTCCCAGAAGCCAGTTCTTTTTCTTTATTTTTCATTTCATTCCCCTCGAAATTTAGATAGCAAACCGCGAAAGAGCACGTTTTTAGTTTTTCTTCCCCCGATATTTTATTAATCTAACCACCGCCTTTTTAACATTACGCATCCAGGAAGAGGCGAGCAGCACCCTGTTTCAGTTAACCCTGTTCTCCTCTCTTCTTGAAGTTTCGAGAAAGTTTAGTGCCCAACCCAACACAGTCAACTTTTAGACAGGGTGTTTTTATTCCACCTAAGGTCAGTGATTAGTGATCATCCCCAATAAACATATGTCGTGAAAGGCGGTTAGTACTCAGGGGTAGGCTGAGTAGGCTATATCCTACGTGTAAATTTCAAGGGGGCCCCAAATTCTATTCCATTCTAAATTTATTAACTATCCTAGGTCCTATAGGGACTCCTAAAGGTTTAATTACCGTACGTTGAAAAAAGTCCTGGCGGCGCCACCGCTAGTACTGAGTTAACCAAGCTGTTGACTTCCTGGAAATTAATGTATTTTGTTGAATAAGTATTTCTTGGTCCTGAACTACTTGTTGAAAAGGTCCATAACTACACTAAATCTAATTAGATTCAAGATAACATGTTTCCAGAGTCTAGTATTCCTTTAAAATCGTTAAATATTTGAAATGCTGACATTATACGAACAAGTGAATCCCACGTTATTTCTCCATTAGGTTTATGCTTTCAGCACGTAGGAAGATACGGCGGAAGGATACATTTATAATAAACCCCGTAGAGAAGAAGTATATTCGCTGAAAACAATAGATTATTTTTATTTTAACTTTCCGTAGAGAAAATGATTTTGAAGTTTTGGAAATTTGAATTTTGGCAAGGACGGTTTGGAAAGGGTATTTATTTTGAAGTCAAGGATGGGCTTTCAACTGTATAGTTAGTAATTGGATGATTGTTACACCCTGTATATATTATAGCTTTGAACTTGAATAATATTCTAGAAGGACGTTTCTCTGGCGAAAGAGAATGGAAGATTATGCGGGTGGTTTCCATCTTTTTTAAACAACGACTCGCACCCTTTCTCCACCCCCTACCACCTTCAATCATCGATAGAACACGAAAATAGTCGAACAGGCGCCAAAAATCGCGAGGTGTTCTCCGGATGGGAGGAAATCTTTATAATTCTTTCATCCGTTAGTATAGCTTCAAGGAATCTCGAATAAAAATATGTACCGTATAGAAGAAAAGATCTTCCACATTTAACATTCCCTCGTTGAGAGACTCTATAGGTTCAAAGGTCAACTGTTTAATACGCCGTCTTTTCAACGGGACGCCTTTTCTTTATAATAAGTTGCGTTCGCATCACACTATGTTGATTTCTATCACTTATTACTGACTCTTTTTTTATTAAGCTATAGTTGATTTTCTATTGGCTAACTCCTTGCTATATATGTTTTCCCATTGGCTTCGATACAGCTTTTTTTTTCCATTAAAACTTTGATTCAGCTTTTTTCCATTGGCTTAAAACTTCGATACACCTTTTTTTCCATTCGATAAATTCTACATACAGTTATTTTTTCATTTGATAAATCTTTCAATTAACGTTATTGTTTAAATACACTGGATAAATCTTTCAATTAACGTTATTGTTTAGCCCGATCGTCTTTTTCATTGGCATGCTCCTCGGCTCCTAGTAAGATTTATTAATTTATTTTGAAATTATTATAATGCGAACGAAATGATTTCTTTATAAAGTCCCAGTTGGTGGTTTTATTAACATCTTAGAGTAATATTATAGTTGCCTCTTTTCCTTTGTGATGCTAATTTTCTTTTTTTTTTCTCGCTCGCGTCGCATAGTTCAAGTGGCTTCTTGAAAAAAACGAGCGGTTTTGAAAAGCCAACCCTTTTTTCGGTACATGGTTAATTTTAGACCCTTTTGCGGTCTCTTCCTCAGTACAAAGGCGCACTTATTTTTATTTTTGAAAGGCGTTAATGCCTAAACTCTTTACTCAGATTTTTTTCTTGATTTTATTATTCTTCGTAATTTTCTTCCTTAGACAGCGGGGAGTTTAAATTATAGTTAAAATATTTGAAGGAAAATGTTTATTTTCGAAAAACCAAAAAAAAAAAAATCTTTATTGGGACCATACACTCGAGACTAAACAATCCTACTGAGCCTTTAAAGTAATTTATTACTCTTAATATATTCTTACACATTTAAATAGAGTGTGAAATATACGTACCCTAAATAGGCCTGATTTCCAATCGTATTAAATAATAACAGAAAGTCATAAATAAATAAATTAAGAAGGCATATTTGCTTGGCTTTAATGAGTGTGCGTTATATTCCATGACCCTCGTTTAAAAACGGATTGTAACCAGGGCAACGAAATATATATTCATTTTTATTTTAATATAGTTTTAATGTGATTCTGTCACACCATTTTTGTCAAAGATTTATGGATCAGAATTTTACCTTTTTCATACCTTTAAAATCATATATACATAGTTTTCACTAAATCGGGTAAGTGCCGTTCCCCCCATGTTGCCAACCACTTGTGAGGGCAGAGGGAAAGGCTAGAGTTCAGTTTTGAAACTGATCTGTTCTGAACTGCACTCACAAGCTCCTGGCAACCTGGGAATGAAAGCAAAGCTGGGTAAGAGGGGTGGAATTTACTGAAAACTATGTATTCCGAAAATTTTACGAGATTCAACCATAGTGATGGCATGGTATTGCTTGGAATTTGTTTTAAAAAATTTCAGTCGCGTTAATTTTTTATGTTATATGTATATTGTATATATTATCAAAAGTCCATCACTTTATTCCATAAAAGTAAACAACGCCCCGTAGCTTAATATTATCAGCAAAGGTCCAGGTAAATGTACCGACAGATTCTGATTCGAGACACTCTAGCGGCCGCAGTCGGTGTAAATAGTAAAATCTGAAGCACCACTCTTTGGAGAAATGTCTTAGTTTTGAGGAAAAAATATCGAGCCCGACATGAATGATTAATTTTTGGCTTTAGTTTTAAGTGATAGTACGGGGCGTTGTTTACTTTTATGGAATAAAGTTATAGCCTTTTGATAGTATGAATCGTTTTTAACGACATTTTCAAAATGGTTATTTAAATTCCATTTAAAATTAATCTCTCACTTTTACTTGTTTTTGCTTGTCACTCTCCCTTTTAAATAATTCTTTAAAAGCTTACAGCGGAACTCTGATTCAGTTTTTACATGGATTTTATCTCTTTATTAAATTATAAAACACGCTTCTTGGTAATTTAGTTCCGCCGGTCTTTTAAAAATTTCTATTTAACACGATAACCGCGCTGCAGCAGCAGGGGGTAAAACCTGATTTTCTTTTATTTTCTTTCTTTTTATTTCGAAACAATGACCAATCGAAATAAAGAAATCTCTTAGTCAAGGTTGTCCCTTTTATTAATAGATTGTTCTTCATTAAATATTTGTTTTTCTTTAATACCGTTTATAAGACAAAGGCTTTAATATTTTATATTTAATATTAATCTTTAAAATTGGCTTCGCTTTGAAGTACTTTTTTTTTTAAATTGCATGGAGGTCAAATTTTTGATCTAAAGCTTTAAAGTTTTCTCACGAAATTATCAGAAAAAGGTTTTTAAATTCGATAATAAGTACAGCTTATAGTTTAAGAAATTTTTAAAGTTCGTTAAACCACTTATATTTAATCCAAATATTTGAACTCTCTCAACGTTTTTGTTGAAATTTCGTGATATCTTTGGACGTCATGATTTCGCAATAAGAAACGTTAGCGATTTTTTTTTAAAAGGAAGTTTAAAAAAATTAAAACTAAACTTAAACTCAAAATCTAAACTTAGCCTCTCATTTCCTTCGAAATAGGTGGTATATGATTATATTTAGGACCATCTCTGTTTTGAAGGGAAGTTGATCTACCTTAATACGCTGTTTCTTTAAATTGCTTAGTTTAACCCAAGGTTAGCAAAAAAGGGAGGTTAAGTAGGCTCTGACTTAAATCACAAAATCCACCTGACTGTTCGGAATACGGGACTGGAATTCAAGATAGCGGCCGTTTTAAGGTTTATTGACAAACAAAAAGATGCTGCAAGGAGACGTATTTTGTGTCGTATTGAATTTTACATTAGAAATTAGTTAATTATCTATAAATTTTCCGATAAGTTATAATTAGCATATATAATTCCGTTGCATAATCTTTAAATTACTTTAAATCTTGACCTCTATATTTTAGATGTGTTTATTAATTAGTCGCAACAATTTCCCAAATGATTTTTAATTTGACTTCCTTACTGGAAAACCATTTTCAAAATTAACTGAAATTGTTTAATAATGTGTCAAAGTCATTCTCCTTAATTTAAGCGAAAAGATTCCAAAAAATACGCTTATCAGTTACATATAATGCTGTTTTTCTTTTAACTGCTCTGTTTCCGGAGCACTCCAAAATTCATTGCGTCTATGACTTTTGGAGTGCTCCGGGATCAATCGGAGAACTTCAAAGAAAAGCTCCTCTAATTCTGGATTAATCTTAATTTGAAAGTTAAAATAAAATATAAATTCGATTGAACAACAAGGACATTATTTTTAGATCTGAGCTTTGAAAATTATGTAGGGAGGTGTTATTCACTTTGGTTTATAATTGTGGTCATTATACAGGAAATAAAATAGATCATTATGAGTATAAACTAAATATTACAGGAAAATATTCGCGTGTTAATCTCCCTTTAAATCCCCGCGTGTTTAAATGTTGATGCGGAAAAACATTTTAGGAAAAAACACATCATCCGAGGCTGGAGAGAGTAAAAGGCAAAAAAGCAAAGTCAGAGAGGGATCTGGCATTCTTTTTAAACTTTTAGATATCTTGGCTCTCTACTCTGCACTGAAAAAGCTCCTATAGCTCCGCATCCAATCCGGCCGTAGCAGTCTTGAGACTGTAAAGGACGAAATCTTTCGTTAAAGGGGTCGGCTAGGGGGATTAGGGGAGGGTGGTGAAATTCTAAATATGGAGCTTGCCAAAGTTGGCTTCCACTAAACAGTCCCTTTCTTTCTGCCTCTATCTTGACTGACTCTCCTCAGAGAAAAAGCCGCTAGAAATAACGGGAATATGAAAAGGTGAAAATTAAGGATTTGGTTTGAATTGTGTATCTTAAATTAGACCATAATTGTTCCGAATTTATCTACGTGATCCTAGTTTTTTTACTTTGGATTCAGTACAATATTAATGTTAAGACACGTCAGCGGACGCTTAAGTAATATTAAGAACCGCTAAGCCTAACTAGTAAAATTTAAAATTTATATATTTAAGTATATTATATAAGATTTTTAGTGATTTATATTGTCATTTGGGCCAAATACAGGACTAAGAATTGTTTAAAAATCTTTTAATTCTTCTTTTCACTCTCAGTTTTAGTGAAGGAAGAAAATAAAAAAGTTAAATCCATCCGAGAGTACTCGACTTGTCCCCTCTAAATCCACCTTTCCCCCATCATTCTCATCTCTGTCTCTATTCCAGCCGGCTCTTGAGCTTCCTTACGCCTCTCCCGATCCAAACTTAGAATCAATTCCATCCCCTTTCCTCCCCGTGGCCTGATCCTCCCTGTAGTCCATCTCAGTTTGAGAACGCAACATGTACTAACCTAATATTTCAATAATTTCGGGGGGAAAACGGGGCTATGTATGTTAATGCTTAGTTTCAAATCTGGGATGTTGTATATTTTCCATGTCGTATTGAAGATACAACGTGTTAGAGGTAGTTTTCCATATTCTTGACATTTTAAACTGTAGTTAAGCCTTTTTTTAAAGATATTGTAGTCTCGGGGTGGGATGGGGCTTACTCAGGAAACCCCCTCCTTCAGTTTAAAAAAGCGTGAAGCGCACGCGCGCGTTTTCTTTGCGTGTTTTGAGAGTGAGATCATTCCCGGGGAAATCATTTTCCAATCCCGCCTCAATCTGATTCCAACATCGCAACAGGCCCGACCAATTTAGCATCGTGTATATATATATTATTTATATAAATATAATTTAATTACACCCCTATTACACTCCCCCCTCGCTCTAGCTGGTGGTTTTTAATTAGGCCTAGTATTAAATAACCAGTGCTTTTTGGTTTGTGTCAGAAACTGGTTGTTTTCATCGCGTCCTAGCTCATCAGACCTATAGTATTTTAAGTTTTCTATATAATAACTAGTTTATTAAAGGCTGGATGAAACCATTAATCTATTTATTACCGTATTAAGCAAGTAATTCACAAAACTAATCAATTTCTTTATTTATCGACGACGTTTCAAATCAATCGCTTTATCCTCAGGTCATGCACTATAAATTGCAGTGTCTTCTTGTGAATTAATTGCTTTTTAATGAATCATACCCGCAACAAAAATAAGGATTTTATAATAATTATTAAGCATGAATATATCACTATATGGGAAGGGCTTCCTACTTGCTGACGTTGGCAATATGTACATTGTTTTAAGGACTTGAGAAAATTCCTCCCATCGTCCTCAGCTTTCCCTTCATTACAGTGATGTCGGCGCCTTTGTGAGTCGAGTTCGGTTCAGATCAGATCCTATCGTTAACGCCCGCCTTTCTCTTTACTTCGTGCTTGACTCACAGTGGTACTGGCCACACATGTATTAGGAAATTCTTTTAGACCTATAATGACGGTAAAAATGAGGTGCCAAATAATTTAATATGGTGTTAATTTATGATCAATAAAGGATTTATAACAGAAACAATTTCCCTCGAAGGTAGTTGTTTTCTTATATAAGAGTTTTATTTCCTCCGGAATCCCGTAATATGTAGGGATCTAAACAAAAATTCAAAGGAAAACCACAAAGTGGGAGAGAGGGACCGGATATAACTGACAAATTAAAAGATATTTTGCTAAAACACTGACTAAGGGTTTTTAAGAACTTTTTATATTATATTCATTAACCATAGTGTCTTGGATATTTAAAAAGTTAAATTATAAAGAGACTGGTACTTAATAGTTTGAGAGAAGGTATCAAAATTTTCAAAATGGCGTGGAACTCTTTGACGGTTTGATCAAAATTTATTAAACCTTTAAAGGACAAGTAATACTTAAAATGGGATGTGTGGAAATTCGTCCATGGATTAGCTTTCATTTCTGGTCATCAGAGACGCGAGTGTTGGATAGTGGAAATTATAAACTAGTCACGTGACCGACCAATAGAATTTAAATGTTATTCTGATAAAATTTTGTGGGTTTCAAGCTAATAGAAAATTGCTCAGTGGGAATCCGTCTTAATACAGCGTATTAAGGCGGACTCTTCATTGGCAGGTATATTTACTCCATGGAAAACGTTTTCAAAACCTAAGGTTACTGAGCTATTTGCAGTATACAATAAATCGTTTGTTTGCCAGCGAAAGAAATAAATATGAAATTTCGTCGATTACCGTCGTTTCTTCTTCCCTTAGTAATGAAAATATGTTACAAAGATTAATTTTTACTTGGCTCAAAGTTAGATAAAACCTTTTTAAAGTTTCTCGGTAAAATGAAAATAGGAGGATGTATGTGTGTATACCATGGTCTACGTTTTTGAACTTCCTTCCGGGGGTCGAGATTCGCGAAAAAACTAAAAACCAACTCGCGATGCTATTTGGACTAGTGTTTCAGAAATCTCCCTCAGTTCCCTTCTCTGTTGTAAAAACTTTATTTAAACTTTTCTACTCTCTTGTCTTCTTCCGCACGCTTCGTTCCTCTGGTTCTATAGATTAGGTACTCTCATAATCGCGACAAGAGCATCTCCATTTGGCAATTTTTCTACCCGCACTTTTCTCCTTCCGAAAGTGTGCGAGCCCGAGATTATTTTTAGAAAAATGTGAAGTAACTTTGTTGCTTTCTCAGCTGTATTTATCACAAAGTCTTTTTTATTTTTTTTTCTTCTTCTTCGCGGTGCAAATATCCTTCAAATAATCAAAAATATAACCTTATAGGCTTTCTTGTAGTGTTGCACACATGTGCCTAACCTACATACTAAGGGAGCGAGCGACTTCAAAACGTTGGGAAAATGAAAATGCTGAATTAAGAATTCTGATAAAAATAGGTTAAATCTGATCTCCCACGAGTTTCAACCGGGATGTATATACGCAGTAAATGTAGATTATGTTTGAATTATCTCAATATCTGATATTGCTAAGTTCTCAAATCATGAGTTCACTACTCATTAAAGGCTAGATTGCACCTTGGTGCGAATACAAAGGCAAAATGGGGATGTCAAGAAGTGTAATCTACCTATTATTAATATTTATGATTCATACAAGACTTGGAAAAGTCAGGGAATTTCAAAATGAACACAAAAGGTCAAGGAAAAGTCAGGGAATAAATAATTTCGGTACAGTTCAAGGAAATGTTTATTATCGATGACCTTTTAATTGTAATATATATTTTAGCTGAAAATATTTGCCTAAAGATTTAGTTTTCTAATATTTTGAACAAACTATCGACTCTGATTGATAGATAATATGTGTGCATTGCCAAAGGCTAGCAATTATCGTGTAAAATATTAAATATAAGGGAAATTATTTAAAATTTGCCAGGGAAAACCTCGAATTTTTTTCGAGCCCTGCGGTGTATACTGACCGTGTTTAAATCAAATTTTTAAGCTAACTTAAATTATGTCCTAATAAAATCAAAAACCCATCACATGAGCATTGGGTATAATCTCCCTCCTTCATGATTTTACATGCTGAAAATTCATAATATTTTTGATTAAATGATAAGTTTTTCCAGTGCTTCATGTTATTTACATCTTGAAGTAGTCACTATTTCTTTGTAATACAGATATAATTTCACAAAACTTTAGAATCTATTCAGATCGAACTTTTCATATATCACTTCGAGTTGGCAACACGCTACAAGGTTCCATTTATCTCCAAGTCAAAAAACCTAGAGATAACAGATAGCCTATGTAGCTCTGAAGATGCTGTCAGCTCTAAGTGGAATAGACTTACGTTTTTCAATCTTTGGCCATTAAACTAAAAATTTAGTTATTCTTCTAACTCCAAACTTACAACTATCTTTTATTTACAGGATGGTTTAACCAAGTGTCATACCTACTACTTAGGAGGCAGTGTAAGTAGCCCTTCGGAATCTGGCCAATCAAGCGGGAATCGAAGCCCAACCCCACCCCCTAGCTCCTTAAGTAAAGGTAAATACTTATAACATATTTTTCGTGAAACCTGTAGTTTTGGTTCAAACTTAATTTGAAACTTTTAGGTCAAAACAATCACGTCATTAGCTCCACCACTAGCGTCGTCTCATTACCCAGTCCTCTTCCATTAGTAACTCCTCTTCATTTCACCACGACATCATCCATCCCCACTTCAAACAGCGGTGGCGGCTCAAAGAATGGAACCCCGAACTTGGCACCGAAAGGGGTTTCTGTGCAATTACCGCAATCGGGTGGATTTGCTACCATATTAACCTCTGGTATTATTAAAAAATATATATATTTACTAAAAATAACCTTGAAGTTCATCCATTATATTATCTATGATAAAGGTGCAGGTTTGTCCCCGGCAACGGCTCTGCAACTTAGTCGCCAGTCCATGACGTCGACAGTCGTGAGTACAAGTGGAGGAAGCAGTGTATATAGGTTTAGCCCGTCCTCGCTTCAGGTGTCTTTACCTGGTGTAGGAAGCCAAACGGGTGGCAGTGCCTCCGCAGGAAGTAGTGCCATGAACGGGGGCAACGGTAACCATAATGTTACAGTCATGCCCGCAACTGGCTCTCCTCAGAATCTATCAGTTCTTTCTGGTTAGATTTTTTTTCTCTCCCTTTTTTGAAAAGCAGGCTTACTCGTTGGATAAACCTAATTTGACCTTATCTTGCGTTGTATCCCCACAGTGATGCCTACAAATACCTCATCAGGAGTTGTACCCGGTGGCGTTATGTATCAAACCGCGCAAGGGGGACTTGTCTACGCCACTCAACAGTCTGCCACTTCCGCTCTACCAGAAGGGGTTATATTAAACCTGGGACAAGAGCATAGTAGGTGTCATCCCATTCCGTTTGCCATATCACTTCCTTTCCTATTCGCAAATCATCATTATTTAAGTGTTTTTAATAAATCACCTTTCTTGTGAGACCAATGGCCCTTCTTGTATCAAAAACTTGAGGCAAATCGTGGTTCATGTAGTGAAAACCTGAGACCATACAATCGCCCTTCTTATACAAAGAACATGAGACCAATCTGACTTAATTCACCGAGAACTAACGAATAATCGCCCCCTTCGTTCACTCTCAAATATAAAACCTAATAATTAAATGTATGGAGTTACTAATATAAAACTATTAGTCTCATGTTTTGGTACAAGAAGAGCAATTGGCCTCAAGTATTTAATGCAAGAAGGGCGATTGGTCTCAAGTATTTGATTCAAAAAGGGCAAATGTTTGGTCCAAATTGTAAAATTCGTCTCAGTCAAGTATTTCGTTAAAGAAAAACGATTAGGCTCAATTTTTTTAGTACAAGAAGCACTTTAGATCTTTACTTGTACTTAAAGTTTGTTTCATTGATCAAAATGTTGGGCTTTTTTGACAGTTATTTTCAAGTGGTCACTCATAATTTGTTGGGCGAGTGTATTGTTGTATTGTTGGAATTATTTTCTGGAGCGAAACCATAGTTGGCATAGTTAAATTGTTAGCAGTTGGCAAACTGAAGAAAAAAATCCTTCCAATTGACACCCCTTTGATTCTGGCACAGCATTGCTCAGAATTGAAATTTATTTAGACACTCGCAATAACTAAATAATAAATATACAAAAGCCAAGTATTTTGATTTTCTTAAATAGCGCCAGTTTTTACTTGTAGACTATAGGGCGAAAGTAATTTATGGATATCCACAAATTGCTTGGAATTTGTTTGAAAGTTGAAATATAAAACCAACTTTCTCAATTTATTTGCCAGGTGGTAGTGGTGGTCAACAATTTATCACGTTTCCTGTATCTTTAACGCATACTCAAAAACCGGTAAATTAAATTTTTTTACAAGTTTATATATTACTAGTGATAATTAACGACAATACAGTTTTGAATTTTTTAGTAATTAATGCAAAGGTAAAACTCTTTCTAATAATAATTTAGGTGATTTCCGCTTCAACAACCTCATCATCTGGAAGTCATAAAAAGAGTAGACATCATAAATAACAATTCAAATAATTATAAAAAGTGCCTTTAATCTTGTTTTTAAACAAACGGACCAGCCTTATACTACGCAAACTTTTAAGCCTTTTTAAGAACCAAAATAGGGTCCATTTCAACAACAAAACAATAACTCAAATGAAACAAATTTGAATTTGCTTAAGAATTCAATTAACTCGTGTGATTTGTTTTGTTGAAATTTATTTCTCAGATTTTTTTTCCCAATTACTCCTCTTTCCGTATCTTTTCTTCTCTATTTGCTCCTTGGAAACTAAATAATTCGGAGATTAATTAACTTAGAAAAACCATTAGAATTGACCTTATTCCCAAATTAGGCTTTCATCTTTTAATATAATTTAATATAATTATTTTAAAATACGCCAAAAATATGCGAATCCGAAGATATTACGCGTAATAAATATACTAGTCTTAATTTTCTTATGGTAAATGGAAGATTAGGACTTTTAATGTAAATTTTAAACCTATTATTGGAAGTAAGGTCGATTTGTGGGACTTTAAAACTATTTTCAATCGTATATAAACTAGCTATTTAATCTCTTTAGACAAAAACTCTACAGACTTGGGTCTAACGAACAAAAGTATACCGGTATTAAGCTTTTTGTGATAACTATAGAATTGAATCGTAAAAATAATTATATTAAGATAAAAATTGGCAATAGTATATAAGCTAATTCGGGTGTTTCTTGACCCTCTAAAATTTTTGTTTAAGTGTTGATGATTAAAAGATTTTTCGCTAATTGTCCGAGTTAAGTCTGTAGAGTTATTGTTTATTTATAAAGGTGTGATCTTTGTTTTAAAAGATGATTTTTTTTTTTTTTTGTTCAAAGTTTATTTGTGGGATTTTTCTTTGTTTTAATAACAAACATCCCCTCATTTTGATGAAATCTCAGTTTTAATGAGGCTAAAAAAACATTTTGTTTTTATTTTATGTAAATAGTCTATATTTAAATGTTTCTGTACAGGAAAGAAAATGAAAGATCACTAGAAAAAATAATTTACCTAAAAAGGTAAAAACCAAACTATTTATTGACAAAAAATAGTAATATTAAATAAAGATTTTAGTAATAACTATGTTTTCGTAAAGGTTAGTCCTTTTACACAAATAATATTGACCATGGTGATAAACTTGAGGGGTCAGATACTTGAGAACTCAGATGTATAAAATTTTTAAACTTTTGCAGTACCAAACCTGAACTGTAGGTCACAAGTACTTCCAGCTCTGTCAAAGCTGAACTCAAGTGTGTAAGCCCCTTCTGATGAACGGTATGATTTTTTTGAGTGTCCCATACTTATAGATTCGGCCACGGGGAGTTAAAATATTAACCGCCACAAGTTAAAAAAAAAAATCTTTTCTAAAGTTTTAAGTATTAGAGATTTAGTATTTTTGAGGTCGTTAAGTTTATAACCTAACCAAAGCAAACCTAAAAGCTAAAGAATCTTGACGTGAAAAATAAATATAAAAGTCTATGGGATTTTAACTTTTCAACTTAATCTATCAGAAACCATAGTTTTATTTTTGGTATGGGACACTCAAAGAAAACTTAAACCCAATAAACTTAGAATATAATTAAAATTATTTACGAAACTTCTATGACATGATTAAGAAAAAAAGTTAATTATTAAAAAACTGGATTTTGTAGACTCAAATTTTCGCGCGAAAAGATTTCAAAAACCGTATAGGTGGCGACACTAGCCGAGTGGACAAAATGTTCGATTTTCTAAAAATCGATAATTTTTCACTTGAGCTAGATGGCGACACCATTTTCAACATACCCGTTACAACTAGTACCAAGGAGGATTAGACAAGGAGAAGAAATGTGGGGACGGCGCGGTTCCTACTGCGTCGGCCTAAACTCCCACTCTGGGAGAACGGGGGTAGAGACGTTTCGTGGTAAAATGTTGTCGCGTGGGTAAAACGAATCCTTTATGAGACGCGCTAGCTAGCGACCACGTGACAACAGTTTACCTCGAGAATTTCCTATCCCCCCTTTCCACCCGAGTGGGAGGTTGGCTCTTCTCTCTCTAACTCAACGCAGCCCCACATTTCCTCTCCTTGTCTAATCCTCCTTGCTAGTACTACTCCCTTCTATCCCATGCTTCTTTGCTTTTGTCCTTTAGTCCATCCTTTCAAGCTCCGCCCACCAAACGAAATCAGTTCCGCATTGTATGTATCTTCAGACGCTTGTCTTGTACGTTGTTCGTGGTCGTAATTTTACTAATCTGTTAGAATTTATAGTTAAAACGTGGTACAGTGCTAGTTAATTATAATTCGGTCGTCTATTCATCAGGATTCTTAATTTTGGTGAGTGATATCTTTTATAATTATTTTGGTTCGTTGAATTTTTTCCAGTAACGAGTACACCGCTCCCGCTGGCGCTAGTACTAAGCACTAAGCCTTGGCTTCCTTTTAATAAGCGGGCCGGCGGGGTGAAAATTCTCAAGTATCTGAAAATGGGCCTTTGTTCAAACAATAATATGACCTAGCGAGACATAAAGTTTATTATAGAGGTCAGCCGATTTATTAGATTGAAAATAACTTATATCCATTCATAAAATGAAGTGAAAGACAGAAAAAAAACGCATTTCATTAATGGTAAATTGCGGTTATCGCGAGGTTACTTTATTGCCGGCTGCTTGTAATTTGACAGCTCGACCTATACCGATGGAATCCACTACCGTATCGTAATTACTTCTGCTAATCCGTGAAAACTCGTTTCTCATTTGCAATTGAGATAAATTGGATGGTTTACTATGAAATTCGTGGTAGTAAAATTTAATATTCTTAAGGTTTCCCGACATCTCTGCAATGCAGAGCTATGAAACACCTTACTTTTGTTGTTTGGGGGTGAAAATTGAGTTGGTGGGGATAGAGGATTTTTACGTGAACCAAAATCTAGGCTTTCAGTCTGGCTGTAAAAAAGTATTCGAAGTCTGATAATACAATACTATCACTAAAAATATAGACGTCTAGTAAATGGAGGGAAAAGGGGGTTTTATGCTTATACCATACTCACAATGAAATGAACTTTAAAATTCTATTCAAAAAGGGGAGCCTGTGCCAAAGGAAAACGATTAATCTTCTTCGTGAATATAACAGAGTTGGTTTCAGCTATGATCATCGGAATTGGAGAACAAATGGTTTTTAGTTGAAAAGGAGAAAACTTTAGAAATAAAGGGGTTGAATGAAAAAGATCTTTTTTAGCAGAAAATATCTTTAGGTATTTCTACCTAGTTGGTAAAATAGCTTTGAATTTAGGACAAGCTTAGACGCTTGCGGGGTTTTTATGAGACATATTGTCAAACACAGGTATAAGTAAGAGTAGCTTCTTCCCTTTTTTACCAATGCAGAAAAAATTCTTTTGTGTTTTTGAAGAACCCAACTCTTTCTAGTACCCTCTCTCTTTCTGCTAATCGATCTTTAGATTTTTATCATCGGTGGGTCTTTCAAATTAATCAATTCAGTTTGCTCATACTTTTTATTTTATAACTTTCTCATATAGGGATATGATTCGGTAACAATCAATTTTTTTTTCTTTTTCAGTTAGGGGAAATACATATTTTTTTTAAACGACCTCTTTAAATTTTATTTAACATTTACCTTGCTAAACCACTTCAGTTTCTAAGTTGCCACCCCCTCTAGGTTTTTTTTTTTTTTTTTTTTTTTACTTGCAAAATGAAAGTGAGAAGTGTGTCGCCGGTTGAGTGAATATAAAGGGAAGATGTAACTCGATAACAAGTTAAATAAATATTAAATTAACTTAATATTAAACGGGAAAACTATTAAATGATTCCTCCGTCCACAATCTTAAGGGTGATACCCTCCCTCCCTACCCTTAAGGACGATCCCCCGCCCTCCCCATCCTTATGGGTGATTCGTCCCTACCCCCTTCCTTAAAGGGAGAATGCAACCTAACAATAGATTTTTTATGGATTCCTTATCGTTGAAATAGGCCTAATCCACTAGTAAACAATTTACAAACAAGTATTAAACTAGAAATAAATTTGAAACTTACCCGAAAAACAGGCTTAGCTGAATTCATGAAGATCCTGAAATCTTCGCGTATAAGGGTCGGCTACCAATGAGCAACGGCCCTCTCGCTGACCCTTATATGCAAAGAATTCAGTATCCCCATGAATCCAGCTAAGCCTAAGGTTTAAATTTATTTCTAATTTAATACTTGTTCATAATTCTTATTCTACAAGTGGATTAGGCCCATTTAAACGATAAAGAATCGATAAAAAACCTGGCTGTTAAGGTTAATGATGATCCCCTCCCCCATCCTTGAGGATGATCCCTCCTTCGGAAATATACATAATCCCCCTTCCTTGGGGAATAGGGATAACCCCCCCCCCCTCCTTAGGGAGTAGGGATGATCCCTTCCTTAGGTATAATCCGCCTCCACATCCTTAGGGATGATCCCCCACAATTATTTAGTGATCTGAGATTATATTGAGATGTTAGAAAACGTAGAAATGTTTCACTGTGCCTTTGAATAGGGAGATGGCGTGGGTTTCTTGTTCAACTAATATATCTTAACGAGTTACGGCATAAGTTTATACCCGCTGGTAATAGACCTAAAAGATAAGCCACTCGCTCCTATTAAATTCTAACCACGAAAATTTCACGAATATAAGTCCAGGGTCGGTTAACTGTTTCGTAACTGACCCGTTTTTCGCATTGCTCTGCCTATATTCTTATTACTTAACTAAACGCGAACAAAACATTAACCGTGTTTAAGATATTTCGATTTAAAAAGGAGGTTAGGTGAAAAAATAAAATAAAAAACGTACTGTCAATTTATCTTTTACGTCAAACCTATATAAGGTTGAATTATTTTCCCCCGGAAGCTAAGATCAACATTTTTCCAATTAACCGAGCGAATGAAAATTTAATGCCAATATTTTTCTTCTCGTGTAAATATTTTTTAAAAATATTTTCAAAGCGTAGAATGGTGAAAAAAATATTTATAAATTGCAACTCCCTAATTTGTTCTGAAATTTTGTTTTAGTTTAACGTTAATTATATATAGCCAATTGCAATTATCAAAATGCTATTTTTCATCATAAAATTTGATATCCATCGATGATTTTAAAGTTTCATTATTAAGATACTAAATTATATTTCATTACCATAAATGCATTTAACTTATTTCCATAAATTTAGAATATAAATTTGATTTTTTTATTGAAATTAAAATTAATGGGTATACCACCTGAAATCACCTGTCGATTGCAATGAAATTTCAACCACTTAATCTTGTGATTTCAATTTTAAACTTAAAATATAAAGCGAACTGAAAATAAATCTAACAATGTTCAATTTGAAAAGGAAATAAAGAATTTATTGGATATTTTCCAAGGTGTATTAAATATCGACGTAAAACAGTGATGTTTTTATGGGAAAATTGAGATTTTTTTCCATCATTTGATAAATTTTAAGTGGTTCAAATTTCATTATAATCGGCCAAACCCATATAACGACTGACTGGTCGATTTAACGTGGAATGCCCCTTTAAGAATACCCCCCCCCCCCCTCCGTGTTTAAAGGGGTATGGTTCCTGAAATAGCTCTCTCGTTTCAACGTTGAATCCATACACGTTAGGTTACAAGGTGTTTTTCTTTTTACCGAAGAACCCTGTAATTTTAGGGATGACCTCCATAGAGAGAGCCTAGTAGAGATCGATTGCACTGGTAGTAAAGTTTAGAAAAAGTTGTGAGCTTTATAACTCGCTTTTAAAGTGAAATTTAATTATGATATCAACTTATCTCTAAACGTCATAAATGTGGAGTGGGCCAATCGTAAGTTTTATATCGACCACGCTCCTAATGACGATTAGCAACTATCGCTTTGTCATTTAGGTCACTATGGGTCTAATTGAACATCTTTATTGAAAGATGATATCATAAACGAATCGATAATATTTTATCCAGGGATAAGTTCGCTTACAGAATATACCCTTCCAAATTTAAATTGGAGCGCGTGCTCATCTTCTTTAGTGAGAGACGGTATAGGAACTTAGAACAAACCAAATTTCGAAAAATTTGCAAACAAAGGATTCCTTTAAAAGAAAGAAGAAAAAAACGATGGTGTAAAAAGGAGTACAGAGTAGAGGTTATACGCTTGATGGTCATTAGTATAAACTAAGCGAATCCTGGCAGGTTTTTTGAAGCGAAGGTTACCTTTGACGTCATTCAGCAACCGCCATTAAAAATGCGCGAGCGTGTTTTTCAATAAGAAAAAACTTAAAACCTATTCCCCGGCCGGGCCTACCAGGATTTACCTTAAAGGGAAAATGCAACCTAACGATTTTTCTTTATCGATTCAGTATCGTTTGAATAGGCCTAATACACCAGTAAAAAAATTACAAATAAATATTAAACTAGAAATAAATTAAAAACTTGACATTAAAATAGGCTTAGCTGTATTCCTGGAGATCCTGAACTACAGATATAAGGACTAGCGACCAATGACAATGATCGATGACCCTTATATCGGGAGTTGAGGATCTACATGATCTCCCTTTAAAGAGCGCCTGAAAAGGAAATCATTTTTGTTCGATTTTTACCTCGATATTTGGAACACTCAATCTTTCTCATTTAATTATTTTTCAACAAAACAAACTTAAAAGATCTGGTTTGAAGATTAATCGAGGTCATTCCTATAATAAATCTAAATGGGATAATGGTTTTCGCGATATAAAAGATTAATTCGATTAAGGATAAAATGATTCAAATCTTAATTTTTACGATTAAATTAGGATTAAATCACTATTAGAGAAAAAGTGAACTTCATTATAGTGTTAGTCTGAAGATATATTTCGCAATTTTTCCCCCAATTAGTATAGGTCTCTCCTTTTTAGGTTTTGTCGTGATTAAAAAAATTGGGTCGTGACTAGAAAATATCGTGATTTAAACGAGTATATTATCCTGATTTTTTTTTTTTTTTTTTTTTTTTTCACTCAAAAGACAAGTGACTTGTCCATGCTTTGAACCAAATTTAATAACGTATTCCAGCAAACTGCATATTGTACGTAATCCAGTATATTTAACAAATGTCGAACCGTCGCGAAACAAAAAAAAATAGCTACCACCTCTGTTACGCTTCAGCGATTTGGACTCTTCCGAAGTTCCGCGAGGTTTTAAGTCGGGGAGGGATGGACGGAATTCAGGCGGTCGCTGCATAGTTTCGTAGTCGATGTATAGATTTAATGGAAATGGTTAACCCCTCAAGCGTTGATTACTTTTTGAAATAAGTTATGAGCTTTTGGTACAACGAATATTTTAAGAACAACTTCATTTTCTTTTCATCCTGCCTTTACGTTTTTCACCTTGTAAAATATACGAGAAACCGTATGTCTGACCCAAAAATGCTTTATTTTTATTTTTCACAATATGCAAGCCTATATCATTGTCATAAATCTTAATGATAAGCTCATTTTTCTTTTAATCGATGTATTTTCTACATCGGCTTATTTCCCATTTGCGGCATATTTAGACGTCTCAGTAGAAGTTTTTTTTTGTACGCGTTACTCGGCAATTTTGTTTCGTAAGAAAAATGAGAGGTTTCTTGAAGCGTTTACCTCGATTGAAGGAGGTTATTTTTTAATTAAAAACGCTTATTCTTTTAAAGGGATAATAAAGGCGAGTGTAATATGCTATTTTTTAATCGATTAGTTTCTTTGAATTTTACGGTTAGTTAACTAAGTTACGATTTCATCCCGCTAAGCCTATCACCATTTTCACACGGATTAAAACATGAATTCAAATGTTCGGAATAAACGCGGCTATATCGAAGATCGAACAACGTTTTAAAATATTTCACGGGGGTCAACCGATTCACACAGACCTATTTTCACGCGTTTCACGCTCGCGCGATAATGGTACTTGTATGAGCGCACGAACGTGAAACGCGTGAAAATAGGTCTGTGTGAATCCGGCTTTAAACCGCTATACATAGTTTTCACTAAAGGGGGTAAATTCCGTTCCCCCAGTGTTGCCAACCAGTTTTGCACACAAACTGAAGCAGAGAGATAGGCTAGCAACTGATCTGATTTGCTTTTGCTCCTTTAACTATTTGATAAGCCATAATTATTGTGTGAAAATTAAAAAGGCATAGCGAACTCCAAAACTCAACTTCGTTAATTAACTGTAAATTAAAGCATAATTGGTAAGCTTTAACTTTTTTATGAACATTTTAAGGCTTCTTACCGATTAAAAATAATATTATTCGTCTTCAGTATCCGTTTAAGGTTGCAAGACTGGTTTTTAAACCAAATCATTGCTAATTCATTGAATAACTTTCTGTGGTTCCTTTTTGAACTCATTTTTGCTGGGTCAAACTTTCTAGAAAATAGGAATAAAAAAAAAAAAACTATGCTAGTACCCGTTTGTTTTTTTATTTATTTTTATTGGATTTGCATATCCCAAATTATTCGTAAATAATTAATTTATTTATCTAAACAATTCTTGAAAAATACCAATATTTTGGCTCTCAGTTTTTTATATATGCACTGTATAGTAATGTAAGATTAGGTTTTACATTTATAAAGACAAATCAATCCTCAAAATGGAGATAACAAACGAGGAGACTAAGCCTGTTAATTAAAATTTCTTTAATGAAATTAAAGGTAAATGATATTTGGCAACATCCTTTAAATAAGTTTTATTCGCTAGTATAAAAAGTTACAAAGAAATATTTAAATACAAATCAATATTTAACTTGGAAAGTATAGCCTTAACAAGCTTGGATCCATTGAGATTTTGAAATCTCGCTGTTAGTCTACGACTATAACGAGCAAAAGCCTTCCTCTTAATCTTAAGCCTATATTGTTTAATGTGCTGTCGGAATAAAGCGCCCGGTTCTCATGTGATTCTTTAATCCTTACCTAAACCTTAGCCTTAATTTTATATAAATTTTATGTACAAAGACCCTTTGCGCGATAAACTGTGTCATATCCTTAAAATTAATTAAATTTCCAAAAAAAACGGGTTTTCAAATAGAAAATTAAGTTCTCTCCAAGGCTATAACATTGAATTCGTTAATCATCTTTATTTTTAGCAATTATTTTCCGATGAAGCATTTCATTCGGGTTTCCCCTTTTTACTCACTAAGATAGATTTCTTTAAAATGCATTGTTTCGATGATAAATCTCTGGAAAGTTTCCCCGATGGGAAGGTTAGTGGTCCCGCAGTGTCTCCACTCGCCACCCCCTCATTCCTCCGCTTAGTCCCACTCCTTACCCGGTCGATTGACAAATGGGCCCAACGGTCATTTCCTCTTTTGTAGATTCGGACACTCGAGAGTTGGGTTTCAGCGTCTGACACCCATCTCACCCCCTTACCCCTTCCCCAGGGCATAACAGTGTTGAGTCTAAAGGAAAAGTCTCGATAAAGAATCAATAGAAAATATCACTCGTCGTTAGGTCATATTATCGCTTTATATTAGTAAATTCACAACTAAAGCATCCTTCAAGTTTATGAAACGACATACTGCGGGTGATGATGAAGTGAGTCAGATTTTCTCAGTCCATGGTTTCACCCTAAGTATTCCGATTTGTACAGAAAGGCGGCCAGGCCCTTTAAATTCTTTTTAGAGTAAATCTGACTCGAAATAGCGACGGCCGGGCGAGATGCGCTCCTTCGTTTCGCGAGAAAGAGGGGAGAGTTGTTTTCCGTCGATACATATTCACCCCCGTAATTGTCTAGACAGTTCAGTGCAATATTAGCACGGCCTACTTAGTTACAATCTCAACCGCTAGAGAGGCCAATATCGAATTCCGTATTTCGACCATTTAGAGTGTTTGGATTTTTTTCTTCTGGCTTCTGGTGACAAAACTTTAAGAACCACATATACCAATCGAAATGTGCCTTGTTGTAAACTTGAAGCGTGATTTACCTGTGGTAAATTTTATACCTTTACTTAAGTTCCTAATTACATATTTTGTCGGGCTACGTTCTATATTTTAGTATAAACCATTTGTCGAGCCGCATTTTCCCCTAAGCTTAATCCCGTCATTCGCTCGAAACCCCATAATCCATTCCCATGGAAATCTGTCTCTCAACAAAGTTTAGTTAGTCAAACTCCTCATATAATAATTATCAGCACGACGACGGATTACGTCAATACATCGTATATAAGAGCCTACATCACCCTCTTAGTGGAGGGTGTGTGGCTAAAAACACCAATCCTGATGAGGTTCCCCCTTTAATAATACATTTTCTCTTGAGCGGTTGAGGGAAAAGGGCCCTATGAGATTTTC
This sequence comes from Odiellus spinosus, assembly GCA_963920705.1. Classification (NCBI taxonomy): domain Eukaryota; kingdom Metazoa; phylum Arthropoda; class Arachnida; order Opiliones; family Phalangiidae; genus Odiellus; species Odiellus spinosus. Next base: position 17,613,708 of record OY987227.1, on the reverse strand, counting down.
CGGTAATTACTCATCATCTAATATATCCCGCGAGGAGATCTCATCGTCGATAGATATATATTAAGACGTCTTTCCTACATAAATGAATAGGATAGGATGTTTGCTCAAATCCTCGCTGTTATTAGTTCCTCATATATATACGTACATTCGCTGTCTAAGTCCGCGTCCCCCCGTTTCCCGGGTTTTCCTGAATGTGTGGAAAATGTATATATTTGCAACGTAGGCTTAAATTATTTTTGTTTTCATCATGTACTGCGTGAGAGACTGTTTACGAATAAAATCCTTGAAATTAGAGTTTAGATGTATTATCAAAACTTATTCCAGAAAACTATGAAACGCTAAGTTAATGAGCGTATCCTAAGAAAGTTGGCTTAAAATAGATCCATGGAGAGTTTGATATCTCGCCGTTAACATGTTAATGAGAAATAGTATACACGTCTTTGGAAGTCTATAGTTTGAAACGTTTTTACTATCGCAATAGAGCGCGTGATTCGCTGGTGACTTCTAAACAACTTGATATCAAACTCTCTATGGATCCGTGTTAAGCCTACTTTCCAAATAAGTTTAGTTCAATATTGGTTTTTGATTTTTTTACTAGAGCATAATGCCTATTTCAATGTTGACCTTTGATAGTGCAAAGAGTTCAAAAGTTAATTGTCCCCCCCCCCCCGAGTATTGTTATATGACATTTAAACTTTTGCATTTATTTGTAATTTATTATTGATGCCCTTAAAAATAGGACAATCGGATTTTTTGACGTATAGTGGCTGACCTTAAAAGAAAATTGACTGGACCTAGCTTGCATATCAACATTTGACATTTGTTTCTAGCCGATAAATTTTTATTTTCGGCGCAAGTTAACGGTAAATAATAACGTTAAATAACTAAGTCCTTCTATAGGAACAATCTCTACTGTAAATAGGGTAGGGTTGAGCGTTATAAGGTGCAACTTTGATCCTCTTTTATCACGCCATTGTAATCGTTTAACGATTTTATTACGATTTTTTCCCCGGGCCCCCTATATATAGCTATAGACTTTATTGCACTCTTTGTTATACGGGTGCTGATTTGATCTCTCGTCGACCATCATATTCTACCACTATCGGCTTCTCTTGCAGGGATTCCTCCACCCCTAAACCAATTTTTGGTCCCACTCCCACCTTTTGGCGCGAAATAAAGTCTATACTATAAACCTCCAACACTAAAAACCTTTTTCTATCCAGCGGAATATTTCTGCGCTAGCTATGATAGCTATATCACGTTTTTCTCCACATAAAGGTCACGAAGTCACAAAACTATATGCTGGAGAAAGAATAGTAATAAGCGATATATATTTCAGTGGAAGAAACACACTGAAAATTACCATAATGTTTAAAGTATACACGCATCCTGGCTCGATTCGGGGCTTGTCAAATTGAATGTCGCGCCAACCTCGTGAATTTAATCTTTAGGATAGGAAAAACGATCCTCCGGGCTGTGTGACCAGGGTTTTTAGAGTATATGGTTATTACTCAGCAATTCTGTGCATTTTGACAGTGTTTTAAGCCCCGTTTTCAATCAAAACTTTTTTGCCCAAGAAAGTAATTTCGTCGCAACTATAGAAATTTACCTTAGTTATGACGAATAAGTTATTTTTTTTAATACATTGCGAGATTTTCTGCTAGAGGTAACAGCTCGCTGGGAAGACAAAGGGGTCTATAAGAAGACGTTGTGAAATTTAGTTTTCGTCAGATGGAGTTAATTTCCATACTTCTTTATGATTTAATTTACCAGGGGATTATGTCGATTTAAAATGTTAAGAGTTGAATTTGCGCTGATTTTCTCTTTGATTTTTAGCATCGCGTATCTATCCACCTAAGCCTTTTCTTATTTACATTGACGTCGTGAAATTTAAATTACAATAAACATTATTTGTTTTTCACCCCCATTTTGACTAAATTGGCCGAAATATTTACAATTTAAAGTTAAGATTCTCCAATAATTTATGCACTAGAGAAATCAGATCTAAAAGCATTTAGGAAAATTGTTTGTTTGATATTGCTTCAAATGGAATAGTGGGCGTGGTTCAGAAACGCAAATTGTTTTGACCATAATATTCCTTTTTGTTATTACGAACCAGTTGCTCCGCCAATTGCTCGCATTTATATATGAAAGAATGCTCTCGGTGGAAATAAAATGCAATGACCAAAACAAGTCTCGTCTTGTTTCCAGAGAATTGGCCTAATTATTATTTATGTTAAAACGAAAACATCCGTGACTTATGTAGTTCCAGTGTACGATGTACTCCAAATCCCCGTTTATACTTCGTATACTCGAATATAAACTCTAGGTAAATATGAAGTGGTCTTAAAAGCAGCCTGTGGCTCAGGGTAGGGCCTCTTTCTCGATAGTATATAGGTGAAGTCGGGGTTCCTTTAACTCGATTATGTTATCGTACAGTAGAGCAACAACATTCCCTGTCTCTCATGAATCTTTAATCGGCCTTTTGGGAGACTGACTTCTGCCTCTGCCCTCCTTCCCTCACTCACTATCATCATTCATAGATCTCTCTTTCTCTCTCGCCAACTTTCTCTAGCGAGCTCCTTTATCCTCGCATGCTTGTACCGTATTAAGTCGTTTCTCCTCTCTATACACGAGTCTGGCAGGGTTCTTCTAAGGTATATAATTCCGCCCTTAATCTTTAAATAATGGGCTTTCCCGTATTTCATGTCCCTCTTCTCTTATAGCCTCGTGCGTTCTGGTTTCTACGAAGTATATCTATCCCGTACGCGTACCTGAAGGTTCCACCTGTGAATTTTCTCTTCATTCTCGCGAAAGAGCTAAAAAGAGAGAAACCATTGCGTGTTGTTCTTTTTTAAGTATGATACTGAGTTTTAGCATTTTACTCAAATTCGTACAATCACAATATTTTTGTAATTTTTATATTTGGTGAAATGTGGTGTAATGTAGACCCAAATACTTCGTTTATTATTTCCTGAAACCATGCAAGTTATTCTTGTTTGTTAATATTATTTTTCCACTACGAGTATTTACTATTGTGTATCAAAAGGCCCCACTTTTGGCCATTTTTATAAATTATAATCTTTATATCAGGTCCGCAATACGTTAAATGGCAACGAAAGACTATTTATTTAAACAACTCTTTATCCACGCGTCATTTTAATGAAGAATTCTCATTGGCTTCAGCACTTTAGTCTAGTACCTATTTAATAGTTATTCTTGTTGTGAGTGTATTACGACAGCCGTCTAACGAATAACTTGCTGGAAATTTTCTTTGTTAGGGTGGAATGTTAAAACTGGTGTTTACCAACTTTTTATTCGAGATTCGCGTGTATCGCTGCTCTGCTGGTTTCTTTTTCTACTGTATCTTATTATAACCCAGGAGTCGTGAAATATTGGAACATTGGCGCGTGGCCATTCATATCTTCTTCGGATATAAAAGGTCGCGCTTAACATGACCCCTCCTTAATTTCCATTGTTATACTCTTGATAATTTTACACGATTTTTTTATATTCTACATTGCGCAGCAAAATTAAATTTATTTCAAACCCAATTGAAATGGGTGTAATATGGTCTAAAAATAAAGTAACTATAAATTTCACTCAAAAAGATTCAATTGTTTTCTCGTAAAAAGGATTTAAAATTCGAATTACTTTTTTTTTTTTTTTTTTTTTTTTTTTTTTTTCGAGAGAAAATTTTTAATTTTCAGAAAAGGGAAGTGGCCAAATTATCGCGCCATTTTTATCTCTCGAGGTAATTGTAGGATAGCTATCTTTCGAGCAAAGCGCTGGAATTTCCGCCCACTAAACAATCTTGATTTCATTGATTTTTACGAATTCAAGCGCGTGCCAAATCTCGCGATAGTTCCAATTTTTCCCGTGTGGCGGCGTGTCTTGAAATAAACCACTCGCAGAACTTCACGTAAGTTTAAGCCTAAGATTTGCAATATTTTCGTTTGGCGTTTAAGGGTAAAGAACATGTTTTAAATACACAAAAAGTATTTATAAATTGTTATATATATTTTGAACATAATTACGTAATTAATTTACCGTTAATTAGACGCTATTTGAGGCTGGTAGTACAGATATATATTAGGTTTTCGAATTTTTAAGCGTTAAAATTAAGTCCAAAAGGTACCGGTTGTTGAATTATCAAGATTATAGTTAATCGGTTTATCCAATTTTATAATCAATTTAAAAACCTTGGAAATTGAATGATGCAATTAAGACATTGCGTATTGATTGCAATCACGAATGTGTACACTGCTCTTCTGTTCTTATCTATAATTGCTGTCACCACGTTCGAAGATAGGCTACCAGCAGCTATCTCCGTGATTTTTAAGGAGATACGCAATCAAGGACAAAAGCGTTCCTAATTGTTTAGATGGGAAAAATCTCGCACGCTGTGTAATTTGGGCTTTTGTGTTCAAGCTTGTTTTTCAATTGCTTGTCCCTTTTTGACTTAAATATAGAAGAACCCAGACTTTGCCCGTGTTAACAACTAGAGATGGAATGACTATATATAGCTTTTTACCAAATTGATAATAGACCCAACGACCATAACATAATATCCGAATTTTTTTATGTTTTGTGTTTTTTGGATCCTATATTCTTTGAAGCCCTTTAAACAATAGATTAAATCAGTTTGTATCTTTTAGCACGTACAAAGTTAAGCTCGCTTATAGGCTTCCTGTGACCGGTCCTTTCTATCACTACAATTTGGAGACTAGATAGAAGATTAGAGTCTTGCGTTATATACTATCTAAAAACACTACATTAACGTGCTATTCTGACTACTCTACCATATTCTACATCGAATAGACAATGCACGAGAAGCTAGGCTTCCTTGACCTTTACGTCAACAAACCGTGAAGAAAACTCTTGTCTATACTTTACGCGTGTTGCCAAGTTGAAGTAGAATATATAATATACGTATATTTTTCCCTTTTAATTCCATTGAGTGTTGCTAAAACAATCCACCGCGTAGCTTCGGACTATTTCGTGTTTCACGGACTTTGATTTTTGTATCTCTTCCATTAGAGACTGTTCGCTGAATTACACGCGATGGAATGGAAGGCGTGTAGATATAATTTTCGTTAAGACAACCTTACTCCTATAGAAATCTCTCGCTTTTAACTCTATTTCGTCTAATTTATTAGACGACCTCTATAACCGAATTAGATTCTCTCGATCGTCGCCTAAAAGTTTCAGAATTATAACTAATCCTGTATATTAGTGAGAGGTTAACAAACTATGTATAGAACTATAGCGGATTCATACATAATGTTAAATATCTTAAATGGAAAAGTAGTTTTGAAAAGTACTACGGCTTAGCCACCTCGAATTAGCTTTTTATGCGCTGCCAAGGTGATATTTAAACCCTACTTAAAGCCTCGTTCAAAATCCTTTCCGAAACCGGTACGAAGTTCAAGCTTTTTATATTTTTCCCTGGTTCACACGCTGTGAAATCCATAAGAAAAACTTTGTGTCTTTTTAAATGTGCTCGAAATTTAAAAATTACCATAAGTCTAATATTATCTTATAATAGACTTATGAAATTACGTATAATTATCTTAAACTAATTAGTAAATCGTGTTTGTAAAGCCCCACACGCTGCTTTGATATATGATTTTGACTGATGCGTGTTTGTATGCATAGCATTACAGACTGATACTCTTAAGAATAGTTTTTATATACTGTTGGTGTGGTGCTGCCAATTTAATGTGGAATAGATTATATATTATTTTTGAATTTAAGGGAAACACGTTCCAAACTCATCCTAAAGGGGTAGTAGGACATTATTTTTCGAATGTAACTTACCGTTTTATTAACACTTCGTAGATAAGAAAATGTTTGATTATCACGCAAAATCCCCAGTTGTTGCGACAAAAATTGTAATATTTCGGAATTTTATTACGTCATAAACATTATCAGTCTCCAAAAGTCAGAAATAGAATTAGTTTTTCTGTAAACTATAGTAATAACGCTGTTTCGCAACTACGGAGGCATAGTCTATACCAGCATTACCATGTGGTAAGCCTAAACTAAAACACTTTATTCGTTAACCAGTGACTATCAAAGTATAGTATATAAAAATTTATTAAAATTATTAACGAGACTACTACTTTGTATATATAAAACTTTAAATGTACTAGAATTTGGCAGCGCGCAGTCCTGTTTTTTATATGTAATGTATAGCGTTGTGTGAGAATGATAATTCTTTTAGAGAACCTCTCTTGCACCCATTTCGAAAGTATTTGCTGAATTGCAACTGAATGTGTATTAATAGGGTGGATAATAGGCTGCATACTGTTTTCATCTCCATAGAGACGGAGAATTGCTTTATAGCGCAGTATAGATGTATTCCTATTCATATTGTGACGTAAGTGTATATGAAAATAATTACTTAGTTACCCCCCCCCCCCCACCGCGCGCACACACAGACGTTAAGCTTTTAGTGTAAAATAAACGTTTCCCATTTCAAGCATATATACCTACTTTAACCTCAGTATATATTCGTGTTGGAGTGTTAATTTGGCGACTACTTTTTCCATATGAGATTTAACATATACTCATCTATTATTCTCATTTTGCTAATTCCGCTTGAACAGAATCAAGAAGGATCAGATAAGGAGAGGAAAAGTGGGGCTGCGTTGAGTTAGAGAGAGAAGAGCCAACCTCCCACTCGGGTGGAAAGGGGGGATAGGAAATTCTCGAGGTAAACTGTTGTCACGTGGTCGCTAGCTAGCGCGTCTCATAAAGGATTCGTTTTACCCACGTGACAACAATTTACCACGAAGCATCTCTACCCCCGTCTGTCCCCCGTTCTCCCAGAGTGGGAGTTTAGGCCGACGCAGTAGGAGCCGCGCCGTTCCCACTTTTCCTCTCCTTATCTGATCCTTCTTGACAGAATTGAATGAATTCTATACATTCTGATAACAAGTTATCCTTTAAATTTTAAAATACTCGTAACAAAAATGATTTAAAAACAAGTTCAACTTGTATAACCGTTTGTATGAACCTAATTCAAGATAAAATAATCAATTAAAAATACCTGTAATTTGACCTTTCAACCTCACGTGTTGTCATACAAATTTTATCCTGTTAGAGATTACAGTTAGATAAGGTATTTTTGTCGCATTTTTTGGGTGTAAGGTAACTGTTTTGCAGCTAATATAGAAAAACCTCGGTAGAAAATTAGTCTTAAACCATTTGAAGTTTTTTAATCAACATGAAACTTGGCGCTTTAATCGTCATTATATATTTATGACCTTAATTTAGGTTATTGAATACACCCCCGTGATATTGTTACACGCTCAAATAGTCATACATTAAAATAATTGTCTAATCGCCGTCCCTATAATATTCATTACGCCTTTTTATTTTAACTTTTTTTTCTTGGTGCATGTATAATTTTAATGAAAAGTAATTGGCAACCCGTTGAAGTAAAAACTCAGAAATAAAAATGAAAATTACGAGTTTTACTCCCACTTTTCCGTTATCATTTTATTACAACTACGTTACTAATTTACCGAAGCTGAAGAGACGAGATAAAAACCCATTAATTTATAATTAAAGGGAGACTGAAGGAAATCGTCTGTAATCATTTTTAGATTTCTTTGACCGTAAAATATGTTATTTAGTACAAAAAAATAATCTAAAATAGTTAAATTTGCCAAAACACGGTATACACATAAGTACTTTTAAATTTCTAACGTTTTAACAAGATGGTGGAAGATTTAATTTAGTCCAAAGGGGGGGGGGGGCTAAAACCTTAATTTTTGAGTAAACTTTTGTTTTACTGTATTACTGTTTTATCAGCACAATATGGCTACCGTTTTTTTTTTTTTTTTTTTTTTTTTCTTCAGGCTCCCTTTAAGGTTTAAACTTCTTTTGCCTCGATCCAGGTCATATATATAGAAACAAAAGTCTATAAAAATCGCCTTCGGGGGTTGTTTTAAAAACATAAATTATGTTTCCCCAAGTTCCAAAGAGAATAGGAAGTTTGCCCTTTAAAGAGCGTTAAAAATAACCCCACACCCTAAATCTTGTCCTATCTCAAACACGGCCGGCTTCCAAATAATCTGATTAAATTAAATGCATTGCCTCTGGCCATATCGACGCACGCGCGGTCTTTGTTAAGTTAATTGAAGAATATGATAGGGTAAACTAATTTTCTATCGTATTTTATTGGTTATCTATAATCAATAATTGAAATCTGCCTTTTAATTACAAAGTTATTTATTTATAAATTAAAAGCGAGGCTGTCATAATTTTTTAAAGCCGTTGCATAGTATTTTTAGTTTTTACATAATATTAAAAACCCTATTCTAAATTTAAACCTCTGGATTGAAAGGTTTAAGATTAGTAAAAATTACAAAAATCTATATATTATATTTTTTCCCCTATTAATGACGTGTTGAAAGATAGAACTTTCTGGATTCAGTACTTTCACAAAAAAGACCTCCCGAAAGCGACCATATCACTGAAAGGTTAATTTTCACTTAATAATCACTACAAATATTACACTCCCTCCTTGTCAGTGACTATCTCTTCGATTATCCCTATAATTACCTATGAACCTATATTAAACTTCAACATTTTTGTTTTTCATTAATATATATTCTTTTAAACTTTTATTATCTAAAGGTTAAACTCGAAAGGTCAAGGTTTTTCTCGGTTCGAAGTACCTTTATCTATAATTTATCTTTATGTATAATGAATTCGCGTTGACGAGACGTCGTTTTAATGTTTAATAAAAATGACCTTTCGTATAGGTACTGTAATTTCATCAAGTTAATTGAAAATATGAAACTCGAACCTTTATTTTAACTCCCCTCCCCCCGAGGTAATCCCTGAAAAGAGATACCCTCTGAACATTTTTAATGTTTAATGTAAGAATTTTATATTCAATATCCATTTCCTAATTAACTACCTTTTGTGTCCTGGTTATATGACCCTGGGATAGATAACGAGAAACAATGTTGATTTTAAATAATACTTGGATCGTTCAAGTGTAGAAGGTAAATTTAGAAAACAACTAATTGCGTCAGCGTCGTCGGTAGAATTCTAAAATTACCATAATTTTGGAAACTGATAATTTACTCGGTAAATTACAAAATGATTTGAATTTGTTATTTTATAACAAAACTATACTTTTGTTTTTATGTACATATTATTTGTTTATGCTTCATATAACTATTTTTATTCCTTATATATAGTTTAAAACATTGTATAAAAGCATATATAATAATCTCTCTCAGCTTTCTCAGAAGTTTAGCTTTGAATTTTTAAGTATATATAAAGAGCTTATACGAATACTTTTCTTATTTTTATTGCAAATGGAATACAAAGATCGTTATGGTCACGCTATATTGCTATAATTATTTTCATAACGATTTCATTTGACCCTTTAACGGTCCAACCCTATGTTCCACGGACTTAAATTACTCAATAATTTGCCTTAATTAGTTTTTGCTATTAGAATTTCACTCCCCCCCCCCCTTTTGGTGGCGGGCTTTTCTTAATAGCAGAAGCAGATGAAACCAGTAAAATAGGAAAATTTACCCCCAACCAAGAGGGACATCGGATTATTAACCTTCAAAGGAAGGTTTCATCGGCTTCTGTTAATATACAAATTATGAACGACGGAATGAATTTCCGAATTAAGTACTGAGGAAAGAGCCAGTTTAACGGATACCTCGACCCAATATTCAAATTCGGATTAAACAAATATCATTATCTCCTTCAGTTATTTATCAATAGCTTCGCACCAATCCGATGTTTACGCAACAAAATAAACGAAGATTTATTTTTTATTATTCGCTGAAATTTGTCTAGGTATAAAAGAATCCAATTATGATATCAAATTTTGATATGAATTCAAAAATTGATATTTATCTTAAAGGGAGAAAGTAACCCAACAAAATTTTTTTTTCTATCGATTCGTTATTGTTTAAATAGTCCTAATCCACCAGCAAATTAGCTAGAATTAAATTATGGATTAATGGAGATCCTGAATTTCTTCGCGTTGATGGGTCAGCGACCAATCGAATGTTATTGGAGGTTTCATGGAGATCTCTCCTTAACGACGGGCCTATTAGAATTAGGCATATTTAAACGATAAGGAATAGATAAAAATTGGATTACCACCAGAATTTACTTGTATTACTTTGCTCACACTTAATTTGCATGTCTTAATGGTGTCTAAATGATTAACTTGAAAACAAAAACTTTTTTAATTTATTCTAAAATATTCAAATCAACAATTTTTTCATTATATTTCGAATATTCCGATAAAACGTCGGGATCCCGAAGAAAATTCAATTGTTATTCATAGGCTAAGGCAAGCGGGGAAAAAAATTAATGGAAAACTTTTGTGAAAGGCGAGAATTTTTCTTCTATAAAAAGAAGCTTACGATAAATCCTAACAATAACTTTTCCAGTTATAAGGCTATTCCTGGTATTCGTCTTGATTCTTTCTAGCAGCAATAGTAATTTTGGGCAAGAGAAATTTGCAAACTAGCATAAGCTTCAAGCGGATTTATACACAACGTTAAACCTAGTAATATACCCTTAAAATTCCATTTTTATTTTGCTCTTTCTTGAACATTATAGAGTAAAGCCAAATTTATCCTCTATATTTTTTTATATCCTTGTCAAAATTGTAGCAGAAACTTATAGTTAACTAGAAATCGGTCCGCTTCAGCAATTATTTTAGGGCTGATTGTAGACAGACTTCGTACCTATAGATGAATGAGAAAGTGTCAGTTGTCATTTCAGTAAAGGCCTGCGAACGGCTGTGGTGTGAGCTGAAATTTATTTGAAGGGGGTGATAAAGTGTAGAAAATAACCCGCAAAATATTGAACTCTATAGGAGCACAAAGGTGGCGAGGTGGAACTCGCCATGTATCCATGTTAAGCATACTGTTTTAGGTAAAGTTTTGTTTGAAATTTTGTTTTCTATGATTCGAACTATTTCAACGAAAGGGAATCGGTAGAAAATCTCTTAATGCGACTGAAATACAATACTAATAGTAAATAATTATAGACTAGCCAACCCTTACCTCACGCTAAACCAAAATCAGTCCAAATCGAGCGGATTTTTTGTCACGAACACAAGGTTACCCGTTTAAAAAGAGTTGTTAGTCAAGTCGTCTCACTTCGAAACGCTATGAAATCTCTCCCTTCGCGATGGCTTTACAATATTGTCTTTTCCAAGCTTGTAAGAGAGATAACGCATGCTAAACTATATACAATCTAGTATAGGTTTGTACGTGCTGAAAGCTGGAGCTGATTCTCCCTTTAGGGGTTAACGTTATAGAGACTTATGCCACGGCTAATAGAAAAGTGCTTTCCTCGAGTGTTATTCGTCCAGAAAAATGAAGATAGTTAGGGTAAAGTAAGAGACAAGAGCGATTGTAGGTTTTGCAGCCAATTCATTCTAGCCTTAACTTCATTGTCTCAATTTTACGCATAAGTACGAAGGAGATTTTGACGCGAACGAGTCAAAGACCCTTCCTTTGTTGACGTTTTGTACTTAGCGCCTAAAAAATGACATCCTAGTTATTATTTTTTTATTCTTCTCATTTCCATGGGTTGCCCTGAAGTGCTTTCATGACTTTATATATTCCTATATACATATCGCGATTCTATCGTCTTTTTCCTAATCTTCTTAACGTCTTAGTATAGCGACCCCCAAGCTTTTCCTTTTGTATTCCCCGAGGACGTAGGTTTAAATTAGTATTTGTAAAGGGCACCGTTGAATATGTTTCAAATTATATATTAAAACTGAAAAATGCAGTGTAATAATTCATTTTATAGGGAATTCTTTTAAAAACTACTTTTTCTTATGTCTGATCGGTATATAAAACCCTTGGTCGATTAAACTATGATTAAATTTTATTTAAAATTATAAGAGGAGCTTTCATGGATGCTACTTTGATTTAGGCCGGTTTCTTCCGTTGTTTTGTATTAGAACATCGTTTTTAGTTTGAAATAATTTAAATTTTCTTTTACTTTATAAGATACTTTACTCTCGGCTTTCTATAATTTGGTCTTAGCAACGAACACGTTTTTGGAGAAGATTTCCATAAACCTGTTACTTGTTAAAACCAAGTTTAGCGGGGCGACGTGACACAGTGTCAATGCTGGGTGACAGGCAGTAGAAAATCTAGGCCCTTTAAGCTGACGATATATTCTAGCCAATAAGAGAAGTAGCTGATAATGTAATGAAAACCGGATTTAAATCTAGAGGCACGTCCTTTTAAATAGTCTTGACAAAGCCATAAGCCTATCCTTCTACTTCCTTTGGTATAAATATACTCTATGCTTCGGTCGATCCACAAGACATGTATTGGTTTTTGATTAGATTAAATTCTATCGATTAGCCTGATTAAATCCGATGAAACGATACACTATGCGAAACGAAGTTATACGCGTCTTTCGATCGTTGTCAACTCCCCTTAAACTCGAACTATACTTCCATTTTTCTGTCGTTAATTAGCTTTTATAATATATAACTTGCGAAACTAAATTTTTCCATGTCAAATTTTCTATTTTTGAAGTCCACGTCTCGCTAATCGAGATATTTGAAATTCCGGTAGAACCGCGAGGTTTCCTTAAACCTCTAACCCTTTATGCAAATTATTGAAACCCAATAAGCTTTCTACATTTCAGACAGGAAAGAAAATGTTAAAAAATAATTGAAAAATTATGACAGTAGCTTTTAGCTCTCTTTTTTTTTTTTTTTTTTTTTTTTTTTTTTTTTTTTTTTTTTATTTGGAAAAATGCTCGCTTCATTTCCCGAATTTATCCCGTGTCATTTTGAGGTACGTTTTAGTTACGCGAATCTAGTTTTGAATCACTATATATAACGATCATGCTATTGTACGCCGCCACCGTTGTAAAGGCATAGGCCTAAACTAAAAAATACATTTCAGTTTGATTACAAGTTGTCGTTTGTCGTTAAATACTCTTAGTTCTTTTAGACACCGTGATTTAACTCTATGGCCCCGCCGTGTTGGCTTGTATACCCTCAAGATTTTGTTCCAAGCTATACTAGATTTTCTTTTTAAAACCCAGCATGGTAACTAGATTTTTGGATAAGAATCAACCTCGGTATTAAATTAAGCTCGCCGCCTATACTAAACGAGAAAACAATTTAAGTTGAAAATCTTGAAACAAATTAACTTTGGTAGCGGTTTTAAAAACTTTTAATTAGTCGTGATGTTGCGTAAATACCGTGGCATTACGGCCCATCTTGTTTTCCATTTTATCGCGAGGAAGAGACATTGGCGGGTAAAATGTCTTCGTCACGTGTTCTTAGGCGCTAAATTCCCTCGCTGGAAAGACGCGTTTTAAATCGATTAATCGAAAGGCTAGCTATAACCGCGCTCTTTTTGTGTCGCGCGCGCGAAACTGAGAAGCGTATATAAGGCGCGGTTTTAAAGAGAAAATGGGTCTACTATATACACCCCCGTCAAGTTATAGCTTTTATAGTAGAAACCAGCCTTAGATTCTGTATAACTTAACGACGGAAAACTTGTCTGCGAAGGGAAGTGTTACCGTTTCTAAGGCTGGATATTATCCACACCCCCCTCTCTTCGCTTCTATGGGAAGATTCTTGAGTGTCTTTGGCTCGTGTGTCTCTCGATCGATGCTCAAGGAATAGTCTATATCAAGAACGAATTGAAGTCCCTAAGAACATTGAGACAGCTTTAGTCTGGTATCATGATCAATGGTGGACCCGCCTCAGCATGGCTAACGAAGAATCTCATCTAAGTTTGACTTTGTGAGGCTGGTGCCTATAAATAAGCAGACGCCGTTTTACCATGAAGTAGTTCTAGAACGCTATCCTTCAAGGTTCTTAAGGGCTTCAATTCGTTTTTGTCTATGGAAAACGTATTACAAGTTCAGCGTTCAGGAAAAAAGACTGAATTTATGTAGAAATCATGGAGATCTGCATAACATTTTTCTCCAAATTGCAGTTTGAAAGTCTATTCATTTTGTTTATATAGCGCACGTCATTAGGTTATTGGCAAAACTCGTAAACTATTCATATTTAGAAGGGTTTTTAATTCATTTTTTGCTTTTAATCTCGACGTCTCGTCAATCAGAAAAAAGTAAATAAAACAACATGATAAATATCTTTTGAAAGCTTAATTATTTTATTGTTAACCGTTGTGTAATATCTTTTAGCGTACAGTAAAATATTTGAGATAGCTAGCGATATTTTTGATTTTTGACGAGATTATTCCTTGGAGATCATTCTATAGCTCTCTCTCTCTCTTTCTTTCCATTTAATTCGTCCGCCTCTTTTCTATCTTACAAGCGGCTTACTTGGTTGAAGGGGGAGTCGGTTGTTGGAGAAACGATCTTTTAGATTGTCCCGTCGAAAAGTTGGGGAATTTTTCAAAAGAAAACCTATCCAAAAGGCAAAAGCGTCGGCCTCAATCCCATGCTCTTTTCTACTCCATTTATGGTCAAGTTACTCCCAATTCCTCGAACCTCGTAAGGTTTTTTTTTATAAGCCAAACATTTTATACGGTATATGCTTCTAGTACGCTCAAATTCTAGTCCATTCCAGGTCATTAAATCCGTTTAGAAGGATTCTTAACTTAGTTCTACTCGAAACGTTTCTGATTTCATTTTCATTTGGTTTAGAGATTGACAAAGACTTCTAACTTAAACTTCCAGTATGTTTAATTTTTATATTCTAGACCTTATGAACTATTATAATTTATTAATTTCAACTATTGTAGAACTGTTTCGAGGATCGTGTGAACAAATGGTTTATTTATCGTTTTATAAAAGTAATTAGGGAGTAATCACTGGTACAAGATGAAAGTAAAAAACATAGTTCTGTTAAAATTATTTATGTACAAAATATTTAATGCCCACACAGAAGAATACCCAAACACATTTTAATGTTTTGGCTGAGCATTGATGTACAGGACATTGAAGCTAAAATTACAGTTCATTTATTTTTTGTACCGAAATTCCATGGTTTTATTATTCCAGGAATAATTGTTTTTTTATTATTTTCGTCTTCTATTTAAAACCCACCGAACATCGTGCTTTAAAATCTAACTGGAGTCTTTTAAAATAAAAGTAAATGGACGGTAGCTATAGGAAAAGATAAAATTCCCAAGCGCACGTTAATGACCCTGGTGATTAACGCTCTTACATTACTAAAACAATACTTTCGGGTCTTTAAAACGTTTGATAAACGTGCCACGATTTCCATAAAATTGCCCGCTGTAAAACTTTACACAATGTATATAGTATATACGCGTATGTTTAGAAATAGTACTTATAATCGTATTACATTAACTTATTTTTCCAGACATTATATTCGGATAAAATGTTCAAATCTTTTATCAGATTTTTGTTAAAGAGAATACAAAGTATAATGAAATCAGTGACGTAGCGACTGGAGGGTTAGAAACCTAGACTACGATTTTTGTGGCTCCCCTGAGACGCTCCTAGCGTTCAGCAAACTCTTGAAGGGGGGACGCGTAAATGGGTGCATGAGGTCCTGAAATTCATCCCTACGCCATTGAACGAAACCATGAATTCATAAATTCATGAATAAATAAATAAATTAATATATATCTAGCTTTAGTGAGTGCGCTTCATAGTCCCCCCCCCCCCCCCGACATTTTTCTACGGAAGGGAGTAGGAATTGAGAAGACGGATCTCATTTTTCTAACGCGAAACGGGTCGTAGACAGGGCAATCAAAAATGCATTTTTACCGCTCCCGTCAGCAATGTCAATCCAAGAGTACCAGTAATATCTTAGAGTTTAGATGATCGGAGTTGAGAGGTGGAGCTCATCCTTGGGCTAAAGAAAATATGTCGAATATTTGAGCAAACATATTGATGATATGAAAACAATCTTGTAAATTAAAAGTAAACTAGGTAATTCAAATTTATTTATGATACTATAAAAATTTATCGTGGATTTTTTTATTGTAGTTTTTATTTTACTGCTTCCTTCTCCCTTTCTTTGGTTACTTTAGGTATTCTTTAGAATTTATACACTATTAATAGTTATACTCGTTATACTATTTCCAATCATTATTCAATTTTTCCAATTTTTTTTATTGCATTTTTACCCTCTATACCAAAGGCTTAGGATATTTTATGATAAATCTATACCTGTACCTCTCTAAAAATGACCCAGATGCGATATTTAGCTTGGATTAAGGTACTCAAGCACCGATATATCCCGTCTTCCGATACTAGAAGCCTTCGTTTCGCGTGTTCTCAGTTCTTTTTCAACGCGAATTTTTACCAGATTTTACAGGCCAAATCGATTATATTTAAAGTGAGGTTATCACATTTTTTTCTAAGGCCTATCATACTATTAAAAACCCATATTCAAAATTGTACTCCTGAGTTGACTTCCAAACAAAATTCCAAAAATATAGTTATTTCTTTTTTTTATTTGATGACGTAGAAAGATTCTGGAACGCAAACTCTCGCGGGGTTTTTTTTTTCCTATGGCATATGTATTTTGAATATTTTTTTACGATCCTTCCAAAAATACTACTAAAATTACATTCGAAGGTCAAGAAACGCCCCTGACAGTCACATTTTAAGCAAAATGTCTGACATCTGTGATTTGGTTATTACCAAAACCAGAATTTTTCAAATATTTTTGCGCAATTCCTCTGGGTTTTACTTCGCAAACGGGGCTTATATTTTGAAGCAAAGAATCGATAAATCACTATTTTTCTAAATTCACTCTCCCTTTATAGAGGGTGGATAGGTTTTGCAAGTGATATTGGCTTGGTTGGTCATCAGTACAGTCTTGTAATGGGTAAATAGCGATATGTTATTTGACACCAAGGTTCTATATAACGGGATTTTTTTTTTAATAGTGGGAGTTTGTTCACTTTTTTTGGGAGGAGTGGTTGCTGCCATTTATACTGGAAATACGTTGTCAAAAGTATGATGGGTATAGGCGTGGGATACCTCTCTTTTGAATGTTTTTCGACTTTTTCTTCCGTACTATATCTTTAAATTAATACGTAGAAAGGTCAAAATGTGTTATTTTTTCCATATCGATTTAACGTGGCTTCTTCTTTCCCCTTTCTTTGCCTTTTATTAATAGAGTACTCGCGGACACAATCGTTTAAATAGAAAGTGAAACGAAAAAATGTAATATTATAAGCCTTTTTGCTTACTTTATCTAGATCTCTAGACTATTAATTGATCTTGATAATATACGATTTGATCTGGTAAAATTATCAAATAATTACAAAATAATTTAAAATTTTTGGATTAAAAGAGGAGTTTAACCTTTTATATCGTCTACAAGTCTACTTTTTACTAGTTTTTAGTTGTTGGGTTTCATTCTCTCTTTAAGGACATGTTAATGTCATTTTTCATGTCCGAGTCACTTTGCACTATCAATACAAAGCATATCATGAAAAAAAGAAATTAATTATTTTTTTGGCGTAATTATACCCCATGATTTTATATGAGTGAGCAGACACTCTTAATTCGCTGTACACCGGAGTTTAGCTTTGACAGTGAACTCTCAGTTCAACGTTGTTAGTGCAAGGAGTTCAAAAATTGTGTCTACCCAACTTGAAAAGCTGTACTAATTAGGTCATTTAAGTTTTCAGGATAACCAACACTATATTTTCACTTCCTTCCTAATTTCTCCTATAATTTAATTGTAATTCCTATAATCTATATTTTTATTGAAAGTCTAAAGCAAAGGGAAAAGTGGTCAATCATTATTGTAAGCTGTATAAAATTTTAGATTTAGTGAAGACTAAATTTAAAAATCAACGTTATCTACGGTATGCAGAACAGATCAGAATTTCTTTAATGGTCATCACGCGTTCATCGAACATGAGGCTTAAATTAACTATTTATCCATTTTTCCGGAAAATCTTGATCAATATTTAATTGTTATCACATCATCATTGACTAATCTCTCTTTAAATCTAATCAAAAATATATTTTTAATTTCGTGGCTGTTAAAATTACGTAGAATCAGGAAAATTGTTTCAATTCTTTATGATTTCGCTGCCCCTTTAAGTTGGATGTTAATCCCTATCTTGGAGCGCCCTCGGCCGTATAACGCTCTTATAGTTGGGTTGTCGACGCACGCGTAGAAGTGAAAGATTGAACGGCGGTGGCGCGAACGAGTGAAGATATAGAAGGGGATAGGGAATGAAGGAGAGGAGAGGAAATGTCGGTGCGGCGTAGCTTTAAGCTTGGCCTAAAAGAGGGACAACTGGACGAGAGAGAGAGAGAGATGTAGAGAGAATCTAGAACTATAACACTCAACCTAGAAACCCCCGTGTTAAACGTAAGCCTCGGATGCTGCGGGAGAAACTTGTGGTTCTAAAATGACCAAAATGTCAGAGTGGATTCAGTCCCATTTCCTCTTTTTCTGTCTAGTCTTCGCTGACCATATTCGATAATTAGCGAACTAGAAACATTTTAATTGAGGCAACCGTGAAGGTAAGACGCCCTTGATATTTTTTATATATATTTACTGTATATATTTATAGAAAGATTGGCGATTTTTTTTGCCCCCTCAATGTTAGCGAACCGAAAATATTGACCGTAATCGATTGAGATTGGCGGCTTCCTCTCTTACATAAATCCGTTTTCTCCAAATTTCCGTATACCGTTACTGTTTGTAATAGGCGTTAAGCTTTTCCAAAATTTGAATTCGTCTCTTAGACATTATGCGGCGAAGTACTGCGCGTTTTGTCCCCTTTTTTTTCGAAATTTAATAATCCTTTGTACCATTTGCCCTTCTTTGACATTATTAATGTATATCTGGTGGCTGGAAATTTAGCGCGAAGTAGTTACTGCAGACAATGGTTTTCGTGGAAAAAATAGAAGTTATACAATTTTGTCTAGACGTTACAGAGACATGAATATTTAAATCAGTTTTGGGTAGCATATATTTACCTTAAACTTATCGTCTGATTCATAAGAGTTATAGTTTAAGGCACAATTTTTAAAGATCTTAGATTTAATTTACGACGAGGGGTTGATTACTTCACGTAATCGGTGTACAAGAGTTTTGACTGTATTAAAATTATTACTTACTATGTATTTAGCATTGCCAAAGGTTGTGATCAGTTTTAAAGGTAGTCGCGTAGTAGGTGTACTAAAGTGATTATATGGAACTGAGTATTATTTAGCATTACTAAAGACTAATCAATTACGTAATCGCGTTATAACTATTTAAGGAGTTGTAATGACATAACGAGAAAACGTTAAATGTGTCGTAATTTTAAAATTGTAAATATATCTCAAACGTATTATGAAGTTGACATCAAATACGAGAAAATGTAGAAGAGATCCTGACCTATATTCAAAATTTGACTCCTTTGGGTTAAAGTATTTTAAGGAAACTCAAAAGTTAAATGCCAAAAATATAATTTTTTCTGTTATGCGCGTGAAAATAATCAAGATAACTTTAGTCTAATCGATTAAAAATAACTTGTTATTCGTCTTCATTATCCCTTTAAAAATATTTAATTTAAATCTATCAATATATAGATTTAAAACTTCCGAAGGTGGTCCTGCTTGGTGTTTTATAGCTGGCATGGTTTTTACGATGGAGGCTCTTATAGTGTACAAACAGGCTTAAAGGCAATAGCGAGAAAGGCGGGAAGAAAGAGGTACCCTCGCTCTACCTCTTTCCACCGCTTCGTAATCTATTGCCTCTATATTATTGAACGGACTTAAAAGGGTGTGGGATTCTTTATTTATTCTATTTATTCATTCAAGAGGAGGCCCGGCTCGCCTGCTAGAGACTTTTTCTAAGCGCTAGCTTCTTGATAGATGACTCTAAAAATCTCCAGAAACCCGACAGGGTTTCTTCAACCTCTTTTCCCAATATCCGATTTTTTTAACAAGCATCTTGCCCCTTATATTGGCTTAACACGAATAGCATCCCAACTCGCTCGGGATAAACCCTTGAAAAACACGAAACAAAACTGTAAGTGCAAGTTGTCCCTTTTTTATTCAAGCGCTAAAAATTGGCTTAGACTGTTTAAACCCACAATGGTCTCTCGTGTGCCAGTTGTGTTTTCAAATATTGGGAAATTTGCGGACAAAGTGTGTAATGTCATTGTTCATTGGGAAATTATTATTACAACCATGGAACAATGAAAAACGAAGACTTAAGATTACCACATAATTAAAGATTATGTTATTTCTCTATGGTTGTAAAAGTGTTTTCCCAATGAAAAAAGTCATACGAGATTAGCAAAACCTTATTAATCTTGCTCAAACTAAGATGTTTTTTAATGAGATTCAATACTAGGAAAATACTTTCCATGAACATACTAAAGAACCAGGCTTAGCGTACATTAAAATTAAAATAACCACTAAAGAACCAGGCTTAGCGTACATTAAAATTAAAATAACCACTAAAGAACCAGGCTTAGCGTAGATTAAAATTAAAATAATCACTAAAGAACGAGGCTTAGCGTAGATTAAAATGAAAATAACCACTCGTGATGTGTCGAATGGGAACGAGTTCGCAATGATGAAGCATTTTGTAGGATGAGTTCTACTAATCGTATTAATTGGTATTAATGGCAAAGCTTAAAACTCTTAATATATGAATGTAAAGGGTATACCACGTGT
Organism: Odiellus spinosus; assembly: GCA_963920705.1. Classification (NCBI taxonomy): domain Eukaryota; kingdom Metazoa; phylum Arthropoda; class Arachnida; order Opiliones; family Phalangiidae; genus Odiellus; species Odiellus spinosus. The sequence continues at coordinate 17,593,071 of OY987227.1, read as the reverse complement.
AATAGCTCATTAATTTAAATAAATTCTGATCTAATTTAAATAAAATCGAATAAATAAAACACCCTCTAATGTCTTCACATTATCCCTTAATTTAAAATCAAAGCTTTTAGTATATTAAACTAGTCAGGAGTTGGAATTAAGCAACACTTTCTATCGCGTGAAATTATAAAAAGAGAAAAGAAAGTGGTATTAGTATATAACTGTCAATTAGTCGATTCCCTCCCCTCCCCTCACTTTAGCAAATTAATTTTAAAACTAATCTGAATTTCTGAAAGGGGAAACGCGAGCGGGGGCGTTGTTTCATTTCCTAATCTCGATTAATATCGAGTCTAATTTTCTTTTATCCTTTTCTATAGCCTTTCTTTCACTTCTTTCTAATCAATTTGTTCCAGCCTGCGGGAGAGGGAGAGAGGGAGATGTGTGAGGGAGTATAAAGACTTTAATCTCCCACGTTATACTATACCATACCATTGACCTCGTTTCTTTTAAGAGAGAGCGAGATAGAGCAAAAAAAAAAAATGTAATTTTTTTTCTATTTCTCTCTATTCTGTAGACAAGGCTCTGCAGCTTTTGGTCATTTCATCCTCAGCCTTTTCTTTTAGGTGGGAAGGAGTGGGTTGTCCAAGATTGACCTTCCAAAATCAATGATTTTTTTCTATCTCTCTTTATATAACTGGGATCGTTGTATATCAATCATAAATCGTGTACCCTCCGACCTGTCTCGTCCATTCCCTAAAGTTCCGTTCACACTATCTAAAATAGTTTTTAAAACCCTTTTTGAATCGTCAAATCAGTTTTCAACATAATAATTATATATTTTGAGAATTTATTTTCGCAGTTGACCTCAAAATTTTACTATTTGACCTTTCTAAAACAGTTAGATTTCAATGTTTCTTTTTTTAACAGTCTAAATCGATTAAAAATATCTAGTTTCAAGAGCCTAGTATCCCTTTAAGAAAATAAATCTCAGCCTGTATACAGAAAACGTTTTATAACAAACCTTTTTAAAATGCAACGTATGAATAAGATTTTATATTCCAACTAATTGAGAGATGAGTGGTCTATTTTTTTTTTTTTTTTTTTTTTCACGTATAGCTCTTTTACGCTGAAGTTGTTTTAGAAAAAAAAGGATATAAATAGGTTTTGGGTAATTGGGTTCGAGGTATCTTTCCAACTATAGGGGTGGGAACCAAGATTATTAGCAGTAATGATTGAGCTCTAGGGATAAACAACGAGAATTCTTTTGATGTTTAGCGACGAACTCAAAAATTCGAAGCTTTTAATCATTTTTCAATGAAGAAACTTTTTTGAAAATTTCCATCCAAGCTGTATTTGTTATTAAACAAATTGAATATTTTTTACTAGGCACAGGGAAAGTATTAGCTAATGCTAGGAAATTTTGAGTATGAAAACTTAGATTACATTTTTTTCTGCAGTTTGGTAACCTGAACTTAATTGACCATAAATTGAAAAAAATATTTTCAAATTAATTGAAATATCTCAATTTTCTTTTACGTAACATCAATTTTTCTTTAAATACAATATTTTGTGAAAGTTTAAAGGTACGAAACAGTATTTATTTCACGAGCTGTACTAGAATTGATACCATTTCATGGTTGTAAGAGAAGTTAGCTTACATTTTTTTTCTAGCGTATGATAATAAACGTAATTAACCCAAATTATTTTCAACTTAATTTGAATATGTTCAACAACTTTTTCAAGTAACTTTTTTTTTATTTAATATTTTAAGGACATAACGTCTAGATGCGTAACTTTAACTTATAATATATACTTATAGATATTATCATATATGATTAAAGATTTTATCGCTTAAATGGGTAGTTGTTCATCTAGAAAACATTTAAAATTTCTCTTTACTCGTAGCTAAACGTCTTTTAGCCTATTTTTAGGTTTAATTTGGCCTACTTTCAACGTACTGTAATATATCAAAGGGTGTGCTCCTGGCAAGACCAAAAAAGGAACAAAAAAGTATTTCCCTTATAATCAAGCTGGTTTGTCATACATTGAGAGTGCTATAGAAAAATGTCCCCAAAAATGAATCCTAAAGGCGTGTTACCCCATTCTAGAAGCTAGAGTGTGTAAAAAAAAAGAAGAGAAAGAAAATAAGATAGATCCTTGGAAAAAAAAAAAGGAAGAAGGTGATGCGGAGATAAAAATCGTCCGAATTTTTTATTATTATTTTTCTGGATCTTTTCACGCGTATCGTGTAGAATAGAGGCTACGCAATCTCGGTACCCGCTGCTCAAGGCGATAAAAACGGAAATGGCTATACACGGTCAAAGAGGCGAAGACGTAGAATGAAACGCCTACGTCTTAAAGCAAAAGTCACTTATCTTCTTTAATTTATTATATTCGCGCCAAAAAAAGGCGCAATATGGATAGTAGCAGAAGCCCATGAAACCCTCCTTTGAAGTCTACTACTCCAATGTTCCATATAGCGCTCCTCTCTGTATGGGTAAAATTCCCAATTTTACGAGTTAGAAGGGGTCCTACTTCATCCCCCCTGTCTACGGAAAATTGGAAATTCTCTCTCCACAAACGACGACGTTTTTTGGACGAACTCCAAGGCTGCTAGAGATATTCGCTCGACGAGCTCCCGCTCCGAAAACATCTACCGTTAGGAGGCGTACGAATCGCGCCTTTTGAGAATAACCCATACAGAGAGGGGTAGACAAGACCCGGGAGTAATAGACTTCAAAGGAGGGTTTCATCGGCTTCTGATAGTAGGTTTGTGTGCAAGTTAGAAACATAGTAAAGTCTCCTGAAAGTTGGGCTTTTCCCTGAACACCGAAGCGCGATACTTGGAACACTTCTACAGGCGCTTATGCCTCTGTCCAAAATTAGTTCGCGTTATTTGTTAAGTATAAGATGGAATAATACAGCCTCGTGGATAAGAAAGTAGTTTGCGTGAACTCTTCTTTAAAAATAGTAATGTTTTGTAATTAAATACATTATTTTAAAGGAAGTTCCGGTAAAATAGCGTCAAATCTTTGAGATTTCTCAAGTTTATTAATATTACCGTTATCACGCATTTTCAATAATTTAATACCGATATTCGATAAGTCAGAAGCCGATGAAACCCTCCTTTGAAGTCTATTACTCCCTGGTCTTGTCTACCCCTCTCTGTATGGGTTAGTTTCAAAAAGCGCGATTCGTACGCCTCCTAACGGTAGAAATTTTCGGAGCGGGATTTCGTCGAGCGAATATCTCTAGCAGCCTTGGAGTTCGTCAAAAAAACGTCGTCGTTTGTGGGGAGAGAGAATATCCAATTTTCTGTAGACAGGGGGTATGAAGTAGGACCCCTCCGATCTCGTAAAATTGGGAATTTTACCCATACAGAGAGGCGCGCTATATGGAACATTAGAGTAGTAGACTTCAAAGGAGGGTTTCATCGGCTTCTGGATAAGTTTATGAAGTTGACTTTAAAAAATTCAAATCTTATTTTGATATAAATTGTCTACAGGATTATTTTGTTAATGAAACATTAATTTTAATTTCGATCTTTAAGTGGATATGATTCCTTTTTGCGATAAGTTGCGCATCTTTCGATGTGTTCTCTCTCTCGCTCTCAATTTCAGAGCTCGATGAATATTCGCAAATTTCATCTCTTCGAAGTATAAAAGGCGCATAGCGGTATATATATAAGAGTTGTGGGAGTAAAAGCAAAAGCGTGTGTATTCCTGCCGGAGGAAGCTGGGGAGAAACTAGAGAAAACTAGAGAAAGACTTTTCTCCATGAGAGAGAAAAATCTTTTCATCTTTTTTTCTTCTTCTTCTTCTGTATACGGAGTAAAGCTAGGGATTCGCTATAATGGAAAAAGTAGACTGGGCTGCGGAGAGGATGGCGAAAAAGGGGAAGAAAATGCCACGTGGTTTCAATCGATTGGTCGATCGAAACATTTACGAAACGCTCGCTTTCTGGCGAGAAATCCTCCTTTTATGAATGGTGAGGAGAGTGGTGGTGTATATCATTAAGAGATATCAGTACTGGGAAAGCTGAAGCCCTACTCTCTCTATATGGAACTAAATAATGCATTTAGCTTTGCACCCTCTGATATCTTTGACTGATTTTAATCACGCGAGCATCCAAGACTTATGCGTTTTTGAGTAAATACTTAAAAAAGTTAATGGTATAATGTATTTTTGTACTATATTTCCCTCTTTCCCCTTACGTTGCTTTATTAACTCGATTGTATTGAACAAAGTTTTGGGAGCGCCGAGATTGAGGATGTTCTGGCGTAAAAAGCTGAGTTTTCATGGATACTTTAAATTTAAGGCGAAATCGATAACTTAAATAAAATAATAAATAAAAACGTTTCCACGACACAAAAATTATAACAGAATTTGAAACTGAAAACAATTAACTGTCTTTACCGAAGGTTAAAGTTTAAATATCTGTCTATTAAGGTTAGAAAAATTTCAAATTGTTGAAATATTCTGGAAATCGGAAACACTTGTAAAATTAAATATCTAATGATCATGATGAGATAATAGGAAACATTTTTGTTTGAATTTAATTAAGGGATAATGTTCGATTATAATTTTTATTATTTTTTTTTTTAATTTTGAAGCGAGTAGCTTGTGAAACAATAACTGTATATGAAAACACGACTTGATAAACATATGTAATAGGGGGCTATCATTCCCAAAAGCTCTTCCAAACAGAAAATGTCTACATGAGGGCGCCTATAGCTCTCTTGCCGCAGTGCCCTAGAAATTAAACGATAGGATAATAACGCCCCGACCCTAATGGCATATTTGCGTCCCTGGCCCCTTATCCTACATGCTCTTCCTAAAATGGAAACCCTACTAAAATCGTATTCAAGTATAGTTGGTAATGACTACCTTTTCCTTACGATGTTTAACATTACGTATCAGTCCGCTTCTTAGCTTTTCCCAGTTTGCTTACTCTTCTTGCGCGCAAATATAGCTAGTCAGCAATTATTGTAAATTGGGAGCGCCCACGGTGATCGAACCCACTATCGGGATGGTAATTGGCTCCTAAATATCGACTCAGATATTGCTTTATCGTCCCGACAATCTACAAGGTTTTTATCTTTATTACGCAATCTCTGCGCTTAGGAAACCCTAAATTTCCCCTAATTGATCTATATATTTATATATGAATTGTGTTGTCTAAACATCTACAGTTCACTAACCTTTTAGGTTTGACCAATGACCATCCAATTGGCCTTTCAAATATAGCTTAATTTTTTGGCGTGCAATACGTGTTTGTAAGTTTTCGAATCCGTCAATACAATTTAGAATGGGGGGCCTAAAAACGCGGTAGTTTTGAAATATATATAAATTCCCCGTGATGTATAGATAAATTGGAAAGATTTTAAGATTTTGTGAAATTTTAAACGGGTTTTGTCAAGTATCACACTGCATTTTTTTTAATTATAACAGTACTCCTCGTCTTAATGATTATTAAATCAAAATTTACGAAATGTAATTTTTATATCCAAAATTATTAATTTTGATTTGGTAAACCTTAGAGTCATTATCCGTTGCAGTGAATTAATCTTTTGGATATAGAAAAAACACGAAATAAAGTCATCAGTTTACCATATAATAAATATTTCCACTTAAATTAATTACTAAATCTTTTGGATATAGACAAACTACACTGAAACCAAAAATAAAGTCTCCATTGCGGTGTCTATACAGATTTTTTAAATACAACATGATATAAAAAGCACCAATTTCATTAATTCAAATAATTAATAATTACTCAATCTTTTGTATATAGAAAAAAGTCTTCATTGCATTGTCTTTATATAGTTTCTAAATATAAAACATGACATTATATTAATATTAATATATATTTTACGGTACTCTAAATCTTATAAAATCTTCCAAGTAATTTAACACGATCAAAACTGGAACACGTGAGGTTCAGTAACCTTTGACCATCCACCTTATAAATTGCCGTATTGCGTAATGTTTTTATCCTCTCGCTCGCTTTTTTCCACCACTCCTTGTCAGGATCCCAATGTCAGGGGTGGAAAGATAGATTTCGAGAAGATGTAAGGATGGCACGTAAAACGGTATAAACCGGGAGGACCGTGGAGAAGGGATTCCTCTTATTCTTGTATTACTCGCACATGTCGTTTTAACCGAGGGATGGTTGCGGGGTAGGGTTCTTCTATTTCTAGGTCAGATCCGAGACGCCTATATGTACCCAACTATCATCACTATAGTGCAGGAAAACAGACTTTTCATAGCTTTCAAATCTAGCCACTCGGAAGAAACCAACCCGCGAAGAGAACTAGTATACGATAGAAAACTCAGTTTTGCTGTATGAATTTAGAATCCTTCCAAGGATACAATCTAGTTTAGATTAAAGAGATAATGAAGACGAAATTCGTGTTATTAAAAATTAAAATAAAATAACTCTCGATGAGTTTCACGTTCATTTACAGTTGGTTAACAAAGTTTCTTATTATAGCTCCTTTCTTAAAGGGAGAATGCAACCTAACAAGTTATTTTTTTTATCGATTCCTTATCGTTTAAATAGGTCTAATCCAACAATTAAAAAATTACAAACAAATATTAAACTAGAAATAAAATTAAAACTTACCATCTAGCTAGGTTTAGCTGGATTGATCGGAAGGACATCGAATGACTATCGAACAATGTCATTGATTGCTATATTTCATCTTCAGTTTGTCGAGAACCGCTTGGTACGGTCTTAGATTAAGCTCCTAATATATTGTAAAAATAGCACGATCCTCTTCTTCATTATACCTTTAAGGGATAGCTTTCTACCTGCTGAAATCTCAAACTGATTATGACGATTCTTTTGTTCGGAAAATTCAATTTACAAACTGAAAGCTTGGGCCGATTGATACGTAATGTTATTCCCAATAGAGAACAAAAATAGTTTGACCGTATGAAAACATAAAAAGATTATTTTTCTCCACTTTTTTTTTGTCCGTCTAGTCTTTTTGAAAATTGGAGAGAAGACAAAAATGTTTTTGTCGTTTTCTCTAAATGGCGTCTCTTTTTTTCCCCCGACCTTAGGGGATTGCTCGTTCTCGAGAATAAGACCAAAGGCTAGAAGGCCCTTCTATTTCCGTTTTCCTAGTGTAAGGACACTGACTGAGATTGAATAAAAGGATGGTTTAGACCTAAAAAGCATCCCGTTTTCTTGTTATTTTTGTTCGTTTTTATTCGTTCTACCGTAGAATTTTCCGTTCCATCGCGTCGTTCTTATTTTTACTTCGTTCGTTTCACCCCTTTAGAAGTCGCGTTGCGGTCTTTTCATTCGTCATATTCTGTCTAGATTCTAGTGGACTATTTTAGTTATTTTAATAGAAGCTTGCTTCGTTGATATTTCTAATAATGTTGTCAACTATTAAGCCGCGTTCATACTAGGCCTTGCAATCGATTTAAACCGTTTCAAAACGTTTCGCTAGAGTCGTGTGAACGGGAAACCGTCTTTTGATTTATTTCTCGAACCTGCTTCGGGAACCAGTTTCATACGATTCGGTTTCAACAAGCGATAAATGAAGCTACAATCAATTAATAAAGATAATGTGTGAATAGTTTCGAGAAATCGCAATTTAAAGCGCTTGAATCGGCATTAGGGGCCAGTTTTCGTCATTTTTAGTTTATTTTTACGAAAGCGTCAAAGGGCTTTTCAAGGTTTGAAATCCCCTAAAGAACGATTTGATAATATTGATTTTTGCTTAATTCGATCAAAACTAATTTATTTTCGTTGATAGTTTTTACCGCTCAAAATCTTAAATTATTGGAATTAGTTGTCTTTAAAGTGAAGGTGTTACAATTTTTTTATCAGTTCCAAATGCAATTTGAGTACCATATCCGGAAAGATCGGTAAAAAACGAACAAAAGTAATTACGGCATACTACGTCATCACTATGGTCACGTGGCTTTTATAGAGCCAACAGTTTATTTCCGGGCATTCTGTCATGTTATATGGCTGCTTTCGTGAAGTGTATATTCTAGAAACTCCTACCTATAGAACATTATCTATAATTATATTCAAGAATCAATCAAAAGAACAGAAAAAACTATCCATTTTTTTCCATTTTAATTTGTGACGTTTCTTTTGAACGCGTTAACCAAAGAGTTTGAAATTTTCAATGTTAGTTTTTAAAAGCGTGAAAAAATGAAAAATATTATAATTGGTGACAGCCTCACCTTAAAGGGAAAGTGAGATGTTTTTAGTCCAAAACTATAATGAAAAATAAAATAGACAGCAGACAGTCTAATTTCCAACATTACTGATTTAGTTCCAGCAGAATTAAGCGAACAATATGGGTTATACTATTTAAAAAATGATTTCTCGAGTCTATTGATTTAAAAAAGACTTTTAAGTACTTTAAAGTAAACCCGAAATTAAGTTTATTTGCTTTTATTAGAGGAGAGATTTTTTTGTTTTTGTTTTTAAATTGTTCGAATAACGATGTTTGGTATATATACTTGTATTTTTAATATATCGTTATCTGGGAAAGCCATCGGGTAGTTTTTAGTTGTTGTTTTGGTTACCCGGCCTTCGCCCCCGCAAGTCAAATAAATTAGAACTAGGAAGTTGAAACGCGTTTCTTTGATTAATGCGAATTTCCAAGTGGTAGTTATAAGGAAATGTTTTTAGCTTCGCTATATTCTTATGAGATTCTGTTACTCAAAGCTAAAGTAGTAGGGAATTCTGCTCTTGAAATGAAACACTAAGGTTTAGAAATAAACCATAAATCAAATTATTTTGTTATCGTTTTAAATAGGATATTTTCTTCTAGACTATTACAATATTACAGGCCTTATACGTAACTATGACGTTGAAAAGTGCCTAATATAAGTTTTAAAATATCTATTGTGTTATAAAATGCATCCATCGTAAGTAAAACGATTCCAAAGCAATAAAATCGACTTATCATTTAGCCACTAAATTCTAATGACGTCATTATGAAATCTATAGTAGTGTAATTTCAAAACTCTTAATTTATTATTATTTTAATCGATTACAAATGTGTAGTAGCTCCTTGTCAACATTTTGTGAGGGATCTGGTTCGTCAATGATAGCTTTTGGCCTAATACAAGAAAAAAACGGACGTAATGGAGCTTACTAAGTCCTCAATACAATAAAAAGGTCATTGGAAAAGTGCCGAATTTAAAACGTTAAAATATAAATTTGACAATTTTGGAGTTTATAACACTTTTAAAAATGTGCATAAAAAGCTAAATCGTTTTCTTCATAGATAATATATTCTGTAATTAGATTCGAATGTCCCTAATAACCTCTGACGAACAAGAATAGGCTTCGTGTATTTTTAAAATAGTGTGCTGATTGTAGAGAGATTGGAAATCATCTTGTTTGATCCAATTAGTCGATTTTTAGACGTTTACGTAATGTGTTCTGAATACAAATAATTTAATCAAATCTGTTATACTCGGAATTTACGTTTAAAGCTGTTAGGATTTTTTTTTCAAATAGAGCGAACACGAAATGATCTTGTTGGATCCGTTTTTTTCTTAGCAGTTTATTTTATACTAAATAAGTAAATATACTCTTAAAAGAAGTGGAATTAATTTAAATCTTTTGAATATGGGATTTACGTTTCTACCATCTTGTTATGAAATTTTTATTTATTCATTCCTTTAGTCGATAAGAAAACGTAGTTTAAAAGTGGTAGAACGTATACATAAACCTAAAAATGGGAAGGATTACGGGGAGGAAAAAAAACGAGGTTGGCTGTCCAAAGAAAAAAAGCAAAAAAAGAACAGTACCGGTAATGATTGTCGATTTCTTTTCGTACTCTTTTATTTTTCCATCGCAATTTTTATCGATTTTACCATCATTCTTTTTGCTCCCTTTTTTCATTCTCGTTCTTTCGCTTTTTAAAAAAAGGCTTTCAGTTTCCAATGTGGCTGAAATGACTGTATTATTGAATTGAAAGTTCTCCATACACCCGTTTTCATCTTAAATTTTATTTGTATAGAAAATAAAATGAATTCGTTAAATACGTTTTTTCTTTTTTTTTTTTTAGCGACATATAGTTGTATTAAAATAGCTGTCACGAATTCATATCCAGTTGCTCACAAATTTAGACCAATGGGTTTGCTCGAGGCCCAGTTATTGTTGTCCTCTAGTGGGAGGAGGGGTATTCTACGCTCTCTATGCAGATTTTTTTCTGCCCCAATTTTCCGATCTCCGCAGCCCTCCATACAAACTTAGGTCGTCCATATCCCATGCACCCGGAGCTACCAGTTAGAATGAAGTTGGAACGACGGCCATTTGCCAACCCGCCTCTACAGTACAGGATTAAGACCCCTTTGGAGGTCCCTAGGCCCTTCCAAACATTGATATTTTCTCGGGGCCCCAAACACCTTGTGACACATACCCTCTTCAGACGAGGCATAATTAACCGAGGTTTAATCATATTTAACCGAGGTTTATTGAACTGAGAAGGCTATGTGAACCTCGGTTAAATCTGATTAAACCGCCTTATTGCGCCTCGTCCAAAGAGGGTATTAGGCAACCTATACTTTGATAATTAGCTGAAATCTCGCTAATTATGTCGTTTTTTGCCTTGAGAATATTTTAAACAAAGACGGGTCGGCAAATTGCCGCCTTGCGCGCTTACTCCTTGAGGGAATTGGCACTGAGCCTCGATTTTCTTACCTTAAATAATTTTCGTGAGGTTTTCCCTTTAGAGGAAACAATTATTGCGACATTTTCTTTCACACCGTCACCGTGTAGTTGGACGGTAGCGGTCCTTTTATAAGAACATCGATTACTATACTAATATTAGCGTTTTCACTTTCTCGATGTGCATGACATATATAGGTTTTCCACCTCTTCGCCTCTTTTTTCCCCTTCAATATCAGACTTAGACCTTCCGGCTATCGATTTTGTTATAAGTGTTTTTTCTTCTATTTTCATTCAAAAGGAGGCGTGTCCTTCCTTCATGCGGGATGAACATTTGGCTGGGTGTATATAGTGTACAAAGCGGTTTAACTTTGGTTAGCGGTATACTTAAATATCATTTACATTTTCGATATACTGCTCGTGATTATGACTGTAGAATTTGTATCTATAAACCGCGTTTTCCATAGGTCATTTTCTTCGTCTTGGTGCGCGGGCTGCCATTAAGTATGGATTTTATACAACCCATTCGACCTAGTATCCTTCCTATACGTTCATTATTTTTTCCTTCCCAGTTTTTGGCGTGCACTGAAAAAGGTTTGCAGCCATTAAACATACAAGTAATATTTTCCGTCAGTTATCAAAAGTTACTTTATTAGTAAGTTATGTTTAGGCATATAGGTTAGGTTTCCCGCATCCAAATCTTGGACGATTTAGTTTTCTGAGACCTTTACGCTACAAAACTCCAAAATATTTTTCCATGACCAATTCTTTCATATATACTTAATCCATTGTTTTTCGTTTTGGGTCTTTAAAGTGACTGGTAAATAGGCTTTATCGGTTTTGTCTCTTCTGTTCTTTTCCCTTGGGAACCAAGTTTTCCTTAACTCTTGGAGAACTAGCTGCGCTGAACTAAATGATCCTTTTATCCTTCACCGAATGTCTTTTCTGTTGTCCCTTCGCCGCAGTCAGTTACCATACACTGTCGTATTCCTTCGCTCTCTAGCAGCGACCACCCTTATCCCGGATGTAACGAAGCGGAAGCTCTTGATCAGAGTCCAACCCGGCGGAAGTATAAAAATAAAAAGAGAACTCGCTTCTTCCCAAAAGTTGGATCAGCTTTAGGTTTCAACTCGTACAAAACTACGTGATCTCGTCTACAATTATTTTCTTATAGAGACAGGAGTGCGTGGGCTATCTTTAAACGCGATTTAAACTCCGACTAAATACTAAGCGTGAAACTGGACAAAACGGATTTTCGAAGGACTCCCGTTATATTAACTTTTTCATCCTTATTGGGTTTAACATTGTGTATTAATCCGCATTAGCTTTCGTTATTTTACCTGAAATGAGTCAGGTTTCGCGTGAGGGGTCCGACACTTGGCAAAATCCCGTACACTTGGGCCAAAATCTAAATCTCTGAACGTTCCTTGCGGGAAATAAACATTGAAATTTCAAAATCTCTCCCAAAAAAACAACTTTAAAATCTCAAATTCTCTTCATAATCCTAAAATCCCGTAATGTCAAGTGTCCGACACCTCGGTTGCGTGTATACTTTAACGACAATAGATTCGGATTTTAATTCACTATTTTTAATTTAAATGATTTTTGACGAATCTACAGATCAAGTATACCAGGATGTGTTTTGCCCACATGTTCTTAGGTACATAAGTTCTTTCTATTAATGATTTCTTAAATGGTTTTTCTAAGATCAACTCTTGAGAAGAGAACTACACTAAATTCCTTTAAAAATATATTTTGTTAGAGTAATCCGTAATGTTTCCACGAGTCTTTATCTTTAATATAAATGTAAAGGCGATTTTATTTGGGAGTATAGTGTTCGAAACCGGAAACTAAATAGAAATTATAGAAAAGTTTTCTCCGGATAAAATCGCCGGGAAAACTGCGCGCAGAAGGGCGAATGGGCGATACTCGAATTTCCTTTTCGGCTAAACAATTCTTCGCTTATGTAGAAAGAGCATCGAATTAAAGCGGAAACTATAGGGTTTAGCCTCGAAACTTTTACATACGCCAACTTATTGCGTTCTTTCTTTACTTTCACTTAGATGGTAAAACCATTTCATCGTAGAATACTCTATTTGAAACGAACTTTTGCGCGCCTTTTAGCGGAATGTGCTTTTTTTTTTTATTATTATTATTATTATTTTTTTCTTTCTTTCTCCATCCCCCAAAGAAACTTTCCCGGTTAAAGTTATAATTCGTAGGAATAGCACTTCCCGCGATTGGAATATTTATTTTCCGCTCTGTTTTATATATTATATCCTTCTTGAATATTAAGTATCCATTTTAGGGACCCCCTTTGTAGGTGCAACCTCAAAATATCCCTCTCTCGAGATAGTATGAATTTTTAATTCAGACCGCGTAAATAATGCATCGAGCTTCCGAGATTTTTATCCAAATTACCTTAGGTTAGTAAACAAGTTTTTTAACGAGTTGAACATTTTCGTATATAAAATTAATTTAAAACGTTAAATAAAAAACCCAATGTTGATAATGTTTTGAAATATGATTGTCAGTTTTTGTCATCTAAGTACGAGTTTTCTGGATTTGAAATTGGCGCGAGGGTTTCAAATACTAGCGCGCAACAAATTCTCCACTTTGATACGTCTAAATTTTAAACTGCGTAATGGAAAACGCTCCATTTCGCGCGTGCAAACAATCTGCTTTAGTGACGCTCAAAACACGCGAGTAAAGATATTTCATAAACAGAAAAAAATTAGGCTTAGCGTCCAAACTAGATCGACTTTTCTATACTCGTTTGAGTATTGTCAAGGATTTTAAATTACCTGAACTGAAATGGATTCGCAAGTTTTCGAAGTTACAAATACGCTAGGTTCTTTATTGGCGTCCGAGGAAGTTGATTCGAAATTGGCGACCAAGAAAGAGAATTTTAAATTAGCGTTCGAAGATGATTTGAAATTGGCGACCAAGAAAGAGAATTTTAAATTAGCGTTCGAAGATGATTTGAAATTGGCGTCCGAGAAAGAGGATTTGAAATTGGCGTCCGAGAAAGAGGATTTGAAATTGGCGTCGGAGGAAGATCAGTTAAAGTTCGCGTCCAATAAAGAGGATTCTAAATTGGAGTTCAATACTGAGGATTCTAAATTGCCCTCCGAAGAAGAGGGTTCTAAATTGGCGTTCAAGAACGATGATTATAAATTGGCGTCCGATAAAGATGACTCGAAATTGGCGTCCGATAGAGATGACTCGAAATTGGCGTCCGATAAAGATGACTCGAAATTGGCGTCCGATAAAGATGACTCGAAATTGGCGTCCGATAGAGATGACTCGAAATTGGCGTCCGATAGAGATGACTCGAAATTGGCGTCCGATAGAGATGACTCGAAATTGGCGTCCGATAGAGATGACTCGAAATTGGCATCCGAGGAAGTTGACTCGAAATTGGCGTCCGAGGAAGTTGACTCGAAATTGGCGTCCGAGGAAGATGACTCGAAATTGGCGTCCGATGAAGATGACTCGAAATTGGCGTCCGATGAAGATGACTCGAAATTGGCGTCCGATGAAGATGACTCGAAATTGGCGTCCGATGAAGATGACTCGAAATTGGCGTCCGATGAAGATGACTCGAAATTGGCGTCCGATGAAGATGACTCGAAATTGGCGTCCGATGAAGATGACTCGAAATTGGCGTCCGATGAAGATGACTCGAAATTGGCGTCCGATGAAGATGACTCGAAATTGGCGTCCGATGAAGATGACTCGAAATTGGCGTCCGATGAAGATGACTCGAAATTGGCGTCCGATGAAGATGACTCGAAATTGGCGTCCGATGAAAATGACTCGAAATTGGCGTCCGATGAAAATGACTCGAAATTGGCGTCCGATGAAAATGACTCGAAATTGGCGTCCGATGAAAATGACTCGAAATTGGCGTCCGATGAAAATGACTCGAAATTGGCGTCCGATGAAAATGACTCGAAATTGGCGTCCGATGAAAATGACTCGAAATTGGCGTCCGATGAAAATGACTCGAAATTGGCGTCCGATGAAATTGACTCGAAATTGGCGTCCGATGAAATTGACTCGAAATTGGCGTCCGATGAAATTGACTCGAAATTGGCGTCCGATGAAATTGACTCGAAATCGGCGTTTGAGGAAGGTGATTCGAAATTTTCCTCCGAGGAAGATGAACCGAAATTTTTGTCCGATGAAGGTGATTCGAAATTTCAGCCCGAAGAAAATTCGAAATTACAGTCCGAAGAAGATGATCCGAAATTTCAGTCCGAAGAAGATGATCCGAAATTTCAGTCCGATGAAGATGATCCGAAATTTCAGTCCGATGAAGATGATCCGAAATTTCAGTCCGATGAAGATGATCCGAAATTTCAGTCCGATGAAGATGATCCGAAATTTCAGTCCGATGAAGATGATCCGAAATTTCAGTCCGATGAAGATGATCCGAAATTTCAGTCCGATGAAGATGATCCAAAATTTCAGTCCCGTGAACATGATCCGAAATTTCAGTGCGGTGAAGACGATTCGAAATCATTCGCGGATAAGGTCAACGGAGTCAGTATTGATCCGGCCCTGGATCTGGCCTCGGAATATACCAAACTAGCACATTTACGTAAACTTTTACAAAATATTGATGTAAATGTGGATAATATTATTCCGGAACTAAGCTCGGAATGTGCCAAACTAGAACGTCTAAGTAATCTTTTACAAAATATTGATGAAAGTGTGGCTAATATTATCAGTTGTATCGCTGATGATTTGTCTGACGATGAGACTATGGATTTCTGGGTCACGAAGTCAGAATTAACTTTGACTGAAGTATCGATGATGACTGAGCGACTCAAAAACCTCGAGAGCGCCTGTCAAGGCTATTCCACTCGTTTGATCGAGAAATGCGAACGTATCGAGAACCTTCATAACGAAAGTAACGTCAGAGTGGATGAAGCTATATTCAAGTGTCAACAAATACTTGAAGAGATTCGAGATCACGAAGACCAACTGAACAAACTGGCGAAGGAAAAAAAGCAGCCTGGATTTATAGATATGTGTGTAATGATTTGTTTTATTATGATTTTTTTAGCTCTTGTTTATCCATTTTACGCTTAAGATCAAAATTTTGTCAACCTTAAAAAATTCGTTAAATAAAGGCTTTTTTTAAAACATTCCATGACGTTTTCTCTAAACAAGAAAATATTTTTGGAAAATAACTCAATTTTCCCTTTCATCACGGTGTGTTTCGAAGCGCAGCATTATATTCGTCATCCAAATTGTTTCGAGTCAAAATTGGTCGTGATAGAGACCCCAGTAGTGATCAATCCTCGTCTCAATCACAACCCTAATAAGAGTAAGAGACGACTATTTAGAACCAATAATATTACGTTGTTTCCTTTGAAATTACCACATACAAGCCATTGGAAGTCAGTAGCCAAATCCTTAACTTACATCACGTCTTTTTTTGTCATACACATAAAGAAGCAGCCGAGAAATTTTCCATTCATTAGCTATGATTGGTTAAATATATCTTTAAGTAACCCTTAACATTATCGTTCACAATGAAACGCACACACATTGATTGAGAAATTTAGCATTGAAACAATGGAAAGTGTCATACTTAATATATTACTTATGGTTTTGATAATATCTACATAAATTTTTATGTCAGAAATTTCAAAATATGGTGTTTTTGCATCTTTTTTTTTATTTTTAAATCTCAAAGGGCACTGGAGCTGAAAAACTTTTATGATAAAGAAGTACGAATATTTTTCTTTGTATTAAAATAGGATGAGTGCCAAAATTTGCATATCTAAAGAATATTTTTCCAATTTTCAATCCGGCTACTATTCTTCTGTTAGACAACAGTTCGCGAAACTATTTTTATTGTTTATGACGTTTAATATCCTGTATTAATCCGCCACAGCTTCGACATTCGTTGTAAACTTTAGGAAATAATGGCTCGGAAACGATAAGAGTGTACGGTATACATACATAGCGATATTTCTGCCCGAGGTTAAGCTTACATAATTCATTTCAATCCACCATCTCTTGCATGTACCCTTAACCGGAATAAATATAGGCATTTTTGATGGACGTTTCAAAACATCGGAAATGAATACTTCTTGTACCCATTTTTTTCCCCCTATTTAAAGTCTCAGTATCCCGATGTTTGCGAATTATAAACGAATTTTTATATAAAAATCTACTTTTTCTTGCGAACCAACAATTACATTTTACCATTGAAGAAATAAAGGAGAAGCGGTGGTGTATTTGTACTCTTGTTCGAGGAGAGTTGTCCCGACTTCTTTCCTTTGATGTTTAGCATTCTGTAACAATACGCCTCAGCTTTGACAATTGGGACAACTCCACTGATTCGGTGTTCGTCCCCAAAGTAACCCAATTTATCTGCGCTATCTCCTAAAGCTATTCGTTTATAACTAGCTTTTCTATGGTATCGATATCAACAAATCATAAGGGATTGCTTGACTTCCCATACACTGTCAATTGTTGGTTGTAACACGGTCTGAAATATCAAGGTAATACTGACCATAGTTTATTCGAAATTTGATTATCTAGAACCAATATGTAAGGGAAACATAGGACTGATTATGATACGTTGATCAGCCCTGATTATTGATCCTTTCTTGGCTCATCTAATAGACATAAAAATGCAGGAAACGTTCCCGTTTCATTTTTACGAGAAAGAAAACTTGTCACTATCACTTTAAATCTAAGCGTCTTTCTAAGCCGTTATGTTATGTACAATGTCCTTTTCGGAAGAGGGAAATATTGATTCTCGGGGCATCCTTGTTTCTTTTCGCCTTATAAAAGTGTAAACAACTCAGAGATAAATAATGGTGTAACGAAAAAGTTTTTTTTATCCTCTAGAAAAAAAAGACCCTTGTTTCGAGGATCCCTCTTCTTTAGTTCTTACGCGAAGAAAATTTTCTTATCCCAGGATATATTTTTTCGTCAAAATCTGTAAAATAATATTGACAAAAATAGAGATTCCGGAGGTCACGGTATAATAAAGCTTGAGAATAAGATTTTGTCTCGTATCATTAGTTGTTCCCCACAGTCAAGAAAAACCTGGAATAGTCAGGGAATTCGAAAAATTAACCAGAAGATCAGGGGAAAGTTAAATAAATTGATAATTTGACTGAAAATGCTAAGGAAAAGTTAAAAATGGATCAGCGTTTGAGTTTATTTTCAGAATCACCAATTTCGGGCCAATCATATTATTTCAGCCATCAACAAATGACTTATAGTCTGAATTATAATGAAAGGGGGGTATAATCTTGTGGAAACCCCAGGAAAATTATTACAATAACGAAATATTAGCTAATAATTTAAAGGTATATTGAGACAAGAATTGGCATTCAATTTTTAGCATCTCTCAAGGACCCTCATATTTTTTCTCACATTCATTTACATTGCTACATCTGACGGAATAGAGGGGATTGTTCATATATAGAACGACGGGAAATGAAAAGCGAAAAGGTTTTCTCATTTCACTCCGGCTGCGGGCGCCCACACGCTTACTGCGTGGGCTTTCCCCGATGCCTTTGTTAACGCTTAATGTATATATATATTTTTTTGTTTATCCATAATCGTTTCTCTTTTCGTTTTCGAGACTCTCGGGATCCCATTCATCTATATCAACCATGCATCTATACACAATAGCCCTAGTTTACCTCGTTACGTCCGAAGCTATAGTCATTACAAACGCGAGTCATCGTCAGACATTATATCTCCGTTTCTAAAAGAAATCACCACCACCTGCTTATGTTAGGAGCGTAATAGCCGATGATTTCCACTTGGAAAGGTCAGAGAATGAAGTCATTCTATGTTGGTCGTTGTAAAATTATTTTAATTGTTTTATTTAAAATCAAATGTACAGTATAATTCTCTATGCAACAATAACCGTCTGTTAGACACTAACGCTAAACTTTAAACGCGACGTTAGCAAAATGAGAAAAGCCGAAGCAAATTGATACACGATGTTAAACTTAATCAAGAGAAGTAGTTCATCCTCTTGAACACGTTTTTATTGTAAACGAGCTGCTTTATTTAAGCTTAGTTTTGAGAGAGATTGTTTATTACAATGTTTAACAAGCTTTTAAGTTAAATAAATTTTATTTCTTGTATTAAATTATAATTAAGTGAAGGAAAACTCCGTTATGAACAGCTGCGGCCGCTGTCAAAGGTAATTTTCTATAGAACTGAAAAGAAAGAGGAATTTCAGAAATTATAACGTATATATAAAAAAGTCCGTCATTTTTGACGGGTAATAGCTAGCAATTTTATAATTCAATTAAATACTCGCTTTTTATTGCGAGAGTCCCTTGGGAAGTGAAAAGCACTTGGAAACAATAAACCTATAAGGAATCGAAATATTTTGCTGGGCTCCCTGCGTTACTCACCTTATTCTCTTTCTCAAATATTCCTCTCTAAGTTGACAGTAGTGTTTTAAATTCGCGTCATACCTCTATCTCTCAACCTTTCTCTCTCGCGATACAGTACAAACAAGTTGCTTATCTCGAATAATATTTCCCACCAAAACTGATTTTATTTCGAATACCTGTTTGTCAAAAAGATCTCACTAAAAGTGATCGATGAATTTTTGAAAGCTGGATTCTAGTCTATAACAGCGAGGTTTGCATCCATACTACACCAATATACCTATTTTAATCCACATTCATTCAAATATCTTTGTTTTGAGCTTCCCTTGTCGTAAGCCTTTGAGCACTGCACTGTCAATGATATATAAATATTATTGGCTGTAGGATGTCGCATTTCATTAGCCATTTTGGTGTCAGTATAACCCACGTCAAAACATGGTTGCTGTGGGAATTCAAATATCTTTGTTTGTGGAAGAATAATTTACTTGTGGTTATACCTAGCTCGTGAAATTGTTAGTCTATAGCACGAGAAAAGGGCAATTCTTTTTCTTTTCGCGCATCTTTAATGTATAGGCATAGTTGAATTCGTGACGACAAAGCAACATTTCAACAAGATATCTAAAAGCACAATTTATTTTATAATACCACTTAAGTATTTGCTGTTAATCATCAAATTTGCAATTTTATCTTACTAAGCCTATAATGGATAAAAACATGGATATAAATCTCCGAAAATCTGCTGCTAATCTTTTTGATTAGTTGCGAATTTTTGAAGATTTATGTCTGGGAATATCACCCGTGCCAACATTCACGAATTTTTAAACGATGGTTAGTTCTAGATTTTCTTACATTTTTATCACCCTAGTTAGGCTTAGCTGGTTGAAATCGCAACCATATCACCTACTAGAAGAATTAATAGTAGGCTCTATAAAAGCCTCGCGAGTCGCGACCATAGTGGTGACGTAGTATTGGGGAGATTAGTTTACTGTTGTGCAAATATATATTAGTATATATATATATTGAGTCTTGTTCTTCTTTTAACGATCTTCCCTAAAATACTACTCAAATTTCATTTGGAGTTCCTGAAAAAAACTATAATGAATAATTAGATTTCAATCGTTCTGTATAGCTGTCTCTTTAATATTTAACTCTTCCTCCGCGGTTATGTTGCTCTTGACCAATAGAAAAAGAAGAACAATGAAATTCAAACAAGAATATCGATCGTGTGTTTTACAGTTTTGTTTCGAGTCATTGACTTCAACTGTAGGGAAAAACGAGGGGTTGGAATTAATTTAAAAGGACGCCTTGACTTTTAGCTCGCCTTCTAAAAGCGTTCTTTTTTTTATCTTCGAAAAGTTTTTATCGGTATATTTAATGTTTTTTCTTCTTTTTCATTTACAGATCGAATACCGGAAGACGTTTTCCATTTCATTTGAAAATCGTTTCGTATCTTCGTTGCCAGTCAAGTTCGACCTTCGACGGTAAGTAAGATTCAAATCTTTCAGTTGGAATTATGTTATAATCAGGAGATTATACGTATACAACTCGTTGAAGATAGAGTTTGGTAACTAACGTTATTATATAGGGCTTCATCATATTCGCGAACTTATCTATTTGGGTTAAAACGTATAATTACAACATATACGTATCTCGTAGGTATATAATCTCTCCGATAATCAGCTTATCAATGACCTCGTTTGTGACTCCATAATTCCCGAAATCAGTATTACACTATCATCTGGGATCACTAATAAAGGCTTGATAATATTGGGTAGTCGATCATAGGTGACTCGAAATTCAGTTATAACAAGAACTCATTGAAGTTCATAAGAACATGGAAATACAGCATTAGCCTCTGTTACTATCCTCGCGTACTTTGTAGCCAAATTTGATTGGGGCTCTCCAGTAAAAGCATCTTGTAGGTTTTATTCCAAAACATATCTATATTTGGTTAATTGTCTATTTATATGTTATGAAACAAGCAACAGTAGATTTTTCAATTTTATTTAAAAAAATAAAATTCCCATTGAAATGGAGCCCTTGGTTATATTCTCTCCAAGTGGTGTTAACTAAGTGGAAAAGGTTGGAGCGGAATGATATGCAATATTAAACTATGTAAAGAAAAAGTAGTCATTGCCAGGAATTGGAACGATTAACCTTACATCGATAGAATATCTAAAGCAGAAGTTAAAGTTTAAAACAACTTTTAAAGATCCTTAGAGGTATACTATAGTTTTTTTAGTAATCTTCATTGGGTGATTTTGATTTCTATATATATTGAATTTCAACTTGTATCTTGGGACCGCGTTTTGAAAAACTAGGCCGTAGGTGATTAAGCTTTGTTTTAGGGCCTTTTTAGACACGATAAAGATAATGATTTTGGTCGCGCCGCAAATCCTTCGTGGTCATTTGGCTAGAAATCGATCGGTGGGAATCCTTGCCATCAAAGTTCGCCTTCATTGCCCCTATAAATATCGCCTCAGGACATATAAACCAGAGTAATTCTAAACCCCTATGGTTTCATTGTTCTAGTTCTACCATCCCAGACCTTCTTTGATAGTAATAAATGCGTCAAAGAAAACAGCTTTAATTGGGTTCTTATTATTAAGTGAGAGGCTGACCTTCGCGGAGACTCCAGGTTCCCGCCTAAATTGAAGAGAAATAGCTGGGGTATTTTCTTTCGGTGGGGATAATTTAGTTTGCCGTTTCCCACGGATTTGTGACAAACGGAACATCGGTACGTCTACGTCTAGCGTGTTATGTTATTGGTAAACCCACACGTTCCACATACATACGTACATTCGAAGTCTTAAATGACTGGTGAAAGCTTCTGAATGGGTGTTAACCCTATTTCGAATCCGCGGGTGTTTTGCATATATATTTAACTCTCTCCGTTTTATTTTGTTGTGGTTTTCTTTTATCGCTAGAGACTCGGGGTGGGGCACAAATTTCTATAGAATGTTTATAGCATGAGAGTAACTTCATTATTGTAATTATTTCCGAGTATTGGTAGCCAGAATATCGTTTACATCTTTTTCACGTGAGTGTATCTGTTTTTAGGTACGTGCATTGTTTTCCTAAAATAAACTTATGTTAGTAATAATTCAGGTCATCCATAAAACTTTGAGCAATTCCCGCCAAGATTTAAAAAGTTCTCTACCGCGCCATCTGTTAGTAGCTAGCTTTATTGGTTCAGCGTCATTGGCTACATTTCTATTTTGCGATATTGTGTGTGAATCATTCTGCTCTCTACGGTCTAGTCGGATTCCTGAGCTGTCACTAACTCAGTACTCAGTAGACACAAGTTTTATTATTTAAAGTTTTGTTTTTATAAATCCCGGTAATAAAGGGCCTTTATGTAAGTTTATTTTACTCTTATCTTTGCTCGTCTAATAAACCGCTTTTTTTAGTGAATTTTAGAAGGTTAGCGCGCGTGAGATGATCTTACTTTAAGCCTTGGATACTTTTATCTTAGTGGCCTCTCTAGTCTCTAGGTTCTTAGCAAAGCAAGCCTCTCCTTGTGTTTGGGGGCAATTGGGGCTGGTAGGCGTGTGCGTGTATAGTAGATTCTCGCCCTTTTAGGGGGGACGAATGTGAGCGTGACACGCAACTTGTTAATTTATTCATTTGACAGAACTTATTATTCCTATCCAGATTCCAGTAAGGTTGTTGACAATTTGATGCGTCAAAAAAAGAAATTCACGATAATGATAGGATGGACCTTTTCATGTTTATATATTTTAGAAACCTAATTTTATAATATTTCATATTTAACGTTGCGCTATAAGTATGTTATAAGCTTTTCAAGTACAGGGTATTGATTTTTATTCTTTACGGTCAAAATGGGCATTGTCAGGCTATTCAGACTGTAGAGAGTTATGGTATTTCTAAACAGAGCCTCACCCATGAAAAATGTAAGAGTAAAATGTAATACCTTGCCCCCTATAATCCTCACACAATGGGAATGGGTTTGGTCAGTCCTTTAAGTTAAGGTGGTCACCATGGTTACAACCTTGTTTCTCCTTTCTGGAGATATCACCCCCTAGAGAATGAGGACTAGATAATTTTAACCCTTATTATAACAACAGTATAGTTTCTTTATAATTAAGCGGCGTGCGTGAAAGTTGTATTCTCTGCTTTCTCGCTACAAACCCTGTATAGCCGTAGTTGAACCCCATAAAATATTTACAAGGCACATTTTTATTCAATGTAGATAAATTGGTAAAGTATCGTTAAATATATTATATTGAGCAAGCAGCTCGTTTCACCAATGGGTTGTTCATCGAGTAAAAGTATAAAACTTAGTAACGAAGATTTGGATTTCTTGATTCGTAATACCTCGTACAATGAAAAAACTGTCAGAGAATGGTACCATGGCTTCATGGTAAGCTTAGTTTTCGATATTACGCTTTAGTTCCTCGACTATGTAGTGTTGGCTCAGGAAATCGTCTTATATTTGGTTTTTATTACCAAAAATTCTAGCAAGATTCTCCTGATGGGAAACTTGACCGAGAGAAATTCGTAAAAATGTATCAAATGTTTTTCACAAAAGGAAACCCGGAGCAATTTTGCGATCACGTCTTTCGAACGTTTGACGTTGACGGGAATGGTCACGTTGATTTCAAAGAGTTTCTCTTAGCCGTGGGGATTACAAATAACGGAACGAAAGAGGAAAAATTAAAGTGGGCCTTTCGTATGTACGATATTAATAACGACGGGAGCATCCAACAACCCGAGATGACTAAAATTGTCAAGGTTCGATAATTAGATTAAACAAAAAACTCCTTACGATGATAGGATCAAAAGTGATACTTAGCTTAAAATTTTAATAGGCTCTGTATGAGATGATCGGGCCACATATAGGCGATAAGCCGACAGATACTCCGGAAGAACGAACCAAATTGATCTTTGAAAAAGTGGATACGAATAATGATGGCAAAATATCGCTTCAAGAGTTTATGGCGGGGTGTGTGGATGATCCTAATTTAGCGGCGCTTCTGGCCAATACAATTCCCCCAGAAGAAGACCCATGAACAGTATTATTTTGCCCCTCGAGTTCCTAAGAAATTGGAATTAATAACACGTGATTGTCTCAATAATGTAGGCCTAGTAATAATGAAAAAAAATTAATCACAAAAATAAGGGACCAAACTTATTACTGGTACATGATAAAAAAAACTTAAAATTAATCACGGATTGCAAATGCCTATTGTTAACTATTTTTATTAAAATCATTAATCAAGGTCACATCATTATATTATATACACTAAAAAATAATGATCATTTAATGAACTTATGTTAATTTAAGTTTTAAACGGAATAAAAGAGTTCATTACGTAAAATCAAACTAGTGAATAAGCATTCGTGTTACTTTTATGTGGAAACTGGATAGATAAAACACAGTATATCAAAGGATGGGTCTCATTAAATTCACGTTTAGAATTACCAAATTATTTAAATAGAATTCGGTGAGAGCTACAAAAAGAAAACCCTATGAACTTCTAAATCTGACTATAAATACCAAGTTACGAGTAATTAAAGTTGTTTCCTCACAGAAATATATTTGTTTTTAGATTCTAGATTAAAATGAGTTTAAAATGAGGGAGATTGATTACTGGAAAGTCGAGGAAAACTTAAGATTTGTTATCAAATTTATTATTAACTGAAAAAATTTTAAGCCTTCGGATTTTAATATTCTGCATTCTGCCCCAGTAAATTTCACATGCAATTTTTTTTTTTTTTTTTTTTTTTTTTTGCTTGTCATTTTCTCAAATAATGGTCAAGTAAATACATTTAAAAACTTTGTACATCTGTTGTGCTGTTTCGTAGTTATCAGTGGTTTTTATCTCGAAGCTCCCACCAAACTCTTCTAGAATTTCTTTGTCAATCACAAACAATATTTTAAATGAGACCTAACCTTCTTATACTGCTACCATTACATGTATATTACATTTAACACTTCTTTATCTTCTTTAGGAATGTGAGATGACTGTAAACCGGAATCCGCCGGCTATACCAGCGTGTGGCCGTTATCCTGTTTTTTGACACCAGACTGGATTCTCATTACTCTCGAAAATAATTAAACCTCGATAATATAACTTTAAATGAGCGAGTGATTAGGCTGTAAATTTATATATATACAAAAGTTTTGCTCCTTTGGCCAAAAAAAATATGGGCAAACAAAACAGCAAATTGAGACCGGAGGTTCTCGAAGATCTAAGACAAAATACCGAATTTACGGACGCGGAAATTCAAGAGTGGTATAAAGGATTTTTAAAAGATTGTCCCAGTGGCCATTTGTCCATAGACGAGTTTAAGAAGATCTACGGGAACTTTTTTCCTTACGGCGACGCTTCGAAATTTGCCGAACACGTCTTTCGTACATTTGATGCCAACGGTGATGGAACGATTGACTTTAGGGAATTTTTATGCGCGTTGAGCGTCACATCGAGGGGGAAACTGGAGCAGAAGCTAAAATGGGCTTTTAGCATGTATGATTTAGACGGAAATGGTTACATTTCTCGACAAGAAATGCTAGAAATTGTTACTGTAAGTTAATCAGCGTGACCTTTCTATCTGAAATTTGTCTAAAATAACTTTATTGCAGGCTATTTACAAAATGGTTGGATCTGTGATGAAAATGCCTGAAGACGAATCTACTCCGGAAAAAAGGACCGACAAGATTTTCCGTCAAATGGACAAGA
This sequence comes from Odiellus spinosus, assembly GCA_963920705.1. Taxonomy (NCBI): domain Eukaryota; kingdom Metazoa; phylum Arthropoda; class Arachnida; order Opiliones; family Phalangiidae; genus Odiellus; species Odiellus spinosus. The sequence goes on along the minus strand of OY987227.1, from coordinate 17,567,342 downwards.
ATATGGATGGTAAACTTTCATTAGAAGAGTTTATAGAAGGGGCCAAAAGCGATCCCTCCATCGTAAGGCTGTTGCAGTGCGATCCACAAGCTTCGGCGCACTGACAGCGGGGGATCCGTTGAACCCCTCCTAAAAACCCGCAAAACAAACAAAAACAAAAGTACCCCCTTCTACCCTCTCTCTCTTTTTCTCAACTTCAATTATAAAGAAAAAAATCGCAGTGATGATTTAGAAGATAAAAACAAACTTGACTCGGTGCCTATTTGTTAAATTTTGTTTTTATTGAACTTAACAACAAAACAAACAATATTTAAACGACGAAAGACTCGCTAACATATATAGGATTGTGTCTTCGATAAACAAAACAAAAATTACAAAAAAAAATACAAACAAGCCTTTCTCATTACATCTTTCAGATAAATGTATATTCATAAAAAGTGGGTTGTTCACACTCTAAGTAGAGAAAAAGTATATATAAAACATAAACACGAACTATCGCGAAAGAAATAGATAAAAAATGTATAAAGATATTGTTAAAAAAAGGTTTAAAAATTTGGAAATTTAAAAAATGGTGCGTAAAAAATTTATGGGAGACATTATTAGTCTAATTTTCAGTCTTCGAGGGTGAAGGTTTCAAATTAAAATGATCAGATAAGGAGAGTTGCGTAGCTAAAGCGCGAGGAAAAAGGTTAGAGAGTATGCGAGTTAATAAAAACATAGATCCATGGATTGTGTAATTAAAGAGGATTATTGTTCGAATATAAATAATATTAAAATAAATTTATTCCTCCGATATTTTTGGCTTGGCTTATGATATTGAATGTACGGGTATTCAAAATCTACAAACAAGATTAAGACAATTAAATTTATCCATCAGACGCATTGTTTTTAGCTTAGCCAAGCTTTATTCTGTTAATTCAAGTTTTCGAAGCTAAGCCAAAATGGTGGAATATTATATCTATAGGTCACTCTTAAATTAATCTCGAGTTAATACTCTTAATGACACAATCCACGGTTTAATGGTTTTGATTATAAGTTAATGTAGAATGTAAAATTTCCAACCACTTTTGAAAAAGTTCATTTTTTCAAAAAAAAAAAAAAAAAAAAAACAAAAATCATCGCCTGACTAAAAAAAAATATATCCAAGTTTGCCTTTAAAAAAGAAACATAAATTTAAAACTGGTAATCATTTTTGCGAGATATAGAAAACAAAGAATACTTAAAACATTTTTTGAGATAAAATTATTTGGATTAAATTACTAATCGATAGTTAATGTATGAAAGGGGTTAATATTATATCATATGGATATTTCTTTTAATAGAAATCCGTACAAATAATGGCAAAAACTTAAATGAACATTGGACCACATTGTAATTAATGCAAGAACAATTGGGGGTAGCATCCGTTAATGTTGATGGAAGTTGTTAACTAGTCTTTCATATTGTTAAGTCAAGATGGACGATGAAATGGTTAAAACATCGGAGCATCTAACATGATGAATGAAAGTCATCCGCTGTGTTTTTACCCCATTTTTAGCGTACAGTCCAACTTAACGATAGAATTGACTGGCTAATGTATTCCAGAACCATCCTTGGTTGATTGTAAACCAATAATTTGAGTTCGTAGATAAAACCCACTTTTTTCTACGCTTTCCTCTGACAACAGGGGTTATTTCACATTTAGAAAAGGAAAAATAAGGGTAATAAACCAAATTATTGATGAATTTTGTTAAGTAGGAAAAGAAATTGAAAAATTTATTCTATACATATTTTTTTTTTTTTTTTTTCGCTCGATTCAAGCAAAGAAATTTAGAGTGTTGTGGCCTTAAGAAAGCCGCTAGATTACAACGTAGCTTAAAAAAACCATCATTAATAAAACTTAAGGTACTTAAAAACCCTTGTTAACTTTAAAAAAAAATTCTATTCGGAGTTTTAAAATTAAGTTGAAGCCAGGAATAAATTTAAGATTTAACTGTCTTGATTTTTATAAATTTAAAAGTTGATAGTCTCCAACAATATTTTTTACCTTTCAATTTCAAAGCTTCTTTTTGACGCAATTTTTCAATATCTTTTAATTAAAAATTATTAAAATTTTGTAATATAAAATTAAGGCAGGTTAATTAGAAAAAAAAACTAGTCGAGGATTTCTAAACTTTGTACGTTAACTTTCAATTAAGTTCTATATATGAAATAAATAGGGATTGTAAAAATATAAAAGGGGTGTGAAAAATTAAACCAAAAAAAAAGTTTATAAATTGTAGAAAATACAAAATTAAATTATGCAAAAGTTATAAAAAAAAAAAAAGGCAGCTTCGATTTGAAAAAAAAAAAAAAATATAAAAACTACTTCTTTACCCAAAACTGACTTAAAAACAAATCTTTTTAGGATTGTGAAGATATAATATGAATTGAAAAAATGTTATAAATGACCATTTAATTCCAAACGTATTTCAATCCTATCATGTTTTTCATGTATTTAAATAAAAAAAAAGAAAACATTGTATTATACAGAAATATTAATATTAAATTTTTGGGAAGCTAAAAAAGTAAAAAAACAAAACATGTTGAAAAATCAAGAGGAATAATATGAACTGTAAGAGTGGCTGACTTTATTCGGGGCCCTTTGTCAATGAAGTCGACTAACAACAGGCTTTTGAGGGCAAATATGCCCCTAATACCCTAGTTTTCATAAAATTACACTACAATATACACGGTTGAACCTCGTTTTCCAGTATTTTCTGCCCCAAACTTATCACTTTAGCGCCAATAATGATAACCTAAAAGTCTGGGATTTTCAATCAAAATTTCTTACGAACTCTGCTTTAGCACGTACCAAGCGTACAAATATTATTTTGCGCCCATATTAATATACCTCGAGTTTTTTAAAATTTGGCACCTACTTAAATTTCCTCAAAGATTTTGGGTTGGGCTACCGGTTCACCACCTATGCTCGTAATAAAACTAATGATAAACAGATGAATTGCAAATCTGCGTCACAATTTTTACTACCTTGGCATTTTACATCTAATAAAGTCACGCACTCTTACGGTTAATATTTCTCTAACTATTTATCACCAACATAATTGAAACTTTTATTAATAAAACTCTTTTATTCATATAGAAAACCAAGATGCTGCGTACAATTTGCTTAGTAAAGCCGCTAAAATTACAATCAAACAGGAGATACACCATAAAGGAGTAAACCAGGTGGATTGAGTAATATTAAAATCATTCCCATTATATAAATTATTTTTTTTCACCGTCTGTTTAATTTCTCTCTCAGAAACTGGGTCGCCAATTAAGAAATGCTTTCCAGCTGAAGTAATATTGACCAGAACTTCTTTCCCCATGAAATGTTCTTCTTTTGGTATCAAAACCTAACAATTAAAAATTTTCAAATAAAAAGGTAAGAATTAGATATATAATTTATATATTGCGTAAAAATAAGGACTGCTCTTATAGCAATATTTTAAATACAATCAGAAACCTATATAAAACCTCCTTTTTTGGGGGGTTCCTAATTCGCGCTTTTCAATTAAACACTTGGCATGCAAATCTGAAAATAGGGTTCGTAAGGAATCGGAGTATTCCAAAATGGTACTAAAAATCAGCTATTTTCAAAATTCAGGTACTTTTAGCTCAACTAAAACAGGCATGGTCAAATAATAAAATGTTTTTCTTTGGTTACGCGTAGTTTTTTTTTAGCAAGAAAACCCAAAAATGGTCAGGGTTAATGGCGAAAATCGTTCAGGGATATCCTAGCAAAGTCCAGGGTTTTCAATCTAAAAATTTCGTGAAAACCCTGGAAAAACAATGATACAATTAATTTTGTATACCACAAAATATAATCTGTGTCTGTGAGCTACATCGCAAAATATCTCTCCATGAAGCCTTCTTCATTAATCAGACTCAGAGGTGAGATTAGAGTTGTAAGCTGCTAGTCCAAGAGACTCATTGGTGAATTCTTTTATCAACTACGAGACTTTGATGTTTCACTTTTCTAACATACCTAGAATTGGGAATTTGTAACTCCCCCTACACAAAAGGATGTTTTTATAGACTTCTGATGCAATCGAATATTTTGAGCATTATATGATTAAAAAATTTCAAATATTGAGTATAGTTAACCTGTTCATAATATTTGTTATGGCCCACGTAATGTTTTTTATCGTGAGACAATTCCGTAACTAATATTGGAAACTGTTGGCCAACTCTATGGTCATATGTGCGATAAGATTGAAAGAGTTCAGTCAATCTTTTGGTTCTGATTTTAACTTCTTGAGCCGGTACTCGTTGCATTTTAGCTGCGGGTGTACCGGGTCGAGGATAGAATTGGTTTATAAATAAGGAAGGAAATTTGTATTTTCGAACCAGTGAAATTGTTTCCTCGAAATCCTGAAAAATGGGATATACAAAATTATATACCAAGCACTATTTGCGGAGGTTTGATCAGGAGTTTATAAGAACGTTTTATAAAGAAGTTTGAGGGCTGTTCTTATAAACTCCTGGTTAGATGTAGTAGCAGGAATGTCAAGCTGTATTGTCCAACTTGGGCCGGAGCTTGATACTCCCTTTAAAGGCCCAATCTGCTCAGAAACTTGCCCCTTTAAAATGCTCTTCCCTTACGCACGCAGCCTAGCTTTGACTGTACAATTTGTTTTGTACAACGTCGTCTGCTAAGCTAGAAAAGAAGGTGACTTTAAAGGGGATTTGAAAATCGCAGATAGTCCCTTTAAAGGTACTATCTGCGATTTTAAAGCCCCTTTAAAGTTGACTTCTTTTCTTGCTTAGCAGACGACCTTGACCATAACAAATTGTACAGTCAAAGCAAGACTGTGTGCGTAAGTGAAAATGTTTTTAAAGGGGCACATTTCAGAGCAGATAGGGACTTTCAATTCGAAAAGCAATCTGATAATGAATTTTGCAAATTCTTTACATCCATAAAATTTCTGAGCAATTCTGAACAGCTTTTTGATGTGTTCTATTAGGATAAATTCTCTACAACCATAAAGTTTCTGGAAATTCTAAATTAAACCATTGTTATATTATTTATTGATCCATGGATGTAAAAATTATTCCTAATGCAATCCACCAACTATAGCTATAAGCTTTTTTTTTTTTTTTTTTTTTTTTTTTTGGCAAAACTGTGACATCTATTCCAAAAATCAGTGTAAACTAGCTTTTACTTTTTCTGTCTCTGTAGGGAAACCGCATATAATATCTGTAGCGATAGTCAAACCAGGTACTCTAAAACAATCATTTGAAAATTTTAAATGTCTTCCAGGGGAATGAATATTAACTAAAATATTACTTTTCTCTTAAAAATTGAACAATTTTCTCGAAATCTTCGATGCAATATTCCCTCTTCATATCACCGAGAATGCAATCACTTCCAGATTGAACAGGAATATGCAAAAAGGCGTATACTCTCTGATGAGATAATATATCGGCCATTTCCTATTTAAAAAAAAGTCTCGCTGCATCCATTTATATTTTCCAAAGTAATTAATATCTAGATGAAAGCCATTACTTCAATATGGTTCAAAATATAAGGCGGGTTGGTCATTCCCAATCGAAGCATACAACCTTCTGGTATGACTTGTACCAGATTTCTTAACAATTTTGGTAAAGTTGTCCCTATATCTATGCCGTAAGCTCCAGTGTCTTCGGAAGTTAACCAAATTTCTTTTACCCCTTCTGCATAGACAGATGGACGTTAAACCCCAATTTTGACAAATATTAACCTCAGCGTACCTTCAAAAGCTTGTATAGCGCGGTCTACAATTTCTTTAATGGAATAACTTCCTAATTGGCCCCGGGCGTGCTTAGTTTTACAGTAAGTACATTGATTTAAACACCTACAAAACATTTTACGTACAATATTAACAAAAAAGCGCAGGATTTAAAAATAGAGCTTGATTAAAATTACCCCGTGCTTATTGGTATTATCTCGATCAAAGGATTCTTGCGAATTTTCGGTAAGGATAGATCCGCCCCTCCAGTTTTTCTACCATTTTCCTTCTTATTGCCTAAAACTTGAACGCTATGACCTTTCAGAGTTTCTTCAACAACCTCAACGACTCTTTCAATCTGTTGTACCCCAATAATGCTCAAACCACGGAGATAATTGTTTTTGGGAGCTGACTGAGGAACGCAGCCAGCCACTACCACGTGTTTGTTTTGCTCCATCCCCGCCTCTACTGCATTGCGAAAATGATCTTCAGCTGGACCTTTTACGGTGCAGCTATTTAAGAGCCAAAGGTCGGCATTTGTAGGTTCATCTAAACACATTTCCCATTTTAAAGTAAGAAACTACCGTTTTATAATCAGTTTAGTGACATTTACCAATTATTTTATAACCATATTGGGCCAATAGACCTGCCATGTACTCGCTATCGGAGTTGTTGTGGGCGCAGCCCCAAGTTTTAACGTAAATTTTTTGAGTTCCTGGTATAAGGCTGTCATGATGGGTGTCAACAGAGTCGGTGTTTTCGTCATTTTTGCCTTTTCGTTTTTTAAAACGAGGAACGAGTTGATTTCTATTTAAATTTAAATAAGAATCAACTTTAAATTCTGGGCTTCAGGAAAAAAATATATAGGCTTAGAAAAGACATGCTTTATTCAACACAATTTTACCGATTATTGCGTGTATTTAGTAAATTTTCTTTTTGTATTATTGTTCCGATATCTTCTATATCGTCTAAGGAAGTTTGGTTACATTCTTTCATCTTTAAATATGTAAAATATTAATCAGATTACACCGAAAATAACCAAATTATCTTAAAATCATGCCCATCCATCCATAAAACAGTGGAAGTGATCAGTGGAAGTGATCTCTGAAGAGTGCAGACGACGCTATTTTCGTCATTTGACCTGAAAGTATTAACAGAAGTTAATAATTACATTAACTTCTGGTATTAGTTACTATACGCATGTTTATTGGCGCGAAATCTAAACGTCGAAAACCGACGACGAAATATTCTAATCTCTAAACAGGCGTATCATTTGGAGATTATTGTTCTTTCTAAAGTTTGTCCAAAATGAGATATCTTACATTTCATCTTGAACTTTAGAGCTGCAAAGAGATAAGTGGTTCACTCAATGATTATGATTTTCATCATAATAGTTTAGTAAACGAGAAGAGAAAGTGATAATCTAATCGCTTATTAAATAAATAATGTCTCGTATCAGCTACAAAAATTACAGAAAACCAAAACTGAACGAACTAAGCAAATAAAACGTAAATTAGCATTGCCCTGCGCGAGCGTGTAGCCCGAAGACAAGCGCAAAAGGCAGTTAAATCAAAAGTTCCAAAACACTAAAAAATATTTCATTAAATAGTAATTAAACATAGTTTTAAGTGAAAGTAGCGTTAGTGTAAAATGAGCGAGAAGACTGATTGGGTTTGAAGAAAATAGTAATTTTTATTCCGCACATATTGTTACTTAAAATAATATTTTGTAGGAAATCAAAAGAGAATTATGGTTGTCCGAAGTTGGACACGCCAGTTCGGAGAAAGAAGTTGAGAAAATAGTTTTGGACAAACTTGAAAAATGTCCTGTAAGAATATTTTTTATCTTTTGGCATAAAAACTTGTAGTAACATAAACTAATTCTCTTCAGGAATGGGATGAACCATTTTTTGTAGGAAATATGCGCCTCATTTTCGATAAGTTTAATTTATGGACAAAAGAACTTCCCGGAGTTGATATTTTTTATGGTAATAACTTTAAATATCCTCCACCTAGAATTACCATGATTATTACATTCATCCAAACATTTTCCAGCCGTGAAAGCCAATGACGATCCAATGATGTTGAAACTTTTATCCACATTGGGCGTATCTTTTGATTGCGCGAGTAAAGTACGACAGATAACTACCGAATAAAATTCTACCAATAAATAGGTTAAATCGTATTTAGGGAGAAATCGAAGCGGTTTTGAATTTAGTTCCAGTAACCAAGATCATGTACAGCAATCCTTATAAACTTCCGAGTCACTTGACCTACGCGTCGACCATCGGTGTACGCTGGATGGTCTGTGATTCCTTAGACGAATTAAACAAACTTCATTCGATCTGTCCCCAAGCCAAGTAAACCTATCCATTTGTTCAATTTATAAACGTGAAACGTACCAATTTATGCCTTATTTTATTTTCTTTAGATTAGTTATCCGAATTCACCCGCGCAAAGAGACCACTTCGTATCTTAAAATGAGCGCTAAGTTTGGTTGTAATTACGAAGAAGCCAAAATACTTTTACTCGAAGCCAAACGACTGAATATGAGGGTCGAGGGCATTAGGTATGTTTAAAATTCAAGAGTTAATTATATAGGTTGTTGGTAACCTGGTAATTCTTTGGGGTTTCAGTTTTTACGTGGGACATTGCACGGAAAGTCCTGCTCCATATATTGACGCCTTCGAGGTAGCGAAAGAAGTTTTTCTTGAAGCTTCAATCATCGGCCATAAAGTTCACTTACTGGATATCGGCGGGGGTTTCCAAGGGTCGAAGCAAAAAGAAGATTTATTTCCACGGGTAGCAGAAGCCATTCGGTCATCGGTTTCCCACCATTTCCCGCCCCAAATGGGTGTACGTATCATCGGGGAACCTGGTCAGTTTATGGGCATCAGGGCATTTGATGTCTATGCTAAGGTCATCGGTGTAAGACAGCGACAATCGGAAGATGGTATGGGAAAACTTTATTTTCTATGTTATGAGAATGGAATAAGAAATTCTTATTATATATAGGTAAGAAATATCAATCAGTTTACGTCAGTGGAGGCCATTTTGGGTGCATTCCTAACTATAATTTCACTTATAACAAGACGCAAGTTGAAATCCCCGGGGTAAGACTAAGAACAATGTTTAGTTTGTTAAAGCATGTATGATAATGCTTAAACTCTCACGTTTGCTTTATTAATTTACCTGATTACATCTCGCGATATATCAAGCCATCAGTACGGAGAAAGAAAATAATAATCCTAATTATAACGGTATGATAATTAGATGGGTGAAAATTCGGATGTCATCAGTACAACATTTTGGGGAGGAAGCTGTGACCCAATGGATTGTCTAGTGACCTTGGATTTCCCTCAAGTTCATACGGGTCAATGGCTAAGGTTTACAAATCTGGGCGCGTACACCAGGTCCATCATGAGCCAGTACAACGGATTCCCTTTGGCTCCAACCAAATATTTTGTTGATGAAGTGACTAGGTATAAGCTAACATCTAGTTAGCTACATAGCGGCTCAATGTTTTAAGCTCCCTAAGAGCGTGTTTCTCCCCTACGCAATTTATTTACCTTGCGATCAAGGCAGAATGAAGGGATTCATGTTTATAAAGAAAATCATATTGGCGTGCGTCAGAGAAATGATTTTCACATGTCAAGTAGTCATTAAAGTAATAATAATAACAAGAGTGTATACAACTTTGATGATAATAATGAACATTAGTGTTGCACGTTTGTTTCATTAATTGTTTCATATTATATCAACTTAAATCACATGTGGAAATTATTTTTGTCGTATAACGACGAGATTGTCAGATTTATCTTATAAATATCTGCTTAAAACTGGCAAGATGGGATTTACAAAAATTTAATACGTTGAAGAAAGACTATGATAGAAAATTACATATTGCATATCATATTCCTGGTTGAAGAGCTGTGAATAAGCTACTTGTATAATTAATGTATATCCCAATAGTACAATAATAAAGGGAGTACGATTTATTTTTAATAACATTTGATGGTACGAATATCGTGTCATCGGGAGTACCATAAGAAACCCGAAGGTAGGTTTATTATATTACTCCACGTATAATTAGATACTAATTAGATTCTAGAAGCTATAAGTTATAAAATAAATAAGCAAGAAACCTACTAGAAAAAAATGCAAGGAAAAAAAATTAATCCATTTGAAAATTTACCTTTTCTAAAGATTGTTTCTTCTGTAATCGATGAGATAATTTTTAAATTGATTAATTTTATTGGTTCAGGGAATTCGATATCGAATATAGATAGTATACAAACGTTTAACATTTTCGTACTATGTTACTACCCCTTTTTCGAGACTTGTTCCGTCAAGGTTACGGGCGAAATGTAGCATAAGACAGTGGTTAGATCAGTATCACCAGAGGTATATAATAACCCCCTTCGGGGGGAAGTATGAAAGGTAGGCAAAATCGACGAACAACAAGTGCCCGGCGTAAATCGCGGCGGATCGACACACCGCTTTACTCCCAAAAAATAGTTACACCATTTTGAACCTCACTAAATTTTCCCTACGCACACTTCCGGAACTTGCGACTCCATTTTAACAGACAGCCTGGCTCCTGAGACAGGAAGCTCTAAACACAAATCGAGCCGTCTTGTTTATACAAAGACCATTTACTAGAATAGCGACATTGAGAAGTCCAGCGCGAGCTAGTGGCCTAGATAGTCAGCAGCGGGCTCTTGTTGTTCGTGATTTTTAGCATTGGTAGTATAGGGGCTTTCATACTTCCCCCCGAAGGAGGTTATTATATACCTCTGGTATCACCAAGAAATAATAGTAAAAGTTACCTATCCTTTCTGGGTATCACATATTTGTTTTCCAATTTAACGTAATTTTCTAACAATTTAACTTAATTTCTCCCTATTTTGCTTAATTGTTTACACGCTTAACTTTATTATCTACCATCTTGCCTTCCTTTTAACAAGTTCTGGAATTGTTCCAAAATGGAGTTGAAAGGCTATAAGCTGTATATAGCTCGGAGTAAAATAAAATCAGTACTCAAGGAAAACCTCTATTTTTCTTGTTCCACCGTTAATTGAACTACAGCTAAACTTGTTATCATTAATGTTAATTTTCTATATGCTTCTTGTCAACATTATTTAAGACAGAAATAGTTAAAAAAATATTAATTGCGGTTCCTCCAAGGTACACTTCTAAAAAATCAAGGATTCGGCATATGGTCACGTAGCATCGGAAGGTGTTGGCGGTCTAGGTTGGAAGGTTATCGTATTTCTAAGTAACTTATGAAAAAAAGTATTAAAACACGTTTTATAAGTTTGGAAAGCCACATAAAAACTTAAACTGTAGTTGGATTACACGAATAGTATTTGAAAGACATTAAGATAAAAAGCTGGAAAATTTTCGTATTCCAAAGTTACAAAAAAAAAAAAAAACAATAAAAGTTATATAACTCGTAGTCTGGAAAGCGAGATTAAAAGTTGAACTCTAGTTTGGATTGAACGATTATTTTTTTGGAGGAAAGTAAGTTAACAAATTTCGATTTAAATTATAAAACGTCAGAGAGTTTGAGAAATCGAACGACGAATGCGTGCGTGTACGTGTATTAAAACCAATCTTTTTAGGTGACCCATACATAATAGCCTAGACGAAACACCCTCTTCATACGCTAAAAATAATTTGTCGTTTAATACCATTTAACTTCACCTTTGATTTGACCCAAAGCTAGATTCTTGGCCAAAACAATCTTGATAAGTAGATAAAACCTTTAATTTAAAGGGAATATCTGAGATTTGTAAAGTCACCTTCTTTTCTTGCTTAGTAGACAAGGTTGGCCATATCTAATTGTACAGTCAAAGCTATACTGTGTGCGTGTAAGGGAAGGTGATTTTACAGCCATGGGTAAAATCTTGAGCAGATAGGGCATTTAATGACAAAGTCTACCTTTCACTGTACAATGGTTTATAATGGTAAATACATACTCGATTTCGTAATCACTTTTACACAGTATGTGTACAGGGTTGTACTTAGATTACGTGAAGCAAACAGCCCGTCCTCTGCCAATGTAGAAGGAAAGGATTCTACAAACGCATAAAATCTCTTTAAATAAATAGTTATCGAGATGTAAATTTTAAATAATTCAAGACCTTGACATTCTTAAATTTAGAACAATACATCTTAAGAGCAATTTTTAAACGTTTTTTTAGCCAAGACGATTTCCCAACTTACGTTTAATTGAAATTCTTTGCGTATCCATTTCTTACCATTGTCTACGTTTCCAATTGAAACTAATTACAATAATTAGGAACTTGTTAGGCGTGATACGCCATAATTATACTTCAATTATGTTTTTTAGAGCGAAATTAAATATAAAAACCTTCAGTGTGCCACCGATGACATCATATTTGCCTCAACTCTTTTTCGGGCTTGATTTTTAATTTGTTGAAAGAAAATTAACTATGGAGAAGTCGAGAGAAGAATGGTTATCCAAAATCTCACTCGCGAATTCTTCTTTGGATATTGAAGAAATGGTCTTGAAGAAATTGGAAGATAATCCGGTATGTGAATTAGTCGACTTTATGCATTCGTCTTTAATTATTGACTAAATATACATATAAATTCGAATGAAACTTCTATAAAATAATAATTCTACTCAGCCGTAAGATCGTAAAACGTTTCTCATTAGCATAAATGTTTTTCTATAAATATTGTTTTTAGTCAAAAAGGTATTGCTTGAGATTTTGAACTCCTTGTTTGATTTTGACTCCTTGTTTGATTAATTATTATATTCCTGTCATATTTAGAGCTGGGATGAACCATTCTTTGTGGCGAATCTAGACTTAGTTTTGGAGAAATATCGACTCTGGAAAAAGGAATTGCCGAACGTGGATGTCTTTTATGGTATGTGACTAAATATATCTTTTACTAAACTGAGAAGTTGTAAATTATACACTGACGTCGTCTTAAAGCCATGAAAGCCAATGACGATCCAATGTTACTCAAATTACTTGTCGCCCTAGGGTCTTCGTTCGATTGTTCGAGCAAGGTAAGGTCCTTAATTTTAACATATCTCAAAAAGTTGAAAAATACCTCACTTCTAAATTTTTCTTTCGATCCCTCTTTCTCAGGGTGAGATAGAGACTATCGTTCAGATGAACGTAAAACCAGAAAAAATCATGTTCTCCAATCCTTATAAAATACCAAGTCATTTGACTTACGCGTCAACCATCGGTGTGAGATGGATGGTTTGCGACTCTGTTGACGAGTTATGCAAGATAAAATCGGTTTGCCCCTCAGCTAAATTGGTTATTAGGCTAAATTGTCGGCGGGAAACAACTAACTATCCTTCGATGAGTGTAAAATTCGGTCTGAATTACGAAGAAGCGCTTATAATTTTACAGAAAGCGAAGAAGTTGAACTTGAATGTCGAAGGAATAAGGTAATTGCTCAAAAGTCGTAAAGTCAACATTTTTACTAAATTTTTAAGAGAATTTTGGTATAGTTTTTACGTAGGACATTGCACCGAGACTCCAACCCCGTTCTCCGACGCTATTGAGTTGTCCAAAGAGGTTTTCCTAAAAGCCGCAGAGCTGGGACACGATATTCGTTTGTTGGATCTTGGCGGGGGTTTTCAAGGACCCTTTGAAAAGAACAATTTATTCTTGAAAATAACAGCTACCATTCGTGACTCTCTGAAAGCGCATTTTCCACCGGAAATGTGTGTTCGGGTGGTTGGTGAACCAGGACAGTTGATGGGTGTTGCAGCCTTCGACGTTTATTGCAAAGTAATTGGGCACAGATTGAGGAAAGTGAATGGTAATTATTTTAGATTAATAGATCCTTTAAGCTTGACCTAACTTAAATTCATTAGGCGAAGTACGCCAGAGCGTCGTGCTAAGCGGAGGACATTTCAGTTGCGTCAACAACCTCGTTTTTAAGTATAATCGCTCCAAAATTATAGCGCTCAAAGTAAGCGTATCTTTACTCTTTACGCTTGTATTGGTTATCCGCGTAGGATAACCAGACCTAACTTTGATTTTCAATAGACATCAAATGATGTGGAGGACGGATTTTTAATCAGGAGTGATTTCTGGGGACCGACTTGTAAGTTAAACCAGGAGTAAATAGTTCTAGGTTCATTCTCTGATTGTTATCTTCAAATTTTTAGGTGATCCAGTAGATCTATTGGTCTCTTTGGATTTTCAGCCTTTGCAAAGGGGCTCTTGGTTAAGGATCACGAACTTGGGTGCTTACACGCGTAACTTGATGACAAATTACAACGGATTTGCTTTGGTGCCCACCAAATATTTTATGAGCAAGAACACTAAGTATGAAAACACCTATTATCTTTCAGTATTTTGCTTTTACCTTATTATTAATTTATTATTCCATAGGACACTAATTTCGGATCATTTCGCGTACTATAAAGCGTAGGAATAAATGTTATTTTAAATTTCCCGCGCCGTCCTATCATATTTTTTGACACAGATGTCAGCACAATCGCTATTTTATGTGGTGAGTTGGTGACAGTTCTAAGGTCACGGCTGTCTGCTTTTTTCTTTTTTGGAAGCCTTCAGTCTCTTCACCGGTTTTATTCGAAATAAATAGTTAAGAACCATATTAAAACCAATTATGGAAAATGTTAAATGTAAAAGTTTATCTACCTACGAATTTACAGATACATTTATTAACGTAACGATTAAGTTTACGGTTTTAAAGCTAGTAGACAGTTTCTATTTATGGATAGGCGACACAATGGTAATGAACAATTTAGCTGTGAGTATGAAAACATTAACTAATAGTGGACCAAGATCCGCTGAAGTTTCTTCAACCACGCTGATGGGGGATAATAGCGATATGCTGTCTTCGTCATTAGCCGAAAAGCTTTGCAAGAAAACAGGCAAACAAGTCTTTGTCAGCTGCAATTTATCGAATGTGGACAATGCCTTAGTCACCAGAGTCTTCGATCGGCTTGTTAAAGAAATGAAAGAGCACCCGGAACATTTTTAATTTAAACGGTAATTATTAATGATCAAGAGCTAGTGTTTAAGACAATAGTATTTAAGACAATAGGGCTAATTATAGTAACGAATCTTTTGTTATTCTTCAAAACGTGAAAGTTAATTTTTTTTTAAGTACAAAATATGGCCAAGTAAAATGCACATCATTAACACAGCGATGACTCTCTAAACACGTAAGAGAGCCATGCGCCATTTTTCGTAGTTGATTACCAAATGGATCAAAAAAGACCTGTTGAAGGATGACGTTGTTTTCTCTTTTATATTTTTCATTAGAACCTTTAGCAGTACATTTGGGTATAACATTTCTAAGGAGAGATCCCAATACTACAATTATAATAATAATAGACTTTCACTGTCAAGCATATGCCCAAGTGTCTTTTTACTCGACACTCGAGGAAAATATTCCCAAACAACCTTGAATATTAAAAAGAACCTAAGGCTCTTGTATCTCCCTTGTATGTTTATAATTACAAAATCACAGAATGAATGATTTAAAGTAGCCTTTATTCGACTCTTATAATTATGAAATAAGCATATCTCAAACTTACGGCTATTTAAGAATTTGTAGTCTGATAGTTTTTGGATGAATTCGCAGCTTTCAATAACCGTCCTATTTTCAGTCAAAGGTCTGCCATCTTTGGCTACGCATTGGCAATATTGGGTTCCTGCTTGACATTGTCAAGCAGTCAGATTTCCTAATTCATTGTATTTAGAGACGTTACGTTCCTCTGAAATACGGCTATTGGAAGAGTTCCAATTAGGGCTCCAATTAAAGTTCCAATTAGGGCTCCAATTAAAGTTCCAATTAGGGCTCCAATTAAAGTTCCAGTTAGGGCTCCAATTAAAGTTCCAGTTAGGGCTCCAATTAAAATTCCAATTAGGTCTCCACTTAAAGTCCCAATCAGGGCTCCACTTAAAGTCCCAATCAGGGCTCCACTTAAAGTCCCAATCAGGGCTCCACTTAAAGTCCCAATCAGGGCTCCACTTAAAGTCCCAATCAGGGCTCCACTTAAAGTCCCAATCAGGGCTCCACTTAAAGTCCCAATCAGGGCTCCACTTAAAGTCCCAATCAGGGCTCCACTTAAAGTCCCAATCAGGGCTCCACTTAAAGTCCCAATCAGGGCTCCACTTAAAGTCCCAATCAGGGCTCCACTTAAAGTCCCAATCAGGGCTCCACTTAAAGTCCCAATCAGGGCTCCACTTAAAGTCCCAATCAGGGCTCCACTTAAAGTCCCAATCAGGGCTCCACTTAAAGTCCCAATCAGGGCTCCACTTAAAGTCCCAATCAGGGCTCCACTTAAAGTCCCAATCAGGGCTCCACTTAAAGTCCCAATCAGGGCTCCACTTAAAGTCCCAATCAGGGCTCCAATTAAAGTCCCAATCAGGGCTCCAATTAAAGTCCCAATCAGGGCTCCAATTAAAGTCCCAATCAGGGCTCCAATTAAAGTCCCAATCAGGGCTCCAATTAAAGTCCCAATCAGGGCTCCAATTAAAGTCCCAATCAGGGCTCCAATTAAAGTCCCAATCAGGGCTCCACTTAAAGTCCCAATCAGGGCTCCACTTAAAGTCCCAATCAGGGCTCCAATTAAAGTCCCAATCAGGGCTCCAATTAAAGTCCCAATCAGGGCTCCAATTAAAGTCCCAATCAGGGCTCCAATTAAAGTCCCAATCAGGGCTCCAATTAAAGTCCCAATCAGGGCTCCAATTAAAGTCCCAATCAGGGCTCCAATTAAAGTCCCAATCAGGGCTCCAATTAAAGTCCCAATCAGGGCTCCAATTAAAGTCCCAATCAGGGCTCCAATTAAAGTTCCAATCAGGGCTCCAATTAAAGTTCCAATCAGGGCTCCAATTAAAGTTCCAATCAGGGCTCCAATTTAAGTTCCAATCAGGGTTCCCATCAGGGTTCCCATCAGGGTTCCCATCAGGGTTCCCATTAGGGTTCCCATTAGGGTTCCCATTAGGGTTCCCATTAGGGTTCCAATTAGGGTTCCAATTAGGGTTCCAATTAGGGTTCCAATTAGGGTTCCAATTAGGGTTCCAATTAGGGTTCCAATTAGGGTTCCAATTAGGGTTCCAATTAGGGTTCCAATTAGGGTTCCAATTAGGGTTCCAATTAGGGTTCCAATTAGGGTTCCAATTAGGGTTCCAATTAGGGTTCCAATTAGGGTTCCAATTAGGGTTCCAATTAGGGTTCCAATTAGGGTTCCAATTAGGGTTCCAATTAGGGTTCCAATTAGGTTCCAATTAGGGTTCCAATTAGGGTTCCAATTAGGGTTCCAATTAGGGTTCCAATTAGGGTTCCAATTAGGGTTCCAATTAGGGTTCCAATTAGGGTTCCAATTAGGGTTCCAATTACGGCTCCAATTAGGGCTCCAATTAGGGCTCCAATTAGGGTTCCAATTAAATTTCCAATTAGACTTAAACACTTCAATTAGTATGATTTGTTTGATTATATTCCTATGAAAATTTACATGCTTTAATTATTATATACACGTAATCCAATTATGTGTAGCCTAAAGTACAGCACTTGATGTATTGTAATTTCTTAAAACTTCACCTTGTATCTAAGTAACTACTTACAAGAGTATTTTTATCTCCTAAAACACCAAAACTTTTATTGTAGTGAAAAGTTACGACCATTTAATGATAGGGATCGTTTCTGGATTTTTGCGCAGTTTGTATCTAGTGGCGAGGCATCCTTTACAAGTGGCTCATGCCAATTTTATTATTCGAAATTAATGAACGGAATGTCTACTTTCTAATTACGCGATTAGTTTTGGTCTAGAAGATTGTAATAAAAAGGTATGGCAATTTATAGATAGGGGTCTTTTTGGACTTTTGCTCAAACCTTAACTGATTATTTAATCCTCCTTTGCAAAGAAAAGTAATACGAAAAAATCTATTTATATAAGTAGTGGTATCCAAAAGAAACTTCCTGTTTGGCCAAAGTAAAATCTTATTGGCTTTCATGTGCAATTTAAAGTCACTGATGCCTGTTTGGGCGAGTGCTTGAGATTTAAACCAATTGGTGAGATTACGTAGCTGATTACAGCCTTTGGTAATGTTAAGTACGTACTCGGTTACTTAATTATTTTAGTATAGTCAAAGCTACAGGCTTCTACTCAAAAAGATTGTGGAGTCAGGATTGCCCAAGGTCAGGAAAAACAGGGAAAAGTCAGGGAATTTGAAAATGAACCAAAAAGGTCAGGGAATTTTAAGATATTTTGAAAAGTCAGGGAATTTTAAGATATTTTGAAAAGTCAGGGAATTTTAAGATATTTTGAAAAGTCAGGGAATTTTAAGATATTTTGAAAAGTCAGGGAATTTTAAGATATTTTGAAAAGTCAGGGAATTTTAAGATATTTTGAAAAGTCAGGGAATTTTAAGATATTTTGAAAAGTCAGGGAATTTTAAGATATTTTGAAAAGTCAGGGAATTTTAAGATATTTTGAAAAGTCAGGGAATTTTAAGATATTTTGAAAAGTCAGGGAATTTAAAGATCTTTCAAGAAGCCAGGATTACCATTTAATAGAAAATATTTATTCTTAAGTATTATAAAAAATAAAAGGTTAAAAATTGGGTAATATTAGCTAAAACGGTTCCGAGTTATCAGTCCCTCATCGGCCTATGTTAATGGACGCACCATTCCTTTTACCATAGCTAGCTCGCTGATCAGGCATAAATTTAACTTTAAGTAGTATTTATTGTGATATACGATTGCGACAACGCTTTGAATGTTTTTTGAAAACGTGTGTGTTTATTTTTTCATTGTAACAAAGTGTGATTACATATAAGATCATCAATAAGTAAAAATTTGCGTCAGTAACACACTGACGACTTTTTAAAACGATCCAAAGTTGGTATGAAGAAGCGAAACCCATTTATAACGCCCCTTCATAGTCACTTTAGACCTCCTTTAACACGTAAGGGTGCCGCGAACCTGTTCTCCCAATTGCTTGCCATACGGATCGACACACCAACAAAGACCAGTTGAAGGGTGACATTGCTTGCTTTCGTAAGAACCGTTGTCACGGCATTTGGGGGTAAAAGCTCCGAGAATTGGACCTAAAAGTACAAATTAATTTTAATAGACATCAATGTCAAGCAAAATATATCCTTAATCTTATCGTCATTTTACGCGACACTCGAGGAAAATATTTGCAAACAAGATAACCTTGAATATGAAAAAGGGAAGACCTGTCATAAAATAATTGTAGCTTATACGGCAGGAATATTTAAAAAAAAAAAGAAAAAAAACTCGATAAATATATAAAAAGTTAGTAACGAAATTGAAAATTCAACAGTAATAATAAACGTAATTGTTCTGTGTGACGTTTCCTGCTAGGATTATCCTTAAAATTCTTCAGTTAGGGTCCTATCTGCTAAAATATTACGCCCCCTGCAAATAATCTTGAAGTCCACAGCCTAGCTTTGGACTGTACAATTTGTTTTTCTAACCAAGAAGGAAAGACGAAATTATAGGGACTCTACAAAAACGCGGATAATCATTTAAATTAATCATAAGTACAATCAAACGAATTCAAGTTTACAGATAACTATTTTTAATTTGTAACGGGTCACTGAGCCAATGAGGAATTAATTTACATGGGACAACGACAAATTAACCCGTGACACATTAGTTCTCCTTTAAAAGCCCTATCTGATCAGAACTTTGCCCCTTTAAAATGCTATTCCCTTATGCACACAGCCTCGCTTTTACTAATTTTTTTGTGTTAAAGATTGTCTGTTAAGCAAGAAAAGAAGTGGACTTTAAAAGGGTTTTTAAAATCGCAGATAGTTCTTTTTAAGGGTCTTGTATCTCTCGTCTGATGGTGGTATTACAGAGTGATTCAAACCAACGTTTTTACTCGTATAATTAATTACAAAATAAGGAATTCTCAAACTTACGACCGTTAGAGCTGGCTTTGGCGTCTGATACTTTTCGGATACATTCGCAGCTTACAATGTCCTTCCTTTTTTCGGTCAATGGGCTACCATTGTGGGCTACGCATTGGCAATATTGGGTTCCGGCTTGACATTGTCGAGCAGCGTAGTTTCCAAATTCATCGCATACGGGGACGCTACGTCCCAGGGAAGGGCCCCCTCGATTAGCATTTTGGGCCGCTTGATGGCAAGGGCTGCCTAAAATTGGTTCTATATGGCAACAAAGATATTTTTTAAATACTCATTTCAAAAGTATGGGGTTTTAAAAGTATTTAAACCTACTTGTGTTAGGCTGAGCATAAGCAACGGCCAAAATGGCAGCCTAAAAAACAAAAAAAAACAAACAAAAGCCTTTTCAATATTTGAATATTCAAAGCCGCGTCAAACTAAAAGATCAAATTCAGAACTTCTATCATGAATTTAGGGAAATAATTCAATTTTAGTTTTTATATCCTTCAAAATTAAATTTTTAACGTAAGACTGTCACTGATTTTGCATGAGTTCCAAATGAAATTTAACTATTTGGGAAGGATCATAAAAATCCGATTCATTATATATTTACATACGTCATGCACAAAAATAATAATCGTAGAAACAATAATTACTATGATTATATGGCCATAATATCTAGTTTGCACTAATTGATTCATATGATAAAAATATCAATTTTTTTTATAATTAGAAGTTTATTAAAAGAAGCTTGAACCCATGAGAAGTGTAAAATTTTGAATATAATTTAATTGTGCCAGCCTCGCTTTAACTTTAATTTCTGCTTGAAAGAATAGAGACTTAAAATACTCACAAGAATGATAAATGAATTCATATTTTGGCAAATAATCCTTTGGTTGCGGAATGATGATATAAATGAACTGTTTGATAGTCGAGAGTCGAGTAACTTTGTCCTTGCTAGGTAGTAACCCCTTATATACCCGAATAATGATTCTGATTTTTGCTTTCGTGAGGTGTTCCTACGAGTAGCGTGTTGTTTGAAGTTTCATTCCCCCCACCTTTTTGGTACTCTTTTGATTTCCATTTAAGAGTCTAGGAGGGGAAGGGTGATGATGGAAAAGGATCCTTAGAGGAGGGAAAACGCGGAGAGCGAAAAGTTGAAAATAATGTCCTTGACGGATACGCTTTAATGTCTATGATTTATTCGATTACCCGAAATTTCTATTCCTCCCTATTTGTTGCGCAATTTCTATTACTGTGTTTCATTTGAATTATGGCCATTTTTGTTGACACTGTTATTAAAACATTCGTTTTTGTTTTATTGCAAATCCCCTAAAATTTTGCCCCCCTCCCTTATATCCACCTCTATACCTAACTCAGGGTTTTTATTTCTAAATTATATTTTGCAATCAATCCACCCATCATTTATGATTGTGGAATTTTATGAAAATATACTAAAGTTTTAATTTTTATTTTGCAATTAATCCCCCCTTGTAATGTAAATTTTCTATTGTTATAAGGACATGGCGATTGATCGTAGTTTGTTATACATTACTAGCAAAAACCCGTGAAAAGTCACAGGACATATAAAATGCAAGATTTTTCCAGAATTTTCCACAACTTTCAAGCACTTTTCAGAATTTTCTGGAACCTTCTTGAAGTTCTAGAACATTCTGGGAAAAGTTACGGACGTACGCACGTACGGACATTGTAAATTAATAGTGCTTTAAAACAGTTATGAACAAACGAACAAGCATTATTTATATATGACTGTTCCTTTTATATGGGCAATTATACACTAGATATTATACCTATACATACCCATAAACATGTCAAATTTTAAATATTTTTCATAAAATATATTTTATTCATTCGATATGAATCGACAATTGCCGACTAAAGTGAAAATACGGAGATTTGTCTAGTTTTCAAGTTTAATTTAAAGGAGCGGAAAGCTGGAAATCATTCCAATTGTAAAAAATATGGACAAACGTTACGAATAACCATTAATTATATCTAACTGTTCGTTTTACACAAGATATTATACCTATATTTACCCATAAACGTGACACATTTTTCATAAAATATACATTATTCATTCGATATGAATCGACAATTGACGATTAATTAGGTTTAATCTAGTTTTCTAGTTTAATTTAAAGGAGCAGAAAGTCGGAAATCAATTCAATCAAGAAATGTTTTTCCATTTGCTATACGAAAAATTTTCATTGAAGAAGACGATAAAATTGTATACTTAAACGTTCAGTTTTTTTAGCTGGTCAACTCCTTATTTTGCAAACATTATTGAGGCAATAGAAAATACAGGAAAACAATTAACGCCAGTTAACTGTCATTTAAAACATTTAAGAGTTAATAGTGTAGTACGAAATGGTTGGGAAACAAAAATACTTATGATGATATTGGGTTGTTAAATTTGAATTTCTTCACTTGATACATTCACAGGCAATGATATTACACCCATTCAATTTTATTATTTTTGAGTGTAATATTTTTAACACAGCGATTTTTCTAATAGAGAAATTAAATTTTCCGCTGAGGCTATATTATGTTCTTTATAAAAGAATCAATTTCTAAAATTCAATTACTGCGCCGTATCTAAATTGAGGTTGTGTAAACGGTTCGCTTGGATTCAAATTAAGTATACAATGAATCCCTTACTGTGTCACCATAGACCGCGTCTTAGACCAATCAGAGAAGGAATATTATAATTAGCACCATGTTAAAAATCTTAGCTCTTAAAGGATACTACACGCTGCAAAATCCAAAAATATATTTTATGCTCAAAGATAGAGCAGGAAATTTCACGCAGAATATAAATATTATAAAAATTTATTTAAAATCGAGATTGGTACACGCGCGTTAGATAGCTAGAATTCCGGGATGATTAAGTTATAAAATAGTCACTTCATCAAGTCCACTTAATTACTCCAAATTAACGTTAAATTACCTCCCCCACTTAATTATATTGCCAACCATTTTGTTTCATGTAGAATTGTATATGCCAGCCAATCATATTTTACTTTGGACGAATCTTATAAATGTTTCGTTAATTCTAATTTAATGGTATATATTATTGCTGAAAAACATAATTGCTTGGTTTTTTTTTTTTTTTGTTTTAGCCGATAATTCGCGTTAAAAAATATTAGGCGTTTCCTAACTAAAGTTGGATAATTCCTTTTGTTGTTCTTCGTCATATTTAATAACCAAATTAAAAATTTTATCTATTAAATCCGCAAAATATTCCAAATTAGTTCGTTATTTTCCAGTTCAGTATTTTTTTTTTTTATTATGGAAATTTTTATGAAAATTCGAGATTTGATTGGCTTGCATCCCCTTCCCTCAGAGCGGTGTCTCCCTGGAACTGGGAAATCTAAAAGTATTATTATTTTGTCTTTTTGGTCTAAGGAAGTTACTTTTACAAAAACTGTCAAAAGTCTTCAAACATAAACCCAGATAATTGTTACGTAAAATCGGCAATATTTAATATAAGCCTCGAAAAGCGAAATTGTTTACACAGTTTATTGTTCATATATTTGTTTTGGTTCTTCAATCGATTCCTTGGCCCCAATATTATTAACAAAATATTTAGTTGCAACTAAATTATACGTATATTTTACATATAATTTAAAACAGATTAAAATCCTTTGGCTTCATTATATTATAATCCAGATATCTTTGCAAAAATTGTAACATCGAAGTGGTATTTTTGGGCCCAAGACAATTGTAATTGTTTTAGTTCGGAAAGTTGGTTTTGAAAATGCCATTTTCAGAAGACTATTCCAAATTAATTTCAGCAGTCCTCACCTGATACCTCAACACCCAATCATAATCCCGAAAACCTCCGATTTGATAGGCCTACGAATAATTTATTAATATTTGCAATAGACCTGAGGCGGTAGATAGTTGGTAACAATAGTCAGAGCAATTACTCCTTCTCAAATCTGAGTTTGACAAGTTATAAGAAGAAAGAAGTATATGAAAAACTTTCATGCGAATCAAACACCCTTTTTTCTTAGGAATCCCCTTGAGTCTCTCCTTTCTGGGAACCCCGTTGCTTGTGGCATCATCCGTCACTTCACTCTCAATATTTACCCGTAATTATAGCCTAAGGCGAATGTCCGTGAACCCCTTTATTTCGAGGTTGAATTTAAAAGATACCCCTTATACCTGGTTATGTAGGAAAATATTTTTTTTATCATGGATGGTAACGATAGTATAATATACGAAAGAAAGGATTCGAGAACACGATTGCAGAAATTATTTCCAACTATAGACGGATTCATAGATACCCTACAGAGAAAAACATCCCAGGGGCGCGATAACACAGATAAGAGCCGATTTGAAATTAAACTCTGTAGCTCCTCCACGTATCTCTCTTCCTTTAGTCCTCTCAAACCCCTATGCCAACCGCTACGACCTCCATCTTGGTTTGCTTATTTCGACTAAAATCCATCCTCTATAATGGCTGCGTCCCTGTAAAAGATTCTTTGCCTTCTCAATTTATTATGCTGCTTATATGGGAGAGTTGGCAAGCAATCTGAGATAGAATAAAACCGGCTACTGATACATTTGGAACAAAAAATCTTAGTTTTATTAAAGTACAGAAAAAGAAACATTTCGTAGGTTCAAAGAAAGGGTTGTATACTTTGTTAGATTTTATGACAGTTGATTTGTATCGTTTCTCCAGTTTTTTTACTCTTAAGTTTTATGAAGTTCATTTTTTTCCGAAGTGTTAACCACATTCGTAAAAATCTGTACATTGATTACGCTGCGATTATGTTAATTACAGCCTTTATTATGGTATAAATTTTAAATACTCAATTGGTTCTTTGACACCTAAAATATCTTAAAATATTCTTATATTTTTTTAACAATTATAAGTTTCTAATTTTTTATTCATTTATTCCATGAATAAATATAAATTAATACCTCGATAGTCAATAAAAATCGGATGTTCAACATCTATAAAAATGACTGAAAAAACGGTTAAGCCCCTTTCACACTGGAGACTTTGAAACCTATTTAGAATTGACAAATTGAAAAATCTTTTATTTCAATTAAAACTTAAAAATTTAAACGGATTAACTAGATTTTACACGGTTACGAAACGCTTTCGAAGTTTTTTCTTTTGAAAAATATAAACCTTTTTGGATTAACAACACATACCTAAAGTTATAGAATTAAAAATTAAATCCTAAAATGTCTAAGCGTCCGTATCGTCCCCGAAATCATCATCCCCATCGAGATCCAAATTAACCGTGACACTCTTGACGATTTTAACTTCCTCGATAGCGCTTGCTTCTAGACCTAACCCGTCTTCGGGTGTAGCCATTTTATTAGCTAACATAGAAGAAAATTGTTCTTTATCGTTTTCATTGTCGTCAACTGTGTTCTCCTCCCCAACGTCGCGTTTCTTTTTGCCTATACTAGGCACTCCTCCTCCGGAAAAGGACGGTACTTGTTGTACTTGCTACCGGGAAAGTTTGGATAGATCAGATTATATACTCTCGAAGGATTTAGTTTATGACAAAACTTACCCCAAAACATCCGTTAATTACGCATAATGCTTGGGTGGCTGTCATGTTAGTCGTCAAAGCCGTCTTTTTGAAATATTAACGAAAACAAAGTCAATGTACTTACAAATGAATGTAATAGATAATAACACTTTAATGTCCAAGGCAGCTTTTTTTATCAAGGAACTGTACTCACCGAGCCTGTACAACCTAGGAGCTGCAACAACAAACAAAAAAGAAATAATCATTATGACTATCGAAGTAACAGATCGGTTTTAAAGTAAATTAAAGGCATATCCAACCTAGAACTATTAACAATGGACCCAATAAGACTAGGAAAACAATAAAAACAGACTTCATAAGCGGCATTTAGCGTTAAACTGTAGCAAAGGTAGTAACTATCACGTGCGAATCGTCTCTAATGACGGCAGAGGTTTTGTTAGTTAATGTTTGCCTTACGATTTAATTAGTTTGATAATTGACTCGGAAGAGTTTACTATAATCGTTTAATTCGTTACTTTAACGTATTTTTTGTGTTTAATAACCGTAGTTGATGGTTACCCAAAAATAAAAAATGAAAAATATGGTCCGAAGAAAACTTATGTTTTAATTACTTTCCATTATGATTGAATTTCTTAAAACTCGTTTGAAATTTTAGCATGATCATTTTAATAGTAATATTTTAAAAACGCCAGACTTACCGTTGATGGAAAGGCAAAATAATCGCATAAGACGCATTGACTCTGAAATACAACGGAGATAAATATTTACACATTCATCCATAACCATTTTAAAACCAAATAAGTTTAGTTTAGAGAAACCTCGTACTAAGATTTGAGCAGTGTTGGGTGACGTGTAACAGAATCTGGTTACCTATGGTTCAGCCAATTAATAATAATAATTAATATAAATAAATTATTATGATATAAATAGGCCCGAAATTATCTCACGTATCGTCTAGTAAAAGCGGAAGCGGATGGAAAAAATATGATCAAGGCACAGGAAACTCCTATCGTTAACCCCACGGACCACAGACTCATATGTCGATCTTCTGACACCATTTTTGACCCCGTTTGTTTCATGGTGGCACTCGGAGTTAAAATCTGAAAATATTTTTAAAGCCCAAGAATGTTTTACGGACTCCATGAGCCATGATGACATAGGAGATACTTTTCTTTGCTTAACGTTGGCAAGATTGGACAATTTATGGAATTTATCTATTTTATATACTTTCCACAAATAAATTTTATATTATGCCCAACATTCAAAATTAAATAACCTCTATCAAAATTAAACTCCTTTTGAAGTAGTTTGCGAAAATAAGCAAATTCATTTGTTTCATTTAAATTTAATTGGATTTAATCAAGTTAATTGATATATTTCAATCTAATCAAAGAATAATCCGCCGTGGGTGTTGAGGATTTGGTATAATTATTTTTAGTTAAAATTAATCGTTGAAAATCCGTCATATATCAATCGAAACTTTCTTGAAATCTTTATGTAAGATCGCAAAATAATAGTCAATCTCCAACATGACACAATATATTGCAAATATAATGTCCAAAATATCATGTACTCGCTTAGAAAACGGTAAAACTAAATCATAACTCTTACCAGAGTCAATCCCGATGGTCAGTCCGTGTAGTTATCGGGCGATTTACTCTGTTACACGATGTTTATATATCAATAGGCCAAAATTCGAATATCCTGGGTTATATGCTATATTGTTCAGTTTAAATCTGGGGCGGAGTAATACACCTCACGAAAGATAAAAGTAGTTAGGCAATCTACATTAGTATAACAATCATATTTCTTATTGTTAAATATTACAAAGATTTCTATGTCGTGGGCTGGCTTTGATTGAAAATGAGGGTCATCATATTTTGATTACCCATTCCAAGCTAAACATTATGCCGAAAAAAAAGGGGGGATTATTGTGTAAAACGAATACCGGTATTACGGGAAATGTATTTATGTTTGTGTCTTCCTCCATAAAAGTGAGAAGCCTATTGTACTTAAAATATGATCGTGTGGAACTATATCAGACATTTTTATTATTATCAACTCCGGCTTATTGTTAAATGAGGCATAATAAAATTATATTATAACACCGTTTTCAGGCTCGTTTCGATTAAGAATGAACGGAAAAGCGTATCACTGTTATTTTTAATCCCTTGTTTGATGCCATTTCGAAAGTTTTTATTACAGTTATTGGGGGTAATATTGAACGATGTATCGGGGTCATATTGGCCCATGCACTTGATATTATGATAGCTGTGCCTAAACAAATTAATTGTAAAAATTATAGCATTGTGTATTAAATCAGCCTGTGATTTCGGTATAAGCTCAATTGAAGACTACCTTTTGGCTTGCTTCAAGGGGTACATTTTGGGTTACTTCAAGACGTACCTTTTTGGGTTACTTCAAGACGTACCTTTTTGGGTTACTTCAAGACGTACCTTTTTGGGTTACTTCAAGACGTACCTTTTTGGGTTACTTCAAGACGTACCTTTTTGGGTTACTTCAAGACGTACCTTTTTGGGTTACTTCAAGACGTACCTTTTTGGGTTACTTCAAGACGTACCTTTTTGGGTTACTTCAAGACGTACCTTTTTGGGTTACTTCAAGACGTACCTTTTTGGGTTACTTCAAGACGTACCTTTTTGGGTTACTTCAAGACGTACCTTTTTGGGTTACTTCAAGACGTACGTTTTGGGATATTGCAAGGCCCTCCCTTTGTTACGTCAAGACGGATCTTTTGACTTTTGAGATACTTCAAGACTTATCTCAAATTGGGGAACTTTAAGCCATATCTTTGGGTTCAGAGTCATGTTTTTGAGGAACGCCTTGTTTTTCAGTATTTTATTAAGGATTTAGTAATCAAGGTTCTATAGTTAACCCACACCCTTATCTAAGTTACCCCGTCGTTCAAAACTACCCTGAATAGTATTGAAAACCATCCCCGTCTGATCGCTGAACATACCATTCCATTTTAAAGTTTCAATATATAAACACTTTCCCAGTTTTGAAAGTTTCACATTTTCCTCGGTGAATTCTCCAACTGGTATACGAAACCTATGAAAGTACCAACACGAAAATCCTTTAAGGTTGAATAATTATATAAAAAACGAACATACCTAGTATTTGGGTTATTGGTACTCTTTCTCTGCCGTTTGCTTTCAAATAAACAAGCCTTTCAATTGCAAAATAGTTATATAAATTTTATTACACATGAAATACTCGGCCGAGAGAAAAAAAATAAAAATCACAGATCGAAAGTAACGCGATCATTCAATACCATATTAACTTTATAGGTCTTGAAAGCCTTAGCAACGATGCCCTTATGACTTTTAAAAAGTTTATTTCGAGGTACTCGTTTTAGCGTTCTGCTAATAACTCGGTGAAACAATAATTTCAAATCGCGAGCTTGTGACTTTCGGTCACTCAGTAAGAGCTTTTCCATTTGGTAATCGTAAGCTCTAAAATATTCTTCCGCTTCTCTTTTCCCTCTGATAGTGTACTGAGGTTGAGGAACAACTCGTCGGACTACTTGTTGCACCGGCCGATACTGCACTTGGATTCTAGGAACGTACTTAACTTGCTGCTGTTTACGACCTGGAGAGGGATAAGGCACATTTTGAATCTGACCTCCGTTCGCGGGATAACCGGACATGGGTTGAATTTGACCCGTTTGTCCACTGTATTCGGTGGGGCCTTGTTGCTGTTGGGCCTGACCTTGCGGGTAGCCTTCCTGGGAGGTTGAAGGCTGTATTTTACCAGTCTTTCCGCTGTACTCGGTGGGACCACCAGCTTGGCCTTCTTGGAAGGTTGAGGGTTGTATTTTGCCAGTTTGCCCGCTGTATTCAGTGGGACCTGAGTTGGGGCTTGTCTTAGAATTTGGACTGCTGTATCGTTGCAATTGGCCAGTATTGAACTGAGTTTGTCCTCTGCCGTCACCTTGACCGCTATATTGCTGTACGGGATAGTAGCCTCCCGGTTGAAAATTGACCGGAACGCTACCTTGACCTCCGTTTATATTTATTGGTCCGTTAGGGAAGGTGTTGCCGCCTTGTCCGTTCGGGAGAATCATCGGGTAGCGTTGTATCGGAACTTGCTGTAAATACGTTATTTTAATAAAGAATATAATTATTGGCTCTCGAAGATCGAACGCACACTGGGTTTATAAGCTCGATAAACCTAGTTGGGCTTAGATCATGCGCGGAGTGTCACACCTCCTCGATTGGTGAGAGCTGGGCAACCACGGCTTTGGTGGGCCAAGTGACACACGTTTTTTAGTCCGTTATGGTTAATTCTTTAAGCCTAAAATGTTTAATTCTTTAAGCCTAAAACGTTTAATTCTTTAAGCCTAAAACGTTTAATTCTTTAAGCCTAAAACGTTTAATTCTTTAAGCCTAAAACGTTTAATTCTTTAAGCCTAAAACGTTTAATTCTTTGAGCCTAAAACGTTTAATTCTTTGAGCCTAAAACGTTTAATTCTTTAAGCCTAAAACGTTTAATTCTTTAAGCCTAAAACGTTTAATTCTTTAAGCCTAAAACGTTTAATTCTTTAAGCCTAAAACGTTTAATTCTTTAAGCCTAAAACGTTTAATTCTTTAAGCCTAAAACGTTTAATTCTTTAAGCCTAAAACGTTTAATTCTTTAAGCCTAAAACGTTTAATTCTTTAAGCCTAAAACGTTTAATTCTTTAAGCCTAAAACGTTTAATTCTTTAAGCCTAAAACGTTTAATTCTTTAAGCCTAAAACGTTTAATTCTTTAAGCCTAAAACGTTTAATTCTTTAAGCCTAAAACGTTTAATTCTTTAAGCCTAAAATATTAAATTCTTTAAGCCTAAAATATTAAATTCTTTAAGCCTAAAACGTTTAATTCTTTAAGCCTAAAATATTTAATTCTTTAAGCCTAAAACGTTTAATTCTTTAAGCCTATCCCTTTATTCACGGATCATTTAGTTCTTTAAGCCTATAGTGTCGAGTCCTTTTAAGCATATAGTGTCGAGTCCTTTAAGTCTATCATTTAGTTATTTTTTGACTAATAAGGTAAACAATTATCGCGTATTAAGGTGATTATATTTCATAACGGAATCTAATATAGATTAGCAATATAGTCGTAGGAGGTCGGATTTGAAATTACTAACGCGTCATTCAATATGAATCGGGAACGTCATAAAGATCAGCGCAGGATCTGTTTATAAATTAAAACAACGCTAATACTAGAAATAACGATTTCCTCCCAAATTAAGGCTCATCAACTTAATGGGTGTTTCCATAAATTTAGGAACGATGTACTGGATATCAGCGAGGCGGAAGAGACAACTTAATAATGACTAGATATTTATTTTACAGAGGATGAAACCGTCACATTTTTCCAAGGGCTATACGTTTTTAAGCTATAATTCATATGTTTACACCATTTTTATAGGAAAGACGAAGTCTCCTCAATATTACGTTCAACGGCATTGTGGAAACAATTAAAATAATGACTAGTATTTTTTTGCAGCCTCGACCGTTTGAAATCTTTTATCCAAGAAACAGAATTACTCCTAAATAATCTACGAACAATGGGAGGGTTGTTTAAAAGGGAAGTTAAACCTTAATTTTTTTATCTGCCTTAAAGATTGTGGTAACTTATGAATAGTTCCAATTATTCTTAGTTGTTTACGTTCTTTGAAGGAAACGAAGTAATGAGACGCGTATCAATTTTTAAAAACAACTTCGAAGTGGATACTCTTTTAGGCCTAATATTTAAAATTTAGATGTTCTGATAAGTTTATTAATAACTTAGCACTTTTCTTATATTATATTTTATCTAGTTATGTTTTAAGTAGATTATCTATAAGTTACAATCACTTCTTCCAAGATTATAATGTGGTGCCCTTTTAAGTTATTGACTCGTGGATATAATGCCCATACCTACTGAAATTATAACCCTGAAAGTTTCTTCTATTGGCTAAACACCACCGGAAAAGATTTGTTTTTATTGTCCGAATCTGATGTCAAAACCACTAAGATTAGTTTATCTCTGTAGTAATTATGTTATTGTTACGTACATAATTTCTACCCGCTCTAACGCGTCACCTAAAAATGTTTTTTAGGTGTTTTCTTCCTTCAAAATATTCCTTTAAGTCAAACGGTAATTCATCCAGTATTGAATAATTTTTTTAAAGACATCATCACGTAATAGTGAATCAACACATTCGCTATTAAAGGGAGATTGCAACCTAACAACAAGTAATTTTTTTAACGATTCATTATTGTTTAAATATGCCTTATCCACCAGTAAAAACAAAATACAAACAAAAATTAAACCTGAAATAAATTTAAAACTTACCCGAAAAATAGGCTTTAGTTAAATTCACGGAGATCCTGCATTTCTTCACATTGACGGGTCAGCGACCAATGTGCAAATACCCCGGTCGTTAAGGCGAGATCTCCACATTCGATTGATTTCTGACCCTTCAACGCGAAGAAATTCTGGATCTCCATGAACCCAGCTAAGCCTATTTTCCGGGTACGTTTTAAATTTATTTCTAGTTTAATATTTGTTTGTAAATTTTCTTACTGGTTGATTAGGCCTATATAAACATAAAGTATCGATAAAAAAACACTTGTTGTTAGGTTACATTCTCCCTTTAAACGAATAACGAAGTTTAAGGCATTATAGGGTGGGATTAACAATAGCCTCATCATTAGTTTGGCATATAAATTCGTTTATTCAATCACACTCTTTGTAAACACCATGAACGTATACGTTTCTCCATAGGTTTCTCCTCTTCTATTTTAGATATAAAGAAATCCCAAACAATAGCTAATTGATCTAGCGAACGATAGCTTCGTGTTACGAAATACCCGGATAAACGTCCTATATACATATAATCCCTTTAACATACCCTTTTTTGTGTTGTTTGAAATACTTAAAAGTATATTTTACTCGCGTTATAATGTCATATAATTCACATATTTACCAGCGTGCAATTTTCGATCAGACAAATCGCTTGGTCGAACGTGATATTCTCTTGTAGGGTGGACTATAGCGACGTTGAATGTAACAAATGGAACGGGTCATTAGTGAGAAGGTTAACAAAAATGCTCGCATTTCCTTAAGGTTGATGACCTAATACTTACAAAACCTGTACAAGATTGAACCTAAATAGAACACGTGTGGATGAATTTTAGTTTTTATGGTCAGAACTTTTTGTTTAATTACTTACCGTGCCAGGAAAGAGTTGTCTGTTGCAATCCACGCATTGACTCTGTCAAGTATAGTTCGAAATTAAACCAGTTGCACTCTTCAAAGGGATCAGAAACAATGTCTACTTACTTGAAATAGATATGGGTCCCTGGTGTTAATGCACAGTTGAACACGCTACAAATATAATTAAAGATAATTTAACTACATGTATGGTATCAAAATTATCTGATCTCATAGTAAAAGTCAGGTCCTTGAAATGTTCTTCGCTGTTAGTTGTCAAAATCGTCTGCTTATTTGACTTTGTTTTCCATTATCCTCTTGCTGACAAAGATACGATAGACTTCTAAATTAACGAGAACATAATTAAGGATCAATAGACCAATGGAAGTTAAGATCAAATAAGCAGACGATGGACCGACGTTAACCAGCGATTAAGGAACTGGGACTCTTTCTGTAACTTCAACCAAAAATTGTTTTAATGAATTCTGGTTCTTTACGTATTTTAGTCTGTTCGGAACTAAGCATTCTAGCATAGGCAGTTGTCAGTCACTATGTGATTAACGCTCGATACTTACGTTATTATCGACGGCTCTTGGTGCAGCAGGTCTCTTTAGCAGGGCCCCCAGATATAAACCAGCCACAATGGGCCAGTAAGCTCCGTACCGTCCTGCCACCCCAAACGTCATTCTGTAAATATTAATCTACTTCTCACTATCATAAAGTCAACGACATCTTGGTACCAATTGAAACGCGGAACTAGTTAAAATCCTTAACTTTAACAAAGGGGCCCGCTTTTACAAAAGCATCCAACTGTGATCCAAACACGGCAAAATAAAGGAAAGATAATATTACTAAAAGTTTATTTCATATCGCGAAGGAAATATATAGGGCATTCGCATTTAAATCTTAGTTAGGCTCTTTCATATATTGGCTGAGAGTGCAGTTGTTCAAATAATCCCCACCGTAGATTAGCCCAAATCGCCTCTTTAAAAAATTTATGGCTTAGGTGATTTTGTTCCTCAACGGTATGTCGCGAGTTATCGCCGCGTTGCAAAATCCTAAATGGCCTAAAAAAGCGTTAATTGAGTTGAGTAAACTAGGAACTTAAGTAACATAAGACCTTGTAAGTGTGACAATGTCTATTATTTCTTGATTAGTCTTCTGTCCTTACCCAATTTCAAAAAAAAAAAAAAAAAAAAAAAAAATATATATATATATATATATATATATAGAAAATATATGTCACAAAGAGTGTGAATCTTTGAGCGATTAAGGTTTCTATATAATATAAAGAAAACTTTGAACTACAAACCATCAACATGTTTAGAACTATAGCCATAAATCTATAATAGAAAGCTTTCCCCGAAGAAAGATTTGAGAGATATTAGTAACCCGTATCTATGTATATTGTAGATTATCACACTAGCAATACCCAAGACATCTAGAGCCTTGTACTCAAGCAACCCGTTAAGGGTAAAGCCCAAGTTCTTTTGCCAACGTCCCTCCATTAGGGCGTGTAAAGCCCCGTTTTCAAATCAACGTTTTTCAAACTTTTGCTTTCGCTTTTCCAAGAGAAGCTTGTATCAAATTCATTTAGAGATCGACTCTTCTCTGTCAATTGAAGCCTGTTAACGTAGATTAAATAAAAAGCTTGATTTAACGTTTACCTTTGATTTGACGCAAAAGCTCGATTCTTGGCCCAACAAATTTTGATTGAAACGCGCCTTTAAGCTTAATTAGGAAAACAAGGCGGATGGGGTAATGCACTCGTTCCTCTAGCCTACTGGACATAAATCTCCGTCCCCCCTTTCGCCAAACGAAGAAGTGTTTTTTGCAACTAGGTCGGCGCTACATTGGAATACAAAAATCGTGCAATCTGATATTGTCTATTTCATCTAGAGCAGGAAGCACGCGTGAAGCTAGATTAATTATTATATTATTATTTCTAATCAACAAATATTAGATCTATTGATAATGCGTATTGTGCTGAAAATATTAACGAGGAATAAACTATTTTGTTAATTTTTCTGTTACGAAATTAGGTTACGACAGAAAATTAACATCTTGAAAATATGATATGTCATACCAATAATAAATAAACTATTGAAGGAATATTGGACTTAGTTCCTTTACTGTATTCCAACTCATAGCCCAAGGAAGAGCTCGACCCTTCAACGCCTATCATAACTTTATATTTTAATATCTCTCTTAAACTGGCATTGCTGACGTGAGGAACAAAACATATAGATCTGGTTGCCCTGGTTACGACTCAGTTTTGCCTAGGGAAAATAAGACCCGCCTCCTCTTTCCTATGACGTGCACTTATACTGGAGCCATACAAATATTCTTTATTTATGAGTTCCATGCCATACTTAGGGTCTTACGTTATTTATAGTAAAAAAAATTAAATACAAGGTTTGACGTTATTGTATCAGATCATTTGGTTTCATTTGTCAAAAGGAATTTTTCTTCGAAAGGAGGGCAATGATGTAAAAGGGGCTTTACTAAACATTTTATTTTTATGGCATTTTGTTGCACCGGTAGCACGCGATTTTGTTAGTTCAATATCTTTTTTTAATTCCTCCTTGCGGATTGGGTAGCGGACAGTGACTCTTTGGGTTAATTGGACTCAATTAATTAATTTCCAATTAGCCTTGCTTTGCCATTATTATTGTGTAGATTGTGGGATTATTTAAACATCCGGTTTTATTAACCCAAAAAAATAGTTTTCATTGTTTTTACCGTAGTTTCGTAATAATTATTTATAGCAGGATATAATGATTATGTGATTGCGTAATGACCCGTACTCGTATGCTTAAATATTATTGGTTTCATATTTGAGGATGGTTAATCAAACTTGTATAGTTTTGTGTACACTATATATGAAGAGTCACGTAAAAGGTCGAGAAAAGTAATTTGAACGGCCTTTGTAAGAGAATATCAAATTACCTCTACTGCCGACACTTAATGTAAAAACATATAGATTATACCTCAGAAGTCAAATTAAATGACTATCGAGCCCAGAATTTTTCATAAATTTGTTATTGTAGCCCGAACTAATGCAGCCCAACAACGAGTGATTTTTCTATCCAGGGTTGCCACAGGTCAGGGAAAAGTCAGGGAATTTGAAAATGAACCAAAAAGGTCAGGGAATTTGAAAATGAACCAAAAAGGTCAGGGAATTTGAAAATGAACCAAAAAGGTCAGGGAATTTGAAAATGAACCAAAAAGGTCAGGGAATTTGAAAATGAACCAAAAAGGTCAGGGAATTTAAAGATCTTTCAAGAAACCAGGAAATTACAATCATTATCTGCAGAAAAGATTTGAAGCTGACCGTGTCAGTTGTATAGATTAGAACAAAGATATGCATGCAAAAAGTTTGGCGAACTTTATTAAAAATAACTTATATTAAAAATAAAAGGTAAAAAATTGGGTAGTATTAGCTGAAACGGTCAGGGAAAATCGTTGGAAAAGCTTAGGGAAAAACCTGAAAATGGCAGGGTATTTGAATCTGAAATAGATGTGGCAACCCTGCTATTGATTCCTTATCATTCCAATAGACCCAATCCATTAAATAGAAAAAACAAATACCAACCAATATTACGCCTTACTAAAGTAGGCTTAACAAGGATCCATGGGGAGTTTGATATTTGAACGTTAACTAGTCTCCAGCCAATGAGCGAAAGCGCGCCCCTCTAAAGCTTTGTTAGAAACATTTTCCGGTCTGGCCCACGTTATCGACGAGAGGGCTTCTAAGCCGCTTCAAATACAACACAATTTTGGTTTTAAAAGGAAGCCACGAATTTTTACGAAAGACAACGTTATTTGCAGTGTCAAAATTAAGTAATTATTACTATCATTTTTTGGAAATTGAGGAAATTATATGTAGAAACACGTTTTTAATCTTTCATTTAAATATATCAGATAAATTAAACCAAATGATCACCAGAAAAACCTTTAACATTAATTCAAATTCATTACCTTGACAGTCCTTGAATTGTTTAAACAAACGATAAAATTTCCTCTAAATTATTACTTGACAATTTAGACGGCACTATACTAATGAAGATCAAGTTTTAACTAGATTCTCTGAATTAATCCCCTTTTTTATAACCCTTTATTTCATATCAACCTTGACATTATAGTTAAAAACACTAATATTATTTTATTACGAGATCC
Organism: Odiellus spinosus; assembly: GCA_963920705.1. Lineage (NCBI taxonomy): Eukaryota > Metazoa > Arthropoda > Arachnida > Opiliones > Phalangiidae > Odiellus > Odiellus spinosus. The sequence goes on along the minus strand of OY987227.1, from coordinate 17,530,778 downwards.
ATAACTGTTGTATCCATAACTGTTGTAACTACAACTCCGGGTTTATTATTGATATATACTGTGTTCAAACAAAGTCATTTTTTTTTAGATCCTGGTCGCACGGAAATATTAACTTTTCAATCTTTTTACATTGTGGTGTTTAGGTTTCAAATTTATTTTTGAAATGTTTGAATCATATCATTAAATATTAGGTTTTTGGACTGAAAGATGAAATATATTTTTTATCAGTTTTAATTCAATAATTGAAAGTTTTTATACTGCGAACAAGACTCCGATTCCGAAGGTTTAGTGTTCTCAGGCTAATTCTTCGAATTTAACTCGATTTGTTAGCGACGTGTTCGGAGAACTGAAGTATTCGGTTTTGGTTTTTAGTCATAGTTTCCCCACTAGGGAAAGTGAAGCTACTATATTGTCTGCGACTCTGCGGCGTCGTCGTTGGCGCAGTGGCGCCGCCAGTAATAGGCACAGGTCGGCACATGCCTACCTGAGAATTTATAGGGGGCCTCGCATTTCATTTTTACTTCATATAGAAACATGGTGCCTTTAGCATTTATATTTTTGAACAATCAAATTTTGGGCAAAAACCAACTTTTGCTTTTGTAAAGGATGGAATAAGGAATCAAGGGGTCGAAAACTTAAACGAGAATGGGTTATTGAGATTCTTTGTTCAGGGAAAGATTTTCAGCCTTTCAGCAGGTGCGTATGGGTAAAAGCCACAACTGCGTATACTTTTCAAAAAAAAACAAAACATAAAAAAAAACATTAAAAGTAGGGATTGCTTAAAACTTTAGGTTTGGTCAGTGCATAAGTGTTTAAAACAGTATAGCACAACGGAAGGGGGTTATTGAGGGTATATTTCTATATAAACATTTCTTTTGTCAACATGGGCATAGTTTACCCGCTATCTGAAAAACCTGATACTTTTAATTGAATTTTATGCAAAATTACAAGATAAGGCTAGAGATGTCCAAAGTTTTCACTGGGGAAAACATTCAGGATGAGAAAAGAAAATTAGCCTAAAATAAAGGGGGCCTCCTCGAATACCTGTGCCTACGTGTGGTAAAAAACATTCAGGATGAGAAAAGAAAATTAACATAAAATTTAGGAGGGCCTCCTCGAATGCCTGTGCCTTCGTAGAGAAAAATCCTGGCGGCGCCACTGCGTTGGCGTCGTGCAAGAAGACGAAAATCGTCATCAAGACGAAAACATATTATTAAACGACTATCACTTTATTCCTTAAAAGTAAACAACGCCCCATAGATTAATACTAACAGCAAAGAGCCAGGTAAAGGTACTAGCCCATCACCAAAAAAGTCATCGCCTTCCCTGTCTGGCTCGAGTGATTTGGACTCTTCCTCGGTATTTTGAGTCTGGAGAGAGGGACGGAATTTAGGCGGGCCGCGCTTGACTATAGCCTGTATTGTCTTCTCCAAAACCAACTCCCCAAGAATGGCGCTTCCGATTTCACTATTTACACAGACTGCGGCCACTAGAGTGTCTCGAATCAGAATCTGCCGCTACATTTACTGGGACCTTTGCTGATAGTATTAAGCTACGGGGTGTTGTTTACTTTTATGGAATGAAGTGATAGACTTTTGATATTATAAATGGCTTACATAAAAATTAAGAAATCGCGTATGATTAAACCACAGAAAAGTAACTTTTTAGTCTGAAGTAAATTTCCATAGTTGTATCTAGCTGGTTGCCCATCTTGTTTTTTTATGCTGTAAGTTTTCAAGCTCTCGATCATTTTTTAGACGAGATTATTTGTTCGAAAAGACGTAAGAGAGTTTCGCATGAAATGTTGTTTCGTGTTTCTAAGCACGATTATCCCATCAAAATGAAGTTTTCTTACTGTTTAAATAATGTCTTTTTTAACGTAGGAATAACAAATTTAATTGTTAATTACGTGGAAATGACTGGTAGCCAAATTGAAGCGAAACTAAAAATATGCTTCATATATCAAACGTTTTAAATTTCACATTATAGCATAATTAAAATGTTCTCTTTAAAGTGACAGTCTGCAATTTAAATTTTTAAAGTCCTGTACACATTAACCCGTTTGATAGCGTTGCGTCGTGTGTTACAGTTGTTATATCGCGTGATAATCATTGATATACTCCGGAACTTGGAAGCTAAAAACCGGACTAGCCTATAGATGCCTTTAAAAAGCTAGGCTATCTGCGATTTTGTGAAGCCCCTATTAAAGTCGCCTTTTCTTACTTATAGCAGACGACGCGTTTACCATAATTAAAACATTTATTTTTATTTCCTCTTTAGATATGAGGGGTACCCTTACGCCAAATACTGAGACAATTAATGGGAAGTTTTGGGATTCTGATCGAGATTTTAACCCCTTTATTTAATTTACTTGAAATTTAAACTGAAGACTGGGACCAAAGTACCATTGGTTCAATGAACACCTTTAACCCAGATAACCTTTCACCTAAGGTTCTACCTTATTCTCCGAAATTACTAGCCCTACTTTCAATTTTTGAGAATCCTAAATTCAAATGTACCCGCCAAGAAGAATTACAATATTATGAGGGAAAACTATAAGCCACAGACGGCAGTAGCTCTCTGAAACTCGAAGATATCTCTCCGTCGCGCGAAATTCGAATATTCGATCCATAATTCTGATACCTCTATACTAGTATTGCAGCTTCTTAGTAAAACTATTATTCTTTTGATTGCTCTAAAGCTCTACCAAAATTGCTCATTCCTATACTATATTTCTAATCATAATTTGAGATAATTCTCCATTTTTAAATCTACGTGCTTAAATAGTCTTTAAACACAATCAGAATTCAAAATACCGTACATAATTTGTTTAAGTCCGTGGAAAAACCAGCTTATACAAAGAGGATGAGATCAGCTCTAAAAATAGAAAGTAAACTAAAAACGTAACTGACCCTATTTTTCTCTTAAGACTAACCAAAATAAAATAAGGTTGCAAAGCCGTACGTTAAAGCCCTAGTGAGTTAATATTGACATAGCATCCGGAGAATCAACCGATAAAACAAAGAAGAGGATATAGGGAGGGGAAAAATTAACTTCTAATTCCGTTTACCCAACCATTAGAGTCGGGTATCCGAAGCTTGCACCATACACTGTCGACGTCTAGCGGGATGAAACGGCAACTAACCAAAATAAATAACGGAAAGAGATAGCGAAAGGATACCTACTGATCTCATCTTCCTCCGGGGAATCCCTCTCCTCTCTCGCATCCCTATACCGGAACTGCTCTAGAAAAGGCTATACAGAGAGAAAACACTTATGTTACCTAGGAAACCTATTTAGAACATGCTTAATCATTCTTGATTAATTTAAACAAATCTCCAAACTATAAAATTTCAAAGCTATTCATTTCAGGAGGTTTCTAATCCCTTTTCTAATTACTTTTGAAGCCAAGCAAAACTGATTATGGCACCCTCTCCTTTTGATTGTTGCCATGGCGTTCACTTCAATCTTCTTTACTTTCCAATTGGAATTAGTCCCGAATTAGGCTTAGCGTAAAATCAGTCAGAAAGAACTTTCCTGTGTGTAAAAGTGAATAATTTTATCTATAAAATATAGAATAATAACGAATTCCAGATAATATTCTACACAATATTGGGACGAAATATCCCAAAATAGGTTTGGTATAGCATTTTCACGGGATATATTATAAAGACTCGAGAGGAAAATGAGGGGAAGGATGAGAGGAAAACCTTTATTGCGCTCGTTATAATGGTATATCCGTAGAGGCCAAAATATTTTTGAAATGTTGATATAATCGATCCGTCCGCGCTTTTGGTACAGACCAAGACCTACGCTCGGAATTTGGTTGAAAGTTCAGTACGTACGAAGCTGGACTTCATACGATATCAATGAAATTAAAACGCGCGTAACCCCGGCCTTGTCAGTGCTGGAATTTCAACCTGATTTTGAACGTTCATAGTCCTTTCAGTTCTCTTTAGCCGCGCAGGACAGCGTCAGCTAGGGACTGTTTTCCGCGACTGATCAGTAGTGTTTGTGCAGGCCCCGGGAATTGTTACATGTAACCAAGCCCCATCAAAGAGTTCCAATGTTGATTTAGTTGATTGAGGACCTATGTTCCTTCCACCTCCCTTCCTACGTACGGAGCTCTGTCTCGTCGGTTCCTTCCTCCTTTTCAACTTGGGCTATATTTTGGAGGAGAAGGCCTCATTTTGCGCTATCCTCATCCAAGTAACCATCTTTCTCCTTCGCCTATCTCTATTATCCACTCTCTTCCATCTTTTCCTACATAGGAAAGGAATTTTTGCCAGGCCATCTCGTCTTTGTGTACCTATCGCGTATAGCCAGACTTTAAAGGTCTAGTATATTTATAAATAATGAAAGGGGGTTTACGTTTTTAGACTTCTGACCCCGCCTCAGTTAAGAGTTTCCAGTGTAACCTCTATCCTTTCTCGCTACCACCGTGAAAGTAGAAGAGAGCGCCCATTACTGGAACAAACGTGTTTTCTTATCCCCTTGTTTTCCACTTTAAACGACTCCATATTTCGGCCCCCTTTCTACCCGTTTTCTTTCGGGCAAAGATTCTATAAGGACCGTATTTAAAGGGTACAAAGGAACGCCAGAAAAATTGTGGCACCTCAGTTTTGAACATTCGCCCTGCCCGACAACCAAACATTTTTAGTTAGAGACCAAAGGGAGCCCCTGTTGTCATCTGTCTTGAAGATTCTAGTTTTGCTACCGTGATCGGCCAAGATTTTAGATTTCTGATAAATAGAATTAACCTTCCGATAACACGAAATGTTTTTGTATCACTTCGCCTTAGCTTCGTTTTATTTTGACTCTGCTCGGTTAGAAAGCTTTTAATAAATACTTGAATCAGGTTTTATATATGTACGAGACTTGCCCTTTTCAAGAGAAAATGGAGTGTATGGAGTCCAGTGGGAGACTCTTCTGATGTTACCAAAATAGTTGACCGAGCGGATATAAATTTTCTTTCATATTATCAAGATACAATCTTTTTTTTATTTCGAGGTTGTTTTCTTCTAAAGTGACGTTCTAAATACCGTCAAATATTTACAGTATACATATATTATTGAGCCCGAATCCTATATCTAGTGTATTATTCAAATTCTGTTTCCGTGAAAAATCAAATTTTCTTTGCTTACTTTTAAAAACACCTCACTTCTGCGTTTGAATATTACTCCCTCTTTAAAAGATATTTACGGAAAAAATTCTTAGAATACCCCTGAAGGATAGCGTACCTGTAAAACAGGCAGGAATACGGTAAGAACACTACTACAGGCGTGAATGTAGGCTTAAAAATTCGGAGTGGTTCATTTTTTGGTTCTTTTTCAAAATTGCTCTCGATTTTAAATATTTTTGCATTTGAAAAACCGAAAGACAATATTTCAAACTTTGTTAGAGAGTTTTTACTAAATTCAAATAATTATAATTAATTTAATTTAAGTCTATTCCAAATTTAAATTTCTAATTCCAATCGTATATTTTCAGTGTTTAAATTAAAACCAAATTTTGGGTAGACATTTATTTACTTCTACACTATTGTTTAATCGAGAAATGCTTCCTAAAGTCAAATTAGTTATTTAATTTTTTTTTTACTATGGAATTAATCAAGGGGGTTATTAAGAGTAACCAAAGAAAATTACAGTCATCTTTCCATGACTTATTGGGCCATGCAATATTTTTTATATACATAAACCCCTATCACCCTTATTCTCAATGTTTACCCATCGAAATAGGGGGAATGGATCAGATTAATAGTTGCCACAGAGTGTCGCCTGCGTCTCCGCGATAAGAAACTTTCTGAACTTTCTCCGCTTCTTCCCAAAAATCCCAAGTCCTAAAAACTTCACCCACCTCTTCCAGCCTCCTTCTCGTATATATAGCGAGAGAAATAACACCCCTAATAGTTTACCCGTAATCATTAAAACTCTACAATACACGGAACTGCCTATATATCATCATTCAGTATTCCCTTTCGCATAAATCATTTCTTTATTTTTTAAATAACTCACATCAGAAGCAAATTACCTTTAACCTTTGTATTTATTTCCCTACAAGCTTAAAACACTCCAAGATATTCTTCCGTGCCTAAATGGTCCGTAGCCAGAAAATATGATTAAGGGGACATTTTCTTTCTGTAAGTGGGCATTTTGGGGCAAAACCCAATTTTATTTGAGGCGACTCCTCGCTCTTTTCCCCACATCCATTCATTGTTTCCAGTGTGTTAAACGAAACGTAATAGCTTAGGGCCAACTTGACCCTTCTTTTTCACCACATTTTTCTAAACTAAATTATTATTTTTTTTTTATTTAACCTATCTTTTAGATACCTTTGTCCGGCACGTTCGGTCAACTTTGAGGAAAACTCCCCATCCCTTTTTATGGCCCCCTACTCAGTTATATTACCTCGAGTTTACAATACGTGAAATGATAAACCAATCCCTTTTCTGTGATATTCGATACCACGCAGTCTTGTCAACTAGTTAGAATTGTATTCGTTTTGCGAAACGAACTGTATATTTGGAAGCCGAATTTTTACTCCGCAATCACGGCGAAACCTCATTTTTCACGCAGTCGATATTATAATTCATCCATTTTGGAATATACTCTCTTTTTAAAAGGGACAGAAGGAAAAAAAAAAAAAATAGTCTGGATCGATCCCTTTCATGTCCCTTTTTTCCTTGAACCCTGAGAAAAGTAAACTAAAAAGGGTGGGCTTGTTTTTCCCCAAGCTAAAAATTACATTTTTGGGGGAAAAATCGTTAAGGGAATGACCTTTCACCTGATAGGTTTTTAACCCGTAAAGGGAGAATGCAATCTAACAACATTTGATTTTTTATCGATTCCTTATCGTTTAAATTTAGTTCTGATACACTAGTAAAAAAATTATAAATAAATATTAAACTAAAAATTAATTTAAATCTTACCAAGAAAATAGGCTTAGCTGGATTCATGGAGATTTTGAATTCTTTGCGTATAACGGTCATCGACCAATAAGCAAAGTCCCGTCGATAAGGCGAGATCTCCTTGAGACTTTTAATAATATTCGATTGGTCGCAAAGAATTCAGTAACTCCATGAATCCAGCTAAGCCTATTTTCTGGGTAAGTTTTATATTTATTTCTAGTTTAAAATTTGGTTTGTAAATAATTTACTTGTGTATTTGGCCTATTTAAACCGAGAATCACTTGTTGTTATGTTGCATTCTCCCTTTAATGAGGGTTTTCATAAACTGATATCAAAAATACCTAAAGAATCTGAAGGCTTTTACTTATTAACGTAAAAAGAACCCATTTTTCTTCCAACTTTTCAAGTGACATTTCTCCAATATAAACCCCAAAAGGGGGCACATTTGTAAAAAAAAATGTTTTTTAGGCGATGGGGTCTAAATTGAAATCTTTATTATTAAACTTGTATCGTGACAAAAAGTGTCGAGCCTCAATATCTCAAGACGTTTCACTTTCTATCAACTTAAAATGGCCTAGTTATCTACAAAATAGGGCAATTTTGTTAGTCTACAATATAGGCACCCTAAACCTAGCTAAAAACGTCGAAGAGTGGATTGCAATTTGATGTCAAAAACAGGAACGACGTTAAGTGGGTGTTGAAAGACCTAACTGGCCGGGAATTTCGGGAAACCAGATCAAATACATTTACTCAGTAACTCTTGGAGCTGTAAGCCTCAAATATATCGTGAGAACCTAGAGGGGAGAAAGTGTTATAGTGATTGGGGACAACACTGTTTTTTTGCGGCCAAAACTCTTATTTTTTGCCACTTCTTTTCTGGGCCTATCTGTCAAAAACTTCAAATACAGATTCCGCAAACTTTTCCTTTTTTTTCTATTTTGGAATTGTTACGTTGAACCCAAAGAGTGGGTGAGAAAGTTCCCAGTACTTGCAAGTTTGCAGACGATCCTTTTCACATTTTTCCCGCTAAAAATCTCTTTTCCTCCACAAATAAGTGTTAAATACCCCCGAAAAAAATCACTCTCCGGAAGCGGAAATGCCGACTATATCGTTGTCAATTCGCGCTGTCTTTTTCTTTTTGGTTTTCCCTATTTTTATGACACTTTTCAAGTATAGAGGTAATATTCAACCACTATGATAAATATTTTTTTTCCGCGTCTAGTGAAATCTTACAGAAACGAAAAATATCGCGAATCCTAAAAACTACCGTTTATATTAGACAATTACAAAAATAATTACGTTATAATGTATTCAAAACGAGGCGAAGTATACGTCTAAAAAGGCCCCGCAATTAATATAGGAATGTAGCTCAACAAACTTAAAGTGATAGTATCGCGATCTGGTAACATTTTAAATCGGGCTAAAACACACAGGGCGGAAGCACTTTAGTTCAGTCAAAGCCACTGGCTTATACAACCAATATGCGCAGTGATCAGTCAAAAATGAAGCTTTCAAATCAATCTGTAATTAATTAACTCTTGTCAGGTGATTGGGTGTCTACTGTAGATTCTCCCCAAGAAATCATTATTTTGTTTCATAAATTGACTATTTTAGTCGTCAATAGTAGGCTTAAATAAATTAAAAACTTGACGAAAAGCTCAGTTATGATTTTTTGCTAGTGACGTCATCAAATGAGCAAAATTTGGAAATTTTGAAAGAACATTTATGGCGTGACAATCGTGAGTTTTGTAAAAGGATTTACAATTCATTTTTTTTATTCTTGAAGTGTCCTCTAGCGTTTCAAATAAAACAAACGTTCCAAAAATCTTATGATACTATCCCTTTAATCTGTTTTTAATTGTTTCATACAACATCCGTTATCGACAACGTGTCATACACCTATTAAAAATATATAATAGATATAGAACGTGTAACATTTAAGTTAAACTTCAACCAATTTTAATTTTTTATGGCTCTTTATGAGACTTGTATTAGAAGTTGCACAACGCTACAAATACTGCGTTTGTAATCCCCCTTTTTGAACTCTCAACAATTCTATCGATCAGTTTCGACCTTGGAGTAAGGAGCGAGAGAAGATAAAATCCCCAAGCGTCGGATAACACTCCGTACTTACATAGAATGTTGAAAAAACCTTCACCGGAGAGTGCGCGTTATTTGTAAAGAGACGTTTTGGAACGGAGACTCTCATCGGGGATATAGCTCAGTGGTAGAGCATTCGACTGCAGATCGAGAGGTCCTTGGTTCAAATCCGAGTGTCCCCTAGCCAAAAATTTTGTTTCGTTATTTTAATTATTTTATTGGATAATCTATTTTAATCTGAAAATTAGATCTTCTCGGGTGATTGGCAGTTGGATAACATCGGGGATATAGCTCAGTGGTAGAGCATTCGACTGCAGATCGAGAGGTCCTTGGTTCAAATCCGAGTGTCCCCTAGCCCTTAATTTTGTTCTGAATAATTGAACTAATCTTGACTAGTATGTAAGTAAATAGATGAGCTTATAGTATTTAAATTTGATTAAAATTAAACGTTAGGGGAAGGATTTTTGAATTTTTTAGTATGATTTTAGCTTTTAACCATTTTAAAATTATAATGAAGTCATCTGACCTTAAAGACCTCTTGTAATTAATCATTTGCGAAATATTTTCTAAAAGATTTAATGAAAACTTAATATTAAATCATTTGTATAATTTGTGCCCCCAAAGCAAGACCTATTTTATAGATTTTAAATCCCTGACCTTTGACCTCTCGATTAAAGAATTGTATAAAGCCAATCAGTTTCTGTAAATATTTAACTTTACGCTCTCAATCTTACCCTTTTAATTAAATTATTATAATTAAAATCTCGATTGAAAAGGGAACTTCATATATAATGAAATACTAGTATAATTAGCCGAATTATTTTTGGTTTTCACTCGTGACCTATTGACCTCGTCTACCCTATATATACTTTTGATCTTTCAGCAATTTTAAGTTCATATTTAAATTTAAATATAGGCCTAATTAATAATTTTGAATTTTAGAAGGAACATTTCAAACCTTATCTGTCTATATCATATAATTTCACGGAGAAATCATTATCCTTTGACCTCTCGGCTCTAGCCGAGATGACCCTTTGAAAATATTATTTATATTTCCGAAATAAATTTAAATTATAATTAGACATAAATTAATTTTATTTATTCTACGAAGATGGCGCTAGCTTCTCCAGTCGGCTTATTTTTTGATCTAAAAATGTGTCGCAACCCACACCAATCCTGTAATGTTATATATTATAAGAGAAAATGATGAAACAACTTTGAGGGAAATGTAACTGACAGTAGATACGTAAGTCAGACACGTGATAATAATAATAATAGATTAGATAAGATAAAACAAAGATATTTTTGTTCAGTGGCAGTTTGCATACGAACGAAACAGACTACATGAGGAGGATGTTAAACTTTAATTGAAGAGGGTAAGAAAATGTTATTGTAAAGTGATCCTGTCACCATTTTTTTCGAAGGTTTTTAGGTAAAATTTTTAGGTTTTATTAATCAACTTTTGGTTTAGTTTGCCGAAAAACTAATATGCAAAAAAGGGTTTTGCATAAATTTTAGATTTTACTGAAATTTTCCGAGAATCAGAAAATTTATGGACCATGTTATAGGCATAGTTATAATTATGCTAGTTTTCAAAACGTACGATATTAAAATCTCACCTCTCTCTAAGTTATATCTCAAGTCTTTCCTCTTACCCGCTGCAAACTCTGATTGATTCAAAGAATACCAACAATAAAGAAATATTCGTTTCAATATTTACAATAACTATTTAGTTGAAGGGAAAAAAAATTCATACCAGGCCTATAAATAATCTTTGAGCTACCGTAAAAATTCATCTAAAAAACTGTTACTCTTTCGGTGTAAATTGTATTAGTACGGATTTCCGGCTTAAATTTTCTCCAAGAGGTTTGAAAGTCAGATAGGGAGCGACTCCGAACAGTGAATAGTTATGAATAATGCGTTTTTATATTGAAATTGAATAGAGCCGCCTCGAAATTATTGTTTCCGCCTTGTAACGGATATATATGACGCGTGTATCCAACTATTTAGCCTTCTATTTAGGCTTGTTAAGTTATATAACCCAAGAAAGAAAATGGAATTTCAGGTGATGGAATTTTTAGGCCTAAAAACTGCTCAGCTGCATCGTGTTTGAATTTGAATCCAGGTGTGTTTTTTGGCCACTCTTTGGGCATGGGGGTCGTGACCAAGTTGACTTTTTCGAGATCATCCTCCTATGTAGGAACCCATTGTAAGTTTTGTAACCCTCCTATCCTGTTTACCAAATAAGTTGATATGAACTATGTAGGTATAGAAAAAAATGTCTTGTTTATTTTAAGATTTTCAGGTATAGGAGCTTGTCACGCCTTGTTATTTACCAATTGGAATTAATATAGCAAAAGGCAGGGAGATGCCATTACCCTATATCGAGGTAAACGCAAGAGTTGAAATTTAAGGAAAACAATTTTAGTTTTCATAATGTTTTTCTAATAGATTCCGGAATTAGACCCTCATTCTTATCTTAGGTTAGGTTTTGTTAGTGATTGCGCCCTCATATTATAAAATACTACACTTCCGCTGAAAATTCGACACTAGCACCAACAGGAACTGCGGACGTTTCTGACACTGAAATATTATTAACAGTTGGCATTAGTGTCGAATTTTCGGTGGAAGTAGAATATTGTGATGTATTTTGTGATGTCAGCGCTCCCAAACAGATATCACTTAACCTTGCCCACTGGTCAAATTCGATTTAAAAAGGTTGATTAGACGGTACAATTGTACTTTACGTGACCCACCCAACAAACACATTTTTCTGACTGTTTAGACCATGGGGAGTTCAAAAAAAAATAGTTAAAAAAATATTAGACCGCCGCAAATATTTTTAATTTTTTTTTTGAAAATTTGAAATTCCCATGCTAAAATCCCATAGAATGCGCCATAGGTTAGGTTAGTTTAGGTTAGGTTAGGTTAGGTTGGGTTAGAATCTATGGGATTTAACACGCAAAATTTGAAGTTTGCGTGTTAAATCCCATAGATTCTAACCCAACCTAACCTAACCTATGGCGCATTCTATGGGATTTTAGCATGAGAATTTCAAATTAGTTGGATGGGTCACGTAAAGTAAAATCCTACCGATTAGACTATAGCTTGGCTTTTAATTAGAAATCACCAAAACTCTTCTTATAATTAATTAAATTTCATTTTAATTTACATTTAATATTAAAGTAATTTCTAATTGTATTAGGATCAAAATCGTTAGAGTGGTGCAGCTTGTCAAGATTTCGAAAGAATTCCAGACAGTGTTTAAGTGTTAATTAAGGGCACTTCAAGTTTTAAAAAGTACAATTTTTGATGGCAACAATATGACCTCTAAACACCACGCAGTGAAAGTACGTCGAAATCCCTTCAGAATTTTTCCATAATTATTCGAATTCGACCCTCTAATATAGGAACTGCAAGCACCACTCAAAACTAAAGTTAATAAATCAAAAACCTATCTTCAAACTACGCTTGAATTACTGTGAATACGTGAGAGACAGATATATAGCTTCAATTGCCTTCAAACGTGGAAAGTTTATAGAAATATTGAAATAGACTAAAATGTTTCCTATCAAATTTAAGGGTGTCCTTAATACTCTCCCTGTAATTACCCTCCACCAGCGTAAAACTCCCCTTTTTAACACCAGGGGGAACCCATATCTGCCCCCCTTAGTCCAGGGCCCAATATCCATAACAGTTCCGAAACCATGAGATATCAAAGTCAACGATAATTTTGTTAAAGCTTCAAAGATAACGATATAAATTTGTTACCCCGCTTTAAAGGCAGCTCGTCCCCAAACTTTACGATAATGATATATTTTCCCTATTGTCCAGGACTCGGGAGACAAGCCATATTGCGCTCCTCGCTTAGGCTATCTTATATAATCGTATATAAAAAATAGGAGGGTTTCTCGTTTTAATAGTTAGGCCTAACTCACGCGGGAGTATAAAAACGAACGGGAATTATACAAAGACCGAGGCTTCACCCTCAAACTTTAAGGTCTTTTATTGAATCGTCCCTATCACAACACACACGCGCGTAACCTACCATATAGGGGTCTTGATCTAATAGGAATCTGTTCGCGAATACACTAGGAATGAATGAATAACCGTGAAAGAGGGGTGATGATAGTTAACTGGTTAAAGGGAGGGTCAAATATGGAGTACTTTTGTAACTCTTTTAAATTAAGAAAATAAGATAATTATCGAATGATATTATCAGGACATTTGAAGTAATATATAGACAAAGTAAAGTCAGTGGAATTAATTTAAATTCCACCACTGAATATTGAATTCGAATTTTATTTGGTCAATTAAATTTTTGCTTTTCAAGCAATACTAATATACACATTTTTTTGGCTACAGCTTGTAAATTCAACCTCGAGTTGGCAGCACACGTTAAGCTAGTAAATAAATTTTAAAGATGATAAGGTACTAGAACCCTAGCTCGTTTACAAACACTGGAACAAAATAATTAAATTTAAAAATAATGTAAATCAATGTTTCATTGCCACTTTACAAGTCAATTTCAATCTAGAAATTCTCTGCGTATAACTCCATATTCCAACTTAACTTTCAATATTCATCCTTTAGCTTTATTGCACTTTCCCCTTTCTACGAGCTCCCTAAAGCAATTGACTATTAATCAACTATTCACGGACAAACCATAAAAGAGGGCATCATCTGATCTGATATTAGGCCGTTAGTTCTTATAATGGTGGGCGTTGGGCAGAAAAACGTTTTGTTGGGGGAGAGACGGGGGTCATAAAGGTCAGCCCGCCTACGGCACATCTGTCGTTCAATCTGCCAACAGTTAGATATAGGGAAGGTTTAAGGGCTAGAAGGAGATATCCGCGGGGCTCCTTTATGAAGAGGGATGAGGAGCGAAACGCTTAATCCCGATCTAAACGAGACTAACGAGATAGCTAATCCACCCCTCGCTTTACCATCTACGATAGAGCCTCCTGTAGCCTATGGGGATCAGGAGCGATCGGAGAGAGAACCCAGTAAAGAGGAAAGGTCGCTTCTGGTCTCTCCATTCCACGCTTTCGCGATAGAACTGTTAATACAGTGAGAGTCTGAAAGGAGTGAATTTCTGAAAACAAACTCAGCAGGCTTTGTCTCTATAATTATACTCTAGCGTATAATCTTTACTCACGTTTATCGTATAGCTTTTTACGCAATTCTCCCTGGCTTTGGTTTTTGGGCATGGTTTGCGTTTTTGGGTCCAGGAGGTTTACAAATTAGTCAGGGCGTTTTAAAGATAGGGCGTGAAGGAAAATAAAGTGAATTGTTTATTTCAAATTACGTATCAAATGACCATTAAACAGAGACTAAGTGCATGATAATTTTGGGGAAAAACTATTTAAACATTCTCTCAATAAGGAGGAAACTAGGCTTAGCGGAATTTGAAATTCAAAAATCGCGATCTAATAAGCTTAAACAAAAAGGAGGGGGTCTAGATTTAAGAAATTAATTTAATAAGTACATTTCAATTGCATTCAGTTATTTTTAGATCTTAATCGGTGCAGTTTGACCTATTATTTAAGACTAAAGATTTCAATTAAAATAACTGTGTTTTCTTCTTTATTCTCCCTTTAAAATTAAAGTTCACGTCAAGCTTTCTTAAGGTATGTTAGGGGAATGAACGGATGTTGAGAGATCCACGTCCCCTACTAACCTTCATTATATTCGGGTTTGAATGATGAAAATAATGTTAAGCCTAATTCGCTTTCTCTCTCTCCCTTTGGCTCGGGCCCACATGCGCGCGATCGTGGTCGCGGGTTGCGTTGGTCTTGCGTAAAATAATTAGCTGACACGCGGGAGTGGGCGCATCTAAACGCGTGTAACGAGATTAAAGGGAAACCTCCCCCACCAGGTTTCCCTCTTCTGACCCTTCTTTGTACCTTTGGTTATTATATAAACGCCTCTTATCGCGGAACCAGGCCCCGCCGTAAGGCTATAAGTGACTCTTTTGTATAAGCGTGGATGCTTTTGATGAAGCATTCTTTATACAGCGGGGTGCCAAATTTCAATGAATGCGGAATGAGGAAGATGAGGGGCGGTAATGCTTATAGAACCTTGCTAATATTGCTTGGATAAATTGCTGTTTTTATATATTCTTTGCTTAATTTGGTTGTCGGGTCAGGTCCGTCGTACGGGGAGGCGGACATAAGCCTGCCTAAGCTTTTAGCTGGCGACGATCCTGCAAGGGTCAGCTACAAGTGTACGCGTATTTAAATATAAGGATGGAATTTTTAAATGACCTTTAGCCACACCACATATGGGGTAAGCAAATGTTAGAAACTTTGACAACGAGTTTGACATCAAACTCATTCGAGGTGTGACGTCAATGACAATGACATGTTTTTTTTTGTGTAGGAAATTCGGCTCCCCCGAGGGATTCACAGCCCATTCTTAATGTTTGAGATTCATGCGGCGCCATCTATCTCATTATCAAAGTATATGCCGCTCTTCAGTCGTCAGTGTCGACTCTCGAGTGGTGTTTGTTATACACGGTTGAAATTTAAATACGTTATTTTTTTCGAAAGTTTAATTAATGTTCAGATTTAGACATTAAGAATATATTAAGAATAGGCAAGATTTTTCAACGGAGTATCAACGAGATTGCATCATGTTTCGGGGTGAGTAAATTTTTCTACATAATTAAATAGCCAAGGCTTAACTTATCAATAGCCGATGGCTTGAAATGATGGATTGATTTTGAATTAAGAAATGGATTTCGGGAGTGATTTTGCGATTTTGGAATGATTTTTCGAAATCATGAAGTGTTTTTAGGAGTAATTTTGGTCACGGGGTACGGGATTTTGGTAAATGTTTGACCCTTCGCTGAATACAGCCTTTGGCAATGCCGGGCAATGCATTATTGCAGTCAAAGCTATAGGTTTGCACACCGACTCTATAGTGTTAAGAAAACATTATATATTTTATTTATTCGTTCAAACCCCGCGTGTTCAAACGCTATTGGCAAACACGCATTACATTTTCACGGATTTTGTAAGCTCTCAATTAACTTTAGTTAGGGCTTTAATATAATGATAAAAATAACAGACACGAGATGCCTAGCGCGGGAAACGTACATGGGTTGAATGTGTAAGAGATTGGATGGTTAAAATGCAATCTGGTGTTTAACTTCTACCATACAATTAAAAGAATGTTAGGGTAGGAAGAACAACACGTTGAAAATACACCCACGTATAGATTAGTAGTTGTTTTATGGTTGATGTTGAACAGTGGCATTATAAAATCCGAGTACCGAGCTGCAAAATTGATTGACAGACAAATCGTGTTCGCGGTTTTTTTCTGGGCAAGTTAAGAATTTATTTCTTGTTGAAAATATTCTGAGGTTTTATTTTATTTTTTATATATTCTTGCATGGGAAATCTACGTATAAAACATTGCCGTTTTTGGGAAACCACCACGCATAGAATCGAGGAACGATGGCGAAAAAGAGACCAGGGGAGTGAATAGAAAGAGGCAGACTATGCAAACACGAGCCCAACTATTATTGGCTCTCTTTAGTATCCATGTACCCGTTCGCACTTTGACTTTTAAATGAATTAATTTTGATTTAATCTTTTCCTTTTGACCATTGTACCTGTTTCTGGGCCATATAATCCCCCAAAAATCTTCTCTTTCATACCTTCAGTTTTTGGCACGCAAAAGGGTTTTTTAAAAATAAAACTTAATATTTTTCAACTGTATCAAACATTTAAATCCTTTTAAATTTATTTAATTGCGTGGCTCGCGTAATTAGTGTCCCTTTTACTTGCCACGGAATCACCTGATTAATACGTAAAGATCAAACTGTTCGCCTTCATAAATAAGTTCGGATGCGAACTGGATCAAATTTATATCAGTGAGAACTTATTTTGAGGGCGGCCAGTTTAGAAAAATCTGTTGATGGGGTCGATGCCTAAAAATCAGAGAGAGATGAAGGCCTATTTCCTATAGCTGGAATAGAGTGAGAGGGCGGTTAGGTTTTTTTCTCCTCTCGAGAGGTTACCATTCCAGGTGGTCTCATTCTATCCGACCTCAAACTCCTCTCTCTCTCCTTTTTTCGGAGTCTCCCGGTGCGGTTTGTGTATTTAAAAAATCACAATCTTTCGCTAGGCCTAACTGTTCTCACTCTCCCTCGTCTTCGATTGTTCGTATATATCTTTGATATAAAAAACTTTATAAAGCCTAAAGATATGATAAAAGGAAGAAGCCAAAAAAAGGTTCATCTCTCTAACATCCAAAAAATCATTCTGAAATATCAACGCATCCGAGGCTTCGCTTCCAGGAGTCCCAGCATATTATTTACTACACCACCTCCTGTTCAATTGGAGTTAACAAAAGAGGGAAGCGTAAGGCTTATGTATACACAATGTTAAATATGTTATGGATAAAAGTAGTTGCCATCTCCAATTGAGCGTGAAATAATAGATAGATTTGTATTTTCGTGCTGATTCAATCTGAGATCACTAGCATCGTTTTGCCATTTTATTTTCTCACATCTTATCAGTTTTACTTTTGAGCACGCGTGATACAGAGTTATCGTTATTAGATAATGATAATAGAGATAGCTGGGAGCGTAGGTTTATACGTGCTGAAAACGTAAATTGAATCTAACTATAAATATATCCATTCTTATTGGACGTCCAGTTTTTGATATAAATATATATATATATATATATAGAGCGCGAACGTGAAGAGCTCTGCCCGCGAGTATAAAACTGGCTATTGTCAAGGTGATAACCCTCGGCGTCAAAAAACGCCTGCATCATCCAATGGATACAAAAGATTCGCGCGGGATAGAAAGCCCGGAGAGAGTCTGTGGTGACTTTTATACTTTTTCTAAACTCGCCAGTATAGAATCGAGAGTTTTTCGTGGTGGCGAATACGAATTGCTTTAATATTTTAATATGTTCCTTTTTATCAGTTTTGGGGGTTTGTATATATATATCCCAGTCTATGGTGTTGTTGTGTGTGTGATGTGTGCGAAGAAGTCGAGTTTTCCCACTTCGTTCTTCGAGGCTTTTATATTTTGACCACAAGGGAGGGCGTGCAAGCATGGTTGTCGTTACAGAGAGGCCCCATTTATACATTCTTAAGGTTCTTTCTCGCGCATGTAGCCTAACTCTTCACTAATGGAGTAAAAATCACTGTATACTGTAATGCAGTAGGAGTGAAGCCAGCAGATTAAAAATCATATAATTAGAACTCTCCATAATCCTGCAGGACTATAAACTGTGAGGATTAAATGCTTTTATCCTATGCGCTTACTTTGATCGTCTAATAATGATCCCAACTATTTTGCTCTGTCTTTCTTAAGATAACAACCGAAAAAGAATACCGATTTGACTTGTGGATGAACTTTTTTTATTATTATTTTACATTACATTGATAAATAATATTGCGAGTGAGGGCAAGAGCAATTGATGATCCAAGGAAATTCGTTATTAAATAGATAGATTTTTTGGCGGAATCCAAAAATTGCGCCAAAATTTGACACGCCCTTTTTATCGAAAATTTTAATTTATCTCGAAAACAACAAAACTTTTCAATGTATTTTCACATATATTTTAAAGAAAATCTTTTTAAAGATGTTTGAACTAAAAAATATTGTCTGACCGTCTCCCCAAAATATTTACTATTACTTTTAAGTTTTATTAATCAGTTTCTTTATTTACTTCTATTATATTTAACTATTTATTTATTTACTGCTAGTTCACGCACTTGATTATAAAAATACACAATATAAGAGTGATAGAATAACAGGTCTCTTTTCGAGATATATATAATAATAATAATATTTATTTCACAACGAAGTTTACTAATAGATAATTACATATAAGCACACAAACACGGGATTGGGTGTTGATTTTCCAATCCCCTTCTGTTATTGGGCGGGGAAAACAATTATTTGTCCAAGGTCGTCGTAGACCCCGAAAAAACGTTTCCAACAGCAACTCCTAAAAGTTTGATTTTCGGATATCAAGAGATCGAATTCCGTTATTGACTCTTTCTCTCTCTCTCTCTTTCTATCTTCGTATAGAAGCCAAACATCGCGAAGGGGTTTTGGATCCATATAGAAAGGTGTAGAGAGACCAGGGACCTACCGCGCCGTAAAGTCACCCTTTAAACAAAGATCAAGCAGATTTTTGGTTCGCCTTTCTATGTAGTCAAACGTTTTTTTAAAACGCGAAAGAATGCGATCAAAAATACTGTCACAGCTGCCTTGGCTGGAAAGACTAGCTCGCTGGCTTGAAAAATTCGTTTTAGATCAAACAGTGGATTAAATATAGTGTCAACAATATTCCCTATCTCCGGCGCTATTTTACCTCCTCCGTCTCCGAAAAAATGAAAAAATAGGCCTAACGCCCTTGGCTTCTTTATGATTGCAATGATATCGGTATCCGAACGTGTGTGCGGTTTGGACTAAGGGATCTACGCGCATCTGTGTTTGAAATAGAGATTTTCGTCCAATATACAGGCCTGTTGATCGCGGTTCTAGCTATATAGGAAACATTTAAGCCTAAAATGCAGAAATATACATTTAACTGCAACGATAGGCTCAGTCAAATCAGATGCGTGTGAGATAAATCGAAGTACACAATGTCAAGGCAAACCTCATTGTTTAAGCAGGAATTTATAAATGAAGAAGGAATATAGGGCATATTGCCTTTACTTTATTCGAACTCATAGTCCAGGGAAGAGCTCCACCTCTCAAAGCTTTCCTTTTTAATGACTCTAAAGGTGTTTCCAAAATTTTGTTCTGGAAGAAATCTTTCCCAAAGCTAGAGGAGGACAAAAAATAGATAAATAATGAAGTTCCTTGGGAAAAGCGGCCCTAGATACTTCTCATTTGCTTCTGGTAACACAAACAAGTATTTTTAGTAACTATACCAAATTTGTTTAAAATTGGATCAAATCACGTTGTAGAATCGAAACGAACAAAATCGTGATAGGTTGAAATAATATTATTGGCTCAAATTTACCTGTAGCGTAGAAATTCAACTTAAAAGTTGTGGAAAAATTATTTTCTTCATAATTTTGTGTGTAGATTCTGAAAATTAATTGAAAAACGCTTTAATTTTTAGCTCATAGTTTCCCTTTAAAGTTTTTGATGTTTAAACCATGCAGTCAGTATCAGCCTCATTAATTAAAATTGTTAAAGGTACAGACCGGGATAAAAAAAAGTGTGTCTTAAATTATAGAGCGTATATTAAAACGACTAATATCATATCGCAAAAAATTTAATAGTAGATATTAAGATATTTGCGTTTATTATAAGCAAAAAGTGATCTCTAGTGAACGCCATTTTAGTTTTTTCATACCCTTTCGATGCCTGCTGAGGATCGGCTTCGCCGATTGGTTTATTTCTCACCTAAAGTCACTTGACTCTAGCTGAAAATAGATGTGGGTATAAGCGCGCTCAATTTCTTTAGAGTCAAATAAGATATGCCGGGCCGAAACATAGGCTACTTCCGAAGGATCCCGCGCGCGAACACTAACCCGAAGGTCGGTCGGCCAGCTGAGCTAGTAGTAGTCAGTACTATAGGTATTAACCGAGTCTTAAGTTGATTTGAAGAATTAGAAGGTAAGAACTAAACTGCATTCATTAATTACGCAATTAGGCATGTTTTCGTAGAAAGTTAGAAATCACAATCACAAAATTACGGGTCTTCTTACGAAGTTACGAACAGACGATCCGACTGCAGCCGACTCGAATGGCCTTCGTTTAGCGAATCTTTATTGGGTGACTTAAAGGCCAATCATTGAAGCGGATCCTTATTTTTAAAACTCGAAATGCCGGGAAGCAAATATGGCGTTCTTCTAGGAACGTAAATTTCGGTTTTAAAATGATATTTATAAATTAACCAAGACTTAAATCACTATAATGTGTTTTGATTTGTAGGTTTTTAAGCATGCT
This sequence comes from Odiellus spinosus, assembly GCA_963920705.1. NCBI lineage: Eukaryota > Metazoa > Arthropoda > Arachnida > Opiliones > Phalangiidae > Odiellus > Odiellus spinosus. Next base: position 17,509,833 of record OY987227.1, on the reverse strand, counting down.
CTTTCCAATGGAAGTATTTTTAAAGTTGGGTTGCCTTTCCCTTTAAAATATTTAATTCACCATGATTAATAAATTTAATATAAAGCCAAATAAATTTTGTTGGTTGGGAATGGTTTCTATCCCTTTCCAAGAGATATATGCAATAAAGTTCAACCATACGCGGTAGGTAAAGACTCGGGTAAAGAGAAAGTTGTCTGGAGATATTTGTTTACACTTCACCCTATTTAATTAAGATAGTATTAGGTATATCAACTGCTTTTATGAGATGTATTACAAGTATAACCAAACAAAGTTAATCATTCGTCAAGTCCTCTAAAAGATTTAGAAAAGTTTTGAACAAACTCTCGCTTGAAGTACTTGTACTTATACTCAATTAAGAATAACCTTGAAATATTGGCCTTAATTCCCAAAGGAAAATTAGTTTCCAATACGGGAAAACAACTTATAAATTAACTACGATATTATCGAAAGTGCATAATATATTCCAGAAAAGTAATTAACGCCCAGTTGCGTAAGGCTGTTAGCAAACTCAATGTTTCGTGTAATTAAGAGTGCCGATTGTTTTAGACTTTCGTTATGAACGCTAAATTAACAATGGACACGTGGTATTTACTTTTATGGACTATTGACAATGGACACATATCTTAATAGAGAAGATGAATAACGAAACCTGACGTTCATGATCGTCCTATAACGGCCCAAACAGTGACAAAAGTGGAACCTAATAAAACCACGTGCGCGTCTACCTATTCTCTATCCATATCAAACACGCACTAGGTTTAATTAGTTCCTACTTTTGACTTTTTTTGCCGTTAGAGGACGCTTATCAGATACACGTTTTGTTATTCATATTTATCTTTTAAGATAGGTGTCCAAGATTTGAGACACTAGCGGCGATACAGCAAGGGCTTGATCACTCTGCACGTAATCGGTGTACAAGCCTGTGGCTTTGACTGTTTAATGAATACGTAATTTAACTAGCATTACCAATGGCTGTAGTCAGTTGCGTAGTCAGTATAGAGACTTTACCGTTACGGAAGTGACTATAGCTAACCCCTCGACACTCTCAGCAAAAATTTCGTAGTTGGGAGGGAAGACAATATCGGCTCCCTCACTCCCCGATTCAAAATCTCGAGGAAGAGTTCAAATCACTGAAGCGTAACAAGGATGAAAGCTTTGTTAGAATGACGTAGAATTTGCAGATCTAGTAACTTTTAAGGAATAAGTTATGAACTTTTGATAGAACTATAAAAATCAGTCCCATCTTCAGCCTCCTTTTAAACCATTTATATTCTTGAACATTTTGATTAAAATTTACAAACTAACACGATATGTTTTAGAACATTTTTTAGCTTGGCTATAACTCCATCAGGAGTAAAATTATGCATCCCAAAAAATGATTATTGTTGTAGAAAAATAAAGACATCTACCGTTTCAGGGATTTTGTTCACGTTAGATATAATATTGTTTATTCAAGAGGTTGACGTGATGCCTTTTGTATTATTCCTATATAGCGAGGATAAAATATGAATGAATTTTATTATACACGTAAGAATATGATATAGAAAAAGATTCCTGGGGGAGGAATTCAGCTTATAGTTTATTGTCAAAATGGGATAGGGGGGATAGTGAGAGGGTGGAAGGTTAGGGCTGATCAAACATCAATTTCGGGCGAAACTTATTTGATCAGCAAAGTTCCCTGTAACATATATAGTCTTAAAAAGAAGAGAAATGGCAACTCTAGGATATTGTAAGGGTAATAGCGACCTAATAGGACAGGTTTATATAATATACGAAAAAAAAAAAGTAGCCCGAGTTAAAAGAAAATGTTGATTCAGTTGTCTGTAGTCGCGCCAGACGAGATCCGATATGTCTTGTATTATAAATCCCGTTTCTGGAAACTTTTCCAGAACTACTTTCATTCCGATTATGTTAAACATTGTGTATTAATGGGCCCCATCTTTAATTAAATCGTAAACTGATTATATTCAAAAGTATAGGCGATTAACTATACTTTTAGCAGATGGGGTTTCTGATCCCTTTTTATATAGAAATTGTTTATTTTTATATATACCTTTTTTTTCGGGGTAAACTTGACTTACATAGAGTACTTTTAGGGTCCCGTAATCGTAACTAGGGTGTACTGATTTATTTATATTTAAAATTATGTTTTCGTTATGTTCAAATAGTTTTACCACCTTACCGAGTTTGACGAATAAAAACAAATTGTTTATAAATATTGGATTTACCCCTGGTCGTGGGCTCAAGTGTAATACGTCGGGGAATGCGGTTGGAACACTTCTACAGGCGTTAACTATAATTAAAAATATATTTTTTTTCTCAGTTAACTTTTAATTATAATGTTTAAAATAATTTATTTTAAATATATTACATTATAGTATATAAAATTAATGTTTATATAATATATCAATAGTACATGCAAATTTCCTAGCTTTAGAAATTATAATCTCAATAATATATTATAAATGGCAATATGTAATCTCCATTACATATCATAATTAGAATACCTTTACAGGATATTATCTAAATAATATATGAAATTTTAGTAACTCAAACATTTACGGTATTTACTACAGCGTTAGAAGTTATAACCTAAAAAATACCATGTTGTAAATCCATATAAGCGTTACAAATATGAATCTAAAAAACAGCTCGAAATTTGCATTCATTGGAGAATGAAACCCATATTGATTAGAATTATTTCAAATCGTGTTGTGTCTTTAAATCTAAAACTAAAAATGTATCAAAATTTGACACTTCCTGATACTCCTCAAAAATAATCCAATATTTATTTACAATATTCTCTATATATACTCCATTCTAAAAACCTTCAAGACGTCCTTTAGAGAGCCGATACCTCCTCTCTTCACTAATCGCACACAAAACAAACGTTCTAAAGAATCTAAAGACAGTTAGAGGAGGGTTTGTGAACCTGCGAGATGTATTAAAAATCAAGGTTTCTCTCGTTTTTTTCATTCTTTCTTTTTAATTTTCCTTTGGCGCGTTGGAATTTGTCTGTAGCCTGTACCATCCCTCTCATCCAATCTCAATTCAATACTCCGTCAGTAAAACAGTTTTTTAGTATATCGGGGGTCAAAGTTCGGAATGCGCGTGCGCAATAATTACACGTTCAGGGTGGATTTAGGCGTTTAGCAGCGCGCGGGGATGTGGAAGGGAAAATGCTATGGCTACATAACTCTCGTGACTGTCGCTCGGGGGCTCCCCGGGTGGTTTAAGGCGAGGAATTGAAATGTTGATGCGCGCTAGAGAGGCGAGAACAGAGCGCGGGAGGGTTGAATTACCCCTCCTTGGTAACTTTTGCTGCCTCTCGCCGAAAACCCCCTATGGCGATGTCAATCAAGAAGCGGGAGAGAAATGAATGATAATAAATTCGGACGTAATAATAGTTGTGCCAAGCTAAAAACTAGGGGATATATATTAAAGGAATATTCTAGCCTGAAATTAAGTTTGTCAAGCAACCAAACTTAATTTAAAATATATTTTTTAGCTTTTTCTTACAATTAATAATATGACTATCGCATTTTCCAAGGCACAAAGCTAGCCATAAATATATTATTGCTTATCAACCCGATGTAAAGACCTTTTTAGACTCGAGACTAAATACTGCGCGGATGTAATTACTAGTAATCGCGTACTCTTTTAAAAGTAATCGATCAAACAAATTCCATCGGCGATTATACATTCAACGATTATTCTGAATAAAGGTCGCGTGACTTTAGTTACCGGCTTTAAACTTAAAAATAAATAAGAATCGTAAAACGTAATCGGCTAATCGATTACTTTGCATAGTAATTGTAATCGGATTCGACCAAGCCGCTACTCGAGACTTATTAGGAGGTGACGTAGGTAATGACGAAAAGCGACAATAGCAAGGCCTAGAATGGCCTATTTATTTTATATAAATTTATCTCTCCTCTGTCTAAAATTATTTACCATTTAGCAGTGGTATTATTTGGAGTCCTGCGCTTTCTCTTTAAATCGCGTGGATACTGTAAAATGGTGTAGCTGGTTTAGTAGGTTGGAGAGACGGGTGTGGGGTAAATTTTTATGGAAAATGGCTTTGGGCAATTTTCTCCGAACAACTTGGAAAGTGAATTGGGTTGTGCAGATACAGAGAAGCTTGCTGGGATAGTATTTGAGCCTGCGGAGTCCTGCTGGACAACTTTATTAATATTTTCTTTCATTCTTTATTAATAATAAAAAAAGGAGCATGTAGGCGGGAGGATTGACTGGCGATATTGCTCTCCTATATGACTTGAATAAATAAAATTTAACGGATTTATATATATCGTGATTATTTTTTTCCCCTTTGTACTTCTAACTTTTTTGAGAAGAGTCCGATTGACGGTTTCATTTTTTTTATTATTAGTAAAGGGATAGAAGCACTATCGTAAAAAATTTAATTGGACCGAAAACACTTTCATTGTGCCGCGTTCTTAATTGAAAACTGTTTTGGAAAGGTCAAATTGTAAAATCTCGGGGTCAAAAGTAGATATCCTTTATCAGAAAATCATAGTTTGATGAAGAATCGGCATACGCTCACGTGGTTTTGTTAGTTACTGATTTTTTTCATTGGTTGCCGTTAGAGGACTCTTATGAAAACCAGGATTTGTTATTCATCTTTATTTATGAAGATAATTGCCCATGGTAGTAGTTATATACAACAAATAAATAGCACATTTACCGCCACAAGAGTCACCCCCAAAAATAAATGGTTTTTCCATCGCTTGACCTTAAAAATAAATAGTCCTGGTATACTCATTATCCCTACAATTCATTTAATATTATCAAGAATCCATTCAGGTTCTATAAGAATATGGGAGCATAGCTTTAGCCTCTGGTACCATCCTCCCAAACTTTGTAACAAAAGTTCGTCTGCAATTTTCGCAACATTTGTACGCTTAGATCTTTTTTCGGCTCCATTTTTATTACCCAAAATATTATGTCAAGGTCGTTAGTGGCGCGGGTTAATAATATAATGTCAGGAGCGATTTACTTGAAAAATCGATTCGAAGCAGACGAACTTTTGCTACAAAGTTTGGGAAGATGGTTATTGAATCGCGGCCCTCCCATATTCTTATGGAACATGAATGGATTCTTGATATTATAGCTTCGAACGTGTTGCCAATTCAAGGTGGAATAGCGATATTGATAAACAGATGTTTCATTTTATTACTACGAGTATTTAAATATTTTAAAAATGTTAAATCGTAATCCAGTAACACTTTAAACACGCAATGTGTCGATCTCCCATCCATATATTTCCCCCAAGGCTGAATTTTTATGAACCATCTCTTTAATCTCCCCGTCATACAAAAGTTTTAAATTTTTTATATATATATTTTTTTCGCTTTCGCGCTGAAAGATGTTGGAGCTATTCCGAAACACGACCACAATACGTAAAATCGTCTTATCATCTTTTTTACAATCCCCGACAAGGAGGAGCTTTAGAGAAAAGACGACGCGTCGATCCGGTCTATATGAATTTTATAGAATTCTATTGAATACCAGGATTAAAAGTTGATTCTTGGCTCACAATAGGAAGATGCTGAGCTTGAAACCCGTGGTTGCGTCATACACTGATCCTTTTAGAGGTATATAGTCAGTCAGGGACAGGATACGAGAGAGATAGATTTTTAATCCCCGGATATTTGGTGTGGTTTCCTCGCGGTTAACGTTCCGCAAATCTGGTTGATTTTTAACTTCAATGTGCGTAGGATATTAGGTCTATCACAACATGACTGTATTTTAAACCAAGATTGAGGTATGGAGCGTATCTAGATCAGAATATGGCCTATCGACATTTGATGTATTTAGATTCAGCATCTGAAATAACTGGCAGTATCGGAATTAAAATCATTTATTCTAATTATCTAGATAATTAATTAAATAATGAAGAATTAGCGTTAAGAACTTTGATTATCTAACCCATTTCCTCTAATCTATATTATCTGAAAATAAATTTTAACTTGGACCAATATAGGCTTGTAGTAAAACCGTTTATATTAAACAATTACAAATAGTTTTCGCAGATTAGGCTGAAAGCAACTGTTTCCTACATATTAGGCTTAAGTAAACATTCATTCCGTACTGATCTAGGCTTAAGAAAACAACATTATCCTAAAAAAAGGCTTAAGTAAACAACATTATCTTAAAAAACTAGGCTTAAGTAAACAACATTATCTTATAAACTAGGCTTAAGTAAACAACATTATCATAAAAACTAGGCTTAAGTAAACAACGTTATCATAAAAACTAGGCTTAAGTAAACAACATTATCTTAACAACTAGGCTTAAGAAAACAGCGTTATCTTATAAACTAGGCTTAAGTAAACAACATTATCTTAAAAACTAGACTTAAGTAAGCATTATCTTAAAAACTAGGCTTAATAAAACAACGTTATCATAAAAACTAGGCTTAAGAAAACAACGTTATCATAAAAACTAGGCTTAAGTAAACAACTTTTTTCTACGGGTTAAAAATAAGTATATAAACAAATATAAGTCAACAATAATTTCAAACATATAGGCTTAAAGTCAACAACCTTTTATTATAGATTAGTTTAATTATTTGTATCTGTAGACAACAAATTATTTATTTAAAAAAATTAAAGCTTGGTTAAACATATCAGCTAAAAGATGATTATTTTACACAAACATATTGGCCTTTCATTCAAAATCATCGTAATAAAACTTTACATATCAGTATCAGTCAAAATGAGTTTCTTATCTATTAAATGGTTGTTATTAGTCATATGAATATAAATTTTTACTACTTCCTTCGTATATCACCCCGATTTCGGTTACGATTTTAGTGCGCAATATTAAAGTAAAAAAAAAAAAAACCCTAACTGATAAGCGTTTTTCGTCAGTTGTAAGATTAATGCTTGGGTTGGGTTTTTGCTCGTTCTTTGAGTCCTTAACAATGATTTTTTTTATTCATTTTTCAATATAAAAAGGCGCGCGATCTTTTCAATCTGAGATAAGCTTACCGGATCAATTCTCACGCCTAGTTGACTTTTAACACCTATAACAACATCAAAAAACCCCTAGTTCTCTTATATATATTCAAAAATCATGAATTTTCAGCGCGTAGAAAGTTACGGTGTATGGATACATATATATAGTAAATCCCTAAAAGAAAAAGTAGTACCAGAAAACTAGATCAGATTTTGACCGTATAAGATCTATGTAGTAGTATTTTTTTTTAAATGAAACACCTTACAGAAAAGGATCAAACGTCATGAATACCTAACGCCACTTTTCTTTGGAGGGAGAACCGTTTTACAAGATCGTTTCCTTTAAAGGCGCGTTTCCATAGCCGCTTTCATATTAGGCCCTTTTAAATTCGTGTGAACTAGAAACCGTCTTTTCTCTAATCGATTTGAATTCATTTCTCGAAACTGCTTCGGGAACCAGTTTTAAAAGCAGACGGTTTATGAAAATGATGTGCGAAAAGATATGGCGCTTTTGATTTTACCATTTGAAATCGATTTGGATACTTTAGTTTGAACGTAACTCGTATGATAGTTTACAATATTAAATATTTATTTTTTCCCCCAAAATATTGGACTTCAGGTTTTCTCTAAATTATTCTAAATGTTTAGGTTATTTGTAAGAAAACTTGATATTTTTAAATAACAATTGATTATGAGAAATATTTGCTATATTTTGTATAGCTTCACATGCATTGTAGCCAATTTTTGATATGATTAATATATCATATCTGAAATGAAAACGCGTCTTTAGTCTCGAAGTTTCCCCTGTCGGATCTCTGGACTTATAATCTCCTCTTTCCTTTTAGGCTTAATCTCTATTCAGCCGATTATAATAATACGCCTTAATACCCTTTTATGATACTGAACGGAACCGAAACATTTTTGTGGCCACCTCGAAACGGGGAGTGAAAAACGTTTTGTATATAAAGTTGCGAAAAAGAAAAAGTCGTCGTATCAACTGAGGGGATATGACGTCATCTTGATCCGGATGTCAAAAAAGGCCTTCATTTTTATCTTGGATAAAAAAAAATAGACCAAACAATGACGCGTGGCTAAGTTTTTTAAGCCTAAACTAAAAGGTTAGTAGGGGAGAACAGTTCGTTTGAGGATGTTAGGCCTAACGTATATACGTAGGCACGCGCTTCTATTTAGTTCCGCTCTATTTGATGATCCTCTAGGTGTGGAATTCCTCCCAAGTTTTAGGGGGAAGCCGAGGCTTAGCTCAAAATGTCTCGAAGCTATGTAGAGCCGATGGATCAAGATGGAGTGAGATTCCAAACTCAAGCCTCGGTCGAAGCGTTACTTGTAGGAGACATTGTGGAATATAGGGATCGCGAGAGGCTGAGGAGTGATGGCGTATATAATATATATAGGAAGGAGGAAAGCAAGGCGAACGAAACCGGAAATTAGAAGATTCGGAAACGGAAGTTAGGGGATATATATAAACGGGGGTGATGGACTGGGAGCTGTAGTTTCCGGAGTTTCCTCTGCAATATTTTCTTACCCCATTTCACGCAATATACTTGTATAAGAGTTTCGCTGACTCAAAGAAATTTTCTTTGTTTTTGGCCTTTTTCGTTCAAAGAAAAAATAATTATGAAGTTTTCTTTATTATGGGATTACTAAATGGTCGCGTAAGCATGTTGAAAAATTAACACAACACGGTAATTTACCGGTATTCAAAACCTAAACACTAGTGAAAAATGCAATGTTTTCACGATATGCTTGACCATTTGTCTTTGCATTGATTTGACGTTTTTAACCAATTATTCCGTATATACTGTTATATTGATTTTTAAAATCTGGAGGCAAATAATACTGCATAAAAGATGTATTCTATATTTAGTAATATCATTTTTCTTATCAAATATACCGAACATATACTTAATCTATATGTATATACGATAGCGAACTACATAGAGCTCTTTTTAGATTTCATCCCCCTTTACATGATATATATATTTCTTTCTGTTTTTCAATCGGGCGTCTCTTTTTCCGTTGTCGATCCCCGCTCGGTCTCGCGAGTTAGGTGATCTATTTGTTCAGGTGATTGCCCGGAAGTTGCTCATATATGGAGAAACGATATTGATGGCTTGTAGGGGAAAGAATTTGGGGAAATAAATCTGCCTTAGAGCCTATAGATTATAGAACGAACCAACCAAAACTTATAGAGAAGAAAAATTTGTATCCTGGAGTAGAAAACTATACTAACATTTTCAAGGTAAATGTCTCTAGAAACGTACGAAAATGAAAGGCATGCCGGGAATATTATTCAGCTATAGGGAATCGGCAAGGAAGATATTGAAACGTCATAGGCATCTATCTCTCACCTCAGTGTCAACCCCCTTAGTGAGGGAGTTACAGTATTCTTCCCTATACAAACGCTCCCTCAGTAAAGGGGTTACATGACGTCAAGCTTCCTTTCCCCCTTGGCTGTATGCCGTCTCCCTATAGACTTTTTTTACTAAACCCGGAAATAAATATCCCAATTAAGATATTTAATTGATTTAAACTTCCCATTCAAAAATGTTTATTTTGGTGTCTTAACTATTCCCGAATACACAGTTATGCCCTGCAAGACCAGCCTTCAACAGCACTTGTAATATCCTAACATTAAAATAATAGGCCTTGGCCATCAAACACCGGCCTATTCTTTTAATGTTAGGACATTTCAAGCTCTGTTGAAGGCTGAAATAACATGATTGGCGCAAATGTATAATATATACTTTCATTCAAATTGACATGGTGATTCCAAAATTAAATTCAAAAGCTTTTCCATTTTTAGTTCAAGTTTCCCTTTAAAATGAAAGAGTATAGGGTTAAATAAATTATAATTAATTGGACATTTCAGCACACCCTATACTTGATAAGGCATGATGCTAAAAATATATAGTTTAGCATAAAAGGTTTGTTACCTGTTGAATTTAATTCAGCTTCAAAACGGATGTATATTAAAGTTTGTTCAGGAATTAAGACTGAATACGTGAGAGGATCAAGGTTAAAGGCACTAGTTTTCTTCGTTAAGCCTTCCTACGTATTCATTTTTACCACGTGTACAACTTTGTACTCTTTTTGGCATCAAACGCGGCACGCTTTCACAATAAACATTGAGTTGTGGAAAAGAGATAAGGTTTATATGTTACGAAAAACCTTTTATTCAATATCTAAAAAAAATTCGTATCGTATTCCTGAAATACCAAATATATTTTCAAATAAAAAGCTACGGTCACACTATCATTTGAAACGGTAAAATCAAACCGGTATTCAAATCGCCAGGAGCGTTTTAAGCGTCATGTGTTCACGCATTATCTTTATAAATCGATTTATTGTAGCTTTATCTATCGGTTTTTGAAAATTAATCGGTATGAAACTGGTTCCCGAAGCAGTTTCTATAAATCGAATCAAATCGTTTGGAATCGATTCCAAAGCTTATATGAACGCGGCTTAAATAAACCATCTTTCCTAAAACGCTACTCAAATTCCATTTATAACTCGTGAAAAATCAGTGACAGTCTCACTTTACCTAAAAATTCAAACCTCCACGAATTTCATTTAAAGTTTTATTAGTATCAATACTGAGTAAAATTAATTTTAATCTTATAAAAAGATAAATTTTGAACAAATATTTGGCAATGGGTTATTTTTCCAATGTATATTTCCGCGCAGAATATTTTTGGAATTTTTAAATTATTTTGAGAGCTCATTAAGGGCGATATAGAACAAATAATGGACAAATTGCCACTCGATAAAACCAATTGTACACTTTTTTTTCCACTAGAATCACTCTAGCATATCGAATTAAATGCACTATGAAAGCTACGTTGAGTGCACTCCGAATACCAAAGGGTATAAGGAGGAAATCAAGTGTTTTTTTTTATTAATTCTAATAAGAGCTTAAAATAAGACCATCATGTTTGCTCATTGCAACATTCAAGAAGTGTCTCTAAATTATACAAAAATTAAGAGAGGTTTAGATTTTGACATCATACCAATCATAAAAACTTTGTCTTAATTAAATCTAAACGTTTTTCCATTAATTAAATTTTGTTTTTGTCAATTCTTAGACGCTTCCCGAATGTTTTACTACGTAAACAGGTCAAGTGGTCGTGCCATTTATGTCACTTTGAGATTTGGGGATTTTGAGCAAAATCTTGGAGAGACTTTTCTTTTAGATATTTTGTGATTTTTCATGAATATTAGATTCTGATTTTCATGAATAAAATTTGAAGATTTTTGTGATTTTCATGGATAAAATTTAGAGATTTTCTCTTCAAAAATAGTTTTTTAAAATCTTAAAAAGTCATTACGCAAAAATGGAGAGTGTCCAAAGTCCCAAAATTTGGGAAAAGATGAAGGGTGATTTGTCCAATGCAATAATATGTTGCAATTATTTATTAACGGCCCCTATAAGAGGGTCCACTTTATACGTTGAATGTTTTAAAACGATCGAAAACGGTCAGAATCAGTTTTAAATTTCATCGCCTACAAATCTAGAGTTCCTCTTATATCTCTATCTTTTGGTTTCATAGATATAAGAATGATCTTGAAGCTTTGTACGTTCTGAAATTGCAATCTAATTCTACCGCGTGTAGGTTTATATGTTTTTTAATCAATTTTTCCTTTCGTTATCTGCGTGGAACGAACTTCGAACGTCGCGCGGTAAAATAGAAAAGAAGTTCTATTAATTTCGATTCGAACTCTGATCCGCTCGACCGCGCAGCGCTAGCCCCCCTTCCCCAACATCTTTTATCTTATCTCAAAAAAAAAAAAAAAAAAAAAAAAAAAAAAAAAAATCAGAGAGCTCAAAATCGCGCAGGCGCGGCTCAATAATATAAAGAAAGCGAAACGCTTATATATTCTGAATACCCAAATGTCAAAACTTTATAAACCGGAACTATACAACATGTATACATTGTGGCTAAGATCAAAAAAAAAAAAAAAAAAAAAAACTCAACAGCTTCTATAAGGAAAACAAAATCCAATGTAATTTTGTCGGAGAAATTAAGCGTAGAAAAATATTTATTTATAAAATCATAGACTAAGAAATGGTTTCACCCTGGCTTCTCTACCTTCCATTGTAGTTTTGCCAGATTTTTTAAATAGTTAGGGATCTTGGTGGGGTAGTTCGCTGGTGCTTTTAGCGGTCATCAAGCCAATTATCGTAGATGCGCAGGCGCGTTAGCAGTAGAGATGGTGGGAAGGAAGAGTTCACCACCGAAACGTACTAGTACCGCCTCTATCGACAATAATAGTTACTAATGACGCAGGGAGCACATCGCGTGTCCAGGCTGAAACTCTTTAGTCTGTGATAAAATTGAGAACAGATAAAATCGCTCAAATATCTTCAAAACTCGGGAAAAACGGACAATAGGGAGACATTGATACGTCAGAGGTTTCTATTTCTCACCTCGGTGTCATCCCCCTTAGTGAGGGAGTTACAGTATTCGCCCTTACAAGCGCCCCCCCCCCCCCCAGTACGTGTGCTCCATGACGTCAAGTTTTCTTTCCCCCCTTGGCTCTTTGCTGTCTCTCTATTACTTTAGATTTTGTCGAATTTTGAAGGAATTTTCTTCAGATTTGATCGGTTTTTTTCCCGAATTCACAGTGAAAAGATGTAATTATCTCGAGGTTGATTCAAATATTTTATTTTAGTTAAAAGTTTTAACACAATAATATTTTAAAATAATTCAAAAACTTGTCGTTTCGAGTTTTTTCTAGATATTCAGCGCCACTATAAAAAAGCCCTTATATGTTTAGCGGCAAGATGCGTGTAATTATAAAATATCAGTGGCGGCGGAACGGGTGGGGACAGGGGGACATTGTCCCCCCTCAATTAAACCAGGTGGGGACAACCAATATACGTGTCCCTCCCCAAATTGTTCAGTCAATACTCTGATTAATCTCAGAATATAATTGAATTAAATGAATTATAAGAAAAATCAGTCTATAATCTCAACCTGTTTGGAGTTACCTTACAATACCTTACCAGGCTGAACTTTAGCAAGAAAAAAAAAAAAAAAAAAAGGCACATTATTCTTCAATTCATAAACTAGGTGACGTTTTTAATTTCCAACAATACTCTTCACTCAGCGTGGTAGCAGGTATATTGGTCTTGAGCAACTTGTTTCCAAGTTCTTTAACGAAAAATGTCCCCCCCAAAATTAGAACCGTCCGCCGCCACTGTAAAATATCAATATAAAGAATTCATATAATATTTAAAATTAAATTTTAAAATAATATACTAATACCTAGTTAAGCGAGACTAGTATAAGTAAGTAAAGAAAGAATTAAACACACACTTTATCGAGAAAGAAGCGAGGCGTATATGCGAATAACACGCTTACAGTTAAAGAGATCTGAAATTTATACAACTTGGATGGATCAATAAAACTGTTAGCTCTGTATAAACTTTCGATGCAGAAGACGCCAGGGAGGAAGTCAAGAACCCATAATTTATACGGGTTTCTATATATATTACTAGCAAAAATGAAATAATCTATGCCCCAAGTGACATTAAAATAGGTAGACACTAGGTACACAGATTGGTGGCTAGAATTATTACGCTTAAATATTAAACAAACAAAAAAAAAAAATTGAATGTATAGGAAAGGACAAAATTTCTAGCCCAAGCATTTCTATATAAATTCCCGAAGCCATATAGTTGTGAATTTCGCTAATTGGGAATTAACGATGCGTGGATTAAATGTTTAGCCATCGGGGAACTTAATATACGAAATATTATCTATCCCCCACGATGCGCATCGTCAAATATTTGATAATGTTTACCTCTCTAGTTTAAAAGTCCCCTTTTATACCCGCTTCCTTCTACGTCCCTGATACAGTCTGTAAATTTATCCCATTCAAAATTTTTCCCGGGGAATCATTATTTAAACACCATCGTAAAGGGAATCTGAAGGTGAAATTAAATTGAGGACTATGTTTATTTATAAGATATATACGTACACAGTATAGAGTTTAAGCTTAGATACGTTACTAAATAAATTTTCAAATAATTTAAAGGGAGAATGGAATACAATAACTAACGTTAACGCGTTTCCATCATCGCGAGCTTTATTGCGAGTGTAAAAACTTGGAGGAGAAATACTAAGCAGCCCCTAGCGCATGCTAACCAGGTTTGCCCTAAATGTTAGGCCCGCTACTTACTTCTCTCAGGGTTTGAATATAAACTTAGAATACCTGGAAATATCGGTTAATTTGTATGTTAACAAAAAGTCAGGGAAACTCTTAAAAAATTCGCAGAAATCAGGGAAATTTGTGGCAGTTCATTAAGTTGACAGTACGACCTCAATCAGCAAAATTCATAATTTTTATAAATTCGGGGTTTTCAAAACCTTTAATGCATCTGAAAAAAAAAAGGGGTTTAAGAAAATACTGTATGAACTCTGTCTATTCATTGGCCGGAGGCTCGTTAACGACCATATATTAAACTTCCAAGAATCCCTATACTTCCCAAATAAATTTAAAAAATATATATTTCAAGCTTAATATTGATTAATATTTTTTTATTAGTTGGTTATGCTTATTTAATTGATAAGGAATCGATCTCAAATCACTCTCTGTCGGGCTACATTCTCCCTTTAAGAGCGTATAAATAGGTTCCTATTTACAAATAAAGTATTTGAGCGTAACAATATATAATCCGTAATATACATGAATATCGCCTGTAGAAGTGTTCCAACCTCTACGTTTTAGTGTTTAGGGACAAGCCCAGCAAATTGCACCTTCGTATATGGTTAATATAGTGCGCTGAATTTTCAGCAACGACAAATTCTCTAATATGGGAGTTATTTTATGATATCCATAGTTGCAACGTTAATAGAGTAAAGAAACACCAACCTTATTAAACTAGCGAAAAAAGTCATCACCCCTGTCTGGCTCGAGTGATTTGGACTCTTCCTCGATTATGAGTCGGTAGAGAGGGACGAAATTAGGCGGGTCGCACTTGGCTATATTGTCTTCCTTCCCAACTCCGGAATTTCTTCAAACAGTGGCTCTTCCGATTTCACTATTAACACCGACTGCTGCCGCTAGAATGTCTCAAATTAGAATCTGTAGGTACATTTACCCGGGCCTTTAACGGGACGTTATTTACTTAAATGGAATAAAGTGATAGACTTTTGTTTCAACTAATATATAGAAATCATTTGTCCAAAAATTGACTCGATAAATTTATTTGAACATTCAAGATGGTTTCAACAATTCTAATCCATTTCATTTTCACTTTAAAAAATGTGAAATACGGGATTAAGGAAGAACCGAAAGAGCTCCTTAGAGTTTTCTAACTCTTTTATAAGAGATAAATTGACAATTCATTCCTAAGCTGCTGGTGTCGTGTTGAACCAGAGAAGGGAAGTATATATAAACAGTATAAATAAGAGTTGTTTAATGTATAACTTTGTTTGAGCCATCGTCTGGGAAGATCTTCCTTGTGTACGCGATATACACACGCGACGCGCGCGAATCTGAATATACTTTGTACGGAACTTTACTCTGTATAATTCGTCCTAAAATATTGACTCAAAAGAAGGGAGACGTAGCTGCTGCGGAAAAGTGTATATACACTAATAAATATATTATCTGCATGCGCGAATTGAAAGAGATAGTTGAATTTGAATTTGTATATTGTAGACGTTATATATATGTATGTATGTATATATATGCGGGCATTGTATAAGCATTGATTCGCTAATATATGTATATAGATTTATAGACACGTATAAATGGACTTATTACGAACTTTTATGTAAACAGATTTCTCTCAAAAGCCACGGAGTATACCAGACTTTTCTGGTTATTTGAAGTTGGTGGGATTGATGAGATTGGGAGATTTTTATTTGTTATACATATTGTACAAAATTTAAGTATGACTATAGATTTAGATTTTACTGGTTTAGCTTAAATAAGATGCGGTTTTACAATTATACCATTTAAATTTTATTAGATTAATTGGAATAAATTTAAATCTAATAAAATTTAAAATTAAATCTAATAAAATTTAAATTGATATTAATATCTGCTTCTAATTGCTTAAATGGTTGTTTACAATTGCTTAAATGGTTGTTTCCAATTGCTTAAATGGTTGCTTCCAATTAAATTTAAAAATCTTTCAATTACATTTTAATATCTTCCAATTACATTTAAATATCTTCCAATTACATTTAAATATCTTTCAATTACATTTAAAAATCTTTCAATTACATTTAAAAATCTTCCAATTACATTTAAAAATCTTCCATTAGAATTAGAAGTCGTATATTCTGCTTAATTGAAAAATGATCTATATCATTTTACATTGAGCAGAATACGTCATCAGGACTTTAATATGTACTTGCCAAAATTCCTATAGGAAAAATTTAGCAATATATGGAAATATCAAGTTCTAAATTCTTGATATCTTTAATACGCTATATACATATTATAATTATCTTTTGAAGAGGTTAATAAAAATCAGTTTAAAAATGCTCTTATAGAGCTAGGAATATATCGGTTTAAACTGGATTAATCAGTAATGAAATATTTGATGGGCACGTAAGAGAATAAAAAAAAATCTAGTAGAAACTGGTTTTAAAAAATAAAAAATTCAAGATTTATTTTAAATATTTTTATATTTAAATCACGTGGGCAATTAAATGTTTTCCAGTGCATTAGAATGTTTAAAACAAAATAAAGATGTTTCAAATTGACCGAAAAGAATAATAATTATTTGACGCTCACTTTAAAGGGATAATGCAGCCTGACAACTTTAAATAGTCATAAAATTCACCTGTAACAAAATTACGAAGAAATACTAAGCTAGCAATCCATTTTTAACCTACCCGGAAAGTAGGCTTAACTAAGAGGGACCCATTGCTACCTCGTCATTAACGAGTTTCCGGCCAACGATCTTAGCAATAAGCTTAAGCCTATTTTGAAACGTTTTACTATCATTGAAATAAAGCTCGACCTTAAGTCTCTCATTCGGTATAAATATATAATACCAATCAGTCTCTTTAATTAAAATAATTTTAATATTTAAATCATGCACCATTGTTAATAAATTTAATATTTAAAATTGTATAAATTAGGCCTAACCGAGAAGATTCCCATGTAGAGGCCAGAGAAAAATGGTTTCTGATGTGCTAAGTGGATTAGGTATAATGTAGAGCTTTGTGATGACTATCTCAACAAATACCTGTAGATATACTCTTTTTTTTTACCCCTCATTCATATCTGTTAGGCCGTATCTTCCCCGAAAAACCATTCTGTCTTTTCCTCTCCTCTAAACGTAATAGAGGGTGTATATATAACGCAAACAGTAGAAAAAGATGTATAAATATTGTTATTATATAGAAGCACGCTCGTTATTTAGAAAAGATCTTTTTAAGCACTTCTAAAATCTCTCTTTCGTTCTCGGGCATTTTTTCTCTCCGTCTGCGCGTCCCCCCTCCCCTTCTAAGATACACATTTTTATTGGAGTCAAGGCGGCATGAGGGGAAAAAAAGTCAATGGTTTTTTGTGTGTGTCAACAATATATAGTGGTATTAAGAGAGTGGTTTGTCAATAATTACTTAAATACATAATGCTCACTCTCGTTTCTCAGTGATGTCTTTACTATTACAACAGATTAGCCCAGTGACTCTAGTGTGCGAAAAAAGAAAAATATGTTGCCTTTTATCGAGATTATTATTTTATATTCTTATGAATTTTCCGAATTTAAATCGAGCCCTTTATTCATTCTAGTAAATTTAAGGTCATTAGCGACCGAAACTATAGGTGTAGGTGGCTTTGTCTGATAAGCTGTTAATCTCTGATGACTGAAACAATATTTTAACTCAACATCTCAGGTTAAACAATTGTGTTTCTTAACCATGAAGTAGCAGTTTCTTAAATTCATTTTAATTAATTCATGGTCAATCAATTTTTTGTAAATGATTTTAATATTATAATTATATTTCAGATTCATTATTATAATCATATTACGTTCATAAACTCGGGATTAAGTGAGTTATTCATTTTTGTGTGAAAAATACTTTTTAAATTAATTTTTTTTTTTTTTTTTTTTTTTTATCCGAAACTGTAAAATATCTTTTAAAATGGAATCCTATTTTTAACTAATTGTTTAGGTATGTCACTTGGTCAATGAAACAAAAGACGTAGCTGATGCTGCGAATGCGTCACCAGTTCATAGTCTAAAAGATCAAATATAAGATAAGAAACTCTATTTTTAAACATTCTTATAGAGCAGATAAGACCCGAAGCGAGTGGTAAAACTTTTCAGTATGATACGAAAACCTCTTAGATCTAGAGAGATATATAAATTAGACTTTAAACCCGAGAAACACAATTTCTCATTTTGAAGAATGACCACTTTTGCTTTTATGGACTTTGACCCTGAGTATAATTTAAAAATTCTGATTAAAAAATCCACTTAAATAGCTTAGTCCCTTTGACAAACTGGGGAAGGTGATTTTTACACCCCCATTTGTACCGAGTTCAAGGTTATCCAATTCTCCATGGTGAAATTTAGATTGAAGAAACCATGTATCCTTTGGAAAACATCAATTTCCGTAAAATTTACACGATTTTACTGACTACTGCCTTTGGTACTGCTAAATACGTTCTCAGTTACGTAATCAAAGCTACAGGCTTGTACACCAATTAGGTATCGAGTGTTAAACATTTATTGAAACCATGGAGCAATGAAAACCGAAGACAATATTTAAATCGCTTAGAATTTGGGGTTTGAAACCTGCACCTCCCGATGTTATTGTTCCACTATTGCAAAAAATAAAATAATCTCCATGGCACAATGAGTGCGAATTTCATTCTTAAATAAGTTGATTGATCCCATGATTTAGTGAAAATTTAATTGGAACAAAAACACGTTCATTAATTGTTCAAGGTTATTTTTAAAGGCCTAGGATTACTTCTGCCTGTCACCCTGGAAACAAACTCACCCTCCAGGCTTTCTCTTGCCTCGCTACCCAAGGCTCAGAAGGTGAGCCCACTTCCAGTGAAACAGGCAGCTGACAGGCAGAAGAGATCCTAGGCCTTTAAGTTAATATCTTTGAAAATATGGTTTCAATTTGGAGAAATAAAACGAGTAGACGGTGCTTTATACAACTTCTTCTTTTGAGTACAAATTTTATATGTACTTATGTACATATCGGGAAAACATTTTTTGCAACCATGATGGAGAAATATCATCGAGATGTCAAGATTTCGTCACAATAATCTTTAATAGTGTAATAACCTTAATCTCTGATTTTCAATGATCCACGAAACATTGGAATAAAATTTTACCAATAGAAAATGGCTTTATAGTTTCCCCTACAATTTACTCCGTTGCTTAAATATAAACCCCATTGGTCGAATTCTAGAAATAAAGCACTTTATTATTTTGCTAGTAATATTTCTTATATAATTTAAATAATTTTTTTCTTTTCTTCTATCCCCATTGTTTTAGCCAGCAGCTTTTTGACTAAATGTAATATACGTATTAAATCGTATATTCTTAAGTAAACATTTTTTTTTCTCTCTCTTTCTCTCCGTATAACGCGTAAAACATGGTAGTTCCTAAAAGTTTTGATATATACGTAGGTATAATATATTCTTATATAAACGGGAAATATACAATATAATAATATAAAACTCAGAAATAACGGCTCTATAATAAAACACAAGCGAGGCCTGCCAGGGTGAAAATTACAGGGAGGAGGTAAGATGAAGGGGGAGAAATAGAGAAAGTTATTGTAGCTGGTGGATATAGTGGAAGCGGGAAATTTCTGGTTCATTTCGATTGGCGGAAAAATTGTGACGTCAAATATTCTCGTTTTGCCACCTCCGTATTAAAGTCCTATATCCCTTGATAAAATCGCGAGTCAGAAAACCGACGAGAAAGAGAGAGAGAGAGGAAAACGTTGGAAAAGGAAACTTTTCTCTACCGACATCCCATAGTCGGCCGGGCGTTGTCATGGCAACCTTGGAAAGGAAACAATCCCGCCCGTAACGACCGGTAAAGGAGGCCGATCCGACGATCCCAATGGGCGTGGCTACCCATTCTTACCCCCTTTAATTCCCAACCCCTCCAGGACAGCGTCGGGTACGTTTAAAACTCGGGATAGACTCGGATGTAACCCCGAAAACCTAAAGATCCAGCCCCTAGTTTTCTATCCTCTTTTCTCCCCCGTGCCTCCCCCCCGGAGAAGGGTCGCCGATTTTCTATCGACCTCTCGTCCCCCCCTGGCGTCCGATATAATGTACCGGAGCTTTATACTTCGGGGGTTTGTGCCTATAAACGCCGGCTTTCTATATTGGGAGGGGTAAACTGGCTAAAAATCGGATATTTACTTTAGCCAGAGTCTGGCATACACTTCAAGTCTTCTCTCGTAGAGCCGGGTTCTTACTGAAAGTACGGGGCCCCCCTTTTGACGGCGATAGCGGACAGGCATCCCCGGTAACTCGGGCCGAGCACTTCGGCAAGAGTCCGCGTGAAATTTCCCCGGTGGTAATACCCTGACCGACGAAACCTAGGCTTAGATAAGAATACCCGCCAAAAAATACATATATCCAGAAACTAAGAGTATAGATTATCGCGGGAGTCGAAATTGAGATAATCTTCTTATTACCGTCGCGAATGGGACAACTTAAAAACGGACCGTCGCGTCTAAGACTGGTCTACCGGATTAATTTCGAGAAAAGGACGCGAAAATTTGGTGGACCGTCTCGAACCGTTCTCCTAGGAGTATAATAGTAGTTAGTCTCGTCGGCCGACTGGGTCCTCTCGATTTTAGTTTACCGTGGACACACAGAGGACGCGAGGCCGAGCACACACCGACCGGCACCGCGGCAAATAGATAAAAAACTCTTTCCACCAATTGTTTACTCGCGCCTGGAATAGTGACTGAGTTAAAAGAGGCCTTCCGCAATTTGTTGACACGCGGCAAAGAGAGGACACTACACACCGAGAGAGCCAAAAGCTTTGTTTCGACCCCTTACCCTCCCCCAGTTTAACCCCCCAGCCCCCTACTTACCCTTCGTCAACTCCTAAAGATTTTGGGTGGTAACGATCCCCATCCCCAACATTCCTCCCCCCCGTTCAACATTGTTTACAAAAGTAACCCGCTATCCCTTAAGTTTCACCCAATATTCACCCAGAGCTGTTGACCAAATAACAACACTCTGGACAAGTCCGGCAACGGTACAAATTTTTGAAAAAGGCTCGCGCGATTGTGTAAATTACTCGACGCCCTCCCCCTCCCTACGAGCGTGACCATTACTCGGTTTATAAAAAATACGTGCTGAACTTTGGAAAAAAATAACGTGTTATTAGACTTTGTTTTTAACAAGTTTAAAAGAAACTAATTGAAGAAATTGAACAATTCGTAAAAAATAAACTACCGTCAAAAAATTATTTTGGAAAAAAACATCTTCGCGTAAAATTCCACGGATGAAATCTTCTTTTCGAGTGGAAAATAAAAATCTTCAATTCCCGAGAGGAAGAACGTGGAAAATTATCGGAACTTGAATTGAACGTAATTTGACGAGAAGCCAGGTCCAGCTAGGGAAATTCCCTGGGAATTCTTATCAGTGACTCGAATCTCATTATCATTTTTGGAAATTGGCTTTCGAGTTCTCTCGTACCCTTTTGGAACATTCTCCGAGACGATAAGAAACGCGAAGTGACCCCCCGACATCAAAATAAATATAAAAAGCCACCCGAAATCAATTCTGGGATCAGAGGTCTACATGAAATCACTTCGCCAACGAGTTCGTAGCTTTCCGAGTACTAGCTCACTCGTTTTAGAATATTCGCGGATTCGAACAAACTAATTTACCGAGTATACGTCGTGAATAAACTAACTACTATTTACTTTAACCGCGCTCGGGTAAATATATTTCGATGATTAAACATTTGATCAACTAACAACGAGTGTTTAATTTATTTCTATTAATTAAATATAAACAATTATATTAAGTCGCGCGGATCGTTATAGACATAGACTATTTATGTTGACCCCTAAAGGTTATCCCGGGTGCGACACGATTACCGGAGGATCATCCTGCATGCAATCTTCAGTAGCGGCCGCCGTGGCCGCGGCCGCTTCGGCGGGTTACGTCCCAGCCTCGATCGGCATGAATTACGGAAGTTCGGCCGGTCAGGGATTCGGTACGTCAATGATGGGACCGTCCGCCGCGTCGTGCATGTCACCGACCTTACATCACGGTACCGGAGGGACTAACGCTCTTTCGAACGGTATTAACGCCATCAGTTGCGGCATCTCTAACCTGCATTCTCGCGATTTCGGCCAACATCAAACGACTCTCGGATCGAACGGTGGATCGGGCGTCGTCTCGCCGAACGACGGTTCGGCCGCGGCGGCCGCTGTCGCCCTACAAAGAGCGCGCGCCGACAAAACCTACCGAAGAAGTTACACTCACGCCAAACCGCCTTACTCGTACATTAGCCTGATTACCATGGCCATACAGAACAGTCATTCCAAGATGTTGACCCTCTCCGAAATTTACCAGTTCATCATGGATTTATTCCCATATTACAGGCAAGTTCAGTAAGGACTATTGATATATTTCTGTTTTGAAATTTTTATACCGGCTCTTGCGGAATGTATTTACAGCTATAAAGCTGCTCGTTTTGTTTATGTGGCATGCTAGTGTTGGATTTAATCGCAATTATTTAACCTATAGGACCCGTAAAACCTCACGTAGAATATTTCTTATGTCAAAGAATTAAAGGCTCGTTTTCAAGTAAGATTTTTTTGGCCAAAAAAGTAACGTTTCGTCATAAGGTAAACTTATTTGGTTACAACGAAAATATTACTTTTTGGGCCAAAAATTCTTGATTGAAAACGGGACTTTACTCGTTTTACTGTAAATTAAACAGAAACTAAAAATGTTAGACTTAATATAAGTATACCTAATTGTAAATTAAATAATTAGATAGGTTAATTAAGAGTCGGACTTCTCGTTGTTTTAATATAAGGTCTGAAGTGAGACTTGCTAATTTATAATTATAATTACAAATATTTTTGAACAAAATAAATAGCTATCTTATCAAATATTCTTATTTAGGGCAAAAATTGGACTTTTCTTTTGGAAAGTAGGCTATATAATACCCAAAAATAACATTTCAATATTAGCTTATTGAGTATTTTGGCCATCGTGGCCTCAAAATCACAAACTCGAATAATTTGGAGTAATCTCTATTTTTATATAAAAACTAAATATCTCTCAAAATGTAAGGGAAATTTTTATGACAAGTTAAAAAAGACACGCTCTTAATTTAAGTGACTTACTTTTAATTCATATTAATGGCTTTATTGTATTTTTTAATTAATAACAAACACGTTATTTTTAACACCAATTTGCATTTTTTTTTTAATTCTAATTATAGGCAAAACCAGCAAAGATGGCAGAATTCTATTCGTCACAGCCTTTCTTTCAACGACTGTTTCGTTAAAGTTCCTCGTACTCCCGATAAGCCGGGGAAAGGTTCCTTCTGGACTCTGCACCCCGAATCTGGTAATATGTTCGAAAACGGTTGTTATTTGCGACGACAAAAACGTTTCAAGTGCGAGAAAAAAGACAATGGCAGTAGACAGTCGAGCAAAGGTGATGGACACCACGGCGGACACAAGGAGCGATCGTCCAAGGGCTCCAAGAATAATGGTCATCAAGGGAGCAACGATATGAGTTCGCCTCACCAACAACCAACTCATCAAGGTAAAAAATATTTCTATAATTTGTTTAAAGGTACACTGTAAGATATATATTGCTTTATCTGAGGGAGATATAAAGGGGGGTGACATAAGTATACGCGCTTTAGGAAGATTTGCAGACGACGTTTTAAAAATTTTTCCATTTTTGGAATAAAAACAATATAGTATATGGAAAAAAATAATTAAAAATCTGATTTTCAATTTCATTTTTTCACTGGGAGAGGCTAAGAGATGGCGTGGTCTCTACGTTACTGTGCGTCACTACATACGCTAAACAGGAAATTCCAATTTTTCAAAATTGAGCAAAAATTTGAATACGAATTTTAAATTTAGCGCCGTTGGGAAATCTTTTCTGTTTACCGAATGTCGAATTTTCATAGGAAATAAAATACAGTGACGTTTTCGGAGACGCGAGTTGACGTAGCCCCTCCCAGTGAAAAACCCTTAAATCCGAATATTTTTTATTGAAACCGATTTTAAAGGTAAACTAGGAGCTGAAAATGGAACAGCTTTTGAATTTATTTTTGGACTCGCCATGCCAAAAAAACATATTCGAGATTTTTTTCACAATTTTAGATCCTTTTTTGGTATTTAAATTAATTTCTAAAGTTTGGTTAAGTTTGAATAAAAGTAAATATAAGGCTGAAATATTGTGATTGGCCGGAACTTGTATTTACTTTTATTCAAATTTAACCGAACTTTAGAAATTAATTTAAACACCAAAAACGTGTCTAAAAAATGTATTTTTCTTGGCATGATGATTCCGAAAATAAATACAAAAGCTGTTAAATTTTGAGGTCCAAGTTTCCCTTTAACTTATAAACCAAGTCATTACCAACTTTGTTTCTATAAGGTTAAAATAATATCAAATTGAATTTCATTTTCAACTTATGAATTTTAAGTTTTCCCCCCTTGTTTTATCACTTTGTTGCGAGAGATTGCGATATCTTTAGTACTTGCCTTAGATTCAAGGAAGTGTGATAGATAAAAATATATCTCGCTGTCGTTTTATTTATATATTTAAAGTTTTATCTTGTATCTTTCTTCGCGGTGTAAATAGTTTTCCCGCTTGTTGCTTTTACTTGGTTGATAAAAGCGTCTAATATGTACGTAAGCTATATTCGCGTGCTCCTTTAAGTTAACTTATTTGCTAAGCACCGAAGCATCGCGGCGTAAACACTCGTATTTGCCAGCCTCTCTTACTTAATAGAACATATTTCAAGTTTAATTCGTTCTTTTGATTCTACTATAATAATAATAACGTGAAATTGGCACAGATATAAACGTATCTTCGGCCTATATATAGTTAAACATATCACGTGACTATTGCTCATCTATCTTACCTCGAAATTTCATCCGAGTTTACACTAGACTGAACATTCGAAACTGTTTGAAAGCGGTTTCAAAATTCTCAGTTAGAATGAATTTGAAGTCAATATGCGCACGGCGAAGCTATTTGTCGGACTGTTCTAAGTTTTCTACACTTAACTTTTCATAATTTAATACTAATCAAGCAAAAATAATTCATTTACATATATAATTTTTATTTGTAGTTTGTATTGCTATTTAATTAAATGATTAGTTTTTCCCTTGACAGGTCATCAAAACAACAATGGTCACTTATCGATGAATTCCTCTCGGTCGACGCCATTGGGTAGTTTGCCCCATCAAAGCCACCTCCACCAAAGCCAACACAACCATCAACTAATGTCGACTGGTAACGATATGGCCCTTCAGGCGTACGGCAGTCACCATCACGCGGCCTTGCCCAATCCCTTCGCTCATCATCCCTTGCAACAAGAACACCAACTAGGCCAAGGCATTCACCATTCTCATTACGGTAACCAACACCAGATTCAGCAAAGTCTGCACCAACAACATCACCAGCAACACTCTCAGCAACAACACTTGCAGCACATGTCCGCCACTGGAAATGGTCTCGCTGCGTGCAAATCCGAATCGGACTGCCCTTCTCCCCTGGGCGGAGCTCACGGTCACCATCTGGACCCTTTGGCCAGTTTGCAACACGCGAGGAATCTCGGAAACGACAATGGCCATGTTCAATCTCAACAGCTACTGAACCATAATCAACACGCGTCGAACATGCAACATTCGGCCAACGGCGGTTCGCAGATGCTACAATTGCACCATTCTCAACAGCAACATAATTACCAGCAGCATCTCGGGTCGCACCAATTCGGGCACCAATCTCCCTTGGGTTCCATCTCTCTCGGTCTTCACGCGGGTATGTTACAAGGACTAGGGCATCAACATATGAAATCGGACCCTCATTACAACGCGCATAACCATCCCTTCTCGATTAACAATATCATTTCGGCGGCTGCCTCCGAGAATAAAGCTGACATGAAATTAATGCAGGCTTACACCGGCGATTTAGGCAGTTCGGGTAATTCTCAGTCCGGCTACGGAGGACAGGGGAATTCGCCGGCTTTTACGCCCTCTCTGTCACCTCTTCAACCCAGCCAATCGCCCATGGACACTGACGACGTAACGACCCAAGACAATAACGGCAATCAATCGAGCACGCCCGGTACGTCCAGCGGGAATGACTATTACGGGGGAGCCGCTTCGATATATTCCGTACACACGACGGCCTCCAGTCCCACCGGAGTACCCGTGAGTACGCCCGGTCTATAGTGCGCGTTAGGCCGATATACTAGCGGTCACCGTACGTTAAGAAAGTCTCGGTGGCCTTCAGCCAGTCCAGAACATCAGTGTGTACGACCAACGAATGGGCTAGAGCGCGTCCATTCTGCGCAATATTGAAACCTAGCTGTCACCTTGCATTGAAACTGTATTGGTGAGTACGATAGGACGGTCCTAATACCAAATAACGTTAGGGATCGAGGTACCGCGTAGGTGGAAAAGATTGGTCTAAATATACACAAACGGAAATTAAGCGAATGAAAAAATAATATCGAACCTTCATCGGTATTATTTCTTCATAATGGTTCATCATACTTGCCAGCGACTGATGGCTAGTATGGCCAAGTTTATTCGGGAAAAAAAAAATTAATTGGATGGAAATTAAAATTTTTTGGAACATTTTAGTTCATATACCGCTGAGCCATGACACGATTCGAAAATAGGTTAATTTAAATTTTGGATACATTCTGAAGAAATGCAAAATCTAATGTTTAATATAAAATAGGCCTTTACCGAAATATATTTATAATTTGATAGAGAGTATGTTCTATCAATTATTAAATATTATTTTAAATGCTCTATTTACAGGTATAAATATTGAATTAATGAACTAATAAGAATAAAAAATGAACTATAAAAAAAACTGTAATTAAATTTAAATATAAACTAGCCCACCTTCTCGCATTATTTATTTAAAAAAGAAATATAGTATTATAGGCCTTATAAAAGAAACTTTTTTCTCTTTTTGATATATGGCCAACCTCGACGGTATTAAAAAATAAATAAAAAAAAATAAGAAATCACGTCAAATTGAACAAAAAAAAACTTCAATTTTAATTTTTAAAAAATTGAAGAAATATATATATATAGATATATATAAATATAGAATTTTATATTTTATTTTCCAAAAACAATATGAAAGAGAGAATTACGAACTCTACTATTCTCTAAAAAATTAAATTCTTTTGTTCAATTTGAGAAACAAAAATCTCCCAAAATCTTGAATATCAATTTTTTTCTCCCCCACCAATTTTTTTGGTAAAATGTAAATAGTTAAAAATCAAGCTGGTTTATTATTTTAAAAAATGGGACGTTAAAACTCCCTAGATTCTAAGCCTATAGTTTTAAATGGTGCTGATTTATATTGAAATAATAATTAAGCCCGCGAAAACAAAATATATAGTTAACTAAACAAAAAACACTCGCGTGCTAAAAATTTCAATATAAATTGTTTTATCATGAATTCATGATTTTTATGTATAAAAAAATAAACCAAAAGAAAAATGATAAAATTTGCGATAACAAAATATAAATCTCTGGGAGTTTTTTTTACTTTTAAACGGAATAATTTAAGATTTAATATTTAATTTTGGTTAAAGAATTTAACTAATAAACCCAAATATTGCGCCACGCCGAACAAGATTAGATTCATTCGCGAATAATCGAAACCAAAACGCAACATAAATTTGATCTAAAATTTATTTATATTTAAATAATTTTTATTTCTTCCTCTTATCTTAACTATTTTCAAGTTTTATTTTTTTCCCTTTTTTTGCCTCTTAATCTAATTATGGTTTTTATAATTTAGATTAAAAGGGGCTATATTAATAGTATTCTTTTTTTCCTCTAAGATCTTACTTTTATTGTTTAAATTGTAAATAGAAAAATCAGCTGGGCCTTTTTCATTATCGAGACAAACAAACAAAAACATTTAAAACCAAATGAAAATTTAAATAAGCTAAAAGCTTATTTCCGTGTATTACGCAACAAAAGTGATATGTACACAAATATATTGTTTAAGAAAAGAATAAACCAAGAAATGATTCATGTGTATTGTACAAATATGAGGCCTTTTTCATTTCTTTCAATTTTAAATGGCAGATAATAATATATTTAGGTATATAGTTTTGAATTAAGCCTAATGACTTAACTCCTAGTATTTGCTGATAGTCCATACACGTCAAATGTTTACATTTTAATAATCTTTAATGCAAGCATGCATGAATATAAAATGAGTTTAAAATCTCCTTTTTAGGCCTAAGATTTTTATGCACACAAGATTATATACAAAAAATTGATCGATACTTTATAGCTTTGAAACAACCAGGTTGCCATTTTTAATGGGCTTCCTTGGTGAATACAAAGCTTAGAGTTTAGGTTTAAGCCTATACAAATTCTCTAGTTTTCATTCAAAAAGTTGTTTTTGAAATATTTATCTTTTAATTCATTTAATGCGCAAAATTAACAGCGCATTTAATTTTTCCACGAGATAAATAATTTTAATTGACAATATTGAATGGAAATTAGATCAGTCTTTTGATTGTTAAATTAACAATGAAACTATTGATAGAGGTTCGAAGAGAGTGTGTTAGCGAAAAACTCATAACAAATGCATAAACCCAATCCTCTTGCACTAAATGTATAATAAACAGGACTAGGTTAATCCTTTTCCCTGGACAAACTGGGTATGTTCCGTTTCCGGCGCACGCATGAAACTTGAGGCTTGAAGGTTACCGCCAAAACGCTCTTTAAAATCCTGTGTAATTGAGCCCAGTACGTAGCCACGGGGGAAAAAATTCTTAATTCTGCTCTCCTTCAATAAAATTTGGTTTTGCAGCCCTTAAGGGCGTCATGTTTTCCACCCCCTTATAGAAAACTAATGCATCCTCCCCCCCTCTTCAATCAAGATTTTTGGCGACGGGCCTGTCTAGGAGGTCTGTGTTTTGTTTGGAAAATTTGAGGCTGTAAAATAATAGGTAAGATAAGAAGATTACTTTTAATTAAGCCTATACAATACCTAAATTTACATTCTCTTTCATTTATTAGCTAAAAATGCGTGAATATTTTACGTTTCACTTGGTACTCTAGCTTTAAAGTTTGGGAGCTGTGCATATTAGGCTTCACCTTTGGCTTGGTAAGAAGTCCAAACCCCATGATTTTTCGCTTAAAAAAAACCTAATAATTTTTGTCCATTGTTTTTAGCGGTGAGAGATTACGTTGACTATCGGTGTACAAAGTTTCAAATCACCCGTATAATAATTGGTAAGACATTTTCCCCACAAATGTCTCAATATTTGTAATTTACGTTACCAGTAAGCCTAATTTAGATTTAAATAATTCTAGTGACCCGCCGACCCCGGGATGCAGATGCCACTCGGGGAGGGGGAGTGAAAAATTGCAGCCGCGGCTCTGCATTTTAATCAACGCTCCTAGACCGAAGAGCCACGCTGAAAGAGTTGCTTCAAGTTGGAAGATTTACAAGAAATCGTCACTAATTTTCTTGGGTGAGTTTTATCTCATTTTCCTAATTAATCGATGTCCTAGCCTCGCTTTGGTTTTGTTACTCGTACACGAGGCTTAGATAATCTCCGCTTTCAAAGGGACGCTTTGATGTCTTACGAAGGGGGATTATCGTTAAGCCTTGGCCGCCGTAGACGGGCTTTAGCTTGAATGTAAGGGAAAGAAACGCGGGAAAACCGCATTTGGTATTCGGCTAGGCTTTCCTATTTGTGTACCCCTTGTTTTATACTAAATCAAATTTGAGTTAAACGACAATATAAATAAATATTGTCACTTGGTACTTTATTTTAAATTCAAGATAAAGAAGGGAAAGACATTTGTATTCAAGGGTTAGGCTTAGCGCTTTTGTCAAGACTTTCCAATGGAATTCTTTTAAGGGGACGATTGTTAAATCCATTCA
Organism: Odiellus spinosus; assembly: GCA_963920705.1. Taxonomy (NCBI): domain Eukaryota; kingdom Metazoa; phylum Arthropoda; class Arachnida; order Opiliones; family Phalangiidae; genus Odiellus; species Odiellus spinosus. The sequence continues at coordinate 17,479,690 of OY987227.1, read as the reverse complement.
CGTCTATTGTTTACCCCACCTCCTCTCTTTGGATTTGCTGGTGATAATATTAGGAGACTATTTCCTCTTTATATATATGTGGGGCTTAAGCCCCCCCCCCCCTCCGCTCACTAAACACTAGTTTGCCCCTATATTGTTTGGTATAGTGTTTTTTATTGGAACAAAATCATCCTTCTCATCCCAAGCTCGGGGATGTTTGATGTATTTTTTTTTTAAGCGCAACCTTTCTGTCTCCAATCTCAATTCCTCTCAATCCTGGCCTTGCTTGATGAATTGTTGAAAGAATTTAATGCTTTAAAAAGCATTGTTTGGAATTTAGGGGTTTATTGGGGAAATATTTACTCTAGGGTTTATATAGAGGCCGCCTTTTTTTTTTCTTTCTATAAGGTCTTGTTTTTGGGGATGCTATATAGTGATTGTGTACTGATTATCTTGTCTAGAGCCAAGATAATTTTATCTTTTAGTAAATAAGCCTTGATGGAATTAATTTTGAAAAGGTTGTACCATATATCGTATATGTAAGCCTAATCTTCTTTTTGAATATATCTTGTCGTCTGCTCTTAAATTATAGTCTGCAATTTACTGTTTATCTATTCTAATGTTACTTTTAGGACATTTTGATTTTAACTTAGAAATTTGTAATACTTCCGCTGGTCAGGATTGTTTTAGTGTTATTTCTGATCCCAAAAGGTCCCTTAGTAGTCAAAAACCTTCGTTATTTGGTGGGGGTCGGTTCACGGAATTCACGTCTTCCGTCATTTAGTTCAAAGGTTAACTATTACAAGTCCTAGTACGATTTACATTTAAAAAAAAGGGGGGGGGGGCATCTCAAATAATTAATTTTATTTTTACTCTAAGCCACAATTGGCAAATGACCTCAGATAGGTCAAAGGTCATAATTAGAATAACCATAAATATTTACAGTTGCAAAGATTATAATTAAAACCAAATTTGGTACAGTTCCTAGATAGGTCAAAGGGCATGTAACCAATAGCTATAACCTGCAAGGTTTAGCCTTTCACCTGCATTACCACACTCCCAAGATGGCTATATATAGAGCCAGGAAGCTTATTCGTAAGATATCGTGCCGGAAATTAGTAATTCAACGTTTAATATATTATCTATAATTTGTTATACAGTTCCGGCGCTGATGGTTAAGCCAATTTAAACGCGTTTTGTTTGTGGGTATTATTCACGAGGGTGAAACGGGATACGGATTTAGAATATCCCCTCTCATCAGTTATATACCCATAATACCAGGAGGGTTGTATCGAATAATAGGAACTGATCCCGTTATAAATTGACGCTTACTGTCCCCAACACAATACACGCGAGAGGGGCCTCAATAAAAAGGTTTTGCCGGCTTCTTTGTAAACTATATATAAGATTCATTTAAAGGGATATTATCATATTTGGATGAATTTTAATTTCATTCGAGTTTATTTTCTGGTCTGAAAATTTCAGCCAAAATTCGTCTGCTATTCGCTTGCTCATACATATAAAACACATTCTCCCTAAGCTAGACCAAATTTGTAATATCACACTAATAGTTAAGGAATATACTATTTTGGGTTAAAAAAAATTCATTAAGTACGCTAGGTAGGATTTAGATTATTTTTTGTTCCGATGTTTTTAGGTACATAAAAGTCAGGAAAAAATTCTCATGTTCATGCGTGTGAAATTTGTACAGTGGAAGGTGGGGATAAAAGTCTTCTATTTTATACTTCGACGTTAAAAGATAAAATGTATCTAGCAAAATGAGTCTAAATCTAAATTCTTCCACTACGAATTTCACGAGCAATAATTTTTTACAGTAAAATGCGAGTTTATACAATTACCTATATATTATAACTACTTCTAATAGTAGAAACCATATATTTTTCTTGTCTGGAAGATTTTTTCTGATACTACCCATTTAAATATTACTGGAAAGTCCGGGGTCTCTGTTTTTTGCGTGTCAGGTCTCAATCGCGGACGCGAGCCGGACACTCTTTCCTCGGACTAGTGTCGCACGACCGGAAACCGGAGCTATATAGCTCCGATCAGGGCGTTTCCGCTCTACTCCCCGGCTTGGCTCGATTTTTCCCATTAAAAATCTCGCGCCATTTTCCATCCGGAATTGTCGGGAAAAGTATATAGGTGACGCGGGTCATCCGCGTGAGCTTCAATAATCGTCTATCTCCCGTTTTAAATGGACCTCATTAAGCGCGACCACCCGCCTACGAACGCTCTTTAACGCGAGCGTCGGTGCGTTACGGAAAAAACAGACATTTAGGCGTCCACCGCAAAAAAGCTAATTTTATCGCAACTCAATCATTTTCAAGTGGTAATCAAAAGCCACTTTAGTATCGTTTTATTTTTTGAATTAAAATATAAATATTAAATAAAACTTCGCGTGCATAAACCTAATTTTACGTAATTTTAATATTTAATGAGGTGGAGACGAAAGTTACAAAAATGAATTTACTTTTATGAATTTTAATATCGTAAATTAGGAATGTAATTTAAAATTTTACACGTGCCATTTTAAGCTGCTAAGCCTAACTGAAAGTTCACAAAGTCAATTTATATTTTAAAATTTTAATATCGTTGAAGTAATTGCGAATGAAATATAAAATTTTACATCTAAAGCTCAATTTATTTTTCTTGATTACTTTAAAGAGGTAATGAAAACGAGTAAATTTGGGCATTTATTTAAAAGTGCAATGTGTGCTGGGTCAAAGTAAACTAATCTTATTTTTAAGCAATTAAATTGAACTTATTTCAAATAATTAAGCTATTTTGCAAATGGGGAACCTTTTATATTATGTGGGGTCAAAAGTTCGATAAAATTTGTTAATTTTAATAACGCACGCGTATCTTCTAAATAGCAGGATAAAAAATTATAAAAATCTGCGTGCGTGGTTTAGAATGTTTTTAATTGTATTTCGGTTCTCGTCATAATTTAACAACCCCCTTTGCATTTCCCAACACGTTTTGTGTCTAATAAATGAGGGAACTGAACTGCGATATCATTTATGCATATCGTGCTTTTGTTTTATTATTTTTTATTATTATAAATAATAAAAATATAAATGAAAAAAAGGTTTTAGACTCTAGAAAGATTTATAACATCGCACTTTAAATTTTTATCTGCTATGCTATATCTAAAAAACTGAAACAAAGCAACCCCTTCTCCCAACCTAATACCTCGTAATTTATAGACCGTCCACTGAACGAAGCCGAATATAGAAATAATAGAAAAGATTAAAAATAAAGGAGAAGTCTCGTAATAATATGAAATTTAAGTTTCACTGTTTCATCTTAATTTGACAATACTCGTGAAGATAGGCTCTCCATGTGGAGATTAAGGTTAGCCTTGTTCCGTATGTGCTGAATAAAAACAGATTAATGAAAGCTCGCAAATAATGAAACATCGAACAATTAATGTACAGTTTAGCAAATAATTTTCATATATAATGAAAAACATAGGCTGACGTAGTTCTTGCAATAATATCGTACTTTGTAGTCTCCAGTTTTCATTTCTAAATTCTTGTTTCAATGTAAGATAGAAGTTGCTTCGAGCTTAACTGCATGTTCACCTAAGCCTATATTCTATGAGAATATCGTGGCTTATGTTCGGCATGTTTCTTGTTCAAGATTATACCCTTTTCATGGTTATATAGAGATACAGCAACGAATAGGGGGAAAGACAATCGTACATCACGTAACCCCCTTACTTGGGTAGTATTTGTAAGAGTGAATACTATGGGGAGACAGCATAGATCCAAGGGGGAAAAGCCTGGCGTCATGGAACCCCCTTACTGGGGGAGCCCTTGTAAGGGCGAATACTGTAACTCCCTCACTACACTGTAAAAAATAAAGGGTCGGATAAATACCTTTAAAGGTATTTCTGCTTGCCACCCCAGGCGCACCCTTTTAGGTACTTATTAATACCCTACTTTAGGGGTATTATAAAATACCTTCTATTAAGGGTATTAATGAAGACCTTTGGGGTACTATTTAGCACCATATATGGTATTTATTCAGACTTCAAAAAAATACTATTGGGGTTCGAAAAAAGACCTTTTGGGTCATTAGGGGTACTAATTGGTACCATATATGGTATTTATCCAGACTTCAAAACTTCGCTTTAGGGGTACGAAATAATACCTTTTCGGTCATTAGAGGTAATAATTGGCACCATATAAGGTATTTATCCAGACTTCAAAACTTCACTTTAGGGGTACGAAATAATACCTCTTCGGCCATTAGAGGTACTAATTGGCACCATATAAGGTATTTTTCATACTTCAAAATTTCGCTTTGGGGGTGTGAAGAAATACCTTTTCGGCCATTAGAGGTACTAATTGGCACCATATAAGGTATTTTTCGGGAAAATAAAAGATACTTCTTTCATTATTTAAATAGTAGCAAACCTGGAAGATTTATTTGTACAAAATAATGGGTTATCATACATCACAATGATTTAAAAATCAAAATAAATCCAGATTTGTATTATGGTTTCATGCATTTGAAAAAGAGGTTTTAACACGAGTTGATGCACTTTGAGAAATTGGTTTTTCACGAGGTTACAAGTTTGTTAACTTTAATTTTAGTACAAAGTTATGGGTTTGAAAAGAGGTTTTTAACAAGTTTATGATTTTGGTTTTTAAAAGAAGTTCATTAATTTGGAAAAGAAAGCTTTTTATAAGACGTTTATGCATTTTGAGAAAGATGGGTTTTATGGATTTTGAGAAATGGAATTTTATCACAAATATATGAATACATAGTTTTCACTAAAGGGGGTAAGTGCCGTTCCCCCCATGTTGCCAACCACTTGTGAGTGCAGAGGGAAAGGCTAGAGTTCAGTTTTGAAACTGATCTGTTCTGAACTGCACTCACAAGCTCCTGGCAACCTGGGAATGAAAGCAAAGCTGGGTAAGAGGGGTGGAATTATCTTTTGCCCCTTTACTGAAAACTATGTATACGTTAGTTTTAATCACAAATTTATGGGTTTAGTATTTACCACAAAGATGGGTTTCAAAAAGGCCTTTTACAACAAACTTATTTTTAAATACTAATAATGAGTCATTAAATACTAATAATGAGTCTTTAATTACTAATAATAAACCATTAAATACTAATTGTGAATAATGATTTATATAAAATTACTATGAATTATTTATTACTAAATATGAATTAAATATTACTAAATATGAATTAAATATTACTAAATATGAATTAAATATTACTAAATATGAATTAAATATTACTAATTATGAATTAAATATTACTAATTATGAATTAAATATTACTAATTATGAATTAAATATTACTAATTATGAATTAAATATTACTAATTATGAATTAAATATTACTAATTATGAATTAAATATTACTAATTATGAATTAAATATTACTAATTATGAATTAAATATTACTAATTATGAATTAAATATTACTAATTATGAATTAAATATTACTAATTATGAATTAAATATTACTAATTATGAATTAAATATTACTAATTATGAATTAAATATTACTAATTATGAATTAAATATTACTAATTATGAATTAAATATTACTAATTATGAATTAAATATTACTAATTATGAATTAAATATTACTAATTATGAATTAAATATTACTAATTATGAATTAAATATTACTAATTATGAATTAAATATTACTAATTATGAATTAAATATTACTAATTATGAATTAAATATTACTAATTATGAATTAAATATTACTAATTATGAATTAAATATTACTAATTGTGAATTAAATATTACTAATTGTGAATTAAATATTACTAATTGTGAATTAAATATTACTAATTATGAATTAAATATTACTAATTATGAATTAAATATTACTAATTATGAATTAAATATTAATTATTTAATACGAATTATTAATTATTTAATACGAATTATTAATTATTTAATACGAATTATTAATTATTTAATACGAATTATTAATTATTTAATACGAATTATTAATTATTTAATACGAATTATTAATTATTTAATACGAATTATTAATAAGAGAAATTAATCCAGTAATTATTAAATTCTGATCTAGTATTAATAATCCATGAAAAATCCATTTTAATTATAATTGGTCTAATCATAGTTAATTTGATTCTATCATCAATAAATTTCAATCAGTCATAAAGCTTTAAATAAATTTAATCACTTTTATTGGTAAAATTGTGATTAATTTTAATTTAGATTAGGATTAGCTTCATCGATTAGATTTATTTTTGATTATATTTAAATTATAATTATTAAAATGGAATTAAGCGTTTAAACTGTGTTAATCGATTTTATCATAATTAAATTAATCTTCTTCATCATTGTTCGATTGTCACGTGAATCAAAATATTCTGTCTAAAATTCTGTTCGCCAAAGCATTTTCTACCGCTGGCAGCCAGTGTCAGTTAAAATTTCAAACCAGTGGCGTTATTTTTTCATGGTGATTTTCAGTCAACACTTTCTACCCCATCCTCCCTTTGCGGTAAGCCTGATAAAGAAAAATTCTTCACTCCACTGCTCTGTATAATACAACAACGGTTGTTAAAAGCCTCCTCCATTCGATCCTTGCTTTTACGTGTCGGAACCACAGGTCGGTTCTTGCCCTGTAGTTGGATTAGACCAACACTTCTGTTCTGCCGTTAATAGTCTCATGTGTAGGCCTTGGTAGCTCAGTTGGTTAGAGTGTGGGACAGTTACTGAACGACCCTGAGGTGTGTCTTATGTTGTCATATCAGGATTCCTGTTTATCCACTTAAATCATGTTTAAACCGTACCTAATGGTTGTTAAAAACCTTCTCCATACCATGTTATTCTATCTTTTAGGACAGTGATCGGCAGAATAAACTTTCCCTTTTCTGTTATATCAGAATCACATTCAGTTTGTTCCTGAAAAAATAAGAGTCCTTCACTCCTTCTTCAAGTTGAAATAACTAGCAAAGGCTTAAGCTTGATAGGATTATGCTAAGCAGCTAACATACTCGTGAAGGAATTATTGCATATGTTCGAAACTTGAAATTTGGAAAATCATGAAGATTTATAACATATATAAATTAATAGATATGCCTACCTTTCAATCTGCGTTTCAGCAACCTTCGATTTCAAAGAGTTAAATACAAGTTAAGCTTGCGCCTAAATTGATGGCTCGGTCGCGTCTCTACTACGAAGAAAACAGAGAGAATACTTAAACGAAAGAGGTGAAAGAGACTGCCCGTTTTCCCGTTCTAACGCGCTTACCGCTTATTGTGCGCTAGGTACAAGCTTCCACTCGTTTGTTACTCACTCAGAGATAGATATCACCTCCGCCAAAAAGTGACGCGGCACCAAGCGTTATTCTCTCGTCAAGGTTGCTAGAGATATTTCGCTGGGTTCTAGTCTCCCGAGCGTTAACATTTGAATCCACAAAATACAATTTAAACCTTGGGGCGCTTGTTTTAGTTTACCTTCTATTAATGACATTAGATATTTTACTTTTCTCCAATTAAGATCCCAATAAAACATTAATATCAACAATATGTATAATAAGACTTACAATGATTTTGGAATAAAATTTCCAGCGTAGTTTTCATTTCGCGGGGTTTCCGATTGTTAAGCCTAATTTGACAAAAGTAGGCTTAGGAAAAAAATTTCACGAGCTTGGTTCGATAATACCTTTTGGGGTTCTAAAAAAGACCTTCTTTACTCATTAAATACCCTTCGGAAGTCGAAAATACCCTAATGGTATTGAAAAGAACCCTTAAAAATTCTTAGGGTGTGTTTAAGCGCCATCGGTAGTACTAATAAATACCTTAAGGTGTTTTTCCATTAAAAGTACCTTTTAAGGCGTTTAAAACGACCCCAAAAATACCTTCATTTTTTACAGTGTAAGGGGGATGACACCGAGGTGAGAGATAGGAACCTCTGACGTATCAATATCGCCCTATTGTTCCCACACCTATGGTGATGACACCGAGGTAATAGATAAATGTTTTTAATGCTTTTTCCTAAGTTAAGTAGTAAATTTTGATTCGTAACATAAGAGTTTCCCTTGACAAAGAATTTATCATATCGTAAATATCTTTAAATTCCATTCGGAAGTTTTACGTGGATAACCGGGCGTTTTAATTTAATAGTTATGTTTCGTAATTTAGCCAGGCAATTTTATTTTAAATGACCTACACGTCGAGAGAGACGTAAATCCCAACAGGTAGTCCACATTTATTGTGATAAAAAAGGGGGCAGGAGTTGCGTAATATAGGATGGATGAAGTTGCTATTTAAGTCAAGTAAAATATACAGCTCAGGCAAAGGTATACTCCTTTTAATATAATAGGCATTAGGGTCTCTTATCTTAGTTTTTTTCACACTGAAGACGTTGTGTGAGATATATATATTGTATAGAAATGGCCGCAATGCAGGTGCGCGCTACAAGAGCGCCACCCCTTGGAACGAATCGGTAGCGAAGAAAATTCTTATTTATAAACGGGCATAATATTCCCAGACGTAGGATGTAAGATTTTTTTATCTCATCGAGTGAGAGAGAAATGAGAAAAAGAAATCTCTTCCGAATCTCGTTTTCGACTTCAAGTTGTATCATATAACCCTTTAGATTTGCGGTTACTCCGAGGCTTATGTACGCCCTAACCCACGTTTACATTACCACATTTGAAAAATAAGTTAAAATGGGAATAGATAAAATTTCTATAGCTTTTTTTATGTTGAAAACCAAATTTTCTAAGAGAAAAATTTGCTTCTAAATTGGACGCAACTTGAATCCAAATGGAGACAAATTTGAACCATTTTTGATCCAATTTAGATTTTTTTTTTTCTTTTTCATTTTGTCTAATTTGGTGAATATTTTTACCCATTATTTTCTCGCGTCTCTTACTATTTAGGAGTAAATGGCTAAATTTGATCATTTTGACCAAGATTGATGTATATTCTACGATACAATTTGCACATCAAATTTACATTATATCATCTTTAAAGCCAATTTAACCAAAAACACTTATTTTATTCCAACATAAGTATTTTTGTTACTATAGCTTTAAAGTTTTGGGTATAATCTCATAAGCTAAAAAGTAAATGGGGTTGTGAGCTAAGATTTTTACCACTAGGAGCGCAACTGTATACATGAGGACCCTCCGAGCCAAGGCCCAAGGCTACTATAGAATTTACTAATATGCCTCCGAGCAGACGACGCGATTTATTTTCTGTATTAGTGGAATCCGTGTTTTATACTTAAAGGACCTCTAGCTAGCACTATCGCAACCTTATAGGTTACAAATGGATATTACAAAAATCTATCAGTCGCTCGGTTGCAATATATCGTTTCTAATTTATTACTAAATTTCTCTGTAAATATATAAGATCCATTACTGAATCTTTTGGGTTTTGTTTCGTACTCCGTGGCTGTTTAAATTTAATAACTATGGAGATATCAATAATTTTGAAATGTATAAGAGACGCTATCAACCGAGAAAGGGGGAAAATCATCTTGAAGGATTTGGGGAAAGTAGCAGTGGTGGTTTTGGATGGAAAGCTATATCCTCCCGATGATCCTCGAAATATTTTGAAGATTTCCCTCGCTTCATCGCGAAATCCCTTTTGCAGAGCCGCATCTTCTCCTAGGAGCTTTTCTCCAAACCATTGCATCTCGAGAACGGAGGAAATTCTCCGTTATACAATCGATGCTCCGCGAGACCGAGTCTTTTCCTCTTCTCGTATCCATCCCTTCCTCCCCTATTCTCGCAAATTGATTGTTTCTCCGATATTTAAACCAGGAAGTGACGTCAAGGGCGTTTCCTTTTCCGACAATTTTTTTATGAAACCCATAAAAGCGGAAATGGATTTTTATGAAAATATACGCGTTTCTTTACCTTGTAAAGATTATCTTCGCTTCTTTAAAGGGACGATGAAGCGCTATTTATTAAGAGTATAGACTATTTTTTGGAGGCTAACTGCTAAGCCTAATTTAAGTCTGTATTGTTAAAATGTTAATTAAGCTTAACTATATTTTTTTCACTCAAGAAAGGTTATAATCAGTTCAAATCATTTTCTTTATTTTTGCCTAGGCCTAATTCTAGTTCATTTTTATTCAATGAAGTTTAAGCCATATTCAAGTTTTTATGTAAGAAAGCTATTTAAGCCAAGTTATAGAGTATTTCATACGTTAAGCCTAATTAAAGTATATTTTTATGTTAAGCCTAATTAAAGTTTTTATGTTAAGCTTAATTAAAGTTTATGTTAAGCCTAATTAAAGTATTGATGTTAAGCTTAATTAAAGTATTTATGTAAGCCTAATTATTATTATTTCTTTTTGTTAAGCCTATATAATGAAAATGTTTTTATTTTAAGCCTAATTAAGTCAATTTATGGTTTCTTTTTGTATAGAAGAAAGATTAAGCCTAATTTCTTTTTATTGAAGGTTATAAGTCCTATTTTTTATAACAAAATTTTAAAAGTTAATTTATTTCTGCGTTTCATCGTCCCTTCGTGTTTTCTATATTTCACGTGCCTTTTCTTTCAAAACCCGCGGCGTAACGGGGTGGTAGTGGTGGTGTAATATGGCCCAAGATGTAAAAATATAATTTATTATAAATTGCTTTTTCTCTCGCAATGTCTCCTTTATATAACGATATACGCTGGGCATCCGCATCCCTAGCGCGCAACCATCTCCTTATTCTCCAATCTTTTCCGTTTTTCACGGATCGTAAACAATTTGGCGTGCAAAATTTCTAAACCAGCTTATGAGCGCGATTTTTGCGTCTACTCAGTTAGCTTCCCATATACCGCGGGATCTCGTGGGAAAAATTTATTCCAAATCTTTCGCGGCTTTTTGTTTTAAGGGTTCAACCTTTCAAGGGAACGTGAAATGGAGAAATCTTGTGATTTTTAATTGATTAAACTAAGCCCTCAGCGTACCACCCCCGCAATTTTCCCCATAAAGAAAGAATGACGCCTGACAAGCGATTTTCTCACCTTATTTATCATACCAATATTAAAATAGAAATAAAACTTGAACTTACTCAAAGTAGGCTTAACGGGGATCCATTGAGAATTTGAAATTTTGCCGTTGAAAATGTCTGTATAGCCACTGTAAAACATAAAACATTTTACAAACTATTGGACGGCGTGAAATGAAACTAGAGCATGGATCCTTGTTAAGCCTATTTTCCTTAATACGTATTTTTTTAAGAAATCGATAGCATAGACACTTATCGGTATTCATTCTCCCTTTAATTAACGTAGGAAAATTTAAAACACAAGGACCAGCGACCAATAAGGGCGCAGTTTTTAATCTCAAACTATGTTAAGCCTAACTCTTAACTTAAAGGGAGAATGCAACCTATCAATTCCTTTTAAATAGGCCTAATTCACCAATTAAAAAATTGCAAACAAATATTAAACTAGAAATAAATTTAAAACTTACCCGTAAAATAGGCTTAGCTGGATTCATATGGATATCCTGAATTTCTTCTCATTGAATTATCAGCGAAAAATTTAATATGTTATTGGGAGTCTCGTGGAGATCTCGCCTTAACGGTGGGCCTTTGTTCATTGGTCGGTGACCCATCAGTGCGATGAAATTCAGGATATCCATGCATCCAGCTAAGCCTATTTTCCGGGTAAGTTTTAAAGTTATTTCTAGTTTAATATTTGTTTGTAAATTCTTTTACTGATGTATTAGGTTGGGTTTCATTCTCCCTTTAAGAGTTATATTATTGTTCTGTATTTTAAAAAGTTTGAAAGTGGTTTAAATTGATCTAAAATTCTATTACGTTCAGATTTAAAGTAAATTAATCTTTTCACCTTCCCTTTTTTGCTAAAGATTGGCGAAGGGCAAAAGTTACGTTATTCGGCTTATTCATTGTTTGAATTTGGGTGAAACGTTACAAACGTCAGTATGTCTAATTAGGAAACTCTAAAAAATATACCCCCAACGGTGTGTCCTCAATATGAACTTTTGTGTTTAAAACTTGTTTTAAATGCGAATCGGATTGAGTTTGGATTGTACGTTAGGCTTATGAGTAATGGGCTTTTTTTTATTTTTAAACATGACACGCAAACTCCTACAGTGTTGACTTAGAGGTTACGCCAAATAATATCGTTTGGGCTTCCGTTTTGGTGCAGGGAATATGTGGTGAAAAAGTCGATTAAATTTTAGTTTCAGTTTTGTACTAAATCTATAGGCAGGTTTGCTGAAACGCTAGTGTCTTGTACTTGTATTAGAGCCGTATTAGTAGGAGTGATTCTGTAACATTGTGGTCGACTTAAACTTAAGTAAAATGAGTTTTCACTTGGCCAGTATACTTTGGAACAAACCATTTTTTGGGTGGTAGAGACGATGAGGCAGAGAATTGCCTGAATGCAAGTGCACCTTGCAGTAAATAGACCCAAAAAAGTTTAGGAAATGTGTAAATTAATTTCCTTGAAAACGTTAAACAAATTACTTTCAAACGTGGCTGCATGTTTAAAAGGGGAATTAATTTGGTTCTGGAAAACCCATTTATAAAAGTCAAGACATGGAACAATTTAAGTGAAACTTTGTTTCGTGAAACTACTCAAAACCGAGTTCCTCCATGACGTTCCACGCTGTAAAAGGTCCTTTCAACACCACGCACGTGTAAATTGGGCCACACGCGTTGGCTTCGCACTCACCTGTTATCAAAAAGGGGGAAATACCCGTCGTTTTACAACCCAAAAAAACCTTTCACTTCCATAGTATGGGCCTATTTTTCAGCTTTTTACAATATAAAAATGCTCAACAAGAATTTACCGGCGGATTTCGCGTCCCCCTTATTTCTTGTTCGCGCCTTTTTGTCGTCAAAAGAGCGCCAAAATCGGCGTGCACCTGCGAAACCTTTATACTTTTATACAAGCTTTGAAATGAAAAGAAAGCGGGCCCTCTTCTAACTTTTTTCCCGCGTAAAATTTTTAAGACTCCCTTTTTGACTGCCAAAAGATCTCTAGAAGCGAAATTTTCCAAATGATTAAAAATTTGGGAGAAATTTGAAGAATTTTAAAGGCTGCGGGTCTCGGGAAAGGCATACATAATAAATTCGCGATTTAAAATCAGTTTGCTCGGTGTTGAGAGCGAGAGAGAGAGAAAGGGAAGGAGAATCTGGGTTTACATTGTAAATAATGTTTGTGTTATAGCCCCCTTGGTCGTGTTTACCCAAAAATTAAAACTATTGACTCTTTATTTCGGAGGCTCGACTCTGAGGCGAAGAGAGAGAGAGACTGGCTCTGAATTCCCTTTAATCGCGCACTCTGGGATATCAAAATTGTCGCGCTAATAATTTAAAAGGCTAATATTTTCATTCGAGGAGTCGCAGTCATCTCCCTTTTTGAAATTGTGTTGCCAACTAGACGGTAAGAGGCTTAAATTTTAATAGCAGCCCCACCTATTATACAGAGGGAATAAAACATTGTATACAGAAATGAAAGGTTATTTTTACTTTCTTTTAAAATCAGAACCTTTAATTATACTGTAAATTTCCCGACACTGCCTCCCCCTATAGTTTTTTGGAAACACGTGATTGTCATTGACGTCACACCCCAATGTATTATGACTCGTCGTTTTTAAGAAACTTTAAATTTAAAATGCAAAAATATATAATTAGAATGACTATCTGAATTTTTAAAGGAAATACATGAGTTAAAAATGCATTAGTTTTTGAATTTATTTTCGGAATCCCCATATCAAAAAACGTATTCTAGAGTATTTTCGCAATTATTAGACACTATTTTGATGTTTAATTTAATTTCTAAAGTTTAAGTTTGAATGTAAATTAAATATAAATTCGGGCCAAATTCACACGAAAAGCAAATAAATTATGATAAATGTTTCCGAAAATTATTATTTAGCGTTCTTAGATATCTCGAAATTTGACTCGGCAACACACTATTTAATAATAGGCTTTAATAAATATCAAAATGCAGGAATGTTGCACGTGTTACATTTTTGACACCTGAAACGTCCGTGTTGTCGTCAAAATAAGGGGGGGGGGGGCTAGATGTTTCTAAAGTATAAAAGAAAATAAAGGCGTTTTATCTTCTCGTCACCTTTTAACTCCCGTGATCCCGAAGAAAGGGATTATAATCTTTTTTTCTTGTGGAAGGTGTGTGGCGTTTCGCCTCCAGTCCCATCCACTCCAAATCGGCCTTCCCTATAGACTGGAATTCGACTTTGTTATGAAAAATAAGGGGTCATTTATAAAGAAAACCATCGGATAAAATTTAAATACAGTCAGATATAAATTTTCATTAAAATAAAATTTATATTTAAATCTTTATTGGAAAACTAATTGCCCTTAGCAAGCTTCAACCGGAACATATTCGAATAGGCCATTCTAAAAATTAGTAATTGTTCTTGCGTTTATCTAAATACAGAGCAGATAATGATTCTTCCCGCTTGAACTTCGGATAATATAGCGCTGAAGGATCTTTGTTATTAGCGTGTTGTTATTTCCTGCTTAGCTCAGTACGGAGAAACCAAAAGATCTAGGAGGGAAAGGAACATGGGAAGTTGTAACTGTGAACACCGTAATCCTCGTGTCTGCGGGAGCGGAGAGAAGAAAGATAGTTTTTTCTCGCTATGCTAGACCGATAGGCTTAGGCTGCAGTTATTTCCGGTGATAAATTACCTCATAAAAATGCATTTTTATCGGCTGGCTATATCTGATGTCTTTAAGAAGGTGTTTTCTTCGGATATAGGCAGGAGCAAAGGATCAGTCTCTTGAATTTGCTGTACACCTGAGTTCAGCTTGACAGTACATCGAGTTCCAACTTTTATGAACTCTGAGTTTAGCTTTGGTAGTGAAAATAGTTAAAAAATTTGAGGTCAATATAATTCTCAACTTTTTGCTAAAATTTTTACAGGCTTTAATAGTTTGAATGTAATTTCCTATTTATTTAACTTTTCTTGGCCACTCATGTATCGCGATTGGAACATTTCTGAGTATGCGCGCTCTTATAACGTTTTTGGAACCTTTATACAAACCCCCTCTGTTTTTATACGTTCCGTAATCCGCGTTAAAAAGGTGTGAAACGTGCTGTAACCGGTCTTCCCAAGAAACTTTAACGCTGCCCGTCTGTATTTAATTTCTTAAAACACTTTTACCATCGTTGGCCGCGAGAGTGAGATCTCTCGGAACTCCCACTGAGATTCTTCTACCCGCGCCTTGTCGCGGGACATTGGGAGAATTTCTTCCAAGCCTTGAGGTCATGACACCCAGTATAGATAATACATTCTATAATTAAGCCTTTTATATATATTCAAATATTTCTTTTATTCAATATAGGATATTTTTATTTTTCAATCATTATAAATTTTGAGAGTAGACGAATTTTTATTTAATCCATAGGCTTAAATACGTTCAAACCTTTCCCCATGGAGTAATTTTCTTTGAGTTGGGAATCTAGAGTTACATTTTGACTCTCGGTAATCTATTAACTTCCTAAAAAATTGTTACGTCAGGACAACTTTGTCATTTATGTAAGGTGATGGGGCTTCAAGAGTCAATTAGTTTATCCTTCCGCTTTTGAACCTCGTGAACTATTCAATTCGAAAGAATTGATCCTTAATAGAGATGTCATTTTTCAGGAATTAAAATGTGAATTATAAACTAAAGTTAGACTCAAAACCCAAAGAGTTCAAAGAGCCAATTTTTGGCTGTATCAAAGACGATTTAACTGCATACCCTATACTCGAACTGTGGTAATATTAGTTCTAGCGGGACGAGAGAGAACGCTAGCTCCCCATTTATGTCCAGTTGATCGACAATGGAATAGGTAAGGTTATACTAGTTTCAGAACTCAATTTCCGTCGATCAATTGAGCCAGCATGGCTGGAATGTTTCCCACAATTGTCTAGAAATCCCTCTTTACATTTCCCACAATCTTGATACCCTACCCAGGGTAGTGAAATCAGATATTAATGCCCTCTCTTCACTTATTCGAGTCCATGGGTAAGTTGTAGTTAAATTGTCTTCAACTACTATATATGAAATCCACACTCAATGGCAGCTTCCATTACGGGGAAAATGGCCAATAGGAAAAGATTTATATAGTTAAATCCAAACTCAATGGTATTTTCAGGAACTTTCCAGTAAAAAATATAAAGCTCTGATCTTCAAAATACGCAGCTGAAATTCTCAAGGTCATTGAAGTCAAATTTAAAATAGAAAAGTCCCTCGTACACCACTAGGGCGATTTCTTATATGCAAAAACCATTTGCGTTGGCTCGCGAATGTCGAACAAAGGAGTATTTTGAAAAGAAGCCCACTTTATACAGTAATGGCACCACTCGTTTTCTCTCCGTTTACGCGAATGCATAATCAAAGCTAGGAAACTGCCATTGTACTATCCGACCTTTTACAGGTGACCCCCTTTTTGGTGTTTTTGGGTGCACCTGCGGTGGTATAACTCTCGATCGAGTCGGTGCTCTTTCTGGTCGGCGAAGATCAGAAGAGTGGGAAAAGGAATTCACACCTCCTTGCGTAATTTCGTACAAGCGCGTTGGCCATCTCACCGCCGCTAAAAAGAAAAGCCGTAAAAAGCGGCCATTATTATCCTTCTCCACGTTCTGAAAAAAAGGAAAAAAAAAAAAACTTTCAATGGCATTTTTTTTTTTTTTATTTTATTTTTACCGACCAAGGCACAACCTTTTTATTTTTATCTCTTAACTTTTAAAGAACACCGCGCGTGTACTTGTATTTTCTTTATTTTTTTCACCAAAAGAGTTTTACGACATTTTTTAGAGCATTACGGTTTTAATGGTGAACGTACGACCATGTACTCGTAAATTTGGTGACGTGATATGGCTTAGCTTTTATTTTAGCATAGTTTCTTTAATATATCTACAGCTCTTTCACGTTGGGTTTAAGATAAGATAAGGGGATTGAATACAAAAGACTTACCATAAAAATATAATTTTACTGACGCACGTGCGAGCCAGAAAAGTGATGGCTATATAAAAAGTTTTTTTTAGAAGAATTAACGAACTCTGGGCTGGTAAAATTCTGTAGGATATAGGTTCAATAATTTAAGGAATTGTTATAAGCAACAATCAGAAATTTCTACAAAATTATGGCTTTTCCTTGGTTCAGAATGTTTTGAGATAAAGAATAGCTTGGAGTTTATTTACAAAAACATGAACTGTTTATTTATTTAAGTTTTTTTAACTCCCTTTTATTAATCTCCTCACATGAGATCTCCTCACAACTATATAATTGCCCCATAAGAGAATCAAACATTTCTACGCAGTCAATAATCATGGGTCTTGTGTATGATGTTACATTTTCTGTAACATGGCTATCAGAATACGTGGATTATATTTTCCACAGTTTACAATGAACTAAAACAAATCCCAATCACCTGGGATTGAGTAGGATTATGTTATAAGGTGTCTCCAGTCCCAATGCTCAAATTTCTGAAGTTTGCTGGCGACAAGTTGCCTAATAAATTGGATCAACAACCAATTTTATTTTCGGGATGATTTTAATTTCACTGACTTGACATTTTTTTATCACTAGTTAGAGGTCAAAATTGTTCTTGTATCTAAACAAATCAAATTGAAACGGTGAATTCGTGAAAACTGTTAGTTTTATTATAACAAAATTATTACATCACCATCAATATGATTACACGCTTAAAAATCATAGCACCTCCACTAAAAAACCCGACAAGTTGAAAAACGTGTAAGCGCTTAGGACCATGAAATTGGGGCGAGGGAACGTTTAGAGAGGAGTACTGTTGATATTAATATATACAAAAAAAGCCCGTATAGAAGCTTATATTCATTAACTATTCATAGCCATGATGGTTACGAGAGATTTCACGCTGTTTAGTATATACATATCGACAAGGAAGTAGGGGGAAAACTCCCAAACCAACCAGGGAGGGGGATTTATAACCTTTATCATTTAGGGCGCGACCCCCAATATTTCTCCTTTCCCTACTTTGCTTCACAGAGAACTTTAACAAGCTTCGTTCGCATACGTACAGTTTTTTTAAAACCATAAACCATTTCAAGGTGGATTCTAAAACAAAAAAATGCGGTGAAAATCGAAAAATAATTTAATTTAGTTAAAATAAAATCTCTAGAGATTTCCCAAAGATTATTTTGTTTTAAAAACAATTTCCGATTTTCAAAAACTATAAAGGGAAACTTGGAGCTAAAAATTTAACAGCTTTTGAATTTATTTTCAAAACGTATTCGAGAATTTTTTCACAATTTTTAGAAATTTTTTTGGTGTTTAAAACAATTTGTAAAATTTGGACCAAGCAAAAATAAATTCAAAAGCTGTTCCATTTTTATCTCCAAGATTCCCTTTAATTTCCATATTATATATTATTCATAATAAAGTTTTGTAATCAGGAACAGTTTACAAATTTTTGCCTTCTCTTTCTCAAAAACGTATACTTGGTTTTGACCATGACGTAACTGTGAACTAGTCTTTATTGTAAGACTCCCCCTTTCCCCTCACGTGGTATATTCAATAGGACACAAAGCGTAGAACTATATTGAAAAGAGCGTGCTCCGCGGTGCAGTCTGTTGCCCCTTTAGAACACGGGTACGGGGTAAACCGGGGTCCGGCCGCGCTCGAATCCCTATAGCATGGTGTGGAGTTTTCAACGCCTCTGGGATCAAAACTGTCCTATTGTTAACGTATCTAGGCATAAAGTATAGAGACGACAGAATGAGGGATGGTGGGAGCACGGGGTGAGAGAGAGGAGTGATTCTATTCAACCGTATGACTACTGGGGATCTGATATTAGCAGGGAACTCGGAGAGTTGAATGAGAGAATGGTATATAAAATAAATTTCGCGTTTTTTTATTATATTATTTTGGGTTATATTGCGGTTACGGTTGTGTGGGGGAGTTGTGAAGGAGGTTATTGGGTGTTTCCCCTTGCAATGTATAAATTGCCTGGTTGACCCTCGCGTGGTGAAAATACTCTATTTGCGGTAACGTCATCGTTTTGCTTTTTTCATTGCGATGGCAACGAGTGCGTGATTTTTTTTTTTTTTTTTTTTTTTTTGGAGTCAAGAGTTAATTTACTATTTTGATTTTTGTAATTATTGTAGGGTTGAGTCGGTTTGGTTTTTTTGTGGCGGGAACTGATAATTTACTATTGTCGCATCCTGGCGGGTAGGGAAATGCTTTCGGATACTCGCTGGCAATTAGTCTTATACTCAAAAATGGTTGGTGGGTACCAAATTCGAATTTATGGGTATTACGTGTAACGACGAATAAAGTGTCGAATTATATCTGGACGCGAGATTGTGGGCGTAAAGTAGAGAAAATCATAACAGTCTCTCAAATCTACGAAGCTCACAATTTTTATTTTGCAATTTCCGAAAGATTAGAACAATTTGCATTTGATTTTTCCGAAAAATTATCAACCATATATAGAGGCCAAATAAATTTATTTTAGATCTTGAAGTGGAATCAAAATAAGACAAGTATTATTTTAACTATTAACAATAGCCACATGGTCGCATATCTTAATTATTTTTGTTAGGTACTATTCCACTGTTTGCCGTTAGAGGACGCTTGTCAATGCCAGATTTTATTATCTATTAAGATAATTGCCCATTCTTAGGTTTAAGACCGTGTCGAAACAAATGGGTGAAAACGGCTGGTAATTTGACAGAAATATGTTCGATGGGGATTTAAATTTACAATCGCTTCGAAGTATAGTTTTAACCCTATTATTTTAAAAATACCCTAAGTTTTTTATTTTAGCTATATATAAAGTTTAAACATCGAATAAGTTACGCTGTACACGTCTTCTATATCATTTCAAGAAACCATATAGTTACCTTTTCCGAGTAAATATTTTGTACCTTTAATTTGAAGCCCTTTTCGTTTGAGATAAGCCCGTGAAATATAAATTGAACTATATGTTCCATGGCAATCCAGAGTCCAGACTTAACAATACAATGCGCAGTTGGAAAACGTTGGGTAAAGAGAACGAATCGAGTAGCACGTATATACTTTGCAGTCGAATCCTTTTCTGTTTGGCTTGCCCATAACGTTTGTAACGAAG
Source organism: Odiellus spinosus (assembly GCA_963920705.1). Classification (NCBI taxonomy): domain Eukaryota; kingdom Metazoa; phylum Arthropoda; class Arachnida; order Opiliones; family Phalangiidae; genus Odiellus; species Odiellus spinosus. The sequence goes on along the minus strand of OY987227.1, from coordinate 17,459,631 downwards.
GATATGGAATGAACCAACACAAGTTAGCTTCTTTTTTTTTTTTCATCTTCGTTTCTTCATACATTTACAGAGCCGTCTGCTTCTTCAATTGGCGATGGCGCGAGGAGCCGAGGCTTAGTTACAATTTTGGTAGTGATCCAAACTTCTATTGTAAAACCGATTTTTCTGTGGCAAACTAGTTTCTTTCTAAGGTGGTAACTAAGTCCGTTCCGTGTATAAACAGTGGAAGATATAGTTAGGTTCTTCGTGCAAGGCGCGGGATCCTCGGACCCAACGGCTCGGAAAACTTCACCGAAATTGTAACAGTGCCCCCGAGCCAATATAATAAGCCTAGTTATCATCCCCCCTTTGGCTAATATGCCAGGTCAGAGAAGGGACTAGTTGGCCCCTCTGGCTGTATTATACAGTATATAAGAGTGAGCTAACTGAAGCTAATAAAAATGTTCGGCGATCGAAGGCTGCCTCGCGTCAAATTGAATTATGTTCATAACTGGCTCCCCTCCCCCCGTAACTCTACTCCTCCATTTCCCACATCTTTGCGCTCTTTGTTCAATGTCTTCCATTTAATAAGGTGGAAGGTTAAATCCATGATTCGTACCTTACCAAGTGTATTCATTTACCTCCCTTTTTCTCGAATTAACTGGGATTCCATGGACAAATTTCATTGAAGTTCATTCAATTACCATAAAGCAGCGCGATATGAAAGCTAACCGGGTGGTTTATCTGACGACAAAACACCTCCCCGTATTTCCCTTAATTCCCCTAGTAGTCTACTATCTTCTCGAAGATGAATGAACTGAAGTTGAAATCAGGTTCAGTTCGCAACAATTGTAAAGGTTATTTATAGGGAATGAGGTTTTTAAGTTAAATTGGAGAATATGGCTTTGTACCCGCTGCAAATTCTAATTGAATCGGATTGTATTCTCGCGTTAAAAAGCTCCAGCCCTTTTCCCCTTTATCAAATTATGATCGAGCTAAATCTGAGAGGTTTTTGAGGAAGCGAGGCTTCCCATCAGTCCGTTCGATTTGTTTGAGTTAATACGTAAAAACCAGAAATCCTTGTTTTTTTTTTTTTTCAAATGGGGCACGCGGCAGTCGCTATTCTCGCTTTATTGACTCGTATACCTCGAATAGATATATCTCTCTTATATTCCCAGTCGGTTTTGATCACCAGCGCGAGCTGAACTTGTTTTAGCGCGCAAATTTCGCGCCATATTTCCTCAATGTATACGTTAGGAGAAATATGTCGCCTAAGGGCGCGCAAAAGAGACGTTGATAGGTTGATAGGCACCTGCCGGATTAGGTGACGGCTAGAAACTTAGCTGTCATCTCGCGATTAGTCCGAATGAATTTCAATTGGTTTTCGCGGTTCATGGTTACAATTTGAATTGTTTTTTATAAATATATATAAATATATATATCTTAATCACTCGGTTAGACTTTTTGTACCATATATAGATCCGTGTTTTAAAAAAAGCTACGTTTCCTCTAAATGAACTGGAGTTAACGAACTAGAGAAGCAATTCTATTTGGGGTTTGAAGGGGTACTGAAACTGTATCTTTTGCTTAACCCCTTCGTCGGAATATGCCTTAGGGATAAAATAATTTTTCAGCATACTATAATTTAAAGTTATTTAACTATTGTGATATGCCTGCATGTATTTAAACCATAACAAATAACGTTCCTGGTTTTTGCCTAATTTCAAGATTTTAAAGATTCGAATTAAAGGCTAATTGATATCGTTAAATATAATTACAGTATTGGTAAACATAATTTTAGAAGGTTATTGTAGATTACATCATTGCTAAGCCTAACCTGATCATGTTGAAGTGGATTACAATATTGCTAAGCCTAATCTGATCATATTTTACCAATTAATACGAAATAAAAGAATTACACATGGAGTTAGTTTTTCATTTAACTTTAATAAAAGTTTTAAAAACGAAAGCAGAAGCTTTCGAGCTCGTAGCTCTTTTTCAACTGGGTAAAATATCTTCAATAATCCATGGACAATAATAGGTTTTATATCTAATCTGATCATGTTAAAGTGGATTACAATATTGCTAAGCCTAATTTGATAATTTATGCTTAAATATATTGCCTAATTGATAAGCATAATTTTGATAATTATTATTGCCTTAACATGTTAAGCCTTATTTGATGAAGTTTTCTTGAATTGCCTTAATCCAAGTTAAGCCTAATTTATGGATTTTTTTTTGTCTTGCCTAATTTATGAATTACTTGTATTGCTATATTTATAAGACTAATATGATAGCTCCATGCATTGCCATAATATTGCTAAACTTCTAATTAAAATTGTATCTTTTTCGTGGATTGCTTTAAGCCGACCAATAGAGCGCTTAATTTTACTTTCAACAATATAAAGTGAGTGACAATCCGCTCCCTTCAATCGCATCCGTATAGAATCAAATTAATATTATTCGTTTCCGCGCGTTTCACGATGCCTTTAAAGCTAACAACCTGGGAGGATGGGGGTTTCCAATTTTCTCTCGCATATATATGCAAACTCCTGCCAAATGTTTGCTTCCTGCATTAAAATTTTCCTCCAGTGTCTCTGCCCCACCTCCTAGCTCTCACGCACGATGTTCCTTATATAGCCGTAGCCTCGCTAAGCCTCGGCTTCGAGTTCCTTCGTGGCTCCCTTTTCATCTACTCGTTCCCGTATACATTCACTTCAACTAATGCGCGGGCACACCGTCCAGACTTAGTGCTAAGGCTAGCTAACTCTCTTTCCCAGATCCTACTGTAAATGTGTGCTGTGTACACTACAATTTAGACCGTCTAGTTCGCGCTCCAATCGCACTCCCCTCCACTCACCCTTCTTCATATTGCGCCTCGTGCATAGGTATCGAGCTTTCGCTAAAATTGGTCCTCCCCTTCTAACTTCCAACGCCATTCGTATCCTCCCTATGTAGTAAAATAGGCCAAACTGGCCTAAAAGCATTCTTAAGAAGTACACCATATATTATAACTTGTATTTAGTTTATTAGATGCATATTACAAATAATATTAAGTTAATAATAATTTATTTTGATGAACTTAAACATTTAGCAAACCTTTCACTCTTGTCTGTCTTAATTTTAGATGAATATCTCATAAAAATTACTTTCGCTCCTATAAGTTGACTTACCATTTCACATTGAAGCATTGTAAGTAGAACACTTCTACTGGGGCTATATAGAAAATGCCTTAATATATCTACCCTAGAAGCGCATCTTTTCCTAACAGCATTGTAAAACTGTTAGATTATTTTCCGTTTTTTTTCCCTTGCTCAGTACTTCATATTTAAAAATAAAATAATATTTGTCATATTAATAAACCATTAAATTTGTTCTGACTTCCCACGTCAATTCATAGAGTTGAACATGTGACTTGGTTGTTTTTATTAACTATTCAACCATTTTTACCGGTGTATACACGTTACACATGTATACTAGTACTTTTAATTGTAAATTATAATATTTTTTCCATCTTAAATTTCTAGTTTAAGATAAAAAACAATATTAACTTTTTTATTTAACTATTTGTTTTTCCAATTATTTGAGTTAGTTTATTTAGGGCAAGTCAAACACTACAGAATTTCGAATTTTACTATTAATTATTTTTTATACATCAAAAATCATTGAAAAAATAGTTTCAAAATTTGTACAGAACCTAATTACATTTTGTAGCAAGAATTAATATTTAATTTCATATTTAATAGATAAATTATTTCTCAATTTGAATTTTTTTAAATTAAACTAAAACTTTCTTCTTATATATTGTCAGGAAAAAAATCTTTTGCCATCATTGAAACTCTTTTAAGTCTATAAAAATGTTTGGACCAATCGACCCACGGCATTCTTTGTCACAAAAACAGTTAAGTCTATAATTACAGAGTTTTTATTTTTGACTTTTCTTCCATCACGTAGATCTTCTTGTATATTCCCCTATTTTAAAGAATTCTTTGATTTTTACCCTTTACAATCCATCAGTTAACATAAAAAATGTAAAACATTGAATCAAATAAGTGGGTGGATTTAAACAAATTCTTATTAAAGCAATAAGAGGGGGTGATGATGAAAGTTAAATTTGCACATATAGGTGGAGTTAGGAGAGGGTGTTAAGAAGAACAAACGATGATGAGCTAGACTATATATAAAGCTAAGCGCAGGATTGTAAGCGAGCCGAGGATGAGGGTTGAAATGGTGCAAACAGTATAAGGGGGGTTATCAACTAAGGGGGTCGCCAAAGTCAAACTTTTATAATAAAGCTCGCATATACCGAAAGATAGCTAGAACGAATACTTGTATTAGGTATGTTGGGTCGTCGCGCTTGCGAAATATACGTTTTCCCTTCGTTTCTCTCTCTCTCAATTCCAGGGTACACATTTACTCGGTTTCTGTGTTTGTTAAAACGACTTTTCGTCCTTCGCTCATATACACACATATATATACCTTTTAGATTTGCTAGTTATATATACTCAACTCGAAAGCGAGCGACTGAGACACACGACTCTGCTGGGTGTATTAGCGTTTTGTGTTTGTATATACGTTTTACTATATGTAAGGGTCTATATCTTTCGTTTTCGCGAGAGAGAGAGAGAGTATGCCCAAGCGCGATCTGTTAAAACTGGTGCTGATATATCAGGCCTATCCGTATAGCTACTAGCTAGTGTGTGCGTATGAAATATTTGCTTGAGAGTTTGGGAACCCAGGGTTTAGTCGTGCATATTGGAAAAGGAGCAGAGAGAGAGAAAGAGAGAGAGAGAGGCTTAGGCCCTTTTCTATATAGAGTAAATGTGGACCGATGCACTTTTACCTTTGAGCAAATATGTAAATATTTCTCGACCAAATATGTACCCTAGCTTCTCTGGCGTCATTTTCCTCCCTACCCCACACCCCGTTAGCTTAGTTTCGTATGACGTTTTAAGGCTGGTTTTGTAGAAGTAGTATAGTTGGTGGGAGTCGGAACGGGGTGGGGGTGCCAAAAATAAAGCCCTCGCCCCCTCCCCCTTGTACCCCTTAAAAGAAGCGACCTTTTCCCCGCGAAACCGTAAGACAGTTAAGTCGCAGATAGCGTTCAAACCACATGCGTCTCTAGTTTTATCCCTTTTTCCGTCTAAGTGTATAAAGTTTTCCGTGTTTTATCCAAAGCTCTCGCGCGATCAACGTGGAAAACGAGGGAAAAAATCCCAGGATTGCCCGCGTTTTTGTTTCATTTACGGTGTAACGACAAAAAAAGTTTTCGATCTCGCGATCGTGAAGCTGTCATGTTCATGGTCTATCTAAGACCCATGCTAGAAGTCTGTCTTGACTTGCATGGCATCAATAACGATACAATAACACAATGGCCACGTGTTTTTCTACCCCTGCTTCGGTCCCCACCATCGCTACCACCTTCCTCCTCCTAGTAATGGAATCTACTCTATATGCAAGCTTTGTAGGAAGGCTCTACGCGAGTTTAGATAGCCAAGGCTTGGCTTTCGGAATACGCCGGTTGTGCTTCTTTTGATATTCACGCTATTAATTGGTTGCGTAATGACGCGATGTGATGGTTCGTGTTTCAAGGTGTGAGTATAGGTTACCTTTCGCACGTCTAGAGCTCGTCTTGGAGCGTGTTTGTGTTTTCTCTCTCCGGTAACGTGTATTGCAGCTTTCGGATTGGTTCATTTCTTTCTCTCTTGGTGATTGTTACATGCGCAACATGGCCAGTTTTTTTTCATATCTTTTATGATATACGTAATGTTAAGATCTTTCTAGTATAACCTTTTATTAGCCTAATTTAGCTTGTCTCATGGGTTGAAAGTTATTCTTTAGTAAAACGTTATAGTTAATAGTTTTTTGGTTTTTTTTCGTTACTTCTAAATGAAACTAAATTGATTTAAACATTATAGTCGTAAATCCCTTAGGCTATCACGGATTTTTGATCAGTGTCTAATAGAATATGAGTAGCATTGTCGAAAAGATAGTTAAAAAACGATTCAAAATAATAATGCGTATGGAATGGAAGCCCTGGAAAAATTACCGCGACAGTAAAATCATCAATAGGCTATATGTCATACAAAAATTTACCAGGACAGTGACAAAAAATATATTTTGTAATCGTTTCATCTCGAAATGTTTAAAAATAAACTTTTCCCGCCATATTTCGTCGCGTGGCTATTATAGAGCCCATTGATTCAGTCACGTGATATGGTCGCTATTACTCGTTCTTTTTCGTGAAAGTTCTTAAAGTAGACAAACAACCTGACTCGATTCGGGCCTTGTCAAATCGATCTCGTATAACCAATAACCCATTTAAACACGCATCCTTGGATATTTAATATAGATTCGTGAAAGTTTTTAATTAAAAATAATTTAGTAAAATCCGAAACTATTGTCGTTAAACTACGAATGGGTATTTGGAATTAGCCTCAGGAGAAAAATTGCTAGACGCCAGAGTCCGACTTCGTAATTTTTTTTGAGGTGTGTGCCAAAAATGCCCTTAACGTTTCTATACTATCACCAAGGCATAAACCGATAGTACCATTAGAAAGAAGACACTCCCTAGATTATTGTAAAGTAATAAAATCCTGCCTCGCCACTAATAGAAATCGAGCAACATTACCAAAAATGACCCAAATCTTAAAATGCCCGTAACATTTCTATACTATATCACCAAGGCATAAACCGATTGTACCATTAGAAAGAAGACACTTCTTAAATTATTTTAAAATAAAATCCTGCCTCGCCACTAATAGAAATCGAGCAACATTTCCAAAAATGACCCATATCTTAAAATGCCCGTAACCTTTTTCTATCACCAAGGCATAAACCTATAGCCCCATAGAAAGAAGACACTCCCTAGATTATTTTAAAATAATAAAATGCTGCCTCGCCACTAATAGAAATCGAGCAACATTGCTAAAAATGGCCCATATCTTAAAATGCCCGTAACCTTTCTATACTATCACCAAGGCATAAACCGATAGCACCATTAGAAAGAAGACAGCTCCTAGATTATTTAAAAATAATAAAATGCTGCGTCGCCAATAATAGAAATCTAGCAACATTACCAAAAATGATCCATATCTTAAAATCCCCTATATTTTCAATGTATTCTTATAATTTCGATCATTTTCCTATACTGGGTTTTAGTTAACTCTTTTCGTTCCCATTATGTTTTTTTTTTTTTTTTTTTTTTTTTTTTTTTTTTTTTTTAATCAAATAACATTCGGAAATCTAAATAACATAATAATTAAAATATATTTGATGAAATTGAAACTTTATCATAATATTTAATTTCGCAATTCATCCACTCCATTGAATTAATTTCAAGTTATAATTTCGCGCAATTTACTTAAAATTTCTTTAAAAAGTTCGCGTCTATAAATTTCAAATTTATTTTCAATACCTGTATTTTCTATAAATTCAACATAATTTTTAATATATATATTTTTCCCTTATAATTTCCAATTTTCATTTTTTATATTTTTGGGTTTTAGAAATAATCCGTCTGTGTTTGAAGTAAAAACTATTTTTGATAGGTCTCTCTTTAACTTCCACCAGGAAGATAATTAAGCCATCAATATCTACTAAAGAGTGATATATATTACTTGTTTATCCCTTCAATTTATAACCTATATAAAAAGCGAAATTCTCGTTTAATTTTTTTTTTTTTTTCTTTGGGAAAATATATTTTTTCGCACGTATATATCCTCTCAATATTAGGATGAAGCAAAAATAGATAGGTGGGCGTCTGAAATATATATAAAAAACACCCGGAGCAGCAAGAAAAAAAATTGGACGGAGATGTGATGCTTTGAAAAATAACCTATTTTTTCTTTTTTTTTTTCTTTTTTCTATCTTGATAATATTTTTTATTTGGAAAGGTTATGCCTCGAATTTCATCTCGTCCTGATCGAGTTTGTACCATACTGAAAATTCAATTTTACTAAGACTTACAATGTAGATGAAATAACTTTAGGTGTAACCTTAACATACGCTGTAAACCACATTTGACACGGAATAATATCCAATTTCCATTTATAAATGCAATAAGGTGTTAAAGTTATACTACGATGTAGTAGCTGGTTTAAAGGAATAGAGCGTAAAAGACACACCTTTCACCTTTTTGAATCGAAGGAAGTGGACGAACTATAAGTAATATTTGCAAAATTATATTTTTTCCATATGAAATTTATCATTGTGTAATATTTCGCCATAGTTTTGGCTAGTTTGCAAACTATTTTTGAAGACCTTTATAGTATAGCTTTATACTCGGTGCACATTCTGAATGAAATATAAGAACTATACTATGTTGAGTTTATACCAGATAGATAATGCAATACCATCTAGGTTACACTATTTTACCTCCATTTGACAGTACGCCTGAAGTTGGCCTACCTTTGTCTCCAAGTGAACGGAAAATAGAGATAATGTATAGTCTGTCTTCGTATTCACTGACAAAAAAAATATGGAATGACTTATGTATTTTAAGTATAGTGCAGCGTTTAATAAATCTTCTAGTCTGTTCACTGGACAAAGACGAATAGAATTTAAGTCTGTATAAGGAGTATTTTTCTTCTCACCATTTCCTTAGACTTTTGAATAGAATATCGTCCATTTAAAGTTTTTTTTTCTGCTACGCGAAATGTATTACAAAAAGGTTTAGCTTTTATCGTATTGTACACTCCTTATGGTATATAGAACCGAACTATATGGGAAAATATAATATATATTGCTTTTTCGCTGAGACTGTAGCTTATTCCATGGCATTGCCCCAGGGGGACGCTACACATACTATGTCTGCATATATGGAACCTATACATTCCACCTTGGTACGGGGCCACTCTAACAAATTTACGCTATGCCTTATCTCTTTGGTTTGCGTATTTTGAAATAGAGGGAGACCGAGTTTGGCACGCGCTACCCACTCAATGTGGAATCAACTATATCAACTCATATACAATATATATCAGCGCTGGCGCAGAATCGTCTGTCAACAACGCGAAAGCTCATTTCCTGCACGCTATTCTCTCTCAATCCTTATTTCCAGCCCCTCTCCTTCCCCTCTTCCTCACTCTCCCTCTCTCTCTCCACGGCCTCTCTAAACTCGTCGACATCGACTCTGGAATATTGAACCTTTTGCGGGAGAGAACTGTATCTTTGCCTTGTCACGTGATGTCCTTGTTTGCTTAGCCTCTATTGGACGAGGGAGATAAGGAAGGGGGCGGAGACTCCTTTCCTTCTCCATTCTCTCTTCTACCTCACCCTACACACACTGCTCCCAAGCTTCCTTTAGCCACGCGGAGAGAGCTCTTCTCTCTGTCGTTACTCCTCTGGTCTCTGGTTCTCCAGCAGATCCTTCCTTCGCCCCCTTCGCCGAGGCTTAGGTATGAAGTTAGGCTTCTCTACCGCGCACTACTCCTCCTAGTACCGTATAGCTGCCCTTCTCCGTTTTTGCGTTTTGGAGCAATTTTCCACATCAACCTCCCACACTCTTGAGAGAGTATATCCGGTTGAGAGGCGACAGAGAGAGAGAGAGAGAGGGGAATCTTGGTCTTCATGGCGTTGCTCAAAATCGAAGGAAAATAGGGAACGCATATATAGGTATATTTCTCCCGTTCAAGAGTTTATAGGTTTAAAAACTATTTTTTTATTCCTGTGGGAATTATCATTGTGAATAAATCCGCCATCTATGGTAGTTTACAGCTAGAAAACTAATTTTGAATAAAAATGTACCTGGTCGATAATAAGTTTTGGAATTGTTGAAATGATTGTAGGTATATCTATTAAAATCTATATAGACTCTTGAGGAAGTCTTTTAAAAGTGAGTTTAGAAATGATCCAGGGATAAATTTTTGTCTAACACGCGTGCTCATGGGGAAGGCAAAATTTAAAAGACGAAGGGGCTGTAATCTTGTTCAAGTTTTGAAAATTCCTGGCAATTTTATCTGAGGTCTTCTAATTTGTCCTAGCTACGTCTAGAGCGTCGTGCCATCTCTTATGTGTCCTACAGCAAACTGACTTACAGCCAAAAATTTTATTTCCCCAGTAAAATCTGCGATTTTGTCTTGGGTAACAGTATAATTTGCGTATAAATTAACTATATTGCTAAATCTACAGAGTACCCAATCTTGTTTTGAGTGTTCATATTGTTAGCGTGTTTTCCGGAACTGGTCATTTTAGTTTTCTGTTTAAACGTATGTTTTAAACTTTAGATCATAGTTAGAAAAATACCCTAAACACGCGATAAAAGTAAACTTTTAGAAAAAAAGCGTATTTAAAATAAAAGCGATTTGATTAAAACTAATAAATATTCTTGGCTGTCGCTTATAAACCATAATAAACTGATATTTGCGCAAGCTAGTATGTACTCGATATAGGCTCTATTATATAGCTTGGTTTATCCAAACACGCGCCAACCCAACACGAGAGACATGTACCGCAACGTTTAATCATTATCATACTGTCTTCCTCTCTTTTTAATTTCAAGGGATACTGAAACCCCCCGTAATCAAGTTGATTTAACTACAAATAATAACCGCAATTATTGTTTCTGTAAATATATAATCGGCTTATTTAAAAATATTGAATTATAGAACAATCATTCAAACAACTTGACATATTTGAATAAATAAATACTAACATACAGATAGATAAATTCATATTTAATTTTATTTTGTTAAATCTGACAGTTATTCTTCACAGCAAATTTATTTTTAGTGCGATTCATATTGAGAAATAAAAGTAAATACAGCTATTAATTTTAACGAGATCGTTGAGAAACTTAAATGGGTTTTTATATTATATTAAATTATCGTATTTTGTTATACTAATTAAATAAGTATTCTAATAGGCAGCGATATGGATAATTAGTTTTTGATTGATTGTTTTTAATTGCTAAGTTGTTTAATTAATTATCAAAACAAGTGAAAGTATGTAGTATATTACTGAATTTAAAAATAATAACCTTGATTAATCAAACTAAAGTGAGGCTGTCACGGAATTTTCACGAGTTACAAAGTGATTTTGAGTAACATTTTCGGAAAGATAGTTGAAAAAGGATTTAAATATATACCATAGGAAAACATAACTGTATCAGTTAAAACAATTATTTTTTTAAAACAAAAATTCCCGCAAAACTACGTCATCATATGGTCAGGGCCTAAACTGTGAGTTCTCTCTCGCTGTCACGCGATATGGTCGTTTTCATGTGATCGTTTTCGTCAAAGTAATTAGCCCTATCCAGAAAGTACCGCCTTTTTTTCGAAACTTATTGTTAATTACGGTTCAGAATCATTTCAGGTCATCTACTACAAATTTTAGGCATTATAATTTTGAAAGTTTCTTAAAAACGTGCCAACCAAGAGCTTTCAAATTTTGAATAAGTGTTTTTAATGAAAAAACTAAAAATATTATGACGCTGTGACGTCCTCACTTCAAAGCTAATGCAATTAACGTAAGTAATTAGCAATTTTTGCTAATTCTCTTAAAACAGAAGCGTCGCAGTTTATAAAATAAATATCTCGGGCAAGTTAAGAATCCCTTTAACACCGCGCTGCCACGAATAATAAAAAAATAGAGAAATTGGATTATTTTATAAGGTACCCCCACTTTTCCTAATTTTAGCTTCCCGAGTAAAAATCGTAATAGGAAGGGGCATGGCTTGAAATAATGCTCTCTCGTCGGTCCACGCTCGTAATAGTCATTTGCAGGACGCGCTAGCGGGGCAGAACCCCAATATAATGGACGTTTGACGCTAGAATCCAAGCTATATAACTGCGTGAGGAGAGATCCCCCGTCCATCCGATTGTTGACACAGGCCGAACCTTCGCGCGCGCCTAGAAGAGAAATCATCAAAGTAATGGTGGAGAAGCCTATTTGGAGGCAAACACATTATTTTGATCGTTTTCTCTTTGCCTCTCCCACCTCTCTCTCTCTTTTTCGCTCTCGCTATCGTCCTGGTCTTCGGATCTACCTTTTTTTATAAGAGATTATTTTCAAGGGAATGTGAAATGAACATTTTTAAAGTATTCAAAGTATTTAACTTCATATGACGTACGTTTATTTGTAACTGAAAAGCCATATTATATTTTAAGATTTTATGTTAACCCTAAACAAATTTTCTGGTACTTTTAAGCCGGCTTTACACTGGATTTATCCTTTAAAACTCCTTTTTTAACAGTTTTTGAAAGTTCAAAATGTAAAATGTTGGGTCAATTGAAGAGATTATTTGTCAAAAACAAAGTGGATTTGAACCGATTCGAAACTCGTTGAAAAAGGTTTCAAAGTTGCTGATGTGAACATAGAGCAAAGTATATTGAAGAAAAATAAGAAATTGCGATAGTTTTCCCTCGCGACTCCATAACTCCAGAGAGTAGCTCTTGGGTGTCTCAAATCAATCTGTTCTCGTTCTACAGAGATTAAGTTTGCTGATATACTGGGCGTTACTTATTTTCTGGAATAAGTTATGAACTTTAGGTAAAAAGTATTTCTTGAGGGAGTAAAATAATCCCTATTTCACAATCCCTTTACTAAAAAAAATCGCCTGTAGGGTCACGTGGCTGAATCTAAGTTCGCGTGACATTGTCAATAGGGAGTGCTTGATCACGTGGTTTGACCTATGGCGTGTGACTCGCTATATTCCAATTTCTAAAAGCATTCTCGACATACGTCCCGTTTTCATACATGTGCAGCTATAATATTTTTCGAGAGAGTCGCGACGACTCGCTCGCTTATAATATACATCCAACCTTTGATGGGAGGAGATAGGTTGAGGTATAAAGTTTCATTATTATAAGAAACTTTTTTCTCCTATATTAACTACATTATCACGCTGTATCACTTTGAATGTTCAATAGGAACAAGGTACTATGATCTAAAACTCTCTTCAAAGTTAGCAAAGCAATCACAGGCAAGAGAATTATTTAGTTTTTAAAACAAAACCTATATTTTGATCAAATTCAGTTCATGGCTATTCGTTTTCATACTTGCCTTAATATACGTGTATCCCTTCGCTATAGCTTTCCGCGTGCTGTAAATTCAAACTTATATTTATGTCTGTACGATATAGAAAAACTGCTTTTCATTACGCGTTTTTTAATATTTTGTGTTACTACGCCTCAGTTTTGACTTTATTGCAAACTATTATTGAACGAGGTCGTATAATTTTCCCATGGCATAAAGTTAGGCCACTGGTACAGCCTACTTACTTTAATTTAAACAGTAATTTGGGTCCGATTTTTGTACCTGTATGTAGATGTAACGAGAAAACGTATAAGCTATGTTGTAATCGCGTAAGTTATATAAAGCGCGTTTAATGTTATCTCAAACTGGAAGAAGGGAAATGGAATGATCTCTTAAGCCTTTGCTACTAGTCTCGGGGGAAAAATGATCTTCAGGGTAATTTCCATATTTATTTCGGGTATATATTTACTCTTATTAATGGCTTGTTCTTTTCCCCATACTGGATTTTAACCGGGTAATTTCTGGAACAAAAATGTAAATGAGGTTATGTATTTAAGACTCAATCATATCATATTATAATGATCCATTGATATGAGATAGTAAATAAGTTTTGAACGACGAAAAAATATTCGTAGAAGTTGCTGATTTAAAGAGGTAATAAAATGAAATTATAGTTTATTTTACTATGATTTTAAATATCGGATTGAAAACCAATTTTAATTCGAATTTGTTTTAATTTTAAATATTAATTTAACTTGAATTCTTTCATACTTTAAAATTTTTATTAATTAAACAATTATAAAAATTAACATCGGCAATCATCTAACATTGTATACGTCATCATGTTCGCATGGCAATTCTATTTTGTTCTATCGCGTTCTGGCCCTGATTTGGTTGCTTTCGCGCAGTCTTTTTCGTGAAAGTAATTATATGGAGAATGCAAACTAACACGTTATTTTTTTATCGAATCCCTAGCGTTTAAATAAGCCTCATCCGTCAGTTAAATATTTTACAAACATATATTAATCTAGAAAAAATTTAAAACTTACCCGGAAAATAGGCTTAACTGATTCATTTAAATCCTGAATTTCTTCGCATTGAAGGGTCTGCAGCGACCAATCGAATGTCTCGTGGAGATATCGCCTTAACGACAAACCTTTGCTCATTGGTCGCTGACCCATCAATGCTAAGAAACTCCGGATCTCCATGAATAAAGCTAAGCCTATTTTCCGGATATGTTTTAAATTTATTTTTAGTTTAATACTTTTGGTAATTTTTTTTACTGATTTATTAGGCCTATTGTTGTTCGGTTGCATTCTCCATTTAATCGTTGAAGATATTTTGGGGATTTCAGATTTGAAATATAATTTTATAATATGAAACAATAGACATTCGGCAAAAAATGAAGACAGTCATAAAACAGTAAAAACCAACCCTATATTATATTTATTTTTTAAGCCTGATTCAAAGATTAGTAATAATATTCCATACATATAGTTTCAAAAATAATTTAAATAATTGATTGGTTTGCATATCTGTCTATTCCAATAATATTGATAGATATCAGACAAATAACGTCATTACATACGTTTACTACCAATACCAATATAATTCCAAAAAAATATATAAAATTTAGTTGTACATAAACAGTCCGGGTTTAGATATAAATCATTACGATCTAATAGATGCAAAACGTTTTTGTATATCTTAATACTTGTCTAGCATATATGAAGTATAAATTGACGTAAATAAACCTAAAACCGGGAAGGGGGGAATAGGAATATTGAAGGATATATAGAGCGGTAATAACGGCAAAATGATGTATACACTTTGTAATAAAAGAGAGATTTAACGTTCGATTTATTTTCAATTTCGCTTGACCGCTTTCCTTTCCGTTAATGCATAAAGCCAAGGATCATTTAGGGTATAGGTTCCCGTCCGAACGTGGTTTTTACGCTCTCTTTTAACCATATAGGATCAAAAATGGAGCGAGATCTAATATCCTTACAGAATAGAGAGAAGGTCGCGTTCTCCGTTTAGTTACACAATAGGTGGGCCTTTTTCCGCCATCAGCTACGTACAAATAGACAATAAAAATTGTCTAACAAAAGATATATTCCCCCTAAACCCCCCGAATATCGTCCAAAAGACAGGCGGCAAGAGGAGGGAAATTTGGGCAAAAATATATGAAAAAGCCTTAAGCTGTGCATGGGCCATGGTATGCATGCAGACAGAATAGATTCGCTTCTCCGTCGTACACTTAATCCCTGCCCATATTATATATACAAAAGACCTTATACATGTGTACAGTTTGTCCACTGAGTGAAGCTGATTTGAGTTGGAAGGTGCAAAAGATGTAGGATCTATTTGAAATTTATAATTTTCCGATTGAAACTCAATTTGATTTTCTTTTCGTAATGACGAGTTATGATAATTACAGTAATATTTGCTCATGATTAAATTTAAATTGGTTATAAACCTTAACGTATAGAGCTCTGTAACCGCGCGCATATAGAGAAAATTTATCACTCAATAAAACAGTTCTCGATGGAAATTATACACTAAAGTTGTATTCTCGGATTAGCTTAGTAAACACCGGTTGTTAGATTTTACTCTTAAAAGAGCAAGGTTACATTCTGCTATATATTGAAATGAACAGAATTTAAATCGTATTTGTCCTAATTCATGTGAGACGACACAAGGGGATTTAATGATAATCTAATTACTTAATAAAACTTCGTTCAAATTTTCAATAGTTTAATAATCTCTTGAGTTTTTCTTCTACATGGAGTTAAAGCGTGATATTTTTTAACCTTTTTGAAATATACAAATTTTAAAATTTGAGTTTTGAGGTTATACAGATTTATTCAGCTGTCCCTTGATTAATTTTAACAAAATTAACGACTATGTTAATTTTAAATCAGCTCCATGTTGATCTTACTATTATTCTTCTGTTCTAGAATGGAAAGAAGAGATGTCTAAGGTGAATTGATATGGCACTGATAACCCTAGCTTGATAGGAAATCATATAACATTGCTTCAATCGGCTTTGTTTCGTGTAAAGACGAACTTTGTATATTCTTCTTACTCATGTACCACTTCCGAATAGAGTTACATGCTAGAATGTTACTGATTTCTTCAATATTTCAAATGTGCACGCAGTTATTGTCTTTTACCCCTATAGCTCTAGTAAATTTCATCATTAAACTTTGTTTCCTGGTCGAAATAAAAGCGGGGGAGGAATAGGAGGGTAGCAAAGCTTAAAAATCCAGCATCAGGGTTTTAGTAATACTAAGGGAGGGGGAGGATGGTTTATAAGGAGAGTCGGAAAAACTTTTCATATCCGGAACGGCGCGTGCTCTCCTCTCTCAACTTGGGGATTAAGACGGCGATTAGCGAAAAACGACGGGGAGTTGTATAGGGATAAATCCGGAGACACAGTGATAAAGGAAGCTCGAACTAGGGGTACGTGTGATGGGGAATGTAAGACTAATCTTTTTCTATTGGTGCACTGCATGCGCGGGGGGTACTGTACACTATACGTACGTGCGAGCTCTACACTTTTTGTATATCGCATGTATATAGCCCACTTTTGAAGGAGAAACGGGAGACGATGGCTTATGGGCGCTCAATGAATAGGATTTGTCGAATTTACAATTGATATATATGTATTGAAGAACTATTTGTTTTTTTCTTAATTCAATTGGATTGTTTTCCAAATTTTATATTAAAGAGAGCGTGCAACCTAAAAACAAGTGATTTTTTTTTATCGATTTCTGATCGTTTAAATAGGCCTAATCCACCAGTAAATAAAATTAGAAACAAATTTTAAAGTTACCTTAAAAAAGGCTTAGCTGGATTCATAGATATCCCGAATTTTTTCGCATTGAAAGGTCAGCGACTAATCGAATGTTGTTGTAAGTCTCATAAAGATCTCACCTTTGATCTATGACCCCTTCAATGTGAAGAAATTCAGGATCTTAATGAATCCAGCTAAGCCTATTTTCCCGTTTTTTTATTTCTTGTTTAACATTTGTTTCTAAAAAATATTATTGGTTTAGTCCTAACGACAACGAATCGATAAAAAAATAATTTGTTATTAGATTTAATTCTCTCTTTAATTGTAGTAAGGACTCGATGATTATTATGAATATTTAAAATTATCTTTCATTCATTTCAAGAAAGTTAAATGACAAATCTGAATCAATGGTCTTGCAAAAACAAATAATCAAATTCTGATTGAGTTTTTTTTTTTCATTCAAATAATGAAGGGTATAAAGAAAAGAAATCTTCATTATTTCAAAACTTGTTAGTATAATGAAAAAAACAGAAAATTCAGCTTCTTAAATTGACATCGGTACCGCCTTTCTTCAAACTTAATTATATTTTCTATCCCTTATGCCGAAAACGTAAGGGTCCCCCGTCTCATCAAATACGAAATCTCTTTGCAATTTTTATTATGAGTCCAGGATCTCGTTCAGGCTTTACAATGTTTGTATTTTTGTTAAGCCTAAATTTTGCAAATGTTTTTAAAGTTCATGAAAGTAATTCCCAGAGTAATAGAGAAATTTTTTGTTGTTGTTGCGGATAAACCGTTTCTTAAAAAGCAAGAAACTTTTAATGAATCCCATTCAAATTTCTGTCCAATTAGTAGCTCAAACTAATATGGTTTACAAAACAAAATATCACCAATTATTAAAAATTAATAAAAAAAACTTTAGGATGCTAATTATAATAATGCCCGTCAGCCAATAGCAGTTTTGTTATTTAAAGTATAGCCAATATCAAATTTGCCATTTATAAAGTATAGCCAATAGCAAATTTGCCATTTAATGTATAGCCAATAGCAAATTTATCATTTAAAGTATAGCCAATATCAAATTTGTCATTTAAAGTATAGCCAATATCAAATTTGCCATTTAAAGTATAGTCAATATCAAATTTGCCATTTAAAGCATATAGCCAATAGCAAATTTGCCATTTAAAGCATATAGCCAATAGCAAATTTGCCATTTAAAGCATATAGCCAATAGAAAATATGCCATTTAAAGCATAGCCAATAGCAAATTTGCCATTTAAAGCATATAGTCAATAGCAAATTTGCCATTTATAAAGCATAGCCAATTTCAAATTTGCCATTTATAAAGCATAGCCAATAGCAAATTTGCCATTTAAAGTATATGTTCATCAACCTATTTAGCAAGGTCTTATATTCATTTAAATAAGATTGCAAATTGTTTACCAAAGTGACATCAAATCTTTATTTTAGTGTTAAATTGTTTGAAACATTTCTTAAGCCTTGGTTGAAATCGTAACCAGTTAATTTAGCACAAATTATATGATCGTTTTTGAGAGACTATATCTTTAAATCCCAAAATTAAAAGTATAAAAAGATAAAACTTTAAGCATTAGGCTATTTCAATTTGAATTTACACCACGTACGAAGGTAAATCCGCAACTATATTTGTTTAATTTTATTTCCATGGAGATAGAGGGGAGCCTTAGTTTTCTACTCGATTCAAACTCAAGGTGGTATTAATATACTATAGGGGAAGGGGTAACCTATATATGTACCAAAAAGAGCCTTTTCATAATTAGCTCCATCGTCAAAGAGAAGTTGGTTGAACGAGGGTCTGAAGGGAATGGATTTTTTTCTTCTTCTATATATTCCCTTCGTGGCAAACCCCCTAATGTCAACATTTTATCACCCACCGTACAGGCTCCAAACGTCAAACTTTAATATTTTTTTGCCTGTGTATCTCGTTTTCTTTCTCCGGCGACGTCGTTCGCTTAGAAACAGGCGATTAATTGGAAAATGGGAGGTCGGTTTATTTTAAGAGCACCGGGTGGGGTGGGGGATGTTACCCCCATTCCCTTCACTGTTTAGTGTGTTTATGAAGGATAAAATCACTAATGTCTATCTTCAGGTTTTATGTTCAGAAAAAAAAAAAAAAAAAATAGGACAAATTTAGGCCAAATTTACTCTAGTGTTCATGGATAAATCTCTTTATGAGGTGTTATAGACAATTTATAATTAATTTTTGACGTAATTTAGTGGCAACTGAAAAGTCCAAACTGTATCGTCCAAAAACGGTCTAGATCTTGATAACTTTGTCCTAAAGTGTAAAAATCGGTCGAGATCTCGATAATTTTGTCTAAAAATGTAAAAATCGGTCGAGATCTTGATAACTCTGTCCAAAACTGTAAAAATCAATCGAGGTTTAGATATAACTCTGTTCAAAACTTCTATATTTATTTATGAATTACTGATATAATACTTTCTCCGAAAATCATAATCTAAACAAAGCAATTAAAAAAGTCGATGGAATAAAATAATTATTGAAAGGAAATATGAAGATTTCTAAAGAAAAATCCCCTCTATATTTTTAAAATAATTTTTTTTTCTTCTTAAATCCCATGAGTGTCTTTTCAATATAAATCTACTTCAAATTCAATATTTATATTATCTGTATAATGAAATTTAAAATATCATTGCAGTACACTTCATTTTCATTCCGTCCTGCAGTTTTAAACTTATCATGCACTACAGCTATAGCCCGAGAATTTATACTTTTCTACGTTAGTATACTCTAAACTTTCAAGGTATTCATCTGAAGTTAAAGTTAAGGGGTATACCAATATAAGAAACGTTACGAAAAATCAACTTTAGGGGTAAAGGAGGAAGGAATGGGATTTTGGCGGGAGACATAAAAGAAGCTGCTGGAATAGAAAAGGGTCTCTCGAAATGGCGTGTATCGTAGAAGACAAGGCTGATGCAGTGCGTGTGCTGTTTAGTTTGTCTAAGAGGAGGGACGAGGGTGTAGGTAGGGGATTTGATGGGTCCAAGCTATATAGCTTCGCATCAGCCCACCCTATATATGTGGAGTTTTAGAACGGCGTCGGCGACACATCAGAGAGAGGTTTGTCAACAAAGGGCGAAATGGCGGTCCCCTCATTCCATCCCCAATTTCCTCCCATTTCCTATCGTATAGCACCCATGGCGGAGGGGCACCCAATCTCGAGTGCCCAACCGAGAAAGCTCAAAAACCGGCGGCGAAGAGAATAGACGGTCATAATCTTAGAAGGGGCCTATTTTCGTATAGAAAATATGGTTTTTTTATGAGGATTTTGCTGCATTTCCATGGTGGTAACGTATATTATAGACTCCTCGAAGCTTGAAGCTTCACAAGGACTATCCCAAAAGTCATTGTTACCTAAGACCGCTAAGAAAGGCTATGAGACTTTCTCGAAGTCTCTTAACTTAATCCAATCTAAAGTTGACATTAAGTGTATGGAAATTGCCATCGCTATATAGCTTCTTAAGAAATCGATAAGAATTTCCCCGTGTCTCCGAGCTCAATTTGGCTATATCAGAAGACCATAATGTATTAGGAAATGTTACTTTCTTCATAAGGTTTTAGAAATTCGCGTTTAACACGTGTCCTAAACATTTAATTGTTGGCTATCTTATACGTATACATCCCATACGAAGGTATCAACACCTGTCTATAATGAGATTAGGCTTAGCGACCTAGTCTTATACTAAAGAGAGAATGCAACCACACAAATATCCCAATATTTGTAAAGATATAATGCAGTTTAATAAATATGACGGGGCTGGAAAATATATACTTAAAGAGAGAATGCGTATTTGGATATAGGGAACATATGACATATATTATTAAGCTACATAACGCTGAACAAAATCGACTTTAAGCATTTAAGCGTTTACAATCGTAAGAATTCTGGCTTTTTCTATGAGCTTGACCATCTTGTTTTAGTTTATGGAATCGGGGGCGTACTTTCTTTGACTGGGTCTCGTACGTATATATTTTTAGTTGCCTGTTAAATTAAGTTAATCCTAGGCGGGCACTTTTCCCCTTCGCGAGTCTCTTCGTCTGACGGAAGTATTTTATTCCGGGGCAAAGCGTTCGAACGTACTTCCTCGAGCAAACAATGATTTTTACTCTCTTTTAGTGTATGGTAGAATAGCTTTAAGGGAAAGGGGGATTCGTAGGAGTGAGTTCAATACTCTGCAGTATGCTGTAATATTGTAATAATGTTGAATTATTGACCATGGTACATCAACGAAAAATTTAAGTTACGAAACACAATTCCCATGGTGTTTTAATAAAATACAAAGACATTAAAACTAGGGTTCGGATATTTCCATCTTTAAAACAATATAGAGGTTGTTTTTAGGAGACACCATCGACGTGTCATTTATATAAACAAACAAGGCTTACCATAAATTTTTTTTTAATCCATTGACCATTAGCTATAGACTTATGTGTAATATATATGTAGTTAAGCAAAGCAAACATCATGGCGCTAAAATATTTGTTTCAAATTATTTTAAAATTAAACGATTATTACAGTAGCCAGACGTTTTCTTTGCACTGCTGGTGAAACACTTTTACAGGGGCTTAATGAAAATTACACTAAAACGTTAGCCCCTATAAGTCTTCTTCCCAGTAAAATGAAATATTTTTTGGTGATTGGCTAAAACATTTATTAATATTATTATAAAACAATATAATAAAAATGTTTAACTCGTGACTACAATTAAGTTTGATACAATTAAGTTATTGATTAACATTAAATATTATTCGTACACTTAATATACCTAATTGAACTAATCTCGTATCGTGGATCTAAGCTTTATTTTGACGTAAATTTGTTTGCATAATTATAAATCCTTTATATAGGGCAAAGTATATACGAAGTATTAAATACAAAACCCTTTATAGATATTAAAATCAGCGCGCTGTTTAACGGTGTGGAAAATAAGTATATTATAAACGATATTTCCTTTTTTTTTTTTATTGTCATAAGCGAGGAAAAAAATTCTAGAAATTGGAGAGATGATCCCGAGAGAATTGATGAAAAAATTTCAATAAGTAGAAAGGATGAGGATTGAAGAGAGATCTTATGTTGAGGAGGAAGGGGGGCATCTGCTCATGCGCGATAAAAAGCGACAGATTGAAAACGAGAGATTTTATATATACACATTCGAATCTCTCTTCTCTCTCTCTCTCTCTCTCTCTTTCCCCGTTCTTCGTGTGGGCCTATATAGTTTTTTCGTCCACCTCCGTCGTTCGTCTCCTCTAGAGCCAAAGTTTGCTCTGGAGCCTTGGGTGCCACCAATTCACAATAGGAGAAACCCCTCCAAGCACTTTTCTATCCTCTCTGAGAGAACGTCATCGTAGATCCTATATATTCAATATGAATTAACGAAGGCTATTTTTTCTCTAAGAAGTTTAACATCGCGTATCAATCCGCCTCAACCTTGGACAACTTGTCAACTCTTATTGAACTATTATATATTGAGTCTCTATATCGAGTTTTTTCAATCCCTCGTGGGTATAGTGATATAGCGACGGAAATAGTCGGAAATTTCAGTATAACGTTTCCTTCTGAAGTTATGATTTCAATTGGTGAATTGTGGGACACAATTTTATGCCTCGTTTGTATTTGAGTTTTTAGTAGCTAAGCCTACCATGTTACTTACTTTTCTATATGGAAACCGTAAATTAAATGAGGTAGATTAGCGCAGAAGAAAGAAAAAAATAAAAAATAAATTTTTTATTTTATATACAATTTCATCAATTTTGTAAATTTTTAATTACTGATTTTTTTTTTTTCTTGGCTAACGTACCTCTTTTAATTTTCTACTCTAACCCTAATACTAGAAATATTATGGACCTTTTTAAACCATAAATTGATAGTTATAGTATCCTGTAGCTTTTACATACTGTTAACTAAGGATGGAAAGAACTATATGGTTCTCTTTTAGCTCCGCGGATGAAGTACACATACTATACTTTATTCCACCATGAATTGATAACACGTATAAAGCTACGCACCTTTTTATCTCCATACTTTATTTATTTAAAGATGAATGGTAAAATAGCTTCGTTTGAGCTGAGAAATTAAGATAATATAGATATAGTCATGGAAAAAACTTAGTACCAGTTTAGATTACAGTCCTTACGGTTCTTGGTTACCATTTATATCCAATCAAATTATAAATCATGTAGGTTTAAGCCTCGTTGAAATCTGAACTTGATTCTGATATAATATATAAAGAGAACTGAAAAAGGATAAAAAAAAAAAAAAAAAAAAAAAAAAAAAAAAAAATACCCTTCATCCGATGGATTTTCCACCACTTTTTTTGTAGGGATCAGTCTGTTGTTTCGTGGTTTTTATTATCCGATCCGTTTTATTTTCTTCAATCCCTAGGGGAATTTCTTTTTTCTAATACAAAGAAATAAACGCCTCGTTGTTTTGGAATAGAAATGGGTGGGCTGTATTTTATACCATATCTATTTCGATTATAGTCTTTAGAAATTGAGAAATATGGGATTTAAGACACTTGTGTGTATAAAGACACTGTAGATCATACCCGAAAATGTCTTGACCAGTATTTGTAATAATAATTTATATATTATAGATTAATCGAGGTATGCGTACTAATTTGTCTATTGTCCAAATATTAATGATTTCCAATTTTAAATATATTTACAAAGAAACATTACCTTCTCTTTCCAATATTTTTAACAAAAGCTAACGGTACAAGAGTGGGTTTCAAGATATTATACCAAGATTAAATACGCCGATTTATAAACATAAAATTATTAGAAAATGTATACTTAATAATATTTTTAATCCTATATAATTTATATATATATTTATGTTTTAAGTTAGAATAAAATAAAAATTTGCGTGTAGTCCCAACTCGAGATGAAAATGAACCTTTAAACCAGGCCAAATTCTAAACGATATATATTTTTATATTAAAACCAACGTACGCATGAATGTGCTATTTTTTATTTCATTAGCTATAAGATCTACAGAAATTGTATAAATTTTGTGTAAGTTTCGTTAGTAATATAATTTAGATTTTCTACATATATGTGGCACAGAATGTTAAACTAAAAATCAAAGAACCAAAAACTATATGTTTTATGCAATATTAATTGAAATATATAGTATTTAATCGAATCTTTCGGTGTTTTCGTATATAAATACAATTTTCACGTTGTATTATCTATGAAATTTACTCGCGTAATAATCCCTGATACATGTACATCTATTCTTAATATCAGTGATAGCGAACGTACGCGGGGTTGAATTTTCTACGCTTGCCAGATGGCCAATATTCCGATATGTAATTTTTAGATATTTCCTAACGTTAACTCTCGAAACACGTTCGATAATACTTGAAAAACTCGAAGGAGAAAGGGAGATTGAGGCTGACTAAAATGGACTCCCGTTCAAGTACCTTAGCCGCTTCTACTTACCTCCGACGTCGCGCAGGGGGGCCTAACCTCTTCAAATCAATTTTTTAGCGAAAAATTTGATACCCGAAGGACGCTACTATATACTTATTAATTTTTTTTTGCGCACTTTAGGGCAATCATTTTGAATATTCAATAGAGGTGTTAAAGCCGAAGGAAATAAAAATGTCGTGACTAGTCGACCAAGGTTCAAAAGGGCTATGCGCTAAAAGATTTTAGCTTTTCTAACTAATTATATTTTAATTGACACGCGTGATTTTAATTACGCAATAGATTACTTTGGTCTGAATGATTTTCATAATGCCCACAATAGATATTTTAAAACCATAACTAATCGATATTGCTAAGCCTAATATTTTCCATTTTATATTGTTTTGACACTGATAAGAAATAGAAACTTTCTGAAAAGGTTTAAGACCAAGAGGTTGAATACTCCTAGCTGGAGTGTCAATATTAATTTATAAAGATTAATAACAAAACCTGGTGTTCATTCATAAGCGTCCTCTAACGGCAAACCACGTGCACGTCTGCCTATTCTTTATCAATAGAAGTCCTGGTTTTGTTATACGTGTCCATGTTGTAAGAGTCTTAAATATCACTTCACCTAATTGGTGTACAAACCTGCAACTTTGACTACACTTACGAGTATGATTTAAGCATTACCAAAAACTATAATCAGTAACGTAATCGCGTAATTGGTCTGCAGATTTTACGGAAATAGGTAATTTGTATGGTAACATATTTCAAAGAGTGACTGTAAATCTTCAACCAAAAGTCATCCATATAGAATATAAACTCGAAGAAATCATTTCGTAGGGCCATATTTTGAACTCCAGTAACCTTGCGCGATTGATGGTCGACCACCCAAAAGTTGAAAAGGTCAACATACCCTTTTCGAGATTGTTTTCTCAATCTATATAACGCCGTTTGTGTTTAGTTTTCTATTTTGGGAAGTTCCAAAAGCGATACGTAGGAAAGGTTTAGACGAAAGATCAGTCTGCTCGGGTTTGCCGTTTACCGCAAAATCCTAAAAACACACAAACCACGGGATTTGGACAACGCGCTTCGTCTTTTTCTGATAGTTTTTCTTCTCCACATTCGTCTCCCGGTTTTTTTCGCTCTTTCGAAGGTTTTTAGGTTTTAGGCCTATCTATAGAAGGTTGCTTCGCTCGCGGGGTTCGATCCCCGGACATCACGGCCCTTGTATATTGGTTTGACGCGAATTGTACTTTGTATACGGATGAGTGTTTTTGGGGAGCCTCAGTTTTCTTTTATGGCGCTAAGTGGCCGACGAGAAAATGGCCACCTGGAATGTATTCGTTGATGCCTCTCCCTTCTTTAAGCGACTATACTATAGTATTATAAGCTATAGGTTAGATCCCCGAATGCGCCGTGGTGGTGGATTTTATCCCACGCAGCCTCTTGAAAAAATCTCCCCTTCCATTTCGGCTAAATCGGTCTTCTTTCCGATCTTCCATCATGCGAGGACACGTACCATATTCAAGTAGACATCCTGCATGCATCAGGCGAGGAAATATCGAAGGAATGTTCGGATCTTCATCGCAAAGTTTATCGTTTGGTCTAAAATGAGAACGATAATGAAATGTGCAAAATAGTTTCCTTTGACATACGTTCATGATGGACAGTTTACAAAATGACCGAAGCTGAGACTGTTTGATGTGCTTAATTTTAGATCTTAATAGGGACCACATATTCCTGGTCAGTTACTGTTTAACTTCAACTTGTTGCCACGTTAAACTCCACATAACTCGAACTTAATTTGTGTATTGTACACGAGTTGTGTTAATTAAGACTGTTTGCAATTATATTTAAAGTATGGAATAGTTATACTCATGTCCAAGCTCAGAATTGGTACAGTTTGCTTTCTTATCCTATGATTAACATCGTTCATCAATCCCCTTTACGGCCTGCAACTCTCTTAATTGAACAGAACTATGTTTTGAATCATTGCGTATATTGTAAAAGATCGGAATAACATACAGGATCATTAAAAGTTTGACCCTCACATACACTTGGGAAAATCTGGATTCTCAAGCATGCCCGCTCTCGTATCAAGCTCGACTTGTGGATACGAGATATTCCATTATGCTTCTCATATAATCGTGAAAAATTTTCAAAGAGAGCACCCGGGATTAAAAGATTAATTCCATCAGGCGTTATCGCCTGGGCGGGCATAAGCTATGACGCTAATAACGCGCAATGACAAAAGACTCCCGATATTTTATGCAAATTTTACAACCGAAAGTTTCCCTCGCTGTATATAGCATCATGCACCTTTCAGTCTTTTGCTCTTGATATCCGCACCACCCCTGCTATAAAGTCGAGCTATATGTTTAGCGTCGTATATTCAAGCACGCAGGGATGACACGATAAATCATGAGACTAGATCGGTCCTTATCCGTTTTATATTCATAGCCAGTATTACGCTCTCCCTCGAATAAAGGAGAAAGGATAATATTTTAAAAGTCTCCCTCTCTCTCTCTCTCTTTGGCTCTCTATTGTGTCTTTGACGTTATTCGTACGTTACTCTTTGGATATATAAACCCCTAAGTGGGAAAACAGGAGCGGAATTCCGAATTTCGTCTCGAAAACTCCGTATATATTTCGCCTGTCGCTCATATATTCTAGAACTCTTTCAAGATTTTACTGACACGGGCAATGTCTCAAAGGGCAATCGATCGCTAAATATCGTGAAACTTTCGGGAATTGTAATGAACTTAATTAAACCATTAATTATACTAAATTAAATATTCATTACAATAAATATACGAATAAGGAACTATACGTCCACAGGCTTTTTAAACCAATAGATTGAAAGGTATCGTATATAAAGAAACTTTGTGTAAAGTGTGCGACACGCTTGAGGCTCTCCGGAAAATTCTTTTTAACGGAAAATGGGGCTAAAATAGGGTTTAAATATTTAAATTTGCTTGTTGATCGTCAAATTATCTATCTCGAGTTTGTTCCCGCGGGGATTATACGGTATCGACTTTGTTGATGTCCTTGCCAAATCAAATGTTTTCCTATCCTAAACGATTTTATTTAAAAACTTAAATATACGCGGGCCGGTGAGTGTTTAATCGGAACGAAGTTCTTCCACTTCAAAATAACAAATTTTTAATTCGCTTTCGCACTTTAAATTTCAAGATGTTTACGAATTTTGAACTTTATTTATATTCATTAATTCATTAATATTAATTTGTAAACAAAATACAAGAGATTTGAATGAAGATATACTTGACAGTTTTGTCAATGGTTAATTTTTTTGGTTAACGGCCTGTTTACTTACGGGGAGAGTTGTCAGAACGGTTGAAGGAGGCAAATTTTTTACTAAATTCTCAACATTAAATGGAAAAAAAGGTAGTCAGACAACTCCAATAGTATACTTAATTAAAGTGATGCTCTCACATATTCTCATGGGTAAAAATTAATACTTATCTTAAAATATTGATCTGTTTTAGATTTGATAAAAATTAGTTAGTTTCTTTAAAAGTAAATTTAATTTTGGGAATTGTTATTGGAAATTAAATTAAATTTTGGAAAATGTTATTGGAAATTAAATTTACTTTTGGAATATTTTAATGAAATTAAATTTAATTTTGGTTTATGTTATTGAAATTTAATTAAATTTGGTTTATATTATTGAAATTAAATTTAATTTAGGATATGTTTATGAAATTAAATTTAATTTAGGATATGTTTATGAAATTAAATTTAATTTAGGATATGGTTATGAAATTAAATTTAATGTAGGATATGGTTATGAAATTAAATTTAATTTAGGATATGGTTATGAATTTAAATTTAAATTTTGAAATATAATAATGAATTTAAATTTAAATTTTGAAATATAATAATGAATTTAAATTTAAATTTTGAAATATAATAATGAATTTAAATTTAAATTTTGAAATATAATAATGAATTTAAATTTAAATTTTGAAATATAATAATGAATTTAAATTTAAATTTTGAAATATAATAATGAATTTAAATTTAAATTTTGAAATATAATAATGAATTTAAATTTAAATTTTGGGATATAATAATGAAATGAAATTGAATTCTTTTCAAAAACATTAATTCAAATAACATAAAATGTTTTCTTCGCTCTAATATAATCCGCGAATCTCTATGCAAAGCCTGATGGGATATTATTAATACGGTACACGACGAATAATTCAAATTGCATTGCAGCCCTAAATCCGTTTTCGGAGAAATATTCTAAATTATGCGCCAACTAAATTCTCTATACGTTTAGGCGAACAAATAGACGAGAGGAATGTGGAATTGATGGGGTGGAGGGGGTTATATAGAGTCCTAGTACTTTGAAGGGTTATCTTATATACGAATGTATACCTATTTCCCCTCATCCCGAAAGGTAAAGCAAATATTCCCAATTTATTAGCCGTCTATATATTTCCTCTATTCGTATAGTTCGCAACGCAACGGTTGTTTAGCAATTCGAATCGAAACTGCATAGGGAACTATTTATCCGAAAATCTAGAGCGCGCTCGGGTGCCTTCATCATGAATTATTAACTATTCGGAGTTAATATAGTTATAGTCCACGCAAAGAAAATAAAAATGGTGATATTTTCTCTGGTCCACGGATGAAATAATATTAAGGGAGAGGGATCTAGCAAGAAATGGAGTGAAAAAATATAAATTATATTTTTGGAGATGCAAAAAAACAATTTCGCATTTGTCGTCCCTATTTCACCACGTTTGGCTCTCTTCTTTCTTCCGTGGACCATCTATTTTTAAAACAATACATGAGGTAATCATTTTTACGTGTTTTAGTTTATGGTGTTTATCAGCTTCCTCTCGAAAGAAATTGTGACAGCATTATATCTAAAATAAAAAAATCCAACTATAGTTACATTCACATCAGCAACTTTGAAATCGTTAAAATTTACTTTTCAAGCAAATAATTCCATTCTTTGACAAATGATCTTTACAGTTGACCTTGAAATTTTCAATTTTGACCTTTCCAAAACGGTTTCAAAATCTCTAATGTGAACACGGCTATTTCTTCTTATCTGTGACGTTAATTATACCTACTGAAAACTCAAAATACAAAATGATATACCCCGTTCCTTCTCGTTGAATCTTTGATGAAGGTTATTTTTTAAAAGATATATTCGTGAACTTGTGACGGCACTTGGAATTTTCAGTTAGACGAGGTGGAAAATGTCGGGACCCGGTTTGGGCTCCGAGCTCTACACTATATCGTGTGTATATTAAGGCTATAGGTTGGTTTATTTATGAAGCGTAATAAATGCGCAATACATAAATGATGAGGGCTGTATTATAGAATCGACTGAGAGCCTTTAATAAGTCGTTTAATAATCATCGAGAATGATTTGGGCGAATTGAGTAAACTTTGTTAAGATCGTTTCTCGGCAGAGTCGGCGCTACACGAAGCTTGTTCGGTTCCTTATTTGCTAACGACAAACACTAAAATACTCAAGACTTCTATAGTAATTCTCTCTCTCTCTTTCTCTCTAAAGCCGCATTAAGGTCGTTATGGGATACGAGGATTGGTCGGTGCGTTGAAGGTATACGTATGCCGACGATTGAAGGGTATACGCGTTGATATTGGAAGAGGAGAAATATTTAAAGATTGAATTTTGAAAAGATGGTCGAGGACCGATATCGGTTACCGCAAATATACCCAAGATTTCCTTCCTTGTCGATCGCGCGAGCGATACCAGAGTCGACAAATATTTATTGAGATGAACCGAAATCAATTTGTCGTTTTTAAAGTGAGGCAGCAATCATTTTTTTTTTTTTTTTTTTTCGAGGGCCTATGCTATTATAAAACCATTTTTACACCTCTGGACTAACGCGTTTTAGAGAAACTTCAAAATTAAAAAGCCAATAATATACTTATTTATTTTACTATGCCTATTATGTCGTATAGTTTTGTTTAAGAAAGTAATTAACTATAATTGTCATAGAAATGTAGGACTAAGTTCTTTCACGAAAAAGACCGCCCGAAAGTTTTGGATTTAAAACATTTCGAAGATGGCGATTATAAAATATTTATTTTTGTTGTTATGGAAGTTTTTCTATGGCATATTGTTTTTTAACGACATTACCGAAAATGCTGCTCAAATTCCATTTGGATCGAGCTGACAGCTTATATGTTACTGTATTTCAATAGGTGCCTTAGCTTTCGATGCATTGCCAGACACGATTCTTGTACGGAAGTAATATAGGCTGCTTTCGAATCGTCTGGCTTATAAAGGCTTTTTCCTTCTATATATTTCGCTGAATCCATCCTCATTAGTCGTAAAAATATTACATATTTCACCACTGCTTTTTAGGGCTCTTATTTCGATTTTTTTTTTTTTTTTTTTTAATTGTTAACAGGTGACCTGTCGTTACTTTTTGAACCTATAACCATCCAGGGAAGGCATTGTTGTTTAGAATTCGCAGGTGCCGTTATACGTTGGACCTGAATGCGTATACATTCTGTTCGTGGTATTATAAAAATAGTTTAGGCCTAACTTCAATGGATGCATGGGGACATAAACACGAGTGTCTCGCGCGCTCCCGTCTTGTACAATTGCCATTTTACTGTATTGTACTTTCGTCAGATCCAGTTATAAAGAGAAGAATGTATAATAAAATCTTGATAAAAGAAACCAACCTTTTTTGGAAGGAATATATTGTAGGCGAACAATAAATTTGAAATACCTAGCCCATGGACCGAAAAAAAGCTTTTCCCCCTAACATTTTCTATACATCTTGACACTGTAGTGTCCCGTGTACCATATATACCGCGATTTGCTCGCAAAACCCAAACAACTGCGAAAGAGATGGAGAAAAGTGAAAAGGTGTAGGTGGGCATTGAATCAAACCACACGTGCGTCTAATGTATAGAGCTGTAGGAAATGTAGGATAAAAAGATTGAGATCAGGTGTTAAAATGAGTTTTATAATTCCGATTTACGATTTCTCGATTTTTGCTAAGGATGCGTGTTCGCACTAGAAAATCTAAAATCCCACCTGTGAGTGACCCAAAATTATTTTCACGGTTGGTTTCATTTGCTATATCCATGGGCTAATAAATAAATTATCATTTAATAATTCACTTATAATCACTAATATTTTCTTAAAATTCAAATATATTTTTCTGTCTACTGCTATATTTAAAATGAATGAAATTAATTTAGATAATTAGTAATAATAATATTTATTTCACAAATTAAATTGCAGGCTAGAGGAAAGCCTATTCAATTGTGGCCAACGGACCACCTAGCGAAATAACATTAAAATACATAAGAATTAGTGAAAGAATTAATAAATGTATTTATAATATAAGGAGTTATCTAGTCCGAAATTTTAAGTTGTCTGTATATATATATATATTGGAAATGTATTGCAAATTTTAATCCCACGATATTCGTATATCTATTTAAATATATCCCCTAAACCCCAAAAACTAATTTAAAATCGGGGTCACTCGCTTATCGTTTATAATAGGTATTCACCGGGGCTATGAAACACATATTTATTTCGTGGGAATAACTGGAATTTGATCGTAACACGCTAAGGGGTGACATATTCCGTCATTCGTGCAGGATGACGGACAATAATAATCGTAGACCCCCCTAATTCCCCCTACAATAATTGCGGGCGATAATTTTTTCCTACAGGTGATACCACGCAGTTGATACGAAGTTATACAGACACGTGCCTTCGTGCGCCCGTGCTTCCCGCACCTTACAAACTATAACGCGTTATAAATCCCCCATTTTAACACTACTTAAAAGTGACGCTGATGAAAATTTGCATTTTGCCCCATAGGATTCTAATTTAGATTATAACTATTAAAGATAGTCTTATGCTTAGCACTACTGGACTGGTAAATATACTATGATTTAGGCTTAGCAATACTGGTAAATATACTATGATTTAGGCTTAGCAATACTGGTAAATATACTATGATTTAGGCTTAGCAATACTGGTAAATATACTATGATTTAGGCTTAGCAATCCTGGTAAACATACTATTATTTAGGCTTAGCAATACTGGTAAATATACTATGATTTAGGCTTAGCAATATTGGTAAATATACTATGATTTAGGCTTAGCAATATTGGTAAATATACTATGATTTAAGCTTGCCACTTTTGGAAAATTTAACAAAGTTTTTTTAGTCTTGGTAATTTTACCAAATATAATTTATATAGGCTTAACAAAATTTAAATTAAATGTAAATATGATTTAGGCTTAAGATTCCTGTAAAAATGGAATGATTTAGGCTTAAGATTCCTGTAAAAATGGAATGATTTAGGCTTAAGATTCCTGTAAAAATGGAATGATTTAGGCTTGAGATTCCTGTAAAAATGGAATGATTTAGGCTTAGAATTCTTGTAAAAATGAAATGATTTATTCTCATAAATTATTTGTTTTTAGAATAAACGTATTTGGTAATGGATTTATTAATATGCATCTTATTTTCATAATAAAAATACACTTTGTAGCAAAAAAAGTGGCTTATTTATAACGGAACGGTCGTGTGTAAACTTTGTTGCCTATTTCGTTTCTGGAAATACTAATAAGTTGCTGAATCATTGCCGTAAATTGCTCTTCCCTGACGAGCTACGAAACCATTCTGAGCAACAACGGAAAATAAATAAAAGGCGTTTTTAAGCGTGGCGTATACATATATATATTGGGGTAAAGGAAAGAGGCTCGTGCAAGGATACAGAAAGGAGCTAGCCGAGACTTCACGCATTGCTTAGTATTTACTCAATAGCTCCGCGAGCCAAGTCCTAACTCTAGGCCTAGTTTCTCTCTTATTTGAGATCTCTCTCTCTTTCCCGGAATAATTTGTATGTTTAGTCTCGTCAGCTCTCTTCTCTGCAACGCGTATTTACCCAAAAACGAGGAGAAAAATCCTTAGAACAAACTTTTTAGAGGCTGATTCCTTTAGTAGAAATTTCCCCCTCCCTGGTTTTTGTGTTTACTGCCCGCCTGCCCTCTTCAATGTGTACTTCATCGTTGGGCAAATTGTTTTATTATTTAATGTTGGACGACGTCAAAACTGTTGTTACAATAAAATATAGACAAACGAAACGAAGGGGTATAGGGAGAGACCCGGCTAGAGAAGCTTTTGAGTAAATATTAACTGTATGGCAATGGACGCTCGACAGACGACGATGCTCTCCTTTTCCCTGCACTTTTTTTCTACTAAACGTCTCAAAAAAAAAAAAAAAAAAAAAAAAAAAGATAGAGAAGAGGGATTTACTTTTAATGCACTTAAACGAATTAACTAGACTGTCTTGATTGTTTGGCACAGATTTTTATATTAGGAAAGTTTAGCTGGATTTATAAAAAGTTTTGTTTATTCTCTTGGGGAAGAGGAAATTGAAGTGGCGTAATTACTTTGGCAATTATTATTTTTACATTACTTTAAGTGCAAGTTTACAATAGACTCTATTAAATCACGAAAAAAATGTATTTGCTTATAAGGACATTTATTGTAACATTTCTTTTAATTTTAAATAATCAAGATAAAAATTCACAAGTAATGAAATGCTGGAACATATATGGGTTGATGCAGAAGCGGATAAAACCCTCATTTGAAGTCTATTACACCCGCGTCTTGTCTACCCCTCTCTGTATGGGTTAGTTTCAAAAAGCACGATTCGTACGCCTCCTAACGATAGATATTTTCGGAGCGGGAGTTCGTCGAGCGAATATCTCTAGCAGCCTTGGAGTTCGTCAAAAATACGTCGTCGTTTGTGGAGAGAGAGAATTTCCAATTTTCCGTAGACAGGGGGGTATGAAGTACGACCCCTCCGATCTCGTAAAATTGTGAATTTTACCCATACAGAGAGGAGCGCTATATGGAACATTAGAGTAGTAGACTTCAAAGGAGGCTTTCATCGGCTTCTGGTTGATGGCATGATAATGTATCTTAATAGAATATACGAAATATATTTATTAGTTACTATAATTTTAACTTTATAGCGTCACATATGATAGTTAATATTTTTACATTGAAATTATACTAAGAAAATATATAATTCATATTATTTTTATTAGCATTTTTAAGTCTAAATCATTTTATTTTTACTATCATTTTTAACCCTAATTCATATTATATTTACTACTATTTTTAAGCCTAATTCGTATTATTTTATTAGCTTTTTTAAGCCTAATTCATATTATATTTACCAGAATTCTGAATCAAATCATATTTACAGAAATTTTCCAAATACAATACTGTACAACAAAATTACATTTACCGAAATTTTCAATATACAACCAAATTACTTTTGATACAACTTAAATTTCCAATAATTATTTATAACCTATATATACCTTTCGAATATATTCTACCAAATTAACTTAAATTACATAGTGCCTATAGAAAAATGCTTTGGTCACGTGATAAAGCTTTCAAAACTGGCATAATTTATCATACATATGATTTATACCATGCATCGTATTTATCAGAACATATATAAAACCAGCAATCGCTTGACCCTGGAGTACACCAGGATCTATTACCCCCTAGTTTAATACGCCAGTAGGGGGTATATGTAGTATAAAATGTTAGATCCGCGTGTATGTTATGATTATGAATATATAGCCCTAACTGTAGAAACACTCGCCCACTATTCATCTAGATAATACAAAAAAATATTAAAAAAAAAAACTAGCGACACTCCAAAAATATTAGTACTATAAACGAGTATGGCACCCACAATTCCCCGTGAACTATCTATTCTATAGTATATTGTTGTCTATTTTCGGCTCCCACGCTCCTAGTAGGCCTATATTGTGTGTTCCCGGACTCTCAATGAGAGCTAGAGAGAGAGAAAGTGAAGGGCCTTGTGCCGGACGCGTGCCGTGGCTGGCGGGAATGAATTTCTGTCCTCTCGTTCGGTCGCTATAGCCATCAGCAACGGTGCGTGCAATTTTATCCACAATATTAAAGCCCTGCAGAAATATTAAAGAGCAAGTGTTTGTTGTTAAAAATCTGGTTTTTAAGTCTAATACTATAATCTTTAAAGGGAGTATACAACCTAACAACTGATTCCTAATCGTTTAAATAGGCCAGTAAAAATTTTTTACAAACTAATATTAAACTATAATTAAATTTAAAACTTGCCCGAAAAATAGGCTTAGCTGGATTCACGGAGATCTTGAATTTCTTCGCATTAATGGGTCAGCGACCAATCGAATGTTATTGATAGTCTCATAGACATCTCGCATTAACTACGGGCCTTTGCTCATTGGTAGATGACCCTTCAATGCGAAGAAATTCAGGATATCCTTGAATCTAGCTAGCCCTATTTCCCGATAAGTTTTAAATTTATTTCAAGTTTAATATTTGTTTGTAAAAAAATTCTAGTGGATTAGTCCTATTTTGTATTACAGAAGTTGATTAGGCCTACATTGATTTAAGGGCAATCAATACGTGGACTGTAATATTTAAGGTTTTAGAATTGTACATGTCGAAATATGATCAGTTTTGAATCTGGAAATAATCATAGCTATCATATTCGTAAAACGTCCCCGGCGCCCATTTCATCTTTGGGGAGCACAAATTAAGTGGCTTTATAGCCACTAAACAGTGCTCATCCAGCCTTCACCCACCCCCTGTTCGGCTTTTGGGCTTGTATAATTTTTTCTTTCCCAAAATGGAAGCTTAGAAATCCCCCTACCTATAGACCTATATTATAATTTAAATTCAATTTACATTTTTCTTGATGTTTTTCATGATATCAGACTCGCCCTTTAAAAGAAAATAGAGTATTGTATATTCTAGAGGGGTAGCTTGCTTTATATATATATATATTTTCAACCTGCTCCGGCCGGGCGACACGTGCAACAAATGGTTTGGTTATAATTCCGAGTAGCGCACCTGTCCATCCATTTCTTTTCCATATACACATTAATACGCGAGTTTTATTATAGAAGGTCGCCTAACTTTCAAGTTTATTCTATATATTTCTCTTTTTTTTCCCCTCTCTGTTCTCTCTATCGTAGTTTTTGCGATACTCTACAACAATATGCGACTGTGACGCATTGAGATGGAAGAGATTATATATTCAAGGGAAAGAAAAATTATATAGGTATACGTTTATGTTTTAACCTGACATGAACTTTATATTATAAATATATATTCGTTTTGTGTACGAGGTTAACAATATCCTGCAATTGTGTTTTTTTTCCTCCCTCTCTCCTTTTTTATTAGTTTAATATGAAAATCTCGGAACTTCCGTTCGATTAATTTACGGTTCCGGTTCCGGTTTTAATTTGGATGGGAAAGAGGTATTAATGTAGTTAACCCTATGGCTTCCGTCAATTACGGAGAAATTGCCGGCTGTTTTAACCAATCAGTGGTTGCATATCTTTAAAACTGCAGGGCTATAACTAAGTTGCTTTGAGTGTGGGACATGGCAGCGTATTTTTTAAAGGGAGAATGCTACCTAAGAACAAGTGATTTTATTTATCGTTTAAATAGGTCTAATCCACTCATAAATGAGAAGAAACTAATTTATTTCTAGTTTAATATTTGTTTGTAAATTTTTATACTGAATGATTAGGCCGAGGGGGCAGACACTCGCGAACTCGCGTACTCTTTGCACTATCAAAGCTGAACTCAGAGTTCATAAGAGTTCGAACTCGATGCACTGTCAAAGCTGAACTCAGGTGTACAGCGAATTCAAGAGTGTCTGACCCCTCGGATTAGATAAGGATAAACGATAAGGAATCGATAAAAAATAACTCGTTGTTAGGATGTATTCTCCCTTTAATCCGAGTTTTGTGTGGATTAGTTTATTATAATATTAACCTAAGCCATTCATTTCACTATATTTTCATAATTAATGTTCAAATAAGGTAGTAGCTTAGTTAATTAAAATGACCGAATTTCAGCTTTATATTAATTATATTATAGTGCTGAAGAGTTAAATTTAATTAAATTTTAAATAAACATTAAATGTATTATTATTATAATATAAATATCGACCGACAGACATTGTTACATTAAAATTTTAATTTTTTTATTTTTACTAATTTTTTAATAATAAAAAATATCGGTTGGCGGTTATTTTAAACTTTTATTTTATAAATTAAATTATAATTATTATAATTATTATAATTATAATACTGTATGTTAAGAAAGGAAACGATTTTCTCAAGTGCACAAGAGTTGGTTGTTTATTTAGCTAATTAAAATAAATACAACTTTTTAAACATTTAAGATATTTAAAATAGTGAAGGGACCCAACTAGTTTCGGTAACATAAGCGTACCCTCATCAGGGGTATTGTCGAACTCAATGTTGCGCAAATCGCTAGAACAAACTCCTAATATAATTATAATAATTATTATAATTATTATAATTATAAATTAATTATAACCGTCATGATGTTTTCGTCTTTTAATTACTAATAACTTTGGCAAGTCATAATCGTCTAATTGATATCGCGATATTTTTTAATAATTTGTTTTATATTATTTAAAAAAGGGCGAAATTATTTCATTTCAGAAAGTTGTCGACTGGGAAAATACGTTTACATGTATGTAAACTTACTTCATCAAAGATTCGAAGGACAACAAACATTTTTAGTACAAAATGTTCAGTACTACAATTTATCCGAGTTTCAACACAATATTCAATAATTTCCAAAGTTGTAAGTTTAAAATTTCAATTATGTTTTAAGATAATGATTTGGATTTATGAATGGACATGTACTCAAATTGTGCATTGAGAAATATGTGGAATTTAAACTACTTATAGCACGTTAGTTTTAAATCATTAACTCCTTGTAATCCAGGATACTATATTTGCTTTTCCTAAACACAAATATAGCGAAACGCTTAACGTACATTCCTTACATACCTGAGACATTATATTTCATTTGAGAAATGGGAAAAAAATTAACGATATAAAAGTTTTAAGTTTTGTCTCGAGTTTTGTTTAAAAATGATATCCCGCTATAAATTTTTATGAAAGAAAGATATAAACGTAAAAGCTGGCTTTCTCGTTAGAGCCCCCTTATATCGAGTCACGTGGTTTTTATTCCTTGACTGTCCGTCCTCGCGGTGAGAGCTGGAAACCTGGTGGAAAAGACTCCACCCTCTTTTGGATGAGGGGAATGTCCGTCGCTAGCCAATCTTATCCAATGGAGAAAGCGGAAACCGCCTCTTCCCAATCCTTCCCATTTCCGCCCTCCCAATTCCCCCCTTTTCTCTGTTACGGCTTCTTTACTATTCAATCCCCCCTATTTCATATATTACTACAACACCCTACTCTTTTCCCTTCCAATTTCGGCCATCTATTTTCCACATGTACGAATCTATAAGTATGTAGAAATTTTGAATTCTCTCTCTCTCTCTCTCTCTAGTGTATAGTTCGCCTCAGTAGCAAAATTCTGCGCGTATCAGTCTATGCAGCCTACCATCTTTACCAAAGAACAAGTCTCGACAAAAAAACAGTTACCTTACCTAACAAAGATATTAAAGACCTAGACATTCACGCTTGACGGAAAATAATTACTTAATATTGAAAGACCAGTTGTAAGGAAACTTCAAAATAATTCGCAACCAAGGCTTAGCCTGCCATTACAATTTTTTTGTAGGAAATTAATGATTTCACGAAGAATTTAAAAGCCATTGTGGTGAGTTTAATACCCCAATTTGATATGTAAATTTTTTTAATGGATGAAACTAGAGTGTTTTGATCTTATAACGATATAAATGTTTATCTGAAAAACAATTTTTTCGTATATCTTCGAGGTTTTTCAAATTATATTTTGAAGATCTATAGGTCCTTTTTTATCTGTATATCTACATATGTTTTCTAATATCTGATTAGCACGCTACGAGTTTATTTCCCATCCTTCCGCGCTGATCAATATCTGCTCGTTCTAAAATTAAAACAATAGCGCGATCTAATTGGATGCGCCTTCCGATGATCAGCCCCTTGCACGTCGTAAATATATTTTAAGAGACTTGACCCTTAAAATACATTCGAAGGGACCCTAGATACACGGCGTGGAGCTCTAATAGTGAAATTGTCTAGAACTGCAGTTCTCCGCGCTGTTTCTAGAGGGCTTCGGGGAAAGACCACAAAATTCGCGACGAGAGTCGAACGGAGGTTGATGAAGGGGGATTTTGACTCTAGGCGGATCTTTAACTAAGATTAATATTATTGCTTCCTCCTAGGAGAACACTCGTAGAGGCTATAGATTGGATTTAAACAAACCTCTTTTCCCTCCTTACCCCCTTTTTGATTGTTTACCGCTATGTCGAGTACCGATTTTATAGGGAACTATAACATCCACCCCCCTCTTCATCCAGCGAATGCCACTGATGTTCGGAAAATATCATTTTCCCAAAGGCTTAAACGAAGATACACTTTCGAGGCAATTCGAGCTTGATCGAGGAGGAGTTTAATTTTACCAAACTCTTAATTAATCGGGAATTTATGGGTATAAATATCATTAATTTTAATAAACGGATGTCTGGATCCTCGGGGGTTTTTCCAAAATTTATGCTAGCTTATTTTATTGACGCTCGTTATATAAAATTGTTTGATCATCTAATATATTTAAATAAATTTTAAATTGTTTTTATTTTAGTGAATGATTTTATTCGGTTTCTTTCCTGGTTGTTTAATATTTAAATGTCACAATTTTCCAGAGTTTACTGAAACATTTACGGTACATTAAATATTATCTAATTCAAAAGTCAAACCAAAGCGCGTGTCATGTATAGAAAGAGATATTTAAAATTTTGAAATTAATATTTCAATGCTTTGGATTAATATATTACGCATTTTAAATTAATTCAATGTTTATATAATGGAATTTTTGTTTTAATGGTAAGCTTAGGCCCCTGTATCAAATGAGACCGAGGCCCAGGGTAATTTTCTCCCTGCCTTGAAGTAAACTATTGGGAGTGTGCTCTTACAATTGTGTAATGAGCGATACAAGGGCGCCAAAAAAAGAGCATTTTCTAATTTTGGGTACCTCCGAAAGGGGCCTTTGGCATTTAGCTCTAAAATTTGCTCCTTCAAAATTTAGCTTTGATTGTACAATTTTTTTGTCAACGTCGTCTGCTAAGCTAGAAAAGAAAGCGACTTTAAAGGGGTTTTAAAAATCGTAGATAGTCACTTTAAAAGGGTAAGCTGGATCTTATTCATGACAAGAATCCAATGAAATATGTACCCAAGAACTTGGGGTTATATTCAAATGAAATACCATAGTGCGCTTTTTACGGCAATAAAAAAAGCAGACGTAATTTGGATACATATTGTATGCAAAGACGGTACCAACGCCAAATTCTGTATCCACACGTCTTAGAAAGTAGACAAGGCTTAACCACTTAGTGTTAATTGAATAACCGATAAACAACTTCGCTTTAACCCCAGAAATATGATCTATTACACTATAAGAATATGTGGCCAACTTTGTGTTAAATTTCGTGACGTGGTATACTTTATCGAAGATCCCCTGGCCTGAATCTGGAAAGGAGTTCACTTTATATATATATAAAAAAAAAAAGATCACACGCGATATCATAAATTGACACAAAAGTTTCAGGCCAGGGTTTTTGGCGTCTCCTTCCCCCTCTCTGTTATATACTTCAGTATAATCGGTGGTGGACAATTTTTGCCCTTCAAAGTTGATTTCGTACGAGAAGGCGGGACTGTATAGCTTCGGAGAATTTAAACGAGATGTTAGCGTGCTCCTCTTCTAGCTTTCCTAGCGTGCTTTATTTCTTCCCCTTCTCTTATAAACGAGGATTAAAGAATAAAATCAAAATTACTTTTATATACGTTACATTTAACGATTGTGAAAATAAACATTCAATCTAGAAATTGTGTATTATAAAGTTTCAAAAAGCACTTCATTCGCTATACCAAAAAAAAAAAAAAAAAAAAAAAATGTAATAACAGACCATTAAATAAAGGATTAAATGGATAGTTGGATTGGTTAGCCCTATAGCCATATTACTTTTAAAATACTGTACCAAAATAGGCTTTAAAGGACAAATGAAAGCTGAAGAAACATATTTTGGATTTATCGTTTTTCTGAATCTACGTTATCGAAAACCTAAGAAAAAACAATGTTTTAAGGGACTATCTGCGTTTTTAAATCACATTTAAAGTCGCCTTCTTTTTCTAGCCTAGCAGATGACGTTGACCATATGGGAAGAACAATTTAAAGGGGCACATTTCTGAGCATATAGGGCCTTTAAAATTTCATACTTTGTCATCTGTTCTGAATGAGTATTGGCCGCGTGTGTTTGAATTTAGAACAAAGAGTTCCGGCCAATAAACGTTTCGGAGTGCACGTAATCCCAGACTGCCCAATCGCAGCTAAGCTTACCTGTCACAGTAATGAAGAGCTCCAAATAGGAATGGTATCGCCATTTAGTAACAGATTTGATTAAATATGTAGTTCGTTACTGTTGGTATGAACTTGGATTAATTAATAGGCGACCTAAGGATAGTAGTTGCCTGGTGGATGACGGTTGAACTTGGTCATTTGGCATAGCATTGTAGGGCAATTTTAGACTCAATTTTACACAATTATTTTTCTTTGAAAGTGGCGCGACAAAATCTCAAGAAATTAAATTTCTTTGATCATTAGGAATGACGTCTTCGCGGTTTTCATTTGAAATTGGTTTCATATGATATCATTTTTTGCACAATTTGAGATATATTTTACAAATTTTAATTTTAAAAGTATACCAAAATAAGTATATATTTTTCTTGTATGTAGTCTTAACCGCGAAGTTCTTTAAACCCACATTTTTGTTACTATTAACTGTTAATAACATTCTAAAAACGGAACACAAGTGTTAGAAAATCCAATTTACGATACAAAACATACACTCATTTTTGTAAATTAGTTTATTTTGGCTGCTTGCCTCTATTTTTCACCCCTCACAAAATATACAATCTTCTCGTATATATTTCAAAAATACTCAAAAACTTCGTATAGAGTCAAGAAACTCATTATAGCTATACGTACATTTTCTTTTCTCGAGGTGTAGTGCGAAATTTCAACTTGTTCGAGCATAATATACTTGAAGAGTATATATAAGCTTCACCTTAAGTAGATTTAAATCGGAAATTCCCTTATTTTTAACCGAATCGTCTTAAAAAACTGACGGCTGCCTACTAAGGAAGTCTAGAAAAGTCTTTTCCGTGAAGGAAAGAAATAGGATTTTTTTTAAAAAAATAAAAGAATTCCTTGTACCGTATAAAGGTTTTTAGGTGGAGACGAGAATAAAAAAAATCAGTTTGTCAAGCAAATATTTGAACTCTTCCACCATGATATAAGGCTATACAGCTCTAAACTAAAAGAAAAACTGTATATAGAGAAACCTAGAACGGTTCATTTCTATTTTAGAGGGTCAGGCCGGGTTAAAGAATTTTCTAATGTTTTGTAAGAAGAAGATGAAAAGGTTAAGCCTTGGTCTAATAGAAACCTACACGGTTTGTTTGTACAGTACCGAGGTACCCCCCTTCTTCATTAGACTAAAAGCTTTTAGTACTATATTTTTCCTTGATTTGTCAGTGAGTACGAACCTACGTAACCCTCTTTATTTCGTGGTTTCGTTTACTAAGAGATAAGGACTCCTTATAAACCTTACCCGTGCTGAAAATACAAGTGGGATGTAGTTCCTTTTTCTTTCCCATTTTCTTCTTCCACTCCGCTCTCGGCGATAAAAGTAATATATAGTTAGACCTATATATAGTTTATCTCATCTAGAATTTACGTTAGGCCTTAAAGCGCCTATAGTTCCGAGAGTAGTCCTTTAAAATATATATATATTCTACCTTTGATATTATTGTTTTATAATTTTGAAATGGGTTTTATACACGCTCAGGTTCGGATTAGAAAAATGAGCGAAATTAGGCCCAACCGAAAGATCCCTTCTCTTTCTTTCTCGATGTTAACTATACGTCATACGTTCAAAATATCGTATTATAGGTAAAGTTATCATCCAGTCATCCTTAATTAGATCTGTTTTCTCCGTTCAGTCTATCTCTCTTTCTAAAAAATGTAATAAAATAGGCTAAACTTTCATATTTTAATTTTGTTACATATTTCTTTCTATAGTCCTACCTACCATACTGTCTTTCTTACAATTATGCATTGTGTAATAACGAAACTCCCTTTGTTAAAATTTCGACAATTAGGCTTATTTTTATGGCTATTCAGATCTCTCTACTTTGTACGCAAAATATAGGTTAACCTTTGCCTATATTCAACGAGGCTTTATATCATTAATATCTTAAAGAAACTTAAAACTGAATCCAACTGGCGCAAAACTATG
The DNA here is from genome assembly GCA_963920705.1 of Odiellus spinosus. Taxonomy (NCBI): domain Eukaryota; kingdom Metazoa; phylum Arthropoda; class Arachnida; order Opiliones; family Phalangiidae; genus Odiellus; species Odiellus spinosus. The sequence goes on along the minus strand of OY987227.1, from coordinate 17,416,026 downwards.
GATTCGAGGAATATTCCGATTGAGATGGTCTTGTAGATTCCCTTCTAGTTATATAAATAGAAACTGCTTCCCAGTAATAGGCTTTTATCCCGAAAAATTCCTTTTCCCCGCTTTGAAACTCGAAAGTTTCTAAGAAGTTTTGCGCTTTTAAAACGAGAGTTTATAAAATTTTACCGAGTTGTCTTACGCCTCCAGGGTCTTAATAAACTTTCATTTTTTTTAAATAAAAATTTCCATTAAGTCTACAATATCCGGATACGAAATTTAGGCAACTTCAAATGGTAATTTATATTTTGGGAGACTAAAAAGGCTCTTTTATTTTTCGATTCGAGTATTTATATCGATTATAATTGAATAATTTAAAAGAAAAATCCAAAATCGAATCGGAATTTTAGAAGAATGCCACTTAAACTTAGGTACTCAAGAACAGGATTTCTTTAGGGGTCTCTTTTCTTCACACAAAGGCCAAAGGAAGCCGACTCGAATTGGCCTGAAGTACCTATAGAAGGTTTTTTCTTCTACTTTATTTTTTCCCTCCTGAAAAATTTGTATTTGCTTAGCTATTATTCTATTATTGACTTCGTGTGTGGTCGGTTTTCTTCTATTGTTTCCGAGGTTAACTGCAGCGCGGTTAGTCTTTTTAAGATTATTTTTTTATTTCAGGTATATGACTCCCCTATTGGTTGTTTATTAAAGAGGCTTAGTAAAAACTCGAATTTTTTCACGCTAACTTAAAACGCTCCTTTAAATATATCAACGCCTTATTTTATTAGTATTTTAGACGGCTAATTTATGACGCTATTCTTTTTCAAATACATTCCCTACTGTCGTCGCACTTATATTTTAAGATTCAATATTTAATTTATTGATAAATTAACGTCTGATAATGGAATAAATCACTCTTTCTTAATGTTATTTTCAATTCTAGTACGTTGCTTTTGCAATGATTATGCTCTTATCTCGTTAATAACCTGGAGCAAAAAAATACTGTTTAATAAATATTCGTGTCTATTTCAGGCCTGGAGCCCAGCTCCTGGAAACCAGCTTCTCCGTGGACAGCAATGCGCATCGGTTGGAACACTTCTACAGGCGCTCATAGGAAATACATTACAATTTTATTGTAAAACGAAACAAGATGATCGAAACCAAACACTCGCGTTTCACCTTTGTTAAATTAACAAATTAGGCTTAACAATACATGTATACCTAAGCATATCGTAGGACTAACTTATTTCCTAAACACCCGTTTAGTTAGCGTAAAACAAAGAATACTTAGCTAGAACAGCTTTTTATAAAAGAATCGGAGAATGTAATGTTTTTGTATTATAAATGTATTCTTTAGTAAAAGACCGTAAATATTTTAAGCTAGGCTGAAGAACGTGTTTAAACCTTTTCTCTATAGATTATGGGAGCGGTGGCGGGAAAGGTTATCCACGCTCTTTTAAGCTTTATTTTATAAAAGTATCGATATCTAAAGGAGGTGAGCTGGCTGAATTGGAGTAGTGGCGTTGTACGGGGCTTAATATTAGTGATAGGGTGTAAGCGAGGGAAAGAGACCACAACTAATTAATTTGGCGCTCTTTCGCTCTTCTCTCGGGGATTATAGAGAAGAGAGGAACACCGCCTGATTCGGGGAGATTTGTCGGCTGAGTCGCTTGAAGGGAAAACTTGGAAAACGGTTGCGTCATTAACTATCTTCCACCCCCTCTTCGGCCGTAAATTCCCTCTGGTGGGAAACAAAGGTTTCCTATACCACTGATGTACAACCGAAACTATAGGGATGCCCGGCGCTTCTCCCACTTCTTTTTTTTTTCTATCTCTTTCTCTCCTCCCCGTTGTTGACATTACTGTCATCGGCCGATGTAGATTGGATTTTGCCAAACTGCTTGGTAAAGGAGAGAACCCGAAGTTTGACGCTTCGAACCCCGAGGCATTTAGCGATTGAAAGGAGAGAGAGGACAACGCTCTTTCCCATACTTTTCTCTCCCTCATCTCCTCTCTGTCTCTTCTAGAAATTATTGTTCTCTTTCCTAAGTTTCCTCACTTTTCTAATAAACGAAGATTCACTCCCTCTCTAGTCTCCTTTTATATTTTTCCTAGAATTTCGTCATTGCCAATTTTGGTGACTGGCTTGCCAAAAAGTTAAGCATCTTATGGGAGGAGTTTTCTACCCTACATCTCTATTGAACTATTACGATAAAGTTGCTCGTTGCCAAAATCTGATTACTGGTACTACACTGGTACTTCTTTTTAATTCTGGCATACTGACTGTGTTTTTATATGTCTGGCTTATTTCTACTTCTTTCTAAATATCATTTTATTTTTAGTGACTTATTTGTTCCAATTGTTTCCCCGTAAATAAAGAGTTTCTGTAATAAGTCGATGTGTAATTTTATTTAGGTTTTTAAATAAAACCGCCATAAAATACACTTGTCTTTTGGAACCGTAAAAGGCACGTGATAGGATGATGAAATGAATTTTCTTCAAAACACGTTAAAAAAAAGTTTTCTACTGCGCAGGCGCGTATGGGTATTCTAGGAGTTGCATCACTGAATCTATGACGTCATGTTTTGAAGAGAGTCAAAAATCTGTTCGAAGGACGCCGGGTTTTTCAGTTTTTCCTCTAAAATTAAATTTATTAAGTCGTATTGTGAAGAAATATAGTCGAGTCTAATATTTTAAAGGAAGTTTTAGTCAAATTTTTATCTCGAAATACCGATTAACAAGTCCAAAGTTCCTTAAGTTCGAAAGTACACGTAAGCCTAATAATATTTCTTTGTTCGAATTTCTGAACCTCGTCCCCAAAGCAAGCAGCACCTCCAATTTTGGTAAATAATTCGTATCGCATGAATGGTTCGTTTTATTTGCCGCGCAAGAAAGCTAAACCGTTGCTCTACGCCTCTTTTAAAGTTCTTTTCCTTCTTTATCTAGAATATGATAGCGTACCACAGACCTCGTCAAAAAAACTAGACTGGAAATGCAGTTTTCCCTAATGCTTCGAGCTATTTGAGCGTGTGCCAATGCCAAATATTACGTAAACATCTGATTGTCAAGCAAAAACGGCGTTTATCTCGGTTTAAGAGAGTACGAGTTTAGTATGAGCCTGACGAAGCTCGCTTATTGATAAGGGTTCTACCCAGATATCATGAAGAAGTATATTGCCTGGGATGTATTCCATTTGTCGCTGATATTAAGTTTGCTACGATTGTACCCGGAGTTATATAGAAGTTCTTCGCTACAAAATTTAGAACCATTAGGTCGAGAAGAAATTTTAGGCCAAAGTTCAGCATATACGCAAACAAATTTTCACCACAATCTAAATAATCGTTTACACGGGTATATTCATCCAAAAAACTTTGATGACTCCGTCGCTAGGACTTTATTCATTAATGACCTTAATTCCTTAATCAATCGACCGCACTGGGAAGTCAATCCGCCGCAAAATAATATCTTCGCTTATATCTTAAACGATCAGCTACCCGTAAGTAGTGTAGGAGATCAAACTACTAACAATAATAGAACTACCGTTAATGGTGATAACGCATTGGTGAGAAATCAAAGTGATTCTCTAGAAGACCACGAAGACTCTGGACTAACCCAAGAAGAAATGGATCTCATAGAAGTTTTGTGGAAACAAGATATTGACTTGGGTATCTCTCGAGATGCCTTTGATGGCACCTGGCAACCGGAGAACCAGAAATCCCAACAGCAAGAACTGTACAAGGATAATTTGCTTAAAAACAAAAGTGAGAATGTCACCCTTGAGAAAAGTGAATCATTTCCTAATCCTTGGGACGGATTAGCCTACAGAATTGACTCTGAAACTGGCGAGCACATAATATTGCAACCGCCAAATAGCAACGGGACTTCTCAGTCTTTTCAAGAAGTTCCCAATGATAGTTACGAAGATATTACCTTAGAAGAAGCCCTCCAGCTTTTTGAAAATGATTATTCCAAACCCATCGAAGACAAAGCTAGTGTCTCCTCGGAGAATTATCCTGGTAGCGCTCCAAGCCCAGATTTTGAAGAATCTTTTTACGCACCAAAGAGAGAAGAAAATATCACTCTGCCTGCATCTACCAGCGTACTTCCACCACTTCCATTGAGTATAGATACTTTTGATTTATCATTAGAAGATGAAAATATACCGCTTCTTGATCAACTTCAAGAAATTTCAAACTTGGCCTTAGAGTCTCGTGCTCTCAACGAGAGCCACAGAAATACCTGGCCTACATCAGCTATACGCAATGATGTTTACAACTCTAATGCAACTAGTAGTTCCTTTGGAATGGGAGCTTCTAATATAAACTACGCCGAAGCACTTCTACATAACTCTACATTACCAACAGTGATGGACAATAACACCAACACCGATGATTTATTAGATCAGTTTTTACTTTCACTCATGTCAAACGATTCTGGCCCGCCAGACCCAGTGCCATCTCTGCCTGATCAAGTTTACGATATTCCAAGTAAGCTATTAAATTTTATATCGTAACTCTAGTGAAAATTTATATTATAACTAATTTTGTCCTCTGTAGTTGACTTCTTACGTGAAAATTACACTCGCGACAATGACTTCTTATCTATGCTCAATGAAGACATGAATTTTATGGATGAAGATGTTTTACCCATCTTGCCCGATGACGATCGTAATGATGATGTTAAAAATTCCACTCTCACCTCTCAAGCTCAAGCTGCGTCGAATGATTCCGCAGTTTCGTGCTTGGGGTCGGACAACGAATGCCACGATGCTGGAATGACTTATCAAGGTATCGAAAGAAATTGGAATGCGAGAGCTAACGAAGGGGGTACAGGAACGTCTTCAGACTCATCCGTGAGCTATTCAGGCATGAATCTCGGAGCCTCTTATACCGAGAAAAAATACACACCTAGTGGTAAGTGTTCTTGCGTCTAACTAATGCGAATTTTCCAAAATGAGAGAATGAATTCTATCACTTCCTTATCCTTAAAAAGTTAAAACTAATTTTCTAGTAAAAAGAACAAACATAGAAATAAAGTTCTAACATACTGGGAAAGTAGGCTTAACCAGGATCCATGGAGAGTTTGAAATTTCACGCTCTGGCCAATTAGCAAAGTTTGTGCCTCTTTAGAGATAAGTTTGAAACTGTTAGAATAAATTTGGCACCTCGTGTGATTGGTAGAAGGCTGTTATTTGGTGAGATCCTCTTTAAGCCTACTTTCCCAGGGAGTTAAATATCAATTTCTAACTAAATACAGTAAGAAATTGATACAAAATCACTTTGTCCGTTTCTTTACTTGTATAAATTAAAAAAAAAAATTAAAAAAATTGGAATTAACAGATGGCAATAGTAACGACTATAGCAGCGATAGTGGTTGCGGTAAGAATTATCAAAGATTTGATGGAATGCCACGAACTTCGTTCGGATCATCAGCCAGCTTCAATGAGGGGGCTTCGAATGCTGGTTCAAAATCCGCCTCTGGTTCTTCGAGACCGATAAATGCTTTCATGCACAATCACACTTATCCCAAGGAGTATCATAGGTAAAATATTACGGAAGATTATCGAAGCTTCCAGAGCGCTCTAATAGAATATTTTATAACGTTCAGCGAGGACTCCTCTAATGAACCGCCTTTTGAGAGAGATAAAAAACCTAACAACGAAACTAGGAGTCGAAGAAATTCTCCCGAAAGTCTCGATGGCAGTGAAGGCTATCATAGTAGCCGCGATGAGAAACGAGCCAGAGAACTAAATTTACCTTTAACAGCGAAAGAAATCACTTCTATGCCTATTGATGAATTCAACGAGAGACTTTCAAAATTCGAATTAAACGATGAACAGTTAACTTTGATTCGGGATATCAGACGTAGAGGAAAGAACAAGATTGCTGCACAAAATTGCCGTAATTTGAATCTTATTTCTGGATTTTGAAGGGAGAATGCAGCCCGAATATCGTTTAAATAGACCTGAAAAACCCAGGGAATTGATAAAACATTTTGGTACAGATCAAGTAAATATTTATGATAGGTTAAACGTTTACTTGTAATAATTATTTAAGCTAAAAATATTCAGCTTATGAGCAAACTATCGACCCTAATAGAACTGTGTAAAATCATGTATGAAAAAAGTACAAATATGAGTAGTCATTTAAAATATTATAAATCAGTTAGGGAAATTAGAAGAGATCGGGGAAAACCTGGAAAAGTCCGGGAATCTCACTTTGAAAATCATTTGTGACCTGGTTGCAATCTCTTTTTAAATTTTTTAATAATTATACAACAGTCTAATGAAATAACAATTCAAATGTAGGTAAAAGGAAAATGGATCAAATATTCGAGTTACAACAAACATTAGAAGATCTAGAGCTTGAACGAGACAAGTTAACCAACGAACAATCCGTCATGTCAAGAAGAAGAGATTTCTTGCAATCCAAATTTAACAAATTATACAGATACATTTGCGATATGAGTCCCGGACCGCCCGATCCTCCTGGATACTTTCCCAATCGTTCCGTTGATGGAGGACGACGTTCGACTCCGAGCTTTTCATTGGTTAATAATTCCAGCAGTTACAGTAACCTCGAAAATGGCGATAATAGCGGACACGGGGGAGCAAGAGTAAAGAGAAAAATTAACAAAAATAATTAACTTTAGCCTTGATAATGAAATATTAAAACTAACAATAAGGAGGAAAAACTTAACAATTCCTCAAAAAATGACCAGATAATGAATTTTTGAAATAATTCAAATCAAAAAATGCCTGACTAAACTTTTTAAAGATGATTGTTTTTTTTAAGCCATTGATTTCAGTTTAAGCGTGTAAAGAGAGAGATTTATTTTTTTTTCTTTTAAATAGTTTTTAATAAAAAGATACGCTTAATATTGAACTACTTTAAAATAAATCTGAACCATAAATTAAAATAAAAAGGCATTAAAGAAGCGATAATGGACTAATGGTCGCGTTGTTTCTATTATGGTGTTGGTTAAACAACTATTATATTGTATTATATATTTTGAAAATGAGTTATCGACTAACGTATAACCTCAGAGTTAAATGTTATATAATTTTGACGTAATATTACGTATTTTTCACAAAGTTTTCCCTCTTAAAATAAAATGTAGTCGCAATGTCAGAATTGCGAAAGAAGGCTACAAAAAATGACTCACCGGTTGTTAACCTAGTAATTTAGTTTTTTTTTTGATAAACTGCCATCCCAGTAACATTTTGCTCAGATTATAACACTAAGATAACCGTGAGAGACTTTTATATAGACTCTCATTGTCCGTCTATTTTTAATTTGGCCCATTGCAAGGGCAACAAGGCTCTCAACCTCCCTTGGCCGAGTTCCAAGACACTTTTCAATGTTAGGTGAAGGTCTCGAGTTAAAAAAAAAAGAGTAGCACCTTTTTTTTATAGTTATTTTTATTTTCAAGACCAATACAATACATCAAAAAAAAATTGGGGTTTTTTTTTCCCTGTTCGCTGCCAAAATATCCGCTGTTAAGGTGTTATCCCTCTAGGAAAGAAATAGTACTTTAGCAGACGATGTTTTGGTGTCAATAAGTACTTAAGGGTTTTTTATTTTATTTACATTTACTACAAAAACACTTGGGTTTTTTTTTTTTTTTCAGATTTTAAGTAAATAAAAATTCAGCCTGCATTATATGTGATATTTGGGAATAAAAAAGAGTTATAGCAATTTTAAATAATATAACCAAACCCTCCTCAACATTAGCACGATATTTTTATACTAATGTATCATTCATAGTAAAGGAAAAAATCCACGAATTATTCAATTTCTAAACGAAAAAAAAAAAAAAATATTAGCTTTATAAAATTAAAAATTGCCAGTTGTTATTATTTTTAAGGTTTTTTTTTTTTTTTCCTAAAAATTTAATTTGGTTTTTGGCGGTGCACAAATTATCATTTTTGTATTAAAATGTAATCTTGTTGCAAAAGGGCTAAATAAAACGAACTAAGAATTACAACTTCTTTCATAAGTTCTTTATGAATGTTAATATAAGTTGTAATTAGAAGCTGTGAGTAGGGACTGCAGAGCTTTAACTTGCACAATGTCCTAATGAAATGTAAATATTTGCCACAATTTGTTTTAGAAATTAAAATCAAAATATACCTTCTTGGTTAGATTAGGTAGTTTATTTTAAATTTAAATCTTGCTCTTTTTGTTAGAAATAAAGTTCTGAGTGATCTTTTCGAATTTCCCACTCTCCTAATAGCGTTTTCCATTGGGGTGATCCGAGCGCTCCCGGAGCGCTCCGAAAAAAAAATCGTATTCCATTAATATTGGAGGAAGTTGGCAAAATAAATGTCACGTGGATGTTTTCTACTTTGGGATTGGTCAAATTATTGTTCTTTTCCGGCTGTCTGCTATAAACGTTCCCGGGAATTTTCCGTTGAACGTAGACTGGTTAAAGTTTTTGTTCTTAATTTCTTAAAAGATTTGTCTTGTCTAACATGAATATTCAAAACCCTCAACCTCCTAAAAGAAGGAAAAAAGTTATACAAAAAAATCCTAATCCTTTATTTGAGCAATGGATTACGGAATGGAAGGATGAAGCGGAAAGTAAAGGATGGAAAACCAAATATGTTTACCAAAAGGTCTGTGGGGCCTTTGCTATAAATGAATATTTTTTATTTGGCGCGAGATATAAATTTAAATCAAAGTAAAACCCTAACGAACGACTAAAGAAGGGCTTCCTATCTAAACGTCTCGAAAATAATGTTTCTCTATAAATAACATGTCGTTTTCTCTGTAAAAAACTAATTAATTTCTACAATATTTTTAACTTTATTTTAATTCTTGTTAACATCATCTGTGACGTAATGTTTTAATCAAGATTGACAGGCATTGCAATTAGAAGCATGGTAATAATGTTTTCCACAAAAATAGGCTCTCAAATCTCTACGAAGCTATCCACTGAAGCTCAGATGTGGAAATGAAGCCAAAATTTTGGAATTCTTTGGTAAGCATTATCTTATTGCATTGTACTTGCATCAAAGATTTCATCCGCCGCTTCTTCAAAGGGGATAAAATGTGTAAAATGCTTGACGAGAAGCTGAAGGAATATAGAAAAGTGCATGACATCAGTGACGAATCTGACGAAGACGATGTAGCTTCACAATCCCAACCAAGTTCCCAAGGCTCAAAGCAAAGTTCCCAGAAGCACTCTTCATCAAAAACAAGTTCCCCGGCCAAAGTAAACACTTAACAGTTGCCTCGATCTATTTGTCAATAAATAAAATAAATTATATGTTATTTAGTCACCAAAGAAAGCGGCCAAACCAAGAATGTACGTACCAACACCAGGGACAGGACCATTCGCTATCTTAGTAACTTTGTTTTTGGCTGAAGCAAGTATTTGGAAAGATTTGGATGATTAAATTTCGAACATGAAAATAGATGGAAATTTAAATTTAAGGAACAAGAAGATAAACATTTTATGAAGAAAGGAGAGTTACAAGAAGCCGCTCAAAAAATTTGCGATACGTCCTTTACTGTGGTAAATGAAAATCGTGACAGAAAGTGTGGCTTTTATATAATGTCAATGCAATTAAATTCAAATATAGCCTCAAGCTGGAAGCCATTATACAGCGTGGTCATCAATGAGTACTTTAATCACAAAAGGTTTGATTATTAAAGATGGCAATCCTGCGAGATATTCTTTAACTAGTTCGGGGAAGGAATTAGGATGTCGTTTAGCATTTTCAACTCACGACGGTCCTTCAGCCACTCCATTAGAATGCATTTCTCTAAATTCCACTACCTTAACCAAAACTAGTAGCCAATTTGAGTGCAGTTCTTCAAATTCCGCTTCAAATAGCCAGGCAGACTATATTTCTTCAAAGTTGGCTTCAACCATTCAAACGACCAGGCAAATAAACTCCCTTATTCCTTCATTGGGCAGCAATTCCCAATCAAAATTATCTTCATTTTCCTCCATAAAGTCGTCTGAATTGAGCAATAGAGACTCTCAAGTTACCGATTCGGAAGAAGATATCGAAGCGATGCCTGCTAAAATATTTGTACCTGAATATACCTTAAAACCGGGAGAGTTTTCCGTAATTTTATGCGTTGATAATTGCGAGACTCAAGGAGGGTAATTATTTATTAATATTAATTTACGCAAATTTCTTAATTTAATTGTAAATACATGATTAATATTTTTCTTTTTAGTTCTAAAGGATGTAGCAAAAACAATATCATTCCAGAACTGCAAAAAAACGGTGTGCCTTTTGAAATTCGGAAATTACACGTTGGAGATTTCTTATGGGTCGCGAAACAGCGTGTGGCACCCATCCCTGGTCAACTTCGAGCTCCAGAACCGATTGAACTTGTTCTTGATCATGTAGTGGAAAGAAAACGATTAGATGATCTCGCTCAGAGTATTAAAGACGGAAGATACAAGGAGCAAAAAGTATATTTTTGGTGATTTATTTTAGAATGTCTAATTAAGACGCGAAACTGATATTGGTGAAACCTCGATATAGATAACCAATACCGATATTGATCCTGAAGTTATTTTAAAGTTTAAATGTACTGATTTTTTCGACCTTTTTTTAGTTTAGATTGAAGAAATCTGGAATTAGACATCCAACGTATTTAATCGAACAATATGGGACTAATAGCTATAACGTTGGTTTGCCTGAAAAAACTTTGAAACAAGCGTGTAGTAATACACAGGTAGTTTATTTAATTTTTAAACTTAATCCAAACAAATTTTTAGTTTTAATGTACTTTTGTGATATTTTTTAGATCAACGGTGGCTTTGTACTGAAAATAACCAAAGATCAAAAAGACTCAGTCGCCTATTTGACGATTATGACAAGACATTTACAAAAAATTTACAATGTAGACACTAAGTTTATTTAAAGGGATAGTACCATGACTGATCTGGTCAAAATTTTAATTGGAAAACTTAAGAGGAAAAAGAAAATATGTGGTTGTCCCCTAAAATATTCGTATCTATCTTATAGAATATTTCATATTTAGACACTAAATTTAAAGACTTAAGTAGACACGCAACTTGACTCAATTTGGACCTTTGCCAAATTGATCTAGCGAATTTAATCTTTATAAATTATGTGGGATAACTGTATAATTTCTTAATTTAAAGCTTTCTGAACCCCTACACCTTAAAATAAAAACGTGACTAAAATAATCTGCTACTATCCCTTTAAAGGGAGAATGCAACCTAACCACAAATGTTTTTTTATCAATTACTTATCGGTTAAATAGTCCTAATGCTTCAGTAAAAAAATTTACAAACAAATATTAAACTAGAAATAAATTTAAAACTAACACAGGCTTAGCAGGATTTATGGAAATTGTGAATTTCTTTGCATATAAGGGCTAAATACCGATGAGCAAATGTCCGTTGTTAAAGTGAGATCTCCGTAAGATTTCCAATAACATTCGATTGGTCGCTGACCCATCAGTGAGAAGAAATTCAGGATCTAAGCTAGTTTAATATTTGTTTTTAATTTTTTTTTACTGGTGGATTTGGCCTTTTTAATCGATTAAAAGACACTTGTTAGGTTGCATTCTTCCTTTAATAGACTATATTTTATTTTATTAAATTTAAATTTATTTTTAGGGTAAAACGTTATTAAGTTGCACGAAAGATGAGATTAAGGAACCTAATTTCTGCCCGCCAAATGCTTTCTTAACTTTTAAGCAATTTAATACAGAATCAAGAAAAAGAAAAGTATGTCTTAATTATCGTGATTCTTTCTTATGTAATTTACATTTTGATTTAATTTTAATTATTAATTTACGAATTTTAGAATTTTGTAGTTCGCGAATTATTTGTTTTACAATTAATGAAGCTGAAAGGATTGTCGCAAGAAAAAGCTATTGCTATAACCAAACTTTACGAAACACCGAAAAGGTAATTTAAAATAGATCATTGATACTTTCATAATTATACATGAAATTTATGTTCATTTATTTTCAGACTTATAGAAGCTTACAGAAATTGCCAAACCTTAACTGAAAAAGAAAAAATGTTATGTTATATTAAAGTTCCACCTTCTAATAGGTACTATTTTCAATATTTTGATTATTTTCATTAAAATAATAATTTTGATATACCAGTAAATTATATCATAAAACTATTTTTAGGAATTTAGGTCCTGCTTTGAGCAAAACTATCTATCAACTTTATAATTATGAGAAATTGACATAAATCTTGGATCCTGTTAATTGAAATTATACCAGAAACTAAAAAATTGTGTCTGGGAATTAAATGTATTTTTAAGGCTGTGTCTATTTTGGCCCGATTTCCTGGTCAAATTAGCCCTAAGCTCTTTATACCCAGTTTCTGGGCTTAAATAGCTGTCCTTTAAAAGGGATATCTGAGATTTTTTTTAAATCCCCTTTAAAGTTGCATTCCTTTCTAGCTTTAGCAGACGACGTTGAATGTAACAAATTCTACAGTAAAAGCAAGGCTGTGTGCATAAGGGAAGAGCATTTTGAATGTGCAAATTTCAGACCAGATAGGGCCTTTTGAAGTTAACCCCTTTGAAATGATCTTCCCTTATGCACATAGCCCGAAAACTGGGCCTCAATAGTGTAGCTCTAAATAGGCCAGGAAAATGGGCCAAAATAGACACTATGTAATTATTGGGAACCAAAAATTTGTGTTCGTGAATTAAAAGTTAAATTGTTGTTTTCTAAATCATGTATTTTAATGTTTTAAAAATGAATTTTATTTTATATCTTCGAGTTTACAGGCTTGAAAGGGGCTTAAAATTCCGTTAGAAATTTTTGTATGTAAATGTAAGTTACTTTTAAGAATTAATAGTGTAACAGGCCTGGAAATAAGTTTTTATTTTACAACCAGTCTTTCGCAGGGACGGAAATAAGAAATTTTTCTTATTGGACAAATGTCCAGTAACCCCCCTTAAAAATTCAAAAGTTATCGGACATTTAACAAAATTATCGGACAATGCTACATTTCTTGTATTGAAAAGTACTTTTTTTTTATCGGACATTTGTCCAGTGACCCCCTCTTAAAAATAAAAAGTTATCGGACATTTGAAAAATTTATCGGACAATGACCAGTGACTTGTGCTTATTTCCGTCCCTGGTCTTTCGACCACTGGTTGTCTTGAATATTCAAGAACTGTTCCAATTAGCAGTTCCTTAATATTTTTTAATAAAATATCCTTAATATTTTTTAATAAAATATTAGATTTAAGTAACTAGTCTCTGGGACCAGTGATGATGAAAATTGGTCCAAACAATTAATAAGTTGATTTTTGTATTATTTTCAAACCTACTTCCGAAATTTGGAATTTTTTCATATTTATAAAATAGTAGGAGCAATTGTAATCTTGCCCCTTCAGGTATTGTTAAATTAACGTGTAATTGAACTACCATTAACTGAACTATCCACTTGAGACGTCGTCCCACCCTTTAGTTCACGCTCACGGGTCAAGAGCAGACCGTGCAGACGACAGTTTCCACTTTCGTACAAATCACAATGTTACGATGCTTCATATAATTAGGATAAATTTTTATAGTTTATAACATTGGTAGTACTTTCTAAATTTACATTAAATTAACGCGTAACAATGTCGTGGTTCGGAAGCAGTTTAAATACAATCACTGGACACTTATCTAACTTTACAAAAGAAGTTTTAATAGAAGGCAGTGAGGAAGTTTGCGGTAAGCCTTGCCTGCGTTGTTCAATTTGTTTTATTTTAATACGTCACTGATTAGAGTGTAGTTTTTAGCTGCAAACCATATTTTATTCAATTTTAATAGATTATTTGAAAAATTTTATATTTATATTCCAACAGATCATGCTGCGGAACTAAACGTTTCAAGAAGAAGTATCAGAGAGTTGGAAGTCCAATGCAACGCTCAGCGTCATGAGGTAAATGTCATTTCTCTGTGTATATGTAGCCGGTATATGTAGGATTATCTGGCTTATAAAGTTGCAAAGTTATAATGTCTAGACTAAATTTTAAGACCAAGAGATGTTGAATCACTTCACGTTATGGAATAGTTTTTTTTTTCTTTTTTTTTTTTTCAAGTAATAATTGTTGAATTGTAATGGTATCATGTACCAGTAGAAACAAATGTGTTTAGATAAAAAATGCTCTATAATTTTTTTGCCAATCGGATATACAGCCTCGTAAAATCATTTTTTTGTGTCACTCTGCCGTAGATCCCATTACCTCTTCCCCTTACCACCTCCCGCGTAAATGAATGCCTAGAATTAGCATTATAAAAAAATAGCGAGTCAGCTAAATAAAATGTATTTGGCATCATGAGAAAGCTGTCTTCTAGTTTGCCCGATGTACCATGACGAGGTATAAAATAATCCAATTTCGGTTAACATCTACCTCGGCTGATAAATAACTAGATGCAGCACAATACAAAATAAAATACCTAGTGTCTTTTTTATAAGGCCATAAAAATTGACATAGCGAATAGCATCATAATTTAGCAATAGTACCCCCATCACTTCCACCACCTTTAGTTGGCAATTTTTTCATCATCCTCGCTAGGATAATGGTACTTATCAGAGTGGCTGTTACGATTAATTTATCCTCAGTTTTGGTATCAGAGATTTAATCATTTTTGTAAGGCAAGAAAAATAAATCTAGCGTGATATAATTTTTTGTCCAAAAGAACTTTGATACGCATGAAGCTGTCGCGAATATATTACTAAAGAGGGTCTAAAGTAGACAAATTAAACGAGTTAAGAAATTAGGAATTTGAGAATATTAACATATAATATCGTGTTAGGAATATTTAAATTTATAATTGTAGAGAATTTTGACCCAAAATAGTAATAAAATCGGGAAGAAACCTTTAGACTTCAACGTGTTTATAAGTTTAAACTACTTCCTAATATTCCAAAAATATTTTTTAGTTAGTTTAAATCAAAAAAAAAAAAAATGCTGTAGTATTAAGATTAAAAATATCTACGTGGCTTTTTTTAAGTTATTTTTGTTATGGGCTTGATTAAAAAAAAGTCAAATTGAAAGTCCAATATTTCAGCATTTCCGCATTACAGCTATTGCTAATCGAATATATACAATATAATAATATCGTTATCAGTTTTAAAGTTCATCTATAATTAAAAACATGAATATTTTTTTACTCCATTAAATTCAGCCAGAAATGGAAATGGTGTGGCACTTATAAATACAAATTATTAAGATATTATTTAATCACAGTTTAATTTTTTGATCCCAAAGTGCATGATTTGCATTCTTCCCCGTCCCCCAATCAGGTATAATATTCCCTAGATTATTTTAAAATAATAAAATCCTGCCTCGCCACTCGAAAAAGGTGCCTCGCAAAATTTCCAAAAATTACCATAACTTAACTCCACAATCTTCTAGGCATAAACCGGTTGTACCATTGGAAAGTAGATATTACCTAGATTAGTTTAAAATAAAGAAATCCTGCCTCGCCACTCGAAAAAGGTGCCTCGCCACTCGAAAAAGGTGCCTCGCCACTAATAGAACTTGAGCAAAATTTCCAAAAAATGACCCATATCTTAAAATGGCCATAACTTTTCTCTACAATCTCCTAGGCATAAACCGATTGCCCCATTAGAAAGTAGATTTTAACTAGATTATTTTAAGATGATAAAATTATGTTTCGCCACTAGAAAAAGGTGTTTCGCCAGTCAATAAAATTTGAGCAAAAATCCAAAAATGACCCCTATCTTAAAATGACCGTAACTTTTCTCTACAATCTCCTAGGTATAAACCGATTTCACCATTAGAAAGTAAATATTTCCTATATTATTTTAAGATAATAAAATTATGTTCGCCACACGAAAAAGGTGTTTCGCCACTCGATAGAAATCGAGCAAAAGTCCAAAAGTTACCCCTAGCTTAAAATGGCCGTAACTTTTCTCCACAATCTCCTAGGCATAAACTGATTGCACCATTAGAAAGTATACATTACCTAAATTATTTTAAAATAATGAAATCCTGCCTCGCCACTCGAAAAAGGTGCCTCGCCACTAATAGAAATCGATCAGAATTTCCAAAAATGACCCATATCTTAAAATGACCGTAACTTTTCTCTACAATCCCCTAGGTATAAACCGATTGCACCATTAGAAAGTAAATATTTCCTAGATTATTTTAAGATAATAAAATTGTGTTTCGCCACTAGAAAAAGGTGTTTCGCCACTTGATAAAAATCGAGCAAAAATCCAAAAATGACCCCTATCTTAAAATGTCCGTAACGTTTCTCCACAATCCCATAGGCATAAACTGATTGTACCATTATAAAGTAGACGTTCCCTTTATTATTTTAAAATAATAAAATTCTGCCTCGCCACTCGAAAAAGGTGCCTCGCCACTAATAGAAATCGATCAGAATTTCCAAAAATGACCCATATCTTAAAATGACCGTAACTTTTCTCCACAATCCCATAGGCATAAACTGATTGTACCATTATAAAGTAGACGTTCCCTTTATTATTTTAAAATAATAAAATTCTGCCTCGCCACTCGAAAAAGGTGTTTCGCCATTCAATAGAAATCGAGCTAAAGTCCAAAAATGAGCCATATTTTAAAATCTCGGTAACCTTTCTCCACAATCTCCTAGGCATAAACGGATTGTACCATTAGAAATAAGACACTCCCGAGATTATTTTACAATAATAAAATCCTGCCTTTCCATTCGAAAAAGGTGCCTCGCCACTAATAGAAATCTAGCAAAATTCCACAAAATGACCCATAACTTCTCTCTACAATTTCCTAGGTATAAACCGTTTGCACCATTAGAAAGTTGATATTAACTAGATTATTTTAAGATAATAAAATTATGTTCCGCCTCTCGAAAAAGGTGTTTCGCCATTCGATAAAAATCGAGCAAAAATGAGCCCTATTTAAAATGCAAATGGACATAGCCTTTCTCTGCGACTGTTCAAAATAAACTTCCGTTTTTCAATAGAAAAGTAAAGTTTATTTTGCACGTATGTTAATATATATTATTTCAATTATGTGACTAAACCGTTCCTGTTTGTTAAATTTATTTGAAAAAATTGCACAAATCGGCTCATTTTTAGTTACTAAATTTAGTTACTTTTTTTCTTGGATTTGATTACTATTTTCACAAAAATTAAGGTAAACTTTGAGCATCAAGTAATGAAAGACTTTTCACACTACTTAGATTAAGCTACATATAAAGAGTAATGTAGTGCGAACACATTTTAAGAATGAAATCAAACCCTCCAAAGTGTTACTGGTTTAAAATTACCTTTTAAGGAGATTCCTTTCTCCGTACTTTTAGTTTAATTTAAACAAACAAAGAGTGGTTTATGACTTACGAACTTTAGAATATCTTCCTGTCTGTAATAAGACTCCGCTAATTTCGTATATATAAACCATTTCCCACATCCTAAAGGCCCCTCACGTTTAATGAGCACAAAAGTATTTTATGCAAATTTACTACGTATTCTATGTGCTCGTCTACTTTTACGTTTAAGGGAAATGGTACTAAAATTATTTTGGAATTGCGTGAGAAATTGGTGACAGCTTCACTTCAAAATAATTGCCCTCCTTGAAATCATAAGTTGTTTAAGCCCCAAAACAATCATAAACCTTTCACATTTCAAAAACATTCACAATCCCAACCCGTTGAACTTTGTGTATTTTCACCAAATTATCAAATTTACAATATAGACTTAGAACAAAAGATAAAATCTGTTGAGTTCTCTCTGACAAGTTCCTTAAAAATTGTTTAGAAATCCAGTATTTAAATATATTCCAAATAGACACGCGCATCGTGCTCCCCTCGTTTCCCCACAAAGTTCAACCGGAAACATCGTCTCATATTGAATCCCACATGATCCACGTATTGAACCCTAAATGACTTAGATAGGATGGGTGTTCTAAACATCCACCTCGCACCACTCACTGTCCTTTAGTTTCTCTAAACATCTTTTTCTTTTTGTGTTTCGGGAAAGGAAGGTGTGGGGCAATGGGGGAGAGAGCGTGGTTTATGTTATGTCGGGGTCTTTTCATGGACAGGCGGGTCTCTTTTAGAACTCGAGCGAAACGGCCAATATTGCTAACAAGTGGGCGGTTGATATTTTATTTTTTTGACTTCGTATATATTCCTAAGTTTAAAATTCGGAATCAGTTTTTGTTTTGAGCACGTTCAAATCTAGATACATATGTATCTCTAAACAAGTTTCTCCATTTGAAATAGATGGAGCGTTGCTTCGCGCGCGTTGAAATCTTTTATTGACGCTCTAGGAATATCTAACAATTCAAATTTTCCCATTTTCTTGCCATATTCTTCAACCCCCTATAATTTTGTTCACCGCCTGACTTGAATTTATATATTTTTTTCTCATCCTTTTCTTAAACGTAGTTGGATCGTCTTCGTTTGAGCAACAGCGAGCTTGAAGAAAGATGCCAAGCGACAGACTTGCAACTCGCGGCTCTGGCGTCACAGTACAGGGAGTTGAAATTCTCCAAACAGAAGGTAAAGAAAATTTAAATTTTTCATTACTAATGAATGGCTACTGGTAACATCTTCCGCGAGGAAAGATTGTAAGCGTAAAAACTTAAATCTACGGTTTAACCTAAAATGGTGTTGTTTTGACCCCATATTTGATCCCGTTAAGCTGGTTATTCTTCCAAGTTTGAATTGATAGCGGAAGTCGCGTAAAGGATTTAGATTTACGCTTTGTTGTAACGTGAAATTTAAGCTTTTGAAAAATATATTTTATATATTCTTAAGATATTTACTGTTTTTTTAAGGCGTAAACTACTGATTAGTGTTAATCTGCCCACTAATGTTCTTCTATGATAAAAATTTGACCTTTAGCAAAATCTAATTATCACATAAAAGAGTGGCATTTAAATTGATGCTTTTGCTTAAAGGGAGAATGTAATAAGACGGCGAGTGAATTTATTTTATCGATTTCTTAGAGTGTTAATAGGGCTAATTCACTAGTAAAATAATTTAGAAACAGATGTTAAGGTAGAAAACATTTTAACGAAGATCCATGTAGAGTTTGATATAAAGTATCAGGCGAGAAGTGTGGCCTTTATTAATTGATACAATGAAACATTTAAAACCAAATTATCCAACATAAGTCTCGTGCAAATACGTCAGAAAGAGATTATTTTCAGAGGTAGCTTGAAGGGAATATGCATAAAAGTAGTATCTTAAAGGGAGAACGCAACCTAACAAGTGAAATTCTTCTACACAAAATTTGTTGACAATGATGGTGATTAAACAGTTTAGAAACGGATTGAAAAGGGGACTAGTAAGTCCGAAAGCTCTCATTAAAACGTTTATTTAGTAAACTGTTTCACTTAACCATGCGGTAAATTATTTATTTTAATATTATTATAAGTGAGATTCTATCAATTCCTTAGGATTTAATTAAATCTAATTCTATAATTCTATAAATCTAATTACAAATCGATATTAAACTATAAATCAATAAGTAGGCTTAACAATAAAACATGGAAAGTTTAATAATTTCTTAGTTAATGGTTGTCCCCTTCCCTTTCCCCGCGGTTGGCACGCCTCTGATATTATTTTTATTGGACATCAGTATTACTTTTATACGAGGGGGACGTCATTCTGAGTTCGCGCAAGTCCGGCTTTGGTAATGAAACAGTTCCAACTCTTGCTAAACTCATAGTCCAGCATATTGATACAGCTTTGGTAGTGCAAAGAGTTCAAACATTTTGTACACCTGAATTCTCAAGTGTCTTACCCCTCGCTTTTATACCATCTGTAAGGAATACCCTTCCCAATTCTTTAATTTTATCCTATTAGACGGACCCTCGGGTTTTATCACCCTCGTTTTTATCGCCGTATCTCCCATTGCGATTATTACTAGGGATAGTAAAAAGTGTGGTGGTCCTAATATATTTTATTACGATGATGGCGTTGGAGGAGGGAGAAAGGAAGAGGAAAGCAATGTCGGCGGCGTAGGCACCACCGGAAGGTCAACGCCTTTTTACTCGAATTTGAACCTTGACCTTTTTGGTGCCGTTTTGTTTTATAAAAAAAGGAGGGGATCACGCTGAAAAGTAAATAACAGAACGCCAGGAGAGGGATAAAGAGGGGAAAGGTATTTTTAGGGGGATATGCGGTACCACACCTGACAAGAGTTCGTGTGAAAAACGTTCGTGGCCCGTGAAAACGTTCCACCACGCGTCCGTCGTTTCGGTTCAAACATTGACGCGCCAAGAAATTTCCAATTTTTTTTACCGGTATTTTTTATTTATTCTTTTATTTGTCAGCTCTCTTGCCTTTGACGGTGTTAAGTTATATAGAAAATTAACTTCGGTGTCGATGCCATGCCTAACATTTGCTCTAATATACCACTGGAAGCCACTGTTTAAAAGTGCAAGTCTAGCTTTTGAGTGTCACACCCTTGAGTTTTTTTTTTTTGTTTCTAGAAGGTTAGTGATATAAGTATCCCTTCCTTGACATTTAGGGTGTAGGTACTAGGTACAATACTATATAGTTTTGTTAGAGCTATGTACAAAATATAATGGTACAGCCATGAAGTAATCAATTAATTTGAAAATTGAACCGTAAAAATTAAACCAAAAAGTCTTATAATTTAAAAATTTAAGCTAAAGACCATTTAATTTGAAAATTAAGCAAAATGGTCCGGGAATTTGATATGAACTAAAGTTCCGTAGATTTGGAATTCTATGAATTGATCAGAGAATTTGAAAAACTAATCAAATGATCACAGAATATCAAAAACGAGCCAAAAGGTTCATGAATTTGAAAGATGAACCAAAAACTTCGGTATGCGAATAAATTCTTATAATAATATTTCAAAATAAGAATATTGATATAATATTTTGTGGATGGCCCAATTTTCGTGATACTTACTCTTTGATAGAAAAAATGGAAAATCCCACCCTGAAATACTGTAGCGTCACAGACTGTAAAATAAGTACATTATTTTGTGGCTTCCCAAACCTTTTTGGGGAGAAAAGGTCAGGAAAGGTCATCTAGATTATATTTAACTGACCCTACCCACCCTCTCTTCGATTCTCATCCCGGTGTTTTTATATTGGATTCAAATTCCAGACTGGAAATAGAATATCGTAAATTTTTTTCGTCTATCGCATTTTTTTTGAACAATGGGTATGAATGTATACTAGTAGATTCAAATATTCGTATTACCAAACTTATATATATGAGGGAGACTGAAATTTGTTTATGGAAAACAATTGAATTTCCGTTTGGCGCCGTTAATATTAAACACCACCAAGAAGTTTAGGACTTTAAACTTTTTTTTTTTATTTATTTAATTGTTTAAGTGCGAGGGGCTAATAAAGAAGTTTTAAGTTTCAATCCATTGATTAATGAATTTCTAAAGTCTAGTTTCCACTAGCGTGTGCGCAAGTTTTTTTTACGAATAATGGAAAAAGCTCTGGTGTTTTGGTAAAGGACTTATTAAATATTTGAAGGGGTACTTAAACGCTCCAATAAGTGTTTTAGTCAACACCCTCTACCAAGGGGGGTGGGGATGTAGGCTCTTGTATTTTCTGTGGATGTTTAATAATAATGATGATGATGTGCAAAAGACCAAAAATAATATCTTGTCTCACGAATATTTCCATAAACTCTAAAAAATCTTATGCCAGGATTAGATTTTGCACTCATGCCGGGGTAACGCTTAGTGGGCTTTGCGTGCCAAGATTAGACGAAACATTGTGAAATTTCGTTACAATGATTTGGTTTGGATTCTTTCGTTTTCAAATTGAAGCGGAAAATATTTAATAATGATTTTTCGTCATATCCTGGCAACCTTTCCCGCCAAAAAACCTTTTGCTTATTTCCTTATCACTAAATATTATGTCTATAGAAACGGATTAGTTATCTCTCATTAAGGCGTTGTTACTTAAAAGCAAAACCTTTAAGAACGCGCCGCTATCTCCAGACTAAAAACCGTAACGCATAAGCTAGGTTCACACTAGAGACTTTGAAAACGTTTTGAATCTTCAAATCAACTTTTCACGATAATAATTATAAATTTTGAGAATTAATCCTTATAGTTGACCTCCATATTTTAAATTTTGACCTTTCTAAAACGGTTTCAAAGTCTCTAGTGTGAACACGGCTTTAGTACTTTCAAAATTTTGATTCCTTTATAACAATAAGGGATGGGTGGTACCGAAGCAATGATGTAGATGTTTTTTTTTTTTTTTTTTTTGGGGGGATCATTTTTTTTTTTTTTTTTTATTTATTTTGAAAGCGGAATTGACTGTGCAATTTTTGACACTTCTCTCGAAGTTACATTCCTATCTTTCCCCCCTCCTTCTTATTCTGTAATAGATTCAATTTTAAGTCACAATTTACCCGATACTGAAGGCAAAGGCTTTGTGAGACTGGTTGTAGTTTCATTCTGCGTGAAGTTGTACAAGTGAAATCGTACAATTTAAGTGTCGTGGCTTATAAACTTAAATATTTTATGCTTTTCCATTTTGGCCAACTCTTATTGAACCACAGTATCAACAGAAGCCCATGAATTACTCGAAGTACACAACGGCATTATATTTTTTAAGCAAACATCTATGAATTTAAAGAAGTTTTCTTTATTTTAAACAACTCCCCCTATATTGTATCAATAAAGAAGACGATGCTCAAAAGTCTCTTCTATCAGACCCGCAGTTACTGATTTCAGAATGTCCAATTGTTGCTAATTATCAATATCTACCTCCGTAAATGGTTGAAACAATGGTTCTTTGGGAAAGGCTCGCGTGAGTACTTCGGACTCGTGCGCTTCTGTGGGTATTCGTGTTTGATTGAATTTAATTGGTTGTTGAGGCCCAAATTAAGAAACAATTTGTTATGATCTTGATGTGGGTAGGATTTTTCATTCGATTGATTCGAAAGAAGTAGGGGTTGGTTCGGATTACTGTACATTCCACGCTTTCCATGGTCTGTCGTCATTGATTTTTATGGCTGCGAGTCAAAGAAAACAGTTACAAATTAATTTTAATAACTGGGAAAACATGGGATTAAATTAAACATGCTCTGGTTTCTTTGAGTTGCCACGGATCATTTAAATTTAAAAACTTTAAATTTGCCAGGCAACGCTAAACTAATGTTTATACCAAATAATACTTTATATATACGGAATGAAATCGCAAGGAAAATTGATGTTAAAATTTGGTCGTTTTTGAGCAAATTTAGATCATACGATGGTAAAGTAAAAATGAAATATTCGAAAACACGCACCTGTGATGTAGAATTACTACATGGCCTCGATTATAAAAGCTTTTCCAGTCATCCCCTACACGTTGTACGTTTTTGCCATGAATACCCTGTAGTTGAAAACTTTACAATAATTCTATGCGCCTCTAGAAATGTTCCGACCTTAGAGTTTCGGGTGAAAACTACTCGAAGGGGCAAACTAATAATGTTTTTCTTATGGGGCCCCTGTATAAGTGTTTCATCTTAGCACGGAGCATAATTTCTTAGATGGTCATGTAAAACCTGGGATTTTAAACTAAAAAACTGTGTTTAAAGATCTCATAAATTAGGGAATATTTTCCGTATTTTATTTTTCTGGAAAATAACAACCCTATAATATCATGTTTGGCCTTAAAATTTCTGTACGATAGTTATTTTTTACCGCTTTTTGAATGAGCCTTAATTCTGTGTATTAATCCGCCGCAGCCCCCCTAGTTACATGCTTATATTATAGGATAGTTTTCATGTGGCTGGGAAAAACCCGAGTATTAAACAAATACACAACCAGGAAACCATTATTATTTTAAAAAACATATTTATTATTGACGTTTTCTTTTGTATTGATACGAAACGAACAATAGACATTTTTGATAATAATTATAATATATTAACAAAATATGACGCTGGAAATTGAAGAGAGCCTGAAGGAAATATCAAAAGCCCCATTATTTTGTTAAGCCTACTTTCTAGGTAAATTAAAAATTGATTTCTAGCTTAATAATGGTTGGTAAATTTGTATTTTCTAGTGGATTAAGTCTATTTAAACGATATTGAAAACACTTTATTAGGTTGCATTCCCCCTTTAAAGCAAGAATGCAACCTAACAAGTTAAAACATTTACAAACAAATATGAAACTAGAAATAAATTTAGAACTTACCATAAAAATAGGCTTAGCTAGATTCATGGCGTTCCTGAACTCCCCATAGAGACCAATCTAATTTAATATTGTTTTTAATTTCTTTTACTTGTGGATTAGGTGGATTTAAACGATATGGAATCGATAAAAATCACTTGTTATTAGGTTGCATTCTCCCTTAAAGTAAAGTTTGTGATTGGAAACGTATCGTGTTTTCATATTGTAATTTTTAGTCGTCCATTTTAAATACGTATGGCAAACAGGGTATATTTTTAATTTAGTCTCTTTTCGCGAACTTCCCGTATGTTTTGTTTTATTCCGGCAAACATCGATATAGGCACGTTGGGCGGTGTCTCCCTCGCCAGCTAGCAGAGTTAAGGGTGTCGTGTACGTATAATAGGGGTCAAAGTGTACTAGCAGTTGATTCTAGGGGAGTTTAGATATATACCAAGCGGGATGCACACGCGGTGACGTCACAAGCCAGACGTGTAAAAAAACGGTAATTTTTTTCGGAAGAGAAAAATGTTAGATTCGTTTATTCAAGTATTATTCAGTTCGTCGACTTAAAAGGGAACGTGAAAGCTAGGGCCCTAATCCACGTAGAATTACACGTTCGTCTTGGTGCAAAATATCAACAGATTCGATAGTTTAAAGACGTTCATATACTCTACACGAAGGAAGCCATAACTCGGCTGTTTTCTGGAGAGATAATCATTTAAACAAAGGTCTTGTATATCCATAGAGGGTAGAAAGAAGAGGAGTAGAAGGCCTGGCTTTCGCAAGGCAATTTTAGAATTCTCGCTTTTGTTGGGTTATTTATTTGAAAAATTTGTCTCTTTACATCCGGTTCGTCGCCATTGACTGGTTTTCAACCAATCAGAGCCTCTATGATGTCATAGAAAAAGTCGTGCGCATACCGGAAATTGAGATTCAAATTGTCAAGCGAGAAATCTCCAAGCCAGGCCTTCTACTCCTCTTCTTTCTACCCTCTATGGTATAGCGAGAGATTTCTGAGAACATTGATGTTTTACAGGACAAAGAACTTTTACGTTGATGTTCTGAATATCAGAGCAACCCCTAGTATTGATCTTCTGTATATACTGGTATAATCCCTAGAGCTTTGGTCTTACATTTTCTTCTGCTCGCCCAAATTCAACTGCTATTCTCTTTCTCATCTTTTTAAAAGGTACTAGAGTGCACTCTGGAGATTCATTTTTCTCCCTAGGCTAATATTCTTCGCTAGGATTTGTTGTTTTACGCCAATTTTTGATTTAAACCTTTGACAAATCTATATCATAAATTGTTCAGAATATTTTTGGCCCAAATAGATAGTTCTCGCTACTACCTATTGATAAAATTCATAATGTTCAACCTCTCTTTAAAACAAATATCCAGTGTTTTCGCTTTTAACTTTAAATGGTGAATAGCATTCCAAGATTCGCGTTATCTAACGTGCTGTAGTAAAATTTTATTATACCAAGTAAATAGATTAGATAATTGGTTTGAAATTAAGTTAATACATAAGGTGATACGTTTTAAGCCTAAACTTCCACCCAAAAAAAGCGCGTGATTTGCTTTGGAAATGTGGCGTATACGCGTACCTCTTAGCTCTTAACGGTGATCCAAAAATGAAATATTTCATCCATTTATATTATATTGGCCAGAAAGGAAATGATTCAAAATAATATGGAATAATTAGTCTCTATTACGACCATTATTCTTATACGAACGGGGCACAACGTGATAGTACACTTTTTTTATTTCGCGCAACAAGGAAGAAGGGGAGAGGGGGGGTTAAAGTAATTGCATTTATAGCGTAACGCCACCTGGATACAAAACATCGTATCTAATTAAATCTCGTACTTAATGATATGAAAGATTTATTTTGCCTCCTCATTTTAATTGAATCAATGTTATAATTAAAACTCTGTAATTATTTCGTTAAATATACTTTTAATTGAAACAAGGTGGCCACACTTATATCTGTTTCTGGGAATTTTAATATTGGTACAAAACTTTGGGGAAAGTCCGCGAATTTTTAAATTGGTCACATATTTCATTATAAAGTAGAAATGTTTTCAAAATTGATCAAATATTTCAGGGAAAAGTCAGGAAATTTTTAAAATTTATGAAATATTTTGGGGAAAAGTCGGGAAATTTTAAAAATTGATCAAAAGTTTAGAGTATTTCAAATTGAATCCAAAATTCAAATGTTTTAAATTGATATAAAAACATTCTGGGGAAAGTCGATGCTTTTAAAATTTTCACAAAATAGAAAAAAATTGTGAGAAATTTTTATAATAGATTCATAAAGTCTCGTAATATTGGTAGGAAACCGAAATCTCTGTAAAATATTTTATTATATCACGAGGATAATAGTTGAAAGTGATAACCGGAAACCTTGAAAGTTAGGAAAATTTTAAGTTAAAATGTTGTGGCAACAATATTTAAAGCCATGGAAATAGGTAAAGTAATAACTCGAGATGCTTAACTTTGGCTATAAAATGACTGTATAATCTAAGTGTCCCACCCCCGTTTATAATGAAAAGCTTCGATATTATATTATAGCGCGGGAGAGAACCCTCTCTTATTAGATTTCCAACTTAACCGTGACCAAAAAACCACCCCTTATTACACGTGGGAAGCCAGGGCGGGAGGTTCCAGCCCTTATCTACCTTTCACCTCTGCGTATTCTAAATCATTTATAGCCTTTGTTTAGACTATTACCAAAGTCTAGGAATCACTTTATACGTCTATTCTCCTACTCTCGAGTAATTTTGATTCGGGAATAATGCCACGATTTTAATATTACATACGACGCATCATTCTAGCTAGCTTTTGCCTTTAGCTTTTGTTTAAAAAAAATATCAAGTCAAAGAGAGAGAAAGAGAGATTGCGTGGCTTTCAAACTTGTGCAGGGGGCAAATAATGTACGATTTTGTACAGGGAATACTATAAGCTAAGGGCGGTAAGGCATCTGGAACGGTGACAAAACCGTGTCTCGATTCCGTTTCACGAACCAGACTCGACTTGGCATCTCCGACAGTCAGACCTCTATGCTCTTTCTCTCTCACTCTCTCTCAACTCGATCTGCCGCTGAAGTTTGGGAGTTGCGCGCCAAGTTTTCCCGCCCTCGCAATATTGCGCTCAAAAGTTTTTAGACTCCCGCGCCGCTAAGCAACCTGTTGAGTTTTAGATAGAAACTTTTCGTTCTCGCGAGCGATCGAGACAAGTGTATGACGCGTAATTATATCTTAGAGTTAATTTGATCTCGATTAAGAGTTTAAATTTTAAATATAAAGTTATTATAAGTTATAATCGATCATTAGGAACGATTTAAATGATTAAAAATATGAAAGAAAGCGGAAATTTTCATTTTATTCACTCGATTCGGCGCAAAAAAGGCGTTTTCCCTAGTTGCCGCAGCCTACATCATGGGTGAGTCAATCTTTATATGGTGTTTAGACTTAGGAAAAATTTGAAGAAACGCGTTTCTCTCTAATTTTTATAGTTTAATATATAATTGTTTATAATTGTAAAATTATTTTTTAAGGCCTAATTTGGTTTTAATAAGGCGTTGTAATAGTTGTTGTTCAAAACTTACGAATACAAATTTTTTTACCCCTTTCGTTTTTGTAAGTTTTAAAATAATTGTTTTCCAGAGAAGGATATTTTAACAAAGTAACCTAAGAGGTTCCTTAAAAATTTTAAAATTGGCAGCCAACCACTAAAAATGTGTATTACGTCAGCGTTGTAGGTTTAAAAGACAGATTACGGTGAAAATATTTGTAGTTTTTGGTTACCTACATATTACGGATACACCTACTTTCTCGACGATAATGATTTCGTTTTTTAGGGTTCAACTTTCACGTAACACGAATAAATTGTGTCTTTGAAAATATTTTGAAATTTACAAATATTATCAATTTGATTTATTCCCAATTTCAGCGATTATGAAACCGTGCGCTCTCTGCATTATCTTATAAACTAAATAATAGAGATAAAATCAGCCTAGCTTATCATTATTTCCATATTTTTCAAAATATGTTTTGGAGAATCGCAAAATTTCTGGCAAAATTAGTTTTAAATATAAAATTTAGGTTCCTGAGTTGAAAAGCCCCAATAAATTAAAACAATATTCGAATTTATTCTGTCAAATAACGGAAACAATAGAAAAAAAAACAGAAATTCAATTGCTTTTCAGTTTTTACGACGTGTATCAAACACTCGTAAAACCCTTTTTCAAAACGCCATTTAAATTCATCGTATAACAATAGACAATATTTAAAATTGGAAAATGAAAGAGGGAGGGGGGGTGGTATAAAATAAATCCAGCGAGAACTACTAGCATATCACCGGTGTGCCGGTTGTAATAAAGTTTAGTAAAAAGGTATACAACTTTCGAATAAACATGCCACGATATATTTGGTACGGGTATTTGTGAAATTATATACCGTTTTATTAAAATAAATCAAATTCTAAAGCCTCGTTCATACTGAAGACTTTGAAACAGTTTTTAACCTTTTTGGAAAGGTCATATTGTACAATTTTTGGGTCGAAAAGTGTCTAGTGTGAATGAAGCTTTAGTCAAAAACACTCGAGAGTTTTGCAGCACGTAGAAAACTAGGCTTTCTTCTATCTCTATAAAGACTATCGATACATAGTTCTCACCCAGTCTTGCCAACGCAAACTGAAACCTACAGAATGGCTAGCAGTTCTGTTTTTGGAACTGATCCGTTCTTAACTGCGCTCACAAGCTCCTGACAATCCTGCAATGAAGGGGAAGCTGGATAAGCTGGGCTTAATTTTATTTTTCCCCTTTAGCGAGAAAGAATTATATTTATTATTCTGTTCAGGAGTTGGCAAAACAGGAAAAGGTTACGCGTTTTAATACACAGTGTAAAGCGTCATAGGATAACAAGTAGTTTTTCTCAACTCCTCTAATTCACACTTTCTATCCTTGATACGAAACTGTGTTCACCCCCTTTTCAACCAAGCTAGGTGTTGAACTGCGAAGGTGCAGGTACTTGGGTTTTTTTTTGTTTACACCAGTTTGTAAACTAGGCTACTTCTCATCTCATGGTAGCTTGAAAAACCTACATTACTACACTGTCACCCAACAAGTGAAGCTTCCATGGACTAGAATTTAGTCCCTAGCAAGGGTATACAGAGTATAAGCAAAAGTTTATAATCGGGAAAGTTAGCAGATTGCAATAAATTGAATTAGCGCCCATTTTTTAAAGTAGGCACGCAACCTGACTCAATTCGGGCCTTGTCAAGTTGATCTCGCGCCAAATTCGCGAATTTTATCTTATTAAATTGAAAAAAATCTCGATTCTGTTTTCACATATACGCGTGACGTCAGTTTTACTTTTCATTTAAATATGCTCCAATAGAATAACGAAACAAATCGGTTTACCTAATGAGAAAAAATCTAATTTGGTCAAAAACAGAACTCAACAAAAGCGGATCAAAGGCATTTTAAATTTTGTTTCACTTTTGTTGAATCTATTTGGTCCAATTCTGTTGGAAATTTTCCTATTTGGACAATATTTGACCAAATTCGAAGATTTTTCCTCATAGGGAAAGCCGATTTCTTTCGTTATTTTGTGGAAGCGCATTCAAATGAAAAGAATCAGCGTCTTAATCAGAACAACCAAATAGGTTTTTTGTCATTCAATAAAGTTCTGATATCCGTTGAAGGGTGGAAAACCTGAAAGCATCATGAAAATTGTTTTTAAATCTTGCGAACAATCTTGCGAAGTTGGTTACACTGCAAGAAACACAACTAACGGTTCATTATTATATCCATATCCTGAGGTCAAAATTTAAAGTACCCTAATTTCCCACAAAAGGTGTTTTATACTGACGTTTTGTTGTAAAAATCTTCCCTTCCCGTATGTAGCTTTAACTTTATATTTAAGGTCTCTTACGTTTGATTTTGTAATAATTGTAATTATAATTGTTTCATAAAGTAAGGTAATGTTTTGTATAATGCAACTATGATATACTCTAACAGCCACCCTAAGGTCAAAATTTTGTTAACTGCTGGTGTTTTGTCTATTTTTCTTTATTTTCAATTGACAAACACATATTTTTTTTTTTTTTATAATTTAAATCAAGAGTATAGTGAACTATTATACTATCATACGAAAAATATGGGAAGTATACGCTATTAACATTTATTTCCGAAGTTATTATAGCAAAACCCTCATATTTCGTCTTACACGTACTCGCCCCTTACGAAGAATATGCCACACAAATACTACACTTTATGTCAACGTCACTCGGGATTAGCAACGCGGATGTAGAATTATTCTTCCCGCTTTTACAAGTAGTCTAAAACCTAAAGTGACGTGTATAAATTTAACGAAGAGTTCAAGTGTTGTTGTTATGGCAACGAGGTCTTTCTTTATCTGCCCCCATCTGTTGGGCTCCCCCGCACCACCTGTTCCCCGTTGTACGAGTCGTTCCATATGCCACGATTTCTAATTAACGACTACGAGAAGCTTCTACCCATTATTCTATTCGGCAAAACTATAATAATAATAATAAAAAAATATACGATTACTTTTTTCTATACAATCGCCAAACACACCGGGGACAGACCAATTACTTTTAATTTGGTATTATTGTTTTTCCGCGTACTCTCCGACTTCCCCATCCCTCGTGTTCTCTTTGTTTTTTATTTAATTTGCATATCTCTAAAAGGGAATACGAAACGAAATCTTAAAATTACAAGATTTATAGATACTTATAAATATCCCTTAAATTGATTTTTAAATTTGGAAATTCCGTGAAATGTTAAATTTTATTCTTTTAACCGAAAATTCCTAAATTGAGCTATATTAATGATATTTTCTATATACTGAGTCTTAGGCCTACCTAATTGGTTATACAGTTCAACTCCAGATAGTTCCTAGTATTTTTTTTTTTCCATAGGGATAACACCTTAGCAGACGACATTTCGGTCGCGAATAACTTGAAGGGGAACGAAAGCTAAGCCTTCGATCTTTAGGAGAAATGTGTTTGAAAATAAAGGATACCAAAAAATCGTTATATCGATATTCATATACATTAATTTTTAGAAAATGATCACCTTTTATTGAGTATAATAATTGGACGGAATAAATTTCATAGGGAACGATGCAAAATAACATTTTAAAGGGAGGGTGAAGGGAAAAATCATTGTGTTTTTTATTAATTCTGTATTAAAAAATAAAACATGACTTCGTCGTAAAAGTGTCATTGAATTGTACAAAAAATCGGAAGCCATCTTAATATGGCATTCAATTAAAAGGTGAACCTCCCAGTACGCTTCACCTTTGGGGCACTCTCAGAATCGCGCTAAATCTCGTTCGTGATTATTTTCACGTACACAATCGTGCGTACAACAGCCCAAGGTGGGGAATCTTTTGATTAGTCGAAGATTCTCCTTTTAATTGAATGCCAAAATCTTAATCGTTTCCGATTTTTTTTGTTGTACAATTTAGAGACATTTCCCTAATGTTTTAATTTACCTTCCCTTTAATTTCCATTCTATTATTTATATAACCTCTTGGACCTCTCCACGGTTAAAATGAGGTATTTAGTAGCTTTGACTATATTAAAAAAATAGCTATTTCTCAACTGAGTACGTACTTTATATTACCAAAGGCCGTGTAATCAGTTACGTAAACACGTAATCGGTGTGCAGATTTAACGGAAGCAGACATGTCAATGATCGAGTCCTAGTTTTGACTTTCTGTCGTTCGTGGAGTAATTTTACGTTACCATTGACTTATGCCGTCTGCTTAAAGTTATTATCTCGACGGCGGCAGAGCTAAAAATTAAGTTTTGCCACTTCCGTAAAATCTGTACACTGACATCGCGATTACTTCAATTAAGTAGTCACTTTAGTACAGTCAAAACTATAGACTTGTACACCGATTACTTGGACTGATCAACCCCTTAAAATCACCCCACTTTCTCACCTCTAACTCTCCCTAACGGTTTTGTGATTGGTTTCTGACTATCTTTATGGTCAGAATTAATATAATGGTTTTACGTTTCACCCTCTCTTTCATTTAACCTTGCTAATTTTAATCTTATTCCAAGCTAAAGGTTATGTATAACAAATTCACCTTCTTTGACGGCAATCCATTGTTAAATGTATATATTAATTTTTGACATACACGTACAATATGGAATTGTATATTTATTTCGTTATAATTTAGAATTTTAGATAAATTTATCGTCTATCGTGGATTATTAGAATGTAAAAAAAGGTCTATAGATTTAGTTTTATCTTTTATATACCGGTATAATTGAATTACGACCTGATATCATTTTCTTTAAGGCAATTTTTTGGTTTTGTCGATGTTATAGTTGAGATTCGAGCGAAAGCTCGCGTTTTGGGCCTGTCTATCAAGCCATAAATTGTTTCCAATTTCGCAATAGAACGCGGAAATAAAAGAAGTTTTTTTTCTTTTTCTTTTCTTTCTTTATAAGGGGTGCAGCAGGGATTTTTCGTAAGATTTTTACGTAACGCGTCGTCGGAAACACCTTTGTTCTTTAATTCTTATATCTTAAGTGTTTGCTACAGAGGAAAGATACAAAAGAAAACTAAGTAGACTTTTTTTTTTTTTTCTTGATTCTTTCATTAGCAATCGACGGATGAAACTATTCCTTTCGTTTCTGATTCCCAAGAAACCGGAGAACAAAATCTCGTACAGAAACTTCAGGCGCTAAACGATGTAAGGTTCATTTTTTAATTATGTCTGTATTTGTAATTTTAAAGGGATATTGAAAGGTTTTTAATAATATCAGACGTTAATAGAAGGAAGTTGGTAAAGCCCCTTTAACTAGTAGTTGGAGACGTCTCTTAAAAACTAGCTCGCACCTTAAAATTTGGCGGGAAATCGCGCGCCAGGCTGTTTCAGTCTCCCTTTACTCTATTGTCAAAGTCTCGCGTGCTACTTTTTGTGTATTCATCCGCGGTTTCCTGCCAAGAGCGCGAGAATTGAAGAAGTGACGTCTTGCCAAAAAAGGCTATCTGATACTACTTCCTATTATATACTTCTGATAATATCAAAAGTCACAAACTTCAGTTCTTTATTGTCTTTTTATCAAAATGCGTAGAACTCGGAGATCACGTGGCAAAATGCGTTTTTCGCTTCTAATTATAATTAGAAGGTTAACTGTCCAACTTGGAAAATATTCAAACCTTGCTAGTTAAAAAAATTATAATAATAATAATAAAACTAACGATAGGCTGATTACAAGTTTGATATTTGAAGTATTTTTTAAATTCAATTTGATTGTTCAGAAGCGAAGTCAGAACGCATCTCAAAATTTTAGATTCTGATTAGATTGAATTACGTTTAAGTCTAATTAACTTAGTATTGATAATGTTCTCTGTAAAGTCATAAAAATCATGATCCACTGAATATTTTAGACAACTTCTGCATAATGCGCATTTACAATTATTCGAAATGAATATATTTTATGATAAAGCGCATTTAGATTATGGATAGAGGGATTAAAGAAAGACCTTTCGGGGTCGAAAATCTCAAAATATAAGTACCATCGCATCTAATTCAATAAAGTTCAAGGTGAATTATTAAGAAATAAAACTTGACGGGTGACCGTCTATAAACACTAAACATTTTCTAATTGTTAAAGTTTTATAATCTCTTTTCCATTATTAGTAAACGTAGTAATTAAATATCCTGTGGGATGCGTTTTTTTTTTTTTTTTTTCCTATTTAATAGGAATTGTCCCGTCAATTACAAGAGACGTCGGAACAGCACCATCAACAGATGTCCGCTTTGCAAGACCATCACGACGAGAGGCTGTCTCAGCTGCAAAATTCTTATCAGGGACGCTTGCAAACCCTCGAGAAGCAGCTGCGGATATTTCAACAAGCCGAAAATGGTAAATGCGCGCCGTTGTCGCGGTGTGACATAAAATTATTCCTATCTGTATACCGAGTATAGTATATACACTTTACTTTCCATTATTATTTTCGTTTATACAATTTCCTATACCCTTACCTTTCCCTCATCAATTTTACTCTTCCAATCGAGAACATTCACCCGTTATAACGAACGTTAGGTCATTTTGGCGCGAGGCACCCAAGCCTCCTTTACAGAGAT
Source organism: Odiellus spinosus (assembly GCA_963920705.1). Classification (NCBI taxonomy): domain Eukaryota; kingdom Metazoa; phylum Arthropoda; class Arachnida; order Opiliones; family Phalangiidae; genus Odiellus; species Odiellus spinosus. The sequence goes on along the minus strand of OY987227.1, from coordinate 17,381,796 downwards.
ATATAGGGGCTTCAAGTTGCCTCTCCCAATATACCCTTATCCTCTTATCCACGTTATCAGCAAGGTGGTATAAGAATAAAAGTAAAGTTTCAGAGGCTTTTTTCCTCCAAAGGGGTGATAAAATAAAAAAAAAAATATGAGATTATGTTCCTTACACTCCAAAATTAGCCTTACTGATTTTAAAGTGAGACTGTAATATATATATATATATATATATATATATATATTTTAAGGCATATGCGTAATATTGGTTTGATTTTTTTCGGTTCATGACGTAGAATTATTCTAAAGCTTAGCGAAAACGTTCCAATAAAAGACACTGTTCGTACACGACCTGTAAAACCTGGAAAAGTCAGGGAATTTGAAAATTGACCCAAAAGGTCAGGGAAATAAAAAGTTTCGATACAGGTTAAGGAAATATTAATGATAAGTTTGCCTTTTAACTGTAATAAAAGGAAAATAAGTTTTTTAAGCTGAAAATATTCGCCAAATTTTTTATTATTTATTCATATTCTGAGCAAACTTATCGAGTATCGACCCTGATTGGTAGACTGTGTCAAATCACCCAAAGAAGAATGTACATTGCCAATATCTCGCGAATATGAGTAGATTGATGTAAAATATTAAATGTTGATCTGGGAAATTGTTTAGAAATGGTCAGGGAAAACTTGGGAACCCTGGTATACCGAATAATTTCATCGTAAAAAAGCGAAATAGTGGGGTAATTTCGTCAGAGAAAATTATTTTAGATTTTAAAAATCCAATTTATTTTAAATTTGTTTTGTTTGGTTTCTTTCGGCTATTTCAGTTGAAGGAAATGACAAAGACGATGACCAAACTTTACGTCATCGACTGGCCACATTGGAATCGGAGTTAACAGCCAACCAGCAAAGGCACGAAGAATTTACTTCTCAATTACGCGAAAAGGAGAAACAAATTCAACTACTAAATCGTCAACTGGAGAAATTACAAACGGAAAGGTTACAGGTGAATACCAATCTTTAAATGGAGAATGCAACCTAAAAACAAGTGGTTTAAATAGGCCTAATCCACGAGTAAAAGAAATTAAAAACAAATATTAAAATTAATTTAAAATTTACCCGGAAAATCGGCTTAGCTGGATTCATGGAGATCACCTGAACTCCCCATATACGAACTAGCGACCAATGACATTGATCGATGGCTCTTATATGGGGAATCCAGGATCATAAAAGCGAGTCCTTATATGGAGAGTTCAGGATATCTCCATTAATCCAACTAAGCCTATTTTGGTTGTAAGTTCTAAATTTATTTCTAGTTTAATTTGTAAATTTTCAAACTGTTGGATTAGGCCTATTTAAACGATAAGGAATCGATAAAAAAAAACACTTGTTGTTAGGTTGCATTCTCCCTTAAATTTGTTCTCAATGAGAACGGGACTATTTCCTACGCGTGTTAAACGTTTTTTTCAGTAAATCGTAGACGTTCTTCCGTTACGGTTTTTTATTACATCGATTGCTTATAAAAATAAATTTTTCTTTCACGTTAAATGGGAGCAAAGTTGAAAGTCTGTTTTCTAAATAGACTCGAAGCGTTTTTGAATTGCCTACCTTTTAAAAGCCCCGAACTATATTCGAAGCGAATTGGAAATAGTCATGACTACTTTTTCTTTACGAAGTTTTTCGTGAAATATTATCCGCTTAAGAATCTCCAGTTCTGATTCTTACGAGTTTAGATAATTATGGAAATAGGAGAAGTAATAAGAGAGGGAGGGTTAGGAGTATCCAAAAAAGACTAGATGACACCGCTAGATTTGATAAAAAAAGCTATAGAAGAAAGAGAGAGAAGAGGGACCATTTAATTCTCGCATGCCTAGCCATAATACTTTGAATCATAAATATCTGATGAAATGTTTATGACGCCTGAGTTTATATTACCTTTTAGGCTTAGCGAAATATTTGTTGAGGGGTGAGATAGGATATGAAATACGATTGATATTTAGACTTTACATAATTACCTACGTTCGCACTAAGATATTTTCTTGAAAAGTAGGCCAAAAGGTCTTATCCGAAGGTGAGTTTTGACTTTAAGGGATAATAGACTTATATAACAAGTTAATTTAAATCAATGTAGAATGTTAAAATAAGAGAGAATGCAACCGAACAACACGTGGTTTTTTATCTATTCCTTATCGTTTAAATAAGCCTAATCCACCAGTAATTACAAACAAATATTAAACTAGAAATAAATTTAAAACTTACCGGAAAATAGGCTTAGTTAGATTCGCATTGAAGGGTCAGCGACCAATGAGCAAAGGCCAGTCGTTAAGGCGAGATCTCTATAAGACTACCAACAACATTCGATTAGTCGCTGACCTTTCAACGCGAAGAAATTCAGAATCTCCATTTATTTTAATTCAATATTTGTTTGTAATTTTTTTTCCTGGTGGATTAAGCCTATTTAAACGATAAGGAATCGATAAAAAATCTCTTATTATTGCATTCTCCCTTTTTAGCCCGATTTTTCCATGCTCAGTGAAAACCCGGCTTTAAATTTGGCGCTCCGGTGATTGGTTCGAAGCTTATTTTTGCTACTTTATTGGCTAGACTTGATTTTGACCCCCTTTTTAGTTTTAGTTTTAACACCGGTAATTCATTTAAGATTATACACAAAAAATTAACACTCTGTAAGAGTTATGTCGATGTTAAATAGACAGACGAAGACGAAGCTACAGCTAAGAATGTTATGTTTCTGACCCACTTTGAAAGAGGGCAAATGAGACTTTGGTGGTGGTCGTTATAGGAACGTGCTTTGGAATAAAGAGCCGACTTGACAGTAACATATTTAATGCGCCATACCTTCCATATTTTTTTTTCTTTTCTTTTCTATCGTGTTACGTGACTGCTGAAGAGAGTTGGGTATATATTTGAGCGTATATTACTTTTCGAAGAGAGGCCTATAATATTAAGCCGACACGTTTTTTACCAGTACAGCGTTGACGAGGCATAAATGTAAATAAATTCGTCGCAACCTCCTCCCAGTCGGTATATACCTTATGAAATATTAAAATTTAGAAGAGTATACCTATAACTTGTTTTTCGTACAGTTTAAAACTTTTGAATAATACCAGTAAACAGGGAGATTAGACGATTCAAATATATATAAATTATTATTTTTATATTGAAAACATTTAATTCAACAAACAAACAAAAATATTCGCGTTATGATTTTAGTTTCAAATTATGCTAATTTAATAATAAACATTACATTTGAAAGGAAAACTGTACCTTTGAACTCTGAAGCTAATTGGTTTAGATTTGAATTGCAGTGTAAATTCGGGATAATCAAAATATTTCAACCTTCACTAGATTTATATAGAACATGAGATTCCAGTTCAGGAAAATTGCCTATTTTTAACTAAATATTACTTGGAATAATTATATTTCTATCCAAACTATATCTGTATAAATACACTAGATATTCATTTTTTTTAAAACAAATCGTAGTGTTATAATTTTCCAGTAACTACATAAAGGGAGAATGCAACCTAAAAATAAGTTATTTTTTTATCGATTCCAAATAGTTTAAATAGGCCTAATCTAACAATAATTTTTTAAAAACAAATATTAAAGTAGAAATAAATTTAAAACTTACCAGGAAAATAGGCTTAGCTGTATTCATGGAAATCACCTGAACTCCCCATATATAAGGAGTAGCGACCAATGACATTGATCGATGGCTATTATATGGGGAATGCAGGATCTCCATGATCAATGCCATTGGTCGATAGTCATTATACGGCGAGTTAAAAGATATCTCCATGAATCCAGCTAAGCCTATTTTGATGGTAAGTTTTAAATTTATTTATATTTTAATATTTGATTGTAATCACATGTTTTTTAGGTCGTATTCTCCCTTTTAAGGAATATTACGACTTTTTATATCAAATTACTAATTATAAAATGTTCTAGTCTGTACTCGAGAAATTTCGGAGGTTTATTTATTGGATTCTAATTTTATTGGGTTTTTTTTTATCCGCGGACCCTTTTTTCCCAATAATATATTGTTTAAGGAAGTAATAACGCCTTTCAACGGATCCTCTTTATTTAAAAATTATCATCCCAATTACCGTAAATTATAAACTTAAATATTCACTTTTGACCCCATTTTGACCTGGAATGTTCGAGTTGTTTATATTACAAACGTTTCTGGTTTCGTCCCGCGCATAAATTTTCTTATTACCAATATATTTTTTTGGTGCTTTAGGAATCTAACACCTATTTTCCAGTATTTTAAGTTAGATATTTTTTTTTTTTTTTTTACTAGAAAGTTGAAAGACGTAAAGAGGAAGAAACTAATTTATTAAAAACATTGCCATTATTAAACGATTCTCATACGCAAACCGAAAACTTCTCGGAAAATATTGTTGACGAAAAAAATGAAGAAATTCTAGCACTCAATAACGAAAATGAGAAGTTACACGATAAAATTAAAAATTTGGGTATAGTTTGTTTTTTACAAGTATAGAGGCGTCCATAAATGATGACATGGTTTTTAGCTCGAAATTGTTAGAATTTTGGTCTTAAGGGGAGGATGAAGATGAAAATTAAGTGTTTTTTATCGAATCTGCTATTAAAAATGATGTATCAGAATGGTGGAGAAAAATCTATAATTTTAATTTAATTTAAAAATTAAAAGTTTTACGATTTTTTGTGCACTTAATTCAGACACTTTCTGATTAGCATCAATAAAAAAACGCTTCATTTTCTTCTTTACCATCCCTTAAAAGGGATATTTAAACGTCCAACAAGTATTTTAAATTATGAGCTTTGTACCTAGAAACTAGCGAATATTTCGAAACTTTTGCAAAAAGAATCCACAGGAAGATACGTTTAAGGATCCCTTTAAAAGTATGGTTAAATGTCTCAACATTTATGGATGACCATTTACTGATACAATATTTGAACCCTCAGCCATCGTTATATATTATTGTTAAAATGATACTTTTAAAACAGAAACAAGGTTATTATTAAAAGATGAGGAGATATCTGAATTGTCGAGCGAGAAGGAGAGTTTGGACAGTAGCTTGGTAGAGCTTGATTGTCAACATCAAGAAGAAATTAACGCCGTTCTCACTGTCAAAGAAGAATTAACGATCAATAATAAACGGTTGACAGCTCTCTTGAACGAAGCCAATAAGACTAACGAAGTCTCGAGAATTGAAATTCAAAAGCTAAGAGAACAGATCGAGAATAATTCTCAGATTAGGGATAACGAGGCGAATGATGAAAGGAGAGATTCCGCGAACTTAGAACAGGAATTGGGAGAAATGAAAGTTAGAGTGAAGGAATTGGAATCTATGGTTTTAGAAAAGGATCCTCCAATGGGCGCGACCAACACTGCTGAGTTTATCAGCGGGAATACCGACGCCAACACCATGATACAACAAATATCTTCGGAGAATGAGAATCTTCAAAACGAAGCTGATGATTTAAGAACCAAACTTAGGGGAAACGCTCGCGAAATGGATCAATTGAAAAGTGAAATCGAATCGTTAAAAATGGAAACTTCGAACATGAGAGAACAATTAGACCAAAGAAATGCCGTAGTGGAAGGTTTAGAAGATTCCCTGGAAAAATCCGAGAAAAATCACGCCAAGAAAATCGCGGAGAATGAAGAGAAATTTCTCGAGTTGAAAGAAAAATTGGAAATACTTTCCAAAGTAGAAGAAACTCGGGTTAAAACAATAGCCATCGATTCGAACACTCAAACTGAGATTGAACAACGGAACACCCTCTCTTCCCAAACTGAAAAAGAAAATCTAGATACGAACAACACTGATACGGTTTGCGTATCGAACGTAGCCAATAGTGAAGAGATGGAGCAAATTATAATTCAACAGGAAAGACTTATTAACGAACTTAGGAATAGGATTGAAGAAATGGAAACTGACCAAGATCAGTCCGAGGAGGCTCTAGACACGACGAGAACTAATGAGAAAAAGATTTTGGAGATGCAATATGTTATACAAAGCTTGGAGAGTCAAATAAAGGAACTTATCGAGAATAATAGCGCTATCTCGAAAGAAGTCTCGCGAAAAGATGATACAATACGTGAACTAGATAAGAGAAGAGTGGACTTTGAAAGAAGCCGGGAAGAAATGTCCCAGCAGTTGCTTAAATGGATGGATAAAGCTAATGAAAATGAAAAACTTTTCAAGGAGGTCCAGACAAATCGTGATAGTTTGCAATCTCAAATTCTAGCGTTGGAAGAGGTTTCGAAGTCTGTCGAGGAGAAACAGGAGCGGGATGAGTCAGAAAAGGGAGTAAACGATTTAAGAAACGTTTTAAGGCAGAAAGATGCCGAAATAGCTTCTCTAAATTCCAAGATTGAAGCTCTACAATCGTCCACAGCCGGTACTGATATGAATTTCGAAGATGATGCTCGGCAAGATAAAAATATGGAGCTGATTAAATCTTTGGAAGGTGAAAAGGAAAGGTTATTGACAGTGTTGAATGAAAAATCGAGGGAATGTAGCGGCTTGAAAGCCGAAGTTCATAGACTTTTCGGTGTTGTCTCGGCCGAGAAACAAGCTTTTTCGAAGCTTCAACAGGTGAGGCATTGTTAAACGTGGACCCAATATTATTAGTTTAAAGCTAACAATAGATTTGTTTCAAAGGACAATCGTGATTTGAGTCAACAAAAGTCGATTGAAAGTGAAAATGAAATGTCCAAAGAAGCTGTTCAAAATCTAGCCAGAATTATTAAAGACAAGGATTTGGAAATTGACGCCTTAAAGCAAAAGAACGAAACTTTGTTGGCTGTCATGCATCAAACTAGCCCTGGAAAAGATGGTAAGTTTATTTTGAGCTCTAATTTGAGAAAGGATACTAATTCAGTTTTACAGAAAATATTCAACTGGAGAAACTCATGTCGGAAAAGGACGATTTGACGAAACAACTTCAAATGTATCAGAGTGACAGGGAACAGATCACGAAACTTCTGAATCAAAAACACCAGGAAAGCTTGATGTACCACGCTGAAATGCAAAATTTGAATGCTCAGTTGATGACTGAGAAACAAAACTATATGTCATTGAAAGAGCAACACCAGTCGGTTTCTTTGATGTTTGAAGAAAAGCAAAAGTCCCTAATCAACACTCAAAATGAAGTTGTCTCCCTAAAGCAAAGAGTTACTGAACTGGAGAGGCACCAAGTGGATTTGTCTCACAAATATTCTGATCTAATTGATAAAAATTCCGAAACCATTCAAGTCAATCGAGAGGAATGGATGAGCAAAGAAAAAGCTCTGGACGATTCCCGGGGAAAATTGAAACAATACGAAGAATTAATCAACGAAAAGGACCGAATGATTTACCAACTGAACCATTCCTTGGAAGAAACTGGTTTAATTTTGTCTCGCAAGGAAGAGACGATTAAAACTCTACAGCATCGGTTAGACGAAGTTTCTTTCAAGTTATCCGAAGCCGAGATGAAGCTGAAAGAAACTGTGGAAGAAGGGGCTAGTAGCAACGACGATTTAGAAAGATTGAGGATGGAAAACGAAGCTCTGCAAGAGGAAAACAAGAGTTTGTCCATGACGGTGAAACAGTCTCAATTCGAGAAGGATTCCATGAAGGAGAAGATGGCGACTTTGGTTCAGTTGGTCCAAGAGAAAGATGCGAAAAGCAACGAGAGCGGACGATCTGGTTCGTCGGCTCAGTTGTTGCAAGATTTTTCGGTCCTTGAAGAAAAAATGGGAGCCATTACTCTAGAAAGAGACCAGGCATTGTTGGCTCTAAGTCAGCAACAGCAAGAAAATAAGAATCAGCAAAGAGAAGTAAGATTTGATCGCTTATAGAATTGAATTGCATATACATTCTTAAATATCTTTCCTTTTTTTTCACTCCAGCAAAAAAAGATTCAGGAACAAAATGATAAGCTTCATAGTGAATTGGATAGGCTTCGAAATCATTTATTAGAGGTAAATATTATTTAAATTAAATACTATTAAAAACCTAAGCGGCCTTTTATTTAGATTCAGGATAATTATACTCAAGAAATTATGTCGGCTGAAGATAGGGAAAAAGCTTTAAGAATAAAACTAGCCAGCGCCGAAGACAGAGCGAGTCTTTCTTCAAACGCCATAGCCAACGCTAGTACAGAGTCTCAGTTCAGAGTGGACAGTCTTCAGCAACAACTCAGCCAAGTATTGAGGCAACGCGATTCAGCTTTGGATCAGTGTTCCCGTTTGGAAGATCAAATCCAGCAACTAAAAGCCGCCATCACGAATCTACAATCCGCTCTCGAATGTATCCAAGGAGAACATAGAAGAGAACTAATCGAAGCTTCAAAGGCAACCCAAGAAAAATTACGCCAGAGAGAAAAGGACATCGAAGCCTTGAAGGCTCGAATCACTGAGCGAGAAGCTCGTCTTAAAGAAACTGTGGAAGCCCTTGACGCCGCGTCTAGGCTAAGTGAACAACTTGATAGGAAAGAGCAGCTCATAAACGAGCTAAGAAACGAAGGTAAATATCTCAACTGTTCATTCGTTCGCATGTCTTTAAGCTATGGTTTGGATAAGTTCGTTCTACCACGCACTTTTTAAAAATTGCATCGTTATACTTAAATTTAAGAAGATTAGTGGATGGTTATTAAAAATGTGGTTGGTTTTACATATATGTACTGCAAAATGATTCCTTATATGGTTGGATACTTGGAGAAAAGCATTGGCTGTCTGACTGTCGTTTGGTCTAATCTCACTTGGTAACTGTGGGAGAAATCAGAAAGATCCCCATAGTGCCAGGCGAGATTGTACTAACACAGTTCACGGTTGCACCACTTGAAACATGGTTATTATTCATTTTCTTCTTACATACGGGATATCCTGCACCTGCATTGTGGTTCGGTTTTTTTAATTAATTATAGAGAAACGGTAGAAGCATTGACGCATGAGATTAGTTTTTTTTTTTTTTTTTTTCTAATATTTTAGGATACTCGATAATTTTTGATTTCAAACTAGTATTTTTATATCGCCGATTCCAGATGATATCCGATTGTGAATTTTTAATTTTTATTAAATATTAATTATACGTTACAGCATGATAATTTTTAATATTATTTTCAGTTCCAAGTTTTTTCGTTTTTATTTTATTGTTATAAACTTGTATTAGATTTATGATTTTGCATGGTTGTTCGTATCTGAGTATTACATCAGGTACTGGTTTATTTTTGAGTCACCAGTACTTGTGTGATATTCAGCCGCTGGCAACTTGTTTTCTGCCTGATGAAATTTTTAAATTTTGTTAATTAATGTAATTTAATACTTCTATAGTTTGATATTTTGTTCCGTAAACACTAATTTCAGTTTTATTTTAAACTTAGTATTGGAAAAACAGCGTCTATTACAAAAATCCCATGACGAAATTCAACAACTCGAATCAACAACTGAAGGAAAAGTTGACAAGTAATTATAACTTAAGCGATGACCCCCTTAGTACGAGGAATATTTACTGAAAATCCAATATAATTCCTTAGACAAATCATGAAGAGCTTGGTTCTTGGCTACTTTTCTTCACCGACCAGTCAAAAACCAGAAGTCGTTAGGTTATTAGCGAGGATCTTAGATTTCAATCAACTAGAGATGGAGAAGGCTGGGGTGAAAATTGGACGAGAATTAAATCCAGGTCACTTATCGACATCCGCTAGTAGAAGTGGTTGGATTTCTTCCATCATTGGGAAGGTTGTTCCAGCTACTCCTCCTCAACCTCCAGCACCAATGCCTCGAACTTCCACACCTGTTTTTTCCAGTCCCAATCAAGTATATTTGATTTTAAACATACTGAAGTTTTGTAGGGAGAGTTTTAAATTGTCAGCCAATTGATTTTTAGTCACAAGAAAAATATTGGCCAAATACGTTTTTAGCAAACGATGTCTTCTAATTTTCTAAATCATAATTATAAACTTTTTTTTTTTTTTTAATCCTAAATAGTCATTCTCAACATTATTCGTGGAATTTTTAAAGAACGAGTCAAACCCAAATGTTCCGGCTCGTATGCCTTTGGAAACAATGGCCAGCTCTACTCCAACCAACTCTTCTCTTATGTCTTCGAGGAAACCTTTGTCCAGTACATCGAAGGCGGGGGTTAAATTAGACTTTTTCTCTCCCCCGAAAGGAAGTTTGACTGGCCCGGTTACGAACGCGAATGATCATCCTCTTATGAGGCCACTTTCGACTGCGTTGCCTACATTCACGCCTATAATAAGCAGCGAAAGCGCACCTAGTAATAAAAACTCTACTTTTCTCGAAGAAGTTCTCAAATAAATGTTAGTGTTTGTGGGACCGAGTTGTGACGTAAGTATAATATAAAGATGTAAAGCTTCTCTATAATTAGGTGCTTTAAAAATTCGTGATTTATTTTAAAAACTAATTAATATAATCCATCCTTTTTGATATACATTAAATATACTTATTTTAACGAGAAGTTTTACATCTTTAATCTAAAAAAAAAAAAAAAACTATGTATAATTGACCAAAAAGTATGTAATCTTATTAATTTAATATAAAACAAAAAATATTTTCAATCCTATTTCATTGCAATCCATTTGAAACAGTGCGTCATGACCAAGAAGTTCGAACCCATTTATAATATTAATAATTATAAGCTTGCGTCATCATAAGCTTATGTTATTTTGTAAGATGTAGCATCCTTATAAGCTTATAACTTCTCTTTAAAGATGACATCGTAAGTTATTTTCGATGGTGTGACATCAGAAGTTTATCTTATCTTCAAAGATGTGATCGTCATAATCTTATGATTTATTTTCGAAGATATGACATACTTATAACTTATTTTTGAATGTGATGTGAATGATTTCAGTTTATAGCTTAATTATATTCAGATGTTACAAAGTTAACTTTTTCGAAAGAAGTGATATCATGAGTATAACTTTTTCGAAAGAAGTGATATTATGAGTATAACTTTTTCGAAAGAAGTGATATCATCAGAAATAGATGAACCGAAATTATCAACGAGCTATTCCTCTAACGCCACAGGCAAGTTCTCCGTTTCCCCTCTCTTAGACGACAGTTGTAGCCCCCTCCCCCGCGGAATTTCACCTAGCCGAGAAACGTTGAATGCGCCACCTGGTTTGGTTTGCAGCCGTCGCTACGTGGGGCGATCAGTTTCCCAAGATCCTCCTCGGTATTTCATTGAGGCCGAGGAAGCCCATTCCCCCAGTGCTTACCCTCCCCATTCACTCCAAATAAAATGCATTTCCCAATCTAAGCTCTCGTTGATAATTTCGGTTCATCTATTTCTGATATCATGAGTATAACTTTTTCGAAAGATATCATAAGATTATAACTTTTTCGAAAGAAGATATCATAAGATTATAACTTTTCGAAATAAGCTTATTACATATTTTTCGAAAGAAGTGATATCATAAGTCTACAACTTTTGTTATTTTCAAAGAAATTACAGAAGTTTTTTTTCTCATTTGTTATAAGTTTATAACTTATTTTCAAAGTGTAACATCATAAGTTCAATTTATTTTCGAAAATTTGATATCATAAGTTTAAAACCATCACTGAACTAAAGAATTATTAATTCTTTCCTCTTGAACAAGAGCACAGAATTATTAATTTAAAATCATCAATTATAAAATTTAAACATCCCATTTTATAACCTGAAGTTTGCAGGAAGCAAAAACTAGGGTTTTCATTATATTTTATCGGCTGTACCAACCCTAGGTGGAATAGAATAGACTATAGAATTTTTATAGGAGTAGTTTCAAATTAGCGTAATTTTCTTTCCTCCTTTTAAAGTGACTCAATCTATAGGGGCAGATTTTTTGTGACTTGAAAACCAGAATGAAATTACATTCATTGTTAAGTGAAGTTTTCAAACCAGGTCTGTCGAGTCTCTTTGAGTTACGAATCAGCATTAGGGAAATAAAAAACTTTATTTGCATCATCTTTGGCACCACACTCTTTAAGCGTACAATTTTTTTGAAGTATCACAGATCAAAACTATACAATTAAAATGTTCCTATTAAGGTGTGTATAATCAAGCCTCGTTATCATTCAGGGTTATATTTAGTCTTACAAAATCTGTTATATAGTACAAATCTTTCTCCTTGGTACACGATAGTTAAAAAGGGTTCATCTTTGACCCTAAAAGGTTCGTAGATTATTTTTTTGCAAGCGTAATATCAAGATAGGTTTAAAATATAATACACTTTCTTACATGAAATAGATTTTTAAAATTTTTTAGCGCTGGGCCTACAACACTCAACTTTTTTATATAAAAACCGTTTTTGCCTCTTTATCATTTACAAATTTTATTTCACACTTTAGTTATTATTTTCTAAAGTATGACGCAATTTTTGTTTCTTTGATTCGTCCTAGAATGCCTAGTGTTTAAGTTATAGTGTTTGCCTCCTTTGTAAGGCCTGCCGCAAGACGGGCAACCTTCTTGCGCCGCTTGAATGTATCGTTTGTATTCCAAGTCCTAAAGAAAAATAATGAGATTAGCGTTTATTAGTTGATAATGTATTGATATCTATATCAAGATTTAACCAAGATTTTTGGTGCGAAATTAATTTTTGCAACAAAAATCTGACGTCACGAGCCCCATCTATCTTAAACATTGTTATCGACCCATCATTAGTATAAATTGTATCATGGACGAAGAATTGTTAAATCTCAGTTTGAGGGAACTAAATCCATGCCCTGGGTTAATTGATTCTTCAGCCATGATTGTATTCAAGGGACTTGAGCTTGAAAAACGTCAATGTGACTACATAAACCAGATTGAAGTTACTTCATTCATTGTGAGGTAACATTTTTCAAACTGAGTCCTCCACCTTAGCTAAAGTTATTTTAAGGTTAAGCACCATTTGCATCGCTGATAACATTTGCTCAACTCTGGCAGGAATTTCAATGGCCTCGGCACATCTTAGGGAACAAGCCCAGTGTTGGAAAGGAACGCAAGTATTCCCCAAGTAAGGGTTTTTGAAGGTGAATACTTTGTAACCGGCGTAATCTTGAAGTTTGGCGGTATTGCAATTCCCACAAACATTAAACATTGGGTAAATATCTGACACGTAGTCGACTAAAACATCGGGTAAACGAATTTTTGATTTGCAACGAGGGGTGTACGCGTAAGACCAGTTATAAAAAATGTTCATTTTGGTTCCAATAACCGTTTGAGCACTAAGAAATTGGAGGCTATGCGGTGATCTAAGGATGGGTTGTTCGCATTCAATTCCCGCCACTGACACCACTTCTTCTTGGTTAATAGATTGATCCGAATGAGAACCACTTATGGCTAAAATGCGATCGTTGAAATCTGTATGGTACCTGTAGAGGTTGAAAATAATGTTAAACCAAGGATTTTTTGGAGTGTATTCTGGATACAACGAGAATAGCACTAACCACATGAAGGTGGCTTTAAAGTAGTTGTGATTCCCATGGCGGTGAACTGTTTGTAGCGATGGCATTTGAAGCAAAAATCCCGGAAGGGCGTCTAACAAATTGTCATCTAGTAATAACACTCTCAGATTTCGACAGAAAACTAGAGATCGAGGAATAGCGTAGTTCTGTAGCCGATTTCCTGTCAGACCTAGATATTCTAATTTCTGTAATCTGCCGATGCAGGCAGGTAAAGACTCTAAGAAGTTGTATTTCAACGACAACACCTTCAAATTTGGGCAGTTGAATAGCTTTAAGATAGAATAAAGGATCATGTATTAAATGCGGTAAATATTTTGACACTATATTTTAGAAATTAATTACTTCTTTAGGTAAAATAGTCTCTTCCATATAACGATACTTAAAAATACTATCCAGGTGAAATTCAACAAACTCAAAATGATTTAGATATCTCGTTAATAGAGAATCAGCATGTGTTGAAGCGATGGTACTAAAGTACTTGGAAGCTATGAGGCTTCGAATAAACGATGGAAATCGATCTTTCGTTTTTTCAAGTGTGATTGGTAGGAACCATAGATTTGAATTAATCTGCAATTATTATAATTGATAATAAGAGATTAAGGGTTGATTAATAAAGTGTCAACTGATGGAATTTATCCGAACCTGTGGTGGTTTGTCTTTTGATAGGAATTCTTGAATTTCTTGCCAATTAGCAGGATCATTGTCAAGATTTTTCAAAAGCAAATATTCGTAGGAATGAAAAACAGCTGGGGACATAATAACTAAAGCTTTTTGATGGTGCAAAGGGCTTACAAATACAATCAACTTCAAGTAATACTCCCAGCTTATTTAAATATTCAGAAATGAAACTCGACCGCCGCCAATTTTATAGACTTCTAAATTAAAACTATATTAAATATCTGAAAATATCTTAATTTGTTACATTTAAATTAAATAATCAGAGAAGCATAGCCCCTACAATTTAAATTGGCTTCTCTCAGAGTCTCAGTAATGAATTATCTCCCGAGTCCAAACAATTTACAGACTGTTTCTTATATTTTTATTTAATATTGTTTTGTTCCAACTTAAGCCTGTATTGAGTTAAGAACCTTTTATCAACGAAGAGTAAGTTAAGTTTAAAATCCTTTACTTTGCTTTTAGCTACAGTAAAGTTTGTAGTTGATACAATACAATTGTAGTTTTTAAAATTCACCAACGAGGGCGACACTATCAAGGGATCACGTGACATGACCATTAAATTTTTGTCGTCTGCTCCGGCCTCGGAGTCAAACGTGGTTACGTACGGTGACGGTGACACATTTCTGTTCCTAGATAATTTTAAATATTAATTATATTGTATTAAACTACTCGAATTAAATGGACGAAGAAGCGTTATTAAATCTTAGGATCGTAATTGGAACCTATGAAGAATACGTATTGGGTTATCAATTAATAAAAGATGACGACGTGAGTGTTTAAAACCGAGGCTTACAAATTATAACAATTAATTTTTAGAAGATAATATATTATAATATGCCAATTGTCGTTTTTTATCATCATTAGGGATATTCTTTAAAGCAGTGCTTCGCGAATCACAGCCATATTGGATCAGTTCGCTGTCTTGATTCTTGTTCAAAGTACCTTTCATCGGGAGGTATCGACGAGAGTGTTAAAATAGTTAATATGAAAACTGGAAGTGAATTTGGAACATTATTACAGCATAACGGTAAGCTACTTAGATCTGATTGTTTGACTTCATCTGTACCAATATTTTTATATTTTAGGAACTGTCACCGATGTCAAATTCATCGGAGATTCTCACTTGGTTAGCTCCAGCGATGATGGAAACATATGCATATTTTCCACAAATAACTGGCAATGTCAAAAAACGTTGAGGGGCCATAAGTACGGTTCTATACGAATTATTAGTAACGTCTTTTTATATTTATTTAACTATTTGTTTTGATCAGGAAATCAATCAATAGCGTATCAGTTCATCCCAGTCACAAATTACTTCTTTCAACTTCAAAAGATAAAACCTTGCGATCGTGGAATCTAGTGAAAGGTCGTTCGGCTTACATTACAAATCTTAAATTTGGTAAGTTTTATCAACAATTTCGTTAAGTTTGACTTTACAACCTATATTTTATTTTTATATTCACAGTTTCGGAGTTAGTAAAATGGAGTCCAGAGGCTTCTTGTTTTATTTGCACGATTGATAAAGAGTTAGACGTTTACAGTACCGCAGTAACCTTTAGTTTTTATATTGTTTATATGTCAAAGCTTTAGAACCTTCATGTAACGCTTATATATATATATTTTTTTAGGATTTTGGAGTTAAATACAAAATTAATTTTGGAAGTCGTATTGCAACTGTCGACTTTCTAAGTGTAAGAAAATTGATACCATTTTTATTTGAAAAAATATGTCATTGTTAAATTAAGTATTTTTCTTCGCACGCAGGAAAGTATTGTGGCTATTGGTGGGGAAAATGAAGAAATTCAAATTCACGATGTAGAGAACAAATCTTGTTTAAATAAATTCAAGGCTCACGAAAAGAGGTTTGAAACATTTTTTATTTCGCTTTGGAGGTTTAACAGTTTTATTAAAACTTGTATTTCTGATTTTAATTAGGGTTAAAGCTTTGGAGAGTTTTGAAGTAAAAGAAAATGTTAGGTGGCTGGTTTCCGTTTCTAACGATGGTTTCATAAAAATATTTAGAATTAAAATGAAGCCCAAAGCGGTGAGTGTCAAATGTTATTTTGAAATCAAATCAAATTGAAATAATACTTAATATGCTTCTTTAATTTTTAGTTAAAAAAGGAACCGAAATTAATCACGGAAATCAACACACAGTGTCGTCCAACTTGTCTCTCAGTGTATGGAACCAGAAAGACAATCGTTAAGACAATTATATTAGGTGAAGAAGAATCTAATAAGGAAGATGAACCTTCCAGTAAAAAGAGAAAGAAGTAATTGTTGAAGGCCATTAAACAGATTTTTAATAACTACGTAAATATATGCGTAATGATGTATTTTTATTCAGAGTGGAAGTAGGTTGAAGTTTAAAATCGTCCAATCAGCGTTTGTCCACATTTTTTGGTTGCTGGAAGTGCCTTAACTCTAGAGCTACATTCACACTAGACACTGTCAACCATTTTCAAACAGTTTCGAATGTTCAAATCGACTTTTCATGCTAATAATTCCTTTTTTTGACAAATAACTTCCACAACTGATCTCAAAACTTTCCATTTTCACTTTTAAAAAATAGTTAAACAGTTAAAGTCTGTAGTTTGAATGCGGCTTTACTCAGGGGCCGTTTACTCAGAATTGGAAAGAAGAGATAGTAGGATTACAAAACAACAGCCTCTGTAAAAAAGGGGGTGCAGTGAAAGCAAATATATTAATATAATGTCGCCTAGTTTTATGGCAGCCCCATCATGTGACATGTCCCAACATGGTTCCAAAGTTCCAAACGAACCCGGAGCATATGATTATATAGGCTTGTATCTGCCACAGTGCAGTGCTCCCTCTGGTGAGCTGTTTATTTTACTTTCATCAATAAGTTCAATAACACGTCAATAATAAAAAAAGGCCCGGGGTACTTGGTTCAAGTTGGTTGTGTTCTTTTCCATTCGTTGTTGCTATTTTACATTTTCCTGAGAAGTTCAATTAGTTTAAGTATCAATTGATAAAATTAAAATGGGAATCGATTTTATTACCGCTGGTTACGCCGCAACTGTTGCCCTAGGTGGAATAATGGGATTTGTTAAAGCTGGTAAGTGGTAAATACAAAAAAAAAAAAAGTTAGCCAAGGCTTAGCTTTTGATTTAAATATTTTTGAAATTAAAGGCATTTTAATTGTAACATTGATTGTCTCTTCTGATTAGGAAGTACTGGATCCCTAGCCGCTGGATTGCTATTTGGTTCTATATTGGGTTACGGCGCTTATCAAACTTCTCAAAACCCTGACAATTATTACGTAGCGTTTGGTGAGATTTTCGCAAGTTGTATACAATCCCCTAAAAATTTGAAACTTAACTATTTGTTTTAGGAGCATCAACGATTCTGGGGGGTATCATGGGCTTTAGATTTTACAATTCTGGTAAATTCATGCCTGCGGGGCTGATTTCCATTCTGAGTTTGGCCATTGTCACAAGATTCGCTATAAGAGCGTTGACTACTCCGGGAGCTTATCGAAAGTAAATTGCGTGACATTCCAACGTACATAATACGTTTCTCTTTGCCAAATTTATTACAGTTTTTTATTTTCTATACTTATTTCTAAATGTTAAGTGTCGGTAAATCTGAAATTTTTCTATAATTGATACGAATTAAAAGAGACTTCGTTGATTTTTCAAATATACAAAGTATACTTTAATGAGACATTAGCGATGAAGGTATCAACAGTAACAATGAAACATATATATAATGATGGTTAAATTAGAATAGCTCGTTTTATATCGAGAAAAATGAAACCAATATAGATTCTTCGTCCCTTTATACTCTTGTAGAAATTTAAATAACTGCAAACACTTATTTGCACAATGAAATGGCAAATTTGTGGATGTGATTTATAGGGAATCTAGGAAAATTTTTGAGTTTAATCTATTCAAATTATAGGATAAATCAGAAACTATGAATTTAATGCTAATTAGACTAAATTTTAGTAATGGTTCTACAAAAACAGAATTACATTTGAATGTATATTATTATTTTCCAGTAAGTTTTTTAATAATTTTCTTGTATCATCGATACCAATTTAGTTTGCCCAACTTATTTTTTGGGAGAGGGGTTCATTGATCTGTGGGTGAATTTGAAAGAATAGATAAATATGCAGTGGTGTCAATGAAACCAAGTGAAATGATAGAAAAATTTAGAAGGCATTGAAAAAAAAGAATGTGGGAAGACTGGTCATGCTGCGGGTTTTAATAACTAAGTAAATGTTCGTAACATGGGTCTAGAAATCTTATTGACAGTCATTTTTAGATACAGTTACTTCTAATTTTTATCAAGTTACATCGAGTGTCAAGGATACTTTATTTCTAAGGATGCCTAATTAATATTACAATGCTAAACCTACTTGGGTATTATTCCATCTTAACACATTTGCATCTCTTGTAGTAATAATTAGGCATCGTTTTTTAAAAAATAAAACCCGAATTGAACAGTTTCTGACTTGTGGCTCTTTTTCGGTTCGAGAGTTCATTAATATTTAATATTAATCATCAAACCAACAATGATGGTAAAGGCTTTTTTCCAGGCCAAGCCTCTTTGGCGTATTTCTTTTTCTTGGGTTCAGGAGGTAAATTTGACTCTTGTAATCGAACTGAGGTGGGAACCATCGAAACGGGTTGTACTTCTTCCTCGATCGGTGCTAATTCAACATCCGGAGCCGGATTTGGAAGGTGAATACCCAGTTTAACGGATAATGTTGGTGAGAATAAAGGACTTATGTGGGATTGATTGTCATTCTCTCTTCCAAAATGTTGCGAATGGAAAGAACTGTAAGGATCTGGCCTTCTTTCATTGTTCATGACTCCCATTAGTGATCCTTCGGTTTTTAATTTCTGGGTGGAATATAGAAAACCATTGTAAGAATTGATTTCTTGACATTTGTTAAGATTCTCGTCACTTTGAGATTTACTTTAGTCGGTATGACGGCAGTGTGAACGAGATTTCTAAACTTCCCCACTGAAGGGTCAACATCTTCCGGGTTGATTATGTCTTCTTCGTCTCTAAATTTCACGTTAATACCTTTCCTTTTTCTATTTGCCGGCCTAATTTCTTCATCAGGAATACCAAGCATACTGATTCTCCTATTATGAGCCGTGTTAAATTCTGTTAAGTTCTATAAAATCAAAATGTGCTTTAGTTTTTTTAGAGAGAATGACGGGAGATTTTTTTAATAGTTGATTACATCAAGCTCGGTTTCAGTTTCTGGTAAACCCAGCAAACCTCCTTCAATCTCTTCCCCCATTTCATCTGTCGTTCGAGTTCCTTTGTGAGGTCTCTCTCTCAAAATATAGTTGCGAGTGGAAGCTCCAAAATGGAAGTTACTGTCAACCGGAAGTTGAGTAGGTTTATGCTTCTCCAATCTAACACTTCCAATGAATGTTCCGTGAGCTAAAATGAAATTTAACAGGATACTTCTATAGTTTTACATTCTATAAGCTAACACGAAACTAGAAGTGGCTTTTAGAACTTAAAATTTAAACTGTTTATCAATATTTATTGATTATCTCTAAGATTTTACCTTAAGCTCACTCTAGAGAAATACGTACTGCTTCCCAAGTCAACCAAAAATGCACGGTTGAGGTGTTTGTGATATACGAGAGCCGAATGAACTCGGGAACAAGAAGCGTGGTCAATAATAAAGTCATTCAGTTGGGCGTTTCGTCCAAACAAGTAACATTTCTTCTCGTCAATCATCAGTTTCTATAATGGGGGGTGGCAACTGTTAGAAAGCTCATAACATCTTGAAGAAAATGCTGTATTCTTGGATGCCTAAAACCTTCTTTGTATTAATCTTGCACTTCATTTGAAACTCAAAAAACCATTGAAATGAGCCTTTTATGATCTTAAAGTGCTTCTATTTCTGAAATCATTTTCTCATTTAAGCCAATGAGGACACGCACCTGAATCAATCTATCGCCCTTTAATACATCCAGATGCAAACCAATCGGTGGTTTTCCGGCCCTGTACAAAGCACAATTTTGATTAACACGTTATAAAAGTTATAACAAGAGTTGGTACACTCTTGTTTATAATTACACTTTTTACCATGAAGGAATTTCGTAGTGATTTGCCATGATCAGATTTATTAACAAGAGATATAAATCAAACAAAAAAAGTAAAAATTACTGCGTTACTTAAGTAAATAACATAGTTAAAAGTTTCATTACACCAGTTGCTGATTTTCAAAGATAATTCAAATTAATCAAGAAAATTATGACTTTTGTCACTTTTCTCTTGAGCGGAAAAGCGAAAACGAGGGGTCATAGGTTATCTCAGTAGCGACTTCTTCCTTTGACCCCGTCATACTAGGTTAATCGTATTTTTAAACTCGCCTGATGGTATAAACTAATTTTTACATTTAAATACTACATGTTATAATATAAGGTAAATATAATTGTTCTCAACCGTAATACCATCTTTGATTTTACCAAAAGAATTAAATAAGAATTTTTTTATTCAATGAGTTTGGCTTTGGTGAAAGAATACATTATGACAGAGGCTTAGCTTGTTTTGTTATTTGAATAGGTTTTTTAGCCGGACCCGAGGCCAGTGGTTTAGCACTTTAGCTTAATTTTTAAACTAAGTACTGTTTTAAGGTTGGCACTCATCGTGGTGATTTATTTTTTACAATTAATACCAGTTCATTGTTAAATTCAGTCTGCAAAATTTCAGCTTCTAAGTTGTAAATATCGGAGCCATGTCTCAAACTGACGTTACGTACGTTAATGCGGTTAACAATATGACCGAAGCCCACCAATTGTTAGATTCATTTTGGACACGGAGTATGGAAGATATAAGGAATCTTAATCAAGTAAGCCCTCTTACTGTTAATTCTACAACTAAATACACAAGACTATTAATATGATTGGTTTTCTATTCTAGAATGATTTTAAAAATCAAGAGTTACCATTGGCTCGAATAAAGAAAATTATGAAGTTAGACGAAGATGTTAAAATGATCAGTGCTGAGGCACCAGTATTGTTTGCGAAAGCCGCCGAAATTTTCATCACAGAGTTATCTTTGCGAGCTTGGATTCATACTGAAGATAACAAAAGAAGAACCTTGCAGAGAAACGATATTGCCATGGCCATAACCAAATATGATCAGTTTGATTTCTTAATTGACATTGTACCGAGAGATGAACTCAAACCAGCCAAAAGACCGGATGAAAATAGCAGATCTTCAAACAGCGGAAGCGCTAATACTGCTACTACGACTACAACGATGAATCCTGATCAAGTTCAGTATTATTTCCAGCTGGCCCAACAACATCAGGCCGCTCTTCAACAACAATCTCCGGGAACTACGGTGACGACCCAACAAACTGTCCAACAATCTCAACAGCAACAACAGACCCAACAAAACAACCAACAACAGACGGCGCAATCAAACAATCAACCCCAGATTCAAATCATACAGGCTGCCACTACCCAACCAGTGTCAGTTCAAACAGCCAGCCCAACGTTATCCGTTCCTTCCATGTTGCAGCTTCAAGCTGTAAGCCCATTTTTATAATAGGCTTCAATTAATAGTTTTAGTGGGAATTAGGCTATTAGTTTAACGAAGTATAATGTTTAGGTGGCTGCGGATGGAACGTCGCAAAACTCGCAAGGCGCTCAAGTGCAGGTTCAACAAGTTCAAGTTCAACAGCAACAACAAGCGGCGCCTCAAATGGTTCAGTTGCCTTCGGGTCAGTTGGCTCAAACAGGCGGAATTCAAATACTTCAACAAGTTATAAATAGTAATGGAGAAATCCAGCACATTCCCGTAAGATTTCAAGACCCCCTTTATTGGGTTTAGGAAAACCGATTAAATAATTACAAATTTACTCGGCAGATCCAACTAAACGCAGCTCAGCTTCAACTTATTCGTATGCAATTGCAAGGTCAAACGCCGCAACCAGCCACGACCCAACAACCCGTCATTATTCAAGCTTCAGCAGCCCCTCAAGTACAAGTTCAACAACAACAGCCCCAAGTAAACCTCTCGGAAATATTATTAATCACTCCCCACCCCTATATTGTATAATTTAAACCTTTTTCTGCTTTATAAACTTCTAGGCGGTCTATCAAATTCAACAAATTGCGCAAGGCGCTCAATCAAATCCCACCCCAGTCTTTTTAACCTCCACAGTTCCAGGATCAACTTCGGTTCAAATCCAAACGTTGCAAGCTCAAACCGAGCAAGTGGAGGATGAGCAGTCGTGATAAAGTACAGGTTCACGCGTGTACAGTTTTTTTTTTTTTAAATAATAAAAGAGAACAAAAAAATATTTAAAGAAAAAGAAAATTTATTAAATTTTATTAATCTACGTAAAATATAGAGGAAAAAATAAGTCGTGGGCTTAAAAATAACACAATTTAACCGTGGATTAATAAAGAATATAAGGTTTCATGGATATATCACTCGTTCAAAAAGGCGAACCCTGGAAAAATATATTAAGTCAGGCGATCAGGTTTTAAAGTTTTGAATGAGATTACGACTAAATTAAAATTAGAAAATTTGCTCTTGGGAGTGATATTTTCTTGGCACATGTTTCGAAAATTTTCTCTGCAAGAACGTTGCTCAACTTAAGTTGATGGTCGTACTGACTAGCATTGGGAAAGGTACGAGTGATATATCCATGAAGCGTTAGTTTCTTAATTAATCCATGATATTATAACCATAACGTTTTAGAGTTTTAAATATTTTAACAATGAAATGGGGGGAAAGTTAGAGGATTATCTTATATTGAAAACCAGTTTTTTCCTATTAAAAAATCTTAATCGAAGCTATATAAGATCATTTAAACAAACGCCTTTTAAAGTATTTTAAGTCGTTGACACTATGTTTCTACTTCACCCCGAAACTCAACCAGTTTATAGACACTATAAAGAGGGAACCTGTTTTTACAATAAGTTTAAATTTTGAAGGTTAAGAGGTCAGATTTTTTTTTTACCAAGTCGTGAAAAGATTTTGATAAGCAGTCTGGATTGGCCTATAGCAAATAATACGTATAATGCTTTTCATATCTCGGATAGAGGGTACGAGAGAGAGAGATAGAGACAATTTATATAAAAACACCATGAAATATCTTTCAATACTCTACCGCCTCTAATTTTGCTCCTTGTAGTACCCCACCCTGAAACGTGAAAACATAGTAAATGCCATGGCCCCTTTGGTAGCCCAAAAGATTAAGAAAAATAAAAATTCCCACCCCTTTTATAACTGTAACTCCCCTCTTTTCCCTTTGTTGAATAAGTTTTATATTTTGGTTTAAAATAAAACGTAGGATGTTTATTAGGGTTAAAGATGCAACAGGTAGACGCGTTTTTCATCTTTCACTAAAAAAAAAACAAAAAAAACTCAATTTTGAGTTTAAAGGGAGTATAAAACTTCTTGTTTTCTGACGTAACTTTGGAGAACATGGATATTTGTTAGTTTGGGACCTCCTTCGATTTTTAAATATTTTTAGTCGTATCTGGTAGCAAATGGGGTGGAGAATATGCGGCGAAAACATTTGACGGTATCATATTTTCCCCACCCCATTTATTGCCAGGAACGATTAAAAACTTTTAAAAAACGGAGGCGGTCCGAAAGTATCAAATTGCAGAGAATATTTGTTAGACGTAGCGGAAGTAATGTCCATGGGCCAGACATTTATGCTCCCTTTAAAGGGATAGTGGAGATGGAAACTATAGTTTCCATGCGCTTCTGAAAGTAGCAGA
Organism: Odiellus spinosus; assembly: GCA_963920705.1. Taxonomy (NCBI): domain Eukaryota; kingdom Metazoa; phylum Arthropoda; class Arachnida; order Opiliones; family Phalangiidae; genus Odiellus; species Odiellus spinosus. The sequence continues at coordinate 17,357,938 of OY987227.1, read as the reverse complement.
AGAAAATACGAGGAATTAGGTATCCTAGCCTTTTTGAGGAGACGTCACTTTTTCGATTTTTTTTTTTTTTTTTTTTTTTGGGCTGTTAATTTTTGCGCTCTTGGCGGGAAACCGCCTGGCGCTTGATTTAGTGTATTCAACACAGTGGCGGCGTCTCGGAATAGGCTGAGTAGGCTATCCTACGTGTAAATTCCAAGGGGGGGGGGGGAAGGAGGCGAACATTATTGTCAAGCATAAAATTTTCATTAATGACCACTGCTATGATCTAAATAGGAGCCGCTTAAAGTTCCACCTAAATTAGCAGAACTATGATGAATAATTATTCGTGTTCAGGACAAATCAATGTCATGGTATTTAAATTTATATCATTTGGGAAGTTGCCAGAAACGCTTGCGCAGCATCGAATGTTTATTTCCAGTCCGAGTAATGTGTAGCAGACTCCAGACTTCATTATCAGCAGAGCACGTTGTCAGCGAAACCCAACAAGCCTTGTAGTGAGATTTTTACCCCTTTTTGGAAGCGTGGACTAGTGATTTTTTCTTTTCTCGTTTTCAAAAAACAACAAAATAAACCATGTTGGAATTATCAATTTTTTAATCGCTAATTTTCGCTCTGACGTAAACGTATACGAAAACGCGTTATAATTTCCACCGGCTACTCGAGTCAAGTTCCCCCATCCCCACCCGGGACCATGTAAAGATAGTGTAATATAAGTAATATAATGGAAACGAAATGGAATCGGAGTTTATACGGAATTAAATCAGAACTTTCAACTTTAAATTAAAATAACGACCCGTGAGAAGCCAGCCCTAAGTGGATTTGAAGTCGTAACGATGTGTTTTGTGAATTGCGCATTGCGGTCGGAGTTCCGATTTATTACTTTCGTCAAGCCAAGCCTCGGCCCATGGAACTTTTTGCCGCTATGATCGCCCACGTCCCCGATATCACAGTAAGTGAGCTTTTAATTGCTACTGATATTTTGTATTTTTAAGGGATACTTTATCAATACTTAACTCGTTGCTAAATGTAAGGAGTTCCATATATAACCAAACCTCGGGAGTTCGCGAATTGTGTGAAAATATGGACACAATGACGAAGTTATAATAGTGGGGAAAATATAAAAAGCATAGTAAGGTTTATTATGTTACTCATGGAAACAGTAATTGCGGAAAAAATAGTGATAATATAGTCTTGGGAACAATTGTGGGGAAAAAATAATTGTCCAAGGACAAAACCTTTTAAAGTCAGGGCTTTGCTAACCCTCCATAATCGTATTTTTGGCCCCTGTCTGGAACAGGGACGGAAATAAGCACAAGTCACTGGTCATTGTCCGATAAATTTTCCAAATGTCCGATAACTTTTTATTTTTAAGAGGGGGTCACTGGACAAATGTCCGATAAAAAAAGTACTTTTCAATACAAGAAATGTAGCATTGTCCGGTAATTTTGTTAAATGTCCGATAACTTTTGAATTTTTAAGGGTGGTTACTGGACATTTGTCCAATAAGAAAAATTTCTTATTTCCGTCCCTGGTCTGGAAGCGTTTTAACAGGGAGCTCCCAGACACTGCCCGGATGGGAAACGAGACTAGTGACGTCTTGTTACGTGGAAACTCCACTACTATATTTGACTATTGGACCTCTAAAGTTCAGGTCCGGGCGGCATCTCTTTGGGGGCGGCATTTTCCTCAAGCCGACCTTTTTTTATTTTTTTTTTCCTGCACAGTCGAAAAATTTTCCGTAGGGGGCTGCGAAATTCATGGACCGCCCCGAGCGTCAAACCCTCTTGATACGCCGTAACGCCCCGGATCAGGGAAAAGTCAGTGAATTTAATAATTTCGATAAAAGGTCAGGGAAAAATTATAGAATATTGTTTAGTCATTTGGTGTAAGAAAATGGTGATAGATGGTCATTGGAAATTCCGGAAAAGCCATGAAGTTAATTGTAATGATGGGTTACCCTATTTCACAAATATTTGTCAATATGGCCAAAGCTACTCTCTTGGTCTTTGTGTAATGAAATCATAGAACAGGTGGTACAGATTTAAGTACTAACAAAACTTATTTAAAACTTTTGGTACTAACAAGCGAGGGTGGACAAATCTGTATATTTGATATCCGCGTTTCTTCGAAAACATATTGGTGTCTCTTCTTCATTTTTTTATATCACTCGATTGTTTATCCACTAAAATTTTCTACCCGCTAGTCTCGGCCCTAAGAAAAAGCATCAGCTCTTTTCTCCTCCTTAATACCCCAAAATTCCATAGGCTAATTTCAACGAGACCTATTAACTATAGCTTCATCTTGCCTTTAAAATAATAATAATAATAATAATAATGAAAAAGCGTTGCTTTAAAAAAACCTATATATAAAAAAATTAGCGACCATTAATTTGGACTTAAAGCTCCGTTGCCTTGTTTTAAATAATAAAGGGATACGAAATTTTATTCATAAGAGTTTTAATTTTTTTTAGCTTGTTAATGAGATAAAACCCTAAAGGGGTGAAGAGTCACTCATGGTATAAAAAAAGACCGCAAAAGTAGATAGTTGATAAGTAAAATAAACTGGTTCTTCGAAATGATTCCAAGCCCCAAACTTATCTTTTTGGGGAGTTTTTTCGTGTAATTATATCATTTTCTCATTCATCCTCGTTCAACCCCCTACTGTTTCAAACCTACGCGATCATGGATTTTCTTTTTAAAGGAAAACAGCCATCGGGTTGAACGAATTAAGTCTATTTCGTATTATATATTCCCCTCTCCGTTTCACAAATTAGTACGCGGGGTGCCTTTTAAGTTTTTTTTGGGAAGGGTAATTATTGTCAGTTCTTAATAGTTTGGCCCCGCGCTTCTCGGGGTATTCTAAAATTACGCGAGTTTTTGTTCATATGAAATAAATTACCGCCTTTACAGACTTTTAACGTTATTCTATTATAAATATGAGTTGCTTCTTTTGGATAAGAAAGAAGTGGTTAAAAGAGACGCTATTTACCACTGTTTTATTTTTGTGACGTATTTCTACGTCAAACGTAGTCTAAACTACATTGCATGTGTTGCATTCTCCCTTTAAGCGTCTGTTAGAGTGATAAAAGCTAGACTTCTCATTTAAAAACCCTCTTGGAGATAGACCGAGAGATAGACCGTAGACTTGTTTTCTACGTACAGAACTTTTAAATTGAGGATGGCGTTATACGCGACCGTGCAAAATTGACACCATCATTTCAGTATTTAGACTCGTTATTACAAGTAATATTATACCTTCTTGTTAACCCTACGAATAATATAATGACTTAAAAATTGTCACGTAATTCCAAGTATCATCAAATTATCATTAAATGTCGTTAAGGCATATCGTTAATATTTTTCACGGTTGTTATAAAGAGGGGAAATTTTAAAAATGCGCTTACAATTATTATATTTTGTCGTTCCGGACATTGTCGAAATAGTCCAAATGTTTTAAAGGTACCGGCATTTCTAAAAACAACAACCTGTACCACCCCAGGGCGGAAGTAGGAAACATTCAAAAACGGATGAAGAGTTAGAGATGGATAAAAATATAACGCCTCTCAAATTGAAGGGGAATGTACGGGAATGATTATAGGGACCACATAGGGGTTTCAATATTGCACGCGGTTGTGGGTCGTAATCAGTCCATCCTTCGTAGGCTCTTTTTCAAACTTAGGCCAAGTTATGCATTTAATATTTGTTTCTTAATAACAGTTATAGCCCGCCGCGAAAGTTGTACAACTTGTTGTATAGCCAGTATAACATTTGCTAGAAGTATTAAAAATAGAAAAAAGTTTTTCGAAAAGTGTTTTTTGGAAAATAAGGGGGTTCGGATGCGTTTCTGTACTTGACTTTAGAAAAAGCAGGTTTTTGCTTGTATCTTTGCTAGCGAATCTTATTCGACCTTCCTTCCTTCTCTGAAGACGAGGTTTGGCTATTTTTTTTTACGCTCCCCCGGTCATTCTGCCTCGTGGTATAACCTGAGGTACAACTCTTTCACGCTCTCGAACCTTTATTCGATGAGTGAATCGTTCAATCGCGTCTCTCTCGCCTCGCGAAAAGTGTGTTCGATTTCTTGTTTTATCGGTGATCGGACTTGATTATGTCAATTCCATTCGGAGGTCTCGATATCGTCGACATGTATCAACCGGGTCATGTGAAAATTTAAGAATTCGATTAACCACGAAAGAATTTGTGCCCCTGGAATACAAAATATAAATTAAATGTAAGTTTGTTTTTGTTTATGTCATTTTGTTTTCGAAAGCTTTTTATTAAAAATAATACTAAAGGGATGGTGACATGTTTTAGATTTTAAATTATAAAGATTTATTGGCGTGATATTTAATTTTGTAAAATAATGCCAAGCATTCTATTTGTCCAGTTCATCTGTAATTTCATGCTGAAAGTGTTGTATGAACTTAATAAAGATTGTTATATTTAACGGTTACCATTATATGGGTGATTTAACACCGTTAATAGTTTGAGAAATTATTAGAAAACGTTAAAGTGAAGTTAGGCCCAACATTCAAAAGTATGACAGATGTCATCAAGCCTTTAATTAAAATTATTTGTTTTCTGCAGAAAATTAATTAAATATAACTAAACAGTGGCTAATTCCACAATCCACATGCCTAGGATCAGACATTTATGCCATTAAGTTATCGTAGGCAAACAATCACTAAACCTTGGCGTAGTTTTATTTAGGGAAGGCGTGTCACTATCGCTTTAAGAAAAAAAATTATCGTAAACTAAAAATGAGGACGTCTTAGCTTTAACGATAAGAGAGAAAACAGTTTAACCATGAGTCAGTTGAGAGTGTAATATTCTTGGTATCAAGTCATTCTAAAATTCTTCATATTATTTTCAGAAAATATTAAGGCTTTCTATAAAAGCAAAGTACAATTATTAACGATAAATATGGATTACACGGTGGCTGTCAGTAACAGCTTACATTACGCCATCGCTCGAGGTGATATGGACACTTTAAAACGCCTTTTGGATTCGGGGGTCAATCCCGATGAACCCGATTGGAACCGTAAAGGTTGGGCCCCCTTATTGGAAGCTTGTCAACTCGGCAATATCGCCGCTGTAAGAATATTTTTGGGCAAAGGAGTCAACGTCAATGTCAGTAGCGCCCAAGGAGAAGGACCATTGCATATCGCCCTTCGATTAGGCCACTATGATATCGTGCGCCTTCTGTTAGACGACAAGAGTTTGGACCCAAATATAAGAGATAACTTAAGTGGACAATCACCGTTGCATATTTTGGCCAAAGCTTGCGTCACTCCATCAGCTGGACAAGCCGAAAAGTTTCTGTTTCCATTACTAGAAGATCTGGCAATCAAAGCGATAGTTGATTCTACAAATCATCAAAAGTGAGATATGAACGGACTTTATTTTGCAGTTATTGGTTTAATCAGGGCTGTCTGTAATCCGCCCATTCTCTTAGAGACAAAAGCTTAGACGCCATTCTCTTCAGACTATGTTGTGACGTCAAATCTAATATTCCATTCTGAGTAAGCGGACAGAATATATATATAGGTTCAAGGGTTGTTCTCAAAATGGGAAAAGGTGAAAAGGATTAATACATTTTGTTAATCTTCATAAAGAAGAAAGTAGCCGATGCCAAATCCTCATGAACACGAGTTTAGACACCGAACCTGAAATGTAACGAAATCGGGTTAGAAGGTAGATCGATATTAAGAACTAATTGCGCATGACATATTTATTATGACACCATTAGAAACCTAATATTATTCCTTTCGGCCTTAGCCTGGTCTCGCGATGGCTAAACTAGTTCGTAATAATTAAATATTTAATGTTACGTAATGACTAGAGCTTGATGAAATTATTTAAAGTAAACAACAGAATTTATTATATTACGCTTATTAATTTTTGCACGAAAACTGCTTAAATCAAATTGGTTAAATTTATTCGCGTTTGAACTTCAGGGCGGCAAGTTCAAACGTCTGCATATAGGTGTTGTTTTTCGAATCTATTGTTTGAAACCCAAATCGCGAATGAATTTAGCCGCGCGCTCTAATTCATTTTTAACGTGTTAATCCGTAACAGGGAAACACCCTTGCACCGAGTATGTCAAGGTCAAAAATCTTGCGTCAAAGCGGCTGAAATTCTCTTGGAAGCCGGGGCTGATCTTGACCTTCAAAACGTTTGCGGGTTAACTCCTTTATTGTGCGCCATCGAAAAGGGCAACGTTCCGGTCGCGATCCTTCTCATTTCTCGAGGCGCCAACTTGAACCTGGCGGACCGTTACGGCCAAACCGCCTTACATTACGCAGCCAGGAAGGGTATGAGCGATTTAGTTTCCGAACTATTGGAACGTCGACCCAACGTTAACGCCGCCGACTCGTACTTGGACACCCCGTTGCACTTAGCCGCCAGTAAAAATTACCCGGTAATCGTTAGGGCCCTAATTTTACACCCTGATACCGATGCCAATTGTCGAAACGCCAGAGGAAAGACCCCTCTTCATATCGCTATCGAAACGGGGTCTACTAGGGTCGTAAGAGCTCTTTTGCAAGCCGGTAAGGGTAATATTCACATTCGGACCAGCGAGGAGGACGAATGGACGGCTCTGGAGGTGGCCCAAAGGGCTCGGGGTCGTGGCTCCATCAATTCCGAAATTATAACCATGATAATCGACGCCTTGAAACATCAGCGCAAGGAGTGGGATAAGTTGGACGAAACGGTGATATGATATCAATTGATGAACCCAATTAAGCCATTGAAGCTTGGATCTGTAACCATTTTTTTCTATGATTTTGGCTTAGCATAAAAATGAGCTTTCACATAAAGCAGTTTTTAGCTTCGGACTCCCATTGAACTTCGGTCTTCAAAGTAAATTTCAACATAATTTCACAAGTGTGAACGAGCCTTTATTTTACAGGGAGTAAAAATCCCTAATCTTAGATCTATGGGTTTTTTATTTTTTGTTTGTGGCGATAAGATCGTTAAGCAATTTTTTTTGTTCTTTTCCGGGTTTTTAATTCAACGAAAATTTAAGGTGTTCCGTAATATAACTTATAGGTTTCTAACGGAAATTTTGAGAACTAGTTTTTTTCGTGACTTTTGTTTTTGTATAGGTTAATATTTTTAATGCGTTAATTAAAGATAATATAAAGTTTTTCAAATTTTTTTATTCTCGTTTCTTGTATATTTTATCAATACTTAATTTGAGGATCCCTTTATTTGAGTCTATATAACTGGTGTGCTTTTATAACACAAAATGATAAACTTCATAATAATAAATTAGTTGAAAACTGCTTTTAAAGATAATTTTTAAATCCTCCGGCGAAGCCCTCCATCCCTGCATAAAAAATCCAATTTTATTGTCATTGACAATCGAACATTAAACTAATGCCATAAATTAGGTTAGATCATTAAGTACGATCAGTGGTAATATATTATACTTTTCCCAACTGGTTGTCTTCTTCATTTCGTTCGAAAGAACCCAAACTTGGTTTCTTCTGAAAACTAAAAACTAAAAATTGAATATGACGTAAACATCTTGTTGGAGTATTGCTTAGCTCTCATTGTTGTCTGCAAATAATCGCTTTATCAAAATTTATCCTCGCTTAAACTTTAACTAACTTGGATAAAAACACATTTTATATTTATTCTTTAATATTTACTCACACACGCAACTTTTAAGTCCTTGGATAGTGAGATTTAAAATTGTAAAGTTTAAAGATATTCCATTGTAATTGTTAGTTTACTTATCGATTTGATTCCGAGCCATTTTAAAGGTCAAGTAAAACGTGGAAGGAGACCTAGACCTACGTATTTTCAGGAAAAATATCACAAATATCAGAAGACGATGAAACCCTCCTTTGAAGTCTATTACTCCCGGGTCTTGTCTACCGCTCTCTGTATGGGTTATTCTGAAAAGGCGCGATTCGTACGCCTCCTAACGGTAGATGTTTTCGGAGCGAGAGCTCGTCGAGCGAATATCTCTAGCAGCCTTGGAGTTCGTCCAAAAAACGTCGTCGTTTGTGGAGAGAGAGAATTTCCAATTTTCCGTAGACAGGGGGGATGAAGTAGGACCCCCTCCGATCTCGTAAAATTGGGAATTTTACCCATACAGAGAGGAGCGCTATATCGAACATTAGAGTAGTAGACTTCAAAGGAGGGTTTCATCGGCTTCTGCAAATATCTATAGGGAATGATATTTCACTCGCATGACAAGTTTCCAACTTCCACTACTCAACTTTCGCGCCTCTGGTGAGCAGAAACGAAAGCTAATCATGAAAGCCTCCCATTCCACGCTACACTTGCCCTTTATTAAGATTCTCAATTACTTCGTATCAGCAGCTGCGTTTTATTCACGCGTGCCCTCAGTCATATCCGCTCCCTGACTCTCCACAAACTTTTCAAAATATTAATAACACGTGGAATTGTTTTAAAGTTTTGTTATAATAAAGCGTATATCTAAGGGCTAGCCGGTTCAAATTAGTCACGATTAACTACAACAAAAACAATTTATGATGGCCATGAGAGACCCTCAAGGTTGTATTATAATTTCTAGTACAGTATGTATAGGGTTTCTTTAAGAAAGTACAAAAAATATCCCCTTATTTGAATATTATATTCTCGATTTTTGAAAACGTTGGCCTGCAATGATAATCTTTAATTTGGGAACAGCTGAGATTCTTTAGCATAGAATTTCCGTGCAGAAAGAGTTTCACGAATACGAGTCAGATGTTTTTACCATTTTTCATCATAAATATATTTTGATTTTTGTTTTTACGAATTGTTTTTTTAATTTATTTAAAATCGGTTTTAAAGTTTGAACATTTTATTCTCGTGTAATTTAATTTGCATACTACCATTTTTAATGGAATCAGCTCTATGTACTTTAAAATACGGAAAAGTTCGTTTATTGCGAATTTTTGACTTACAAGTGCTAGAATATCTACAACCCATTAATTTGGGCTAGTAGTTGTAGGCTGAACAGCACCGTTTGACGAAGTGTGACGTCAAAGTCCCTAGTTTATGTCGTTTAATTGACCATGCAAATAAATCACTCCTTCGTATAGTCCTGTTCAATTAATGTGCAAAGGCTTAATTATTCGTAAAACTTCGAAAACCAGTTAAATACTAGCCTACACATGATCGTCTGACTTTGTCCGTCTATAGAATGCATTTACATATTTTAATATGCATTTTTATCATTATTATGAATCTCATAGTTGTTTGATTAATCAAAAAAAGCTTTTTAATTGAATGACTTGGAAATATACTTGGAATACGCAATGCGAGAGAAATTATGTTCCCTCGAGGCTAGATATTGCGAACTGACGTCGCCCTAAAATAGAATAATTTATTGTCTCTTAGAAACGTTGGAACGCAATGTTATGTTTCTCAGAACGATAGTGGCAAATATGTTCTACCTACTTAATTTCTGCGCTCACAAGTAATTGGCAACACTGGGAGAAAGAGATTTCCCCCCTTAAGTGAAAACTATCTTACTGATAATTGTTTATTTCTGTTTTTTAAAAGCCCTTTCTATAAATGCTTCTTAAATTCAGTTTGAGTTATAAATAGATGCGTCACTTAGACAATCCTTAATATACTCGAAAAATATGACCACCATAGCTTCTCCATCGGGACTTGGTCTGGATAACTTTGCTTTTTGCTCTGGCATTTAAAATTGAAGATCAAAGTTATACCATGTTGACTTCAAACTTTGCTTTCTAACTTTTTTCCAATCTTCCTTTTTATACTCTCAACGACCCTTTATTTTCAAAAATTTTCCCACAGTAAAAAAATAAAATTGGCATCATTGATTTTACATTAAAACTAAATCCATATACTCAATTCCTTCTCGGAATTTTTTTTTTTTTTTTTGTTTTTTTCACCCAAAAATACCTTAAATCCCATTTGGTTCTCTGCAACATTACTGTAAAGTCTAGTACCTCGCGTAAAGCGATCCGAGTCGAGGCTCAGCAATTTCATTTTTTTCCTTCTTTAGTAAGAAATTCCATTGAGAATTGACTCTAAATTGGATATAGGCACGGCTCGACCGTATATCTCGGCCCGAGAAACAAACCAAGCGTATTAAAAAAAACTTTATTGTAAGATTATTTTTGCCCGGATTGAGGCTTAGCTCCCCAAAAAATCCTAACTTATATTCTAGAATTTAAATACATCCAAAATAAGGGACGCGAGCGTGGGATGCCGAAAGCTGGGAGCCAAAAAAATGCAAGAGTAGGAACCCTAATCGTTTTGATACTCGAGAGAAATATACTCTTTCGCGAAATCAATTCATTCTTATCGCTTCACTTGATACATTTTATCTTTTAAAAGGGAGTGTGAAATGAATACAGAATTGATAATTTAACACCTATTAGGACATACGCGCGAAATTTTATTGCTCCGATAGATGTGGCGTTATCTTTAGGCCAATTAGTTTCGCGATCGAGAAGACTCCTTGGTCATTTCCCTCCGCTAAGGGCTAAAAGCCCGGTTTCCGACACTCTCAGAATGGCTGAGGTTATAAGAAACACGTCATTGCCTTGGGGACCATTAGTAAGCCACCAGCTACTGCTGAACATACCCAGTTAATTCTGTATGTTGTCATTGCATTTGGAACTGTCTTGTGATCTCGCGATTTTTTAAAGCCGTTTAGCTTAGCGTATAATTGACCTTGGAACCTCATAATTTAAATTATGTGTAGTGGACCAGGAATTATCAAAAAGCTGCTAATTCTTGAAGTTGGGACGATTCTTAAAATTCGGATAAATAATATTCGCGCGCTGAAGAGGGATATTGGCTTTCCTTCAGTGTTGCCAGTACTTTTGTGTGTCAAGCATGAATGAGATTAGTCGAGAGTAAGACAGGTGCTTGCCATATTGAACTGATCCGAACAGAACACGATTCACAGAGGTTCTGATAACGCTGCAATGAAGGCAAAACTTAGTTATTGGGGACATAATGGGCTTATAATGTCTAAGTTTAAATATAAGAATGTATCGTTTTAATTCATTGCATAGTATTGCCGAAGTTTCTAATGGAGCTTTACTGATTTGCTAATATACAATGCTTTTCTATTTATTTTTTATTTTACCGCCAAATAATATGCTTCTATCTCTTCGTGGAAATGTTATATAAGAAACTTCATGATTTTATTGAATGTCGTTCGCTTCCCTTATATTTGCAAACCCGTTTACTTTTTTTACTAGCCAATTTCTTTTCAAACTCTGGAAATTCTACGTTTGTAAAGGGGAAATGAAACGTTGAAGAAACCAAATCCTTTAAAAAAGATATCGGTATTTTACTAGAGATTAATTTAAACTTTAAAGCTAAATTAAAGAACAGTAAAAATCATCAACATCTCAAGTTTTATATATAATGGAACAAATTAACAATTAATACAAAAACAAAACGTGCGTTATATGGTTTGGATTTTTTTTGAGAAAAGAATTAGATAGTTTACTACGTTTCTAACTCAAATTACGTCCTCAATCGAAAAAAATATATAGATTCTAGTTAGAAGTTTCTTAAAAACGAATCAACCAAGAGCGTTATACAATTTAGAATATGACGTTTTAATAGTATAGTATATAGGCAAAGAAATGGTGACAGTTTCACTTTAAATTCTATAAAATCATCGCGTTTCATTTGCCCTTTACGGTTTTACGTAAAGCCAGCCGAATTAATAGCTTACATTGTTAGTTCAACCCCTAGAAAAATGGGTGGGAGATAAAGCCAGTTCTAAAATAACGACGGGATCGTAAAATACCCACTGCGACTTGAAAATTTTAGTCTGCAGGTCGTGAAAAGAAAAAACTAATCGGGTTTTAATTAAAAACGAGGTAGATGTAGTAATATTGAGTGCGAAATAACTCCTCTCATGGACGCCTAATTATAATATCACCTTCTCGGGTATCGTTATCATATTTTAATCTATATATTATATATACTCTATATAGAAACCTTTTGAGGCGTAATTAATTTGGGAGATATTTTACGTACCAGACTCACTTAACACGTTAACTCCGTACATCTTAGTAACCGAAAATGAACCTTTTAATTTAAGATACTCATCTAATTTGTTAAGAAAAGCGTGAAAAGTACGAATAAGGTGCAGGTGTGCTATTCTGGGAACCCAATTTAATCCATTTCACTCCAAAAGTGCATTTCGAATGACAAACCGGACTTATCGAAAAATATTCAAGGCTATAAATTTCTCTCAATATGATTTATTAGATTTCGTAATCGGTTTGAAACGGTTAAATCAAACCGATATTCAAATCGCCAGAAATCGTTTTAAGCGTCACGATTTATCGTAACTTCATCTATCTGTTGAAATCGAAATATGAACTGGTTCTCGAACAGTTTCGAGAAATCAAATCGATTCGAGAAAAGACGGTTTCCTGTTCACACGACTCTAGTGGAACGTTTTGAAACTGTTTAAATCGATTCCAAGGCCTAGTATGAACGCGGTTATTGTTTGGAGCTCCCCCTTATCTTTAAAGTGATGCTGCCATAATTGACTCGTTTTTAATGAACTTAATGAATTTATTTATTATTAATATTCGTTGGAAAACCTAAAATCGCCCAGGATATTTTCTGCTTAGACTTGAAATGGTGAATATATTCGCCGTATATATTTTAAACTGGGTGTTTAATATTTACCTTTGAAGACGTTTAATAAATCTTAACGTCAATTCTATTTTCGTTTCATTTTTAATTAGAAATCTCGCGGAACCTGCTGTAATTAAAAATGAGACTCAATGCCGTTAAGATCTTTTAATAAAATTTCTGCTGAAAAGCTAAAATGGGACGAACTGGTGGAAAATTATACGCCAAAAGGAGTTTTCATCCCCAAATCGCGGAGTTTGAGGCAAACTAAGTCCCTTTTCTTTGAAGTTTAAATCTCCGAAAAGCGAGTGGTTAATCGGTGGCGTTAAGTAACCGAGAAGTTTCGCCCCAAGGCCCATAATAAGACTTTCGACGCTATACGTACGCGTATAATTTGTACTAAGGGTTAACCCGGTAATATACAAGGTGTGTTCTTGAATTTTAAAAATGCACTATCCACGGTAATAAAACCTTAATTTTTTTGAGAAAAACATGACACGTAGATGTATCCTTCCCGGCATACTTAAATTATTACTATTTTGATACAAGGAGTGTCTTTTCAGCTCTAAGAGACCAATCTCAATTGAACCCATAAACTAAAAATATTGGTTTTATGGTTTACACACAGGACTTTAGACAAAAGGGAAAAGATGATGCATTCTCGATAACTTACGCCTAAACGTAAATACTTTACTTTATTTCATTGAGTTTAGATTTTTGGTCAATTTCATATTAACTGAAAAGTCAAAGACTCTTCACATTAAGATCGTAAGTTTTTACCCTAGACCATGACAGTAACTCGCCTGTACAATTTAGTAAAAATGAACAAATGAAATACCTAAAATTTTCACAATATATTGTTCATACTACGCCTTAGAGACGATTCAAACCATTTGAAAATGTTTCACTGCAGTCTGATGAACGGGAAAGCACTTTTCTTGAATCTATTTGAATCGTTTTCTCGAAACTGCTTCGGGAACCAGATTCAAACCGATGCGGCTTCAACCAGAAGCCGATGAAACCCTCCTTTGAAGTCTATTACTCCCGGGTCTTGTCTACCCCTCTCTGTATGGGTTAGTTTCAAAAAGCGCGATTCGTACGCCTCCTAACGGTAGATATTTTCGGAGCGGGAGTTCATCCAACGAATATCTCTAGCAGCCTTGGAGTTCGTCATAAAAACGTCGTCGTTTATGGAGAGAGAGAATTACCAATTTTCCGTAGATAGGGGGGTATGAAGTAGGACCCCTCCTATCTCGTAAAATCGTGAATTTTACCCATACAGAGAGGCGCGCTATATGGAACATTAGAGTAGTAGACTTCAAAGGAGGGTTTCATCGGCTTCTGCTTCAACCTATAACTATAAAAAATCGGTTTATGAGGATCACTGATCATGTGAAGTTGTGAACAGTTGGAGCTCAAAACGATTCCGAAGGATTTAAATATTAGTTTGGTTTTACCATTTAAAATCTATTTGCATACACTAGTGTGACGGTAGCTAGTAAGAGACGCGTGGGGAAAACTATGTTCCGGTTTAATTTCAAAAAATAATAACAGTTTGATTCGCCTCAAAGTTTAGACCTTTTTTAATTTGTAGCCCATCATAATCTCGTCCTTGCGATAGTAACACTTCAGATTTAACCGTATCTATGCTCTGAAATAATTTACCATGATCATCAATATTTGTTAAAATTCTGGAATAAGACGAGAGTCCACACTTGTTGTCAGTTTATCCGTCACACTCACACCTTGTACAATAATCACAAAGATAGCGCATATACGCCTAGTGGTAAATATCCGTTAGGATTGAGATAAAGTTCATCAGCCTGTTGGACACTCTTTCTCGCGAGTAATACGGAAGATATTCTTCTCTGTTCTAATAAGTATAGAGTCTGAAGAACAGTCGGATGTATATAGGATTCCTTCGTTCTCGAAGAAACCAAATCTTAGAGATAAGTAAGAACTTGAAGCTTTATCCTTCCTGGAAACTCAAACTGATTCTCTGGAAGGAAAAGAATGGTAACTGACGCTCTCTTTTCTCTCTTATCCTTTATATAGTTTAGCTAAAGTTTGCAACTTGCCCTTATCGAAAGGCTTCTCTCAATGTCTTAATTTGGTTTCTTTGAGATATTGAGAAGTTTGGTTTCGAACGTGGTGCAAATTCAAAGGCGAATGAACCATAGCGGCACACTTTCTAGACTCCTACAGTTGGCTGAACATATAACGACGTAGGTAAACCGCATCAGACTTCGCTTCAATCGCTCTCTCTCCCATTCGCTCCCACATCCAAGTCTTAGCCTTCAGGAAACTGGGAAATATCCTAAAACCGCTAGTGAGATGATGCTACGCTTAATTCGTTCGACCTTTTCGAAGCAATGAAGTGATTTTCGGGGGTAATAAGAAAAGGTGCCATTAGATTATATAACACCAAGGACAATTTAACTACGTGCCCCTGGACTCGAATTTTGTTGATAGTTCTAGCGGGACCAGCGAGAACGCTAGTCGTCCGTTAAAGAATCAGGGGACTAAAATTTGGGGGGAAAGGTGCTATTAGGGCGAGCTGATTATAGCTGAAGAATTTTTCAAACTAGCCTTTTTACCCCCTCCGCACTCTCGATTCCCAAAATAACAAAACTATTCTTTCTCTACAAAGTAGAAACTACGTGGCCTTACGGTTTCCCACTTTAAGAACAGACAAAAATAAAATAAAACCATCTTGAAAGTATGAGAGCCTAAAAAAATTGGGCGCTGATCTCCACTCTGGGATGAACTTCCCACGTTCAATACCTGAATCATCCGATCAATATGGAAGTTCTCTTCGGAGGCGCGCTTCTGGTCTGTCCTTTCTCCATATTCCTCTTCAGACAGCAAGGGTCTGTATACTCAGTATAGCATATGAGTAGGCGTCTTATTTTTTCTCTTAAAAAAATTAACCAAAATTAGTTCGTTCAATGATACTTGTTAAAACTATTCTTTTTAAACGTGTTTTACTCCTTACATTTTCAGACTAAACGTGTTACGTAAACCGACTTTAAACCTAATTAACAAGAATTTAAGCCATTAACAATTGAACTGGAAAGGCGACGTAAACCTGAGTTGGAACTTTATCATAAAAACCTCGTTAAAACTCACCAAATACTTCTCATTAATTAATTAGTTGATTAAAAAAAATAGTCCGCTAAGCCTACCTGAACTGCATTTTCAGACTGACAAAAATATCAGCTAACCAATGAGCGCCTTAAAACTCTTCCATTATTTTGGAACCCACAAATTAGTTCTGTTAAATTTATTATCACTATCATACTGTTTTTTTAACGATATCTTACCATCAGAATATACTTTTAATCAATCAGAATATTTGATCATCTCGGGATCAGCGCTTTGATTTTCGTTTTTTTTTTTTTTTTTTTTTTTTTTTTTTTTTTTCGACTTGAATCGAAAAAAATTGGTAATTTAACAAGATAAACAAAATTATTTTTTGAGCTCAAGAAAAATAAGAAAATGATATTTCGAAGAAATTTATCAAAAAAACTCTAATATAAACCTTTTCCCGCAAAAATACGTGGGGAGGAAGACTGGATTTGAGTGGGGGTGTAGTATTTAAAGTTCATGGTAAATAGCAGCCTCAATAGCCGTGGAAAATGGCCGATAGGAAAAGGTTTATAAGTAGAAAGCGTTCCCTTCGAGGCAATTTGAATATTGTAAAAGGGGATTTGCAAAACACCTCACCCTTCAAACCCTAACAGAGGTAAAAGGAACTACCTGTATAGTAGCGTATGGTAGTATAGTTGCTATAACCGTAAAAGATCAACAATATGGGATAGAGAGTGGGGACTGAGACGCGATGCGAGGGATGAGAATATCCCCACATCCCAATCCTATCAAACAAAGGTACTGTATAGGAAATTTCCATACCAAACCTCCCTCGCTCTTTCTCTCTCGCTCTCATCCCTATATCTCCATCTCCGGAATATAGGTCACTGGGTTAGCTACCGATCACCCTATAGCCTTTTTTCTCCCTCTCTGTATCTTAAAGGGAGGATGAAGAGGAAAATAAAGTGATTTTTAGTATCGATTCTTCTACTAATTCTAAGATCTATCTAAGCATTCGGTAAATATATCCCAATGATTTTAAAATCAAAATAGATCCACATATCACTGATCTCTCCCTCTAACCAATCGTGTAACTCCCTGTCTTCCATACTTGTAGCACTCGGGACATGGTTAAATCATATATAGAGTATTATAGCGAATTCCAATGGTTGCTTTCGAGCCAGAAGAAAATCACTCTGAGAGCAAGTTTTGCATTTCTTTGGCCCTTGTAGAGGTTATAACAATATCAAAGGCGTCGTACTCGATAGCTCTTGGTCAAAATGGTTTATTCTGTCCCATTCAATACCGGTAACAAAGTTTTTCCAATTAATAAGTACCTCTTTAAAAACAATTCGCATTTAAAAATGGGGAGCAGTGGGGAAAAAAAAAGAAAAAAAAAAAAAAAAATGCCGGAACAGACCGAGACAGAAAAACAAGATGGTTTGTAGTACCACGGTAGTTTTGGAACTGGTCTTCGTGGTCGAAGTAGGATGGACAAAATCTAATAGAGATAAACACACGAAAAGCCAACAGGGTGGGTCCATCGAATTTGAAAATTTAGTAGGGATGGATACACGAAAACCAACGAAAGCGTGTTTAACGACAAACGACATCTTATCCCCTGTCTTTTGACGTCGGACATATTAGCATGATCGCTTTAGTGACAAAAAATAGGTTTTAGAGTATCTAAAAAGGAAAGTGGGCGAAGAACTCGTTACCAACTTCACATTTTTTCCTCTTCACTGCTTGTTCTTTTCTTTTAGTTTGACCCGCATCTGGAAATATCGATTTTTTTCATCAGATTTATACATTTTATAAAAAAAAACATTTCCAAGCACCCAATTATTGAGAACCCCATTTAATTTGAAATGAGTCTTAACTCTCAATTTGAACCTAACAAGATGTTTGTTCGATCATTAAAATTATTTAAGATGAAGTGAAAACGGAGAAGTTGTATAATCGTTATTTAAATTAGGTACGTGTGTCCACTTCTGAACTTTTTAATTAAATGAAGATAGACTATATTCGCGGTATAAAATATGCACTTTTAGTATAGATCAAAATCAACAAAGACCCCAGCTATAGTTAATCAAAGGTTCGCAAATGAAAAAGGAATATAAATTTCAAATATTCGAAACTCAATGGGTTCTCCTTGTGAATATTCTTGAGACTTTCTATGCCATTACCAAGATCGCGTATGAAATATATGTATAACTAACATATTTAAACTTATTTAATTAATAAGATTGATTCTTATTAATCTAAACCTCAAATTGTTTTTTAAATTTTCGGGGAGTCTTTCAAACACACACTCCTCTTCAACTTAAATACCTAACTCATCATGGTTGAGAAATTTAATATTATATATATTCTTTTTTGGTTATGGCATGAAAAAGAAACAAGTATAATTCATACCATCTTCGACCATGATTGTAACAAGGTCACTTGAAACGTCCGACTTTTTCTAACTTGTATTCTGGCTAAATAACCCCAAGTTTAAAGTCTCTAGCTATACTATTTGTGCGAACATTGCAAGCTTGAAATTGGCTGATAAATTTTAGGAAATTAGTACACGGCCGTCTGTTATAGTTCTAAAATTTTATATATTGTAGCCATTCGGCAAAAAAGCAAAGTATAATTTACCACAAGGCCTTTTCTCTATTTCCACTCATTGTCCAACTGATCAATATAGAAAAGCAAGGCCCGGGTGCACCGTTACTAGACATAAAGTATTCTATACAATATAAATGTGTTTCACTTTATTGAAGCAGTTTTTAGGTACAGTGTAGACGAATGGATAAAGGGTATAGACCAGCTACAGTTCTTAGCCTCCATTTTCATTCGATAGGAGTTGCCTAGCTTATAGATCGTACCATCGCGAGAACTGCGTAGGTTGGAGCTTGGCTGTCTCTAAAAGCCGCTTAAAATCTCCCGGGATTCCCGCGATGTTTTCCCCACGTACGTAGCGCCACCGAGCGGTTCTTATCGTAGTTAGGGTAGCTGGGGATGAAAGGGAGGATAAAAAGAAAAATACATTTTTCGATTCCTAATAATTAGAAGGATGTAACCATATATGTTTCAGTGTTTTCCAGCCCCTTATAGTTAGTGATTTTTAATGGAGCCTTCCCTAATTATTATATTACCTTGAAGGTTATAATCCATTTGAAGGGGGAGGAGCTTGTGTCTAATTGCTTTGGTTTTAAAAAGCCATTAACGTTGAAATTTCTATAATTAGAATTCATGGTAGTGAATTGTTTTGAAAATTTATTATCTAAGGAAGAAACGCATGGAGATTTAAGGAGTTTAGTTTTTACTGTTGAAAAGTTCAGTAACTGTGCAAGAAATCTTTTTACCTCGTATAGGCCTTCGTCAGTCTGAATCAACACAGCCGATTTTACAAATAAAATCTTATAGCTATAGAAAATCAACAAAATAAATATACCGAAAAAGGAAATTAAGGATTAAAAAAACCTTGCAACAGAAATATATTCACATTTTGAAAATCATACAACCCAACTAATATTACTCATTTTAATTTTTTTTCTTTCTTTCTTCTATCAGTTAAATATATTTGGGAACGCCTAAGAGGGAATTGAACTCTTCTGTTTTCTCGCCCTCTGGTTTAAATTAATATTTGCCCCTCTTTTCGTCTCGAGCTGTGAATTTTAGCGGTGTTTAGTCGATAATTTTAGGGATCATACCAAAAATGATGGAATCTTTGTAAAGAAAGACTTGTGCTTTGAAAAATGTTACGAAAGGAATAAACGAACGAAGATAAAGTAGTTAAGTTTTCATTTCAGAAACTGTGCTTATATTCCTTTAAATTGGACTCCTACAAAAGACTAGTTTATTTTTAAATGATAGACAGTATATATTAACCAAAATGCACTTGTTTATTTATTATTAAATGTCTAGAAATTAACTAGTCGATGTGGTCGTTTGAGTATCGAATAGTTTGAATTTAGTTTTCCATTTAACCCTCTCTTTATGGAAGCTCGAGAGAGAACAGAGAAGTGAGAAAACGAGAGATGGAGTTTTCTTTCTGTATTTTATTCGCAGCTCTGCCTGGCTCTTGTTTCTCAGATGGAGAAACTAGCTCAGAATAGTTTACAACTTTGTATCACCAGTTGCCTCGACTATATACCTTATTTTTTATTTTTGTTTCCAAATCAAAGGAAAATTCAAACTTGTTTTATTTTTATTTCCTACACGCGCAGTCCAAACTGTATTCAATTTTGGGCTTAGAAAAGTATTTACATGTCTATTGGGACAGTTGATATAATTTTATAATATTCCTGGCTTGCTCTTGGTTTTCCAAAATCTAAAAATAGGCCCAATTGATTTGGTTTCAACCTTAAATTTTATTCTTAACTGTTTTAATAAATGTATTATATTAAACTTTTATAGGCTTAACGATTTTTTTAGTATATCAAAAGTTCATAACTTATAATCAAACTGCAAATTATACATAAAGTTCATTGTTAAATGACGTCAAAGTGACATTTTTGAAACTATAGGCTTGCCGATGATCTCGAGTCCCTTTAAAAGGCTTATTTCGTTATCGCCATTTTGAACTAAATATCCAAGCCTGTCCGATTCTTGTCATTTAAAACCCGTATTTGATTTAAATTGAATTAATCATTTAAATATATTCTTTTAATTTCGATAAAATTTATTTATTACGCTATGGGCTCGATATATTCTTCCCAAATATTTCGTCATTTTTGTGTAAAACGAGTAATGAAAAGGGTCGAAAATAGATGTGATGGCTAGAAAATTGGATTAGATGTGGGAAGAGAATGTGTGTGTGACTCGAGAGAGAAAGCACGTTATAGAGTTTGGTGATTTTCTAACCCCCAAAACGCGCGTAGGACCCCCAAGCAGCTAGGCGGTTCACCCCATCCTCACTGACTCCCTCTTTTACCCAATCCCTATAAGCGGATTATAACTAAGGGATTTTTGGTTTTAGCAGCTCCCTGAATGGACCTTCCCACATAACACACGCTGGCAAGCTCGCTATTAAACTTCACCTTTTGTTTGCAATACTCCGAACTCCATTCTAAGTTTTCTGGTATAAGTGCTGAGGCCGAGGCCGAGGCTATATGATGACATTAGATTAATTGTTCGAATATTTAAAAAAAATCACGCTCAAGGTATTGTTAACCCATAAACCATACGAAATATAACTTAGAAAATGTAACAATGTTCTATAACACAGTAGACTTTTCAATTCGATAAACTTACATTTCCATTATTATTTGGAACAAAATATTTGATCATATTTTTTAAAAACAAATTACCATTATTTAACCTTATTTACCACTTTTGGAATTTTATAACATAAAGATATTTACCACATCGAAACCCTGGTTTCGTTGATCCATGGATTAATCCATGGTTGATTAGTGTTGCCTGTAGGGAGACAGCATACATCCAAGGGGGAAAGGAAGCCTGACATCTTACTCAGGAAGCGTTTGTAAGAAAGAATACTAACTCCCTCACTAATGGGGATGACACTGATGTGAGAGATAGAAGCTTATGACGTTTCAATGTCTTCCTTGCCGACTCTCCCAAGTTCAGACCCAAAACTTCACACAATTCCCAGACCCCTATTTGGCCCCTCCCAGAAATAAAACTTCCCAGAAAAGTCGCTCGAAGTAAAAATCTCAAAATATGTATTTTATTTCAGCCCTAAATTTAACATCGCATTCTTACTATAAATTATTTTCAAAATTGCTCGGTTTCTAAAAATAAAAATATTATTTGTGGTTTACTGCAATACGGCGCAGCATTGCGAGCATTTTATTTGAAAAACCTTGCATTTATCATACCTTTAAGGGATGTTTATTATGTTACACCTGCTTTAACTCAAATAATTGTTTTTGTCTTATAATAAGATGGCGTATAAGAAGCTTTAATACGAAAAAAGTGGATTTTTCTCTTTCCACGTATTCCTTTCTTCGCCTGGTTGAGAATGTAATTCTCTTTTTTAAAGGTTATTTTTTAAGGCCTAATAAACGACCTTTCTTCTGACACGAACGCCATAAACGAGCTTTACTCGGTTTTTAAATCCACTCTCTTTTTTTTTGGAGTATAACCCGATTTTAAGCCTATTTTTCTATATTTGCGTTTGTTCTGTTATGAGATTTCTAGAAAACGCGCCTAAGACACGAATTGTACATGTCTCAAATGTTTGTACAAGATGGAGTTTCTTGAATCTCCAATAAATAGATCCAATAGCAAGCCTTCCCTCGTTCCTGTTTGGAAAAAAAAAAAAAAAAAAAAAATCAACAGAAAGATTTTTCTACGTAATATTCAGGGGGATATACCGATATCGGAAACATTCCCTAGCACGCGCTCCAAAAAAACTATTTGTAAATTGATCTGTACCGAGGTTTATAGCTTGCCCATTTATTTTGCTACAAAATATTATTTTTAAACTTTTTCTCTTTTCTTATAACTGTATTTTTTCTTACTCTGAACCTATGATATAATGTATCCTCCAATACGGTAAATTTGGCTAATCATAAATCACTACTCTTTAAATTGTCTTAACGTTATCGGTGTTCTTTATAAAACCGCTGAAAGTAGTCTAAAGAAGATCTCTAACTGCATAAAAGTTGCCAAGGCCTAGTTTCAAATCTGTTAATCCCAGTGGCTTAGGAACGTGGAAGGGCGCCAAATCTTTTTAAAAGGGGCCTCAAGAGCCTGTAAATGAAATGGGGCGCCGCAATCAAATTTATGCTGTACACCCGAAACGTTGCTACACACCTTGTGGATCCTTGTTAAGCCCGTTTTCCGAATAAGTTTAAAACTGATTACTAGCTTATTAATTGTTTGTAAGTTAAGAATAAGGCCATTTTAACTATAAAGCCTGGGGTAGTAAATCTTTTTTTGTTCTTCATTTTTCATAGTAGTTTCATCGTTTAATTAATATAAAATAATTAGACTTGCAGTTCTAGTATCATTCAAATATATAGAACTAATTTTCCTATACCAAAATCTTTCATGTACAAGAGGCGTCGTGATCAAATTTTTCCAGCGTAGGCTGATTACTTAGCGGCCTATTATAGGTTCCTAGCGTGGGCTCCAAATCTCGTGACCTTTGCTGTTGGAAAAACTTTTGACGAGGGACATGGAAGATCAATATACAAGATTGTAGCTTTGACTGTACTAAAGAGACTACGTATTTATCATTACCAATTAAAGGCTGTAATCAGTTACGTAATCTGTGGGTGTACAACTTCTTCGGAAGTGGTTAACCACTCGGATTTTGAGACCTTTTTTAAGTGGATCTTGAGGCGCACTGCAGTCTTAACTACCTACACTATTTCATATAGAACGGAGCCTAGGAAAGATCTAAATTACCTTTGGTAAACCTGTTTTCTATGTAATATTTGTTACTTTTTAAGGTTGCAACTGAGTATATAATATAGACCAACGGAAATGAAGCAGCTAGCCCCTTGATTCATTTCTGCTCGTTTCGTATAACCTCGTAAACGAATCTAGGACGAAAGAAAAATTTTGGGGATCCAAACCAAAATTCTTTATATAGTAAAAGGATTATTTGGAATTCTCGAAGGAAAAAGTAGGCAAAATAAAAAAAGTACATTTTTCTTTGGCGTCTGCTCGCGCAGAAAAAAATCTTTCATCTCTTCTGGGATTGGTTCAAACTGAAAAGGAAATAAAAAATGGCGTCGTCCAAAAAGGCTTTTGAGAACTATCCTCATCTGCAGACAGAATTAGGCTGAAATATCAGTATTTAGGTTTAAAGTTTTGAACTTTTGACCAAGGTCCGTTCTCATATAATTTAAAGGGATATAATCAAGTTTTTCCAAATAAATAACAGTGGGGCTTAGTTAATTTAGAATTTAATTATACTAAAAAAGAGGTAAAATAAATTTAAATGTTTTTTTTTGGAATCCTTAAACGGTGTTCTATTTTAATTTTCATCAAAATAATCAAGTTGATTATGTCAAATTTATCAAGCTAGTTAATTCTTAAAGTAGACACCCAAACTGACTCGATTTTGGGACTTCAGATTTTTTTTTTTTTTTTTTCATTTGATCTATTTAGTTGAATTTTCCTTTTTAGACCATTTTTTTGAGGTACTTTCAAAGTCAACAACTAGAAAGTGAAGCCTCTATTTGATAAAATATGATTCACCCTATTTAAATTCGGGCCTAATTAAAGAGTCATTTAATTTCCCTATTCATTCATGGGTGAATTTTTTTTTTTTTTTATTATTTTTTCGTTGTTGCAAACTACTCCGTAACTGTCTTCTACACGTGAGAATCTGAACAGACGGAACCCTTGCGTTAAACAGTTTGAACTCTCGTGATATTAACGATTCGATGTCGGTTGGGCTTCGAATAAAAATATGAGGGACCCAAGGTAGCCTAACTTACAACGTGTTGAAATGTTGGCCTGGTTCTATGTATAGCCATTTTCTCCCACAGCCATTAATGGGTTTGGAAGCTTTTTTTTCTCCTTTCGATCAAGCGTTATTAGAACACTATGTTAACCTAAAGAAAAAAATCAAGGTAAACATTGAGGGGAGGGTAAATGATCTTGGCCACCATCTCTCATCTAATTTTTTTTTTCTGGTATAAAATTTTTTCCGGGTGTTCTTGATGAATAAAGCTAATGGCGGGAGAAAGGGGTATCATTTTACTATTTCTTTGCCTAATATATCTCGTTTTTAATTCGTTATTTACTAATAGACACTACGCGAATATTTTATTTGAAAATAAGAAAATAATTGAGTTTAAAAGCGCAAAAGGTTTAATTTAACGACATTCCAAACCCTCTTATATCTCCTTCCCGCTTTCGTTTTCATTACGTTAGAGAATTCCCTACTTATACCTGGATACAAAGTATTAGACCAGCTAGGAAGGCTGCTTGTATACAATTGCAAGGAGGAATTAGGCCTAACGCTGAATTTTTTTTCTTTTCTTTCTTAACGTGGTCATTAATCATTTTGAAAGAGTGTGGCCGTCTTTTGAAGGTTGTCTATAAGAAAGAATATAAGCCAGAAAAGAAATCTAGACATAAGTCTATATCATGGTCACCATTTTCTAGCTCGTCCAATGATTGAACGTGACTTTTTCAGGCGTTTGGATTTGCCCACGTTAAAGTAGAAACAGCACGCGAAGTTTTTATTTCTATTCTTCTAGAATGCGGATGCTTTTTCTTTTATTATTAATAGACGTACGTTTCTTTGTTAACGACCCCCTATACTTCATCCAATAGGCTTATTGATGATGTCGTGGACAGACTTTGTAGCCCGAAATCGGGACAAAGTTATTTTTTTCATCTTGAATCATAATTTTTTTTTCCACAACACTCGTTTAACAAAAAAGGCGTTTTTCTTTTCCTTCTCCATGCGACTTGTTATAATGTCAGTTGAAATTGAAATGAGGGTAAGCTATTGTCTACTTATTAATAATTCATATCTCTTGGAAAGACTAAACAGATGACTCTTGATTTTGATTTAATCAAGAGACGAATGTCTGCTACAGTGGCGTAGCAACAAATCATTCCCCAACTTATAAATATGTATATTCTGAAGATGCCTAATAAAACAAATGGAAAGAATTATATTTAGGACCCGCTGACCCATCTTTACACGCCATTGCTCTGGCAAGACCCCATAATCGTATACGAAGTTAAAGGAATAATGAAGCGTGACAAATGATTTATTCCTATTCTATTTATTCTTTATATCACAAGTAAATCATCCTTCAAGTTTATAAGACGACATACTGCGGGTGACAAGGAAGTGAGTTCGATTTTCTCAGTCCATGGTTTCACCCAAGTATTCCGAAATTTGTACAGAAAGGCGGCCAGGCCCAGTATATTCTTTCTAGAGTAAATCAGACTCGAAATCGCGACGGCCGGGCGAGACACGCTCCTTCGTTTCGCGAGAAAGAGGGGAGAGTTGTTTTCCGTCGATACATTTTCACCCCCCCCCCCGTAAACGTCTAGAAAGTTCACCGCAATATTAGCACCGCCTACTTAGTTCCAATCTCATCCGCTAGAGAGGGCAATTTCGAATTCTGAATCTCGATTGGTTTTTGGATTTTTTCCTCTCTCGTCGGGCGAAAGCTCTGACGACAAAACTTTCAGAACCACGTACCAATCATATGCCTTGTTGTAAACTTGAGGCATGATTTACCTGTGTTTATAGTTAAAATTAACCCAAATATTAAAACCCAAATATTTTTGAAATTATACGTTACTCGCGTGACACAGGAACGCGATATTATAGTAAAATATATATTTTTTACTGTCATGGTAATTTTATCTTTGACATATGCATGTATATCTATTCAATTTCCTTTTGTAGTTGAAAAAATCCATGACAGTCTCACTTTAAGACAGTGGTCAGTGGCATACTTATGGAAATTATACGCTACTTATGGTACATCTTAACTTCAGATAAAGCTACACTCTTGTTTTTATTTTTTCAACTCGGAATACTTTTAAAATGTGTCTTTATACCCAACACTGAACAAGCTAGTTTTTCACTCTTTATTGACATTATATTGCGAGTTATAACTCACAGGCTTAGGTTTGATCTTTAATATTGATCCCTTTCCTTTTAAAGAAAAATGTACTGTGTGCTCACTACAATTTCAAATTTTTTTGAAACCTTCCGGCCGCTCTTTTGATTTTATGGAGAAAAGCTCTTTCTTTGGGGAGCTAGCGATCGATATTTCTTGTTACGTTACGTATTTATTAACCCTGGCTAATCTCGAACGGTTGAATGTATATGAATTCCTTTTTTTACCGTTGCTATTTCACTTCTTTTTGATATTGATCTTTTCTCGAGAGTATATTATAAAGAGAACAGAAAAAGTAAAGTAAAACTTATAGAATCTGCCCAACGAAACATGAAAACAAGAACAAGTCTGAACGTATAGTGATTTCCATGAATCCACTTAAGCCTATTTTGATTTAAACGATAAGAAATCGATTAAAAATCACTTGTTGTTTAAGGGAGAATGCATCTTAAGTGATTCCTTATCGTTTAAATATAGTCCTAATCTTCCATTAGAAAAAAAAAAAAAAAAAAATTACAAACAAATATTAAACTAGAAATAAATTTAAAACTTTTCATCAAAATAGGCTTAGCTGGATTCACGAAGATATCCGGAACTTCCCGTATAAGAACATGACCAATGACATTGATCATGGAGATCCTGCATTCCCCATTTAAGAGGAATCGATCAATGTCATTGATCGCTAGTCCTTATATTGGGAGTTCAGGTAATCTCCATGAATCCAGCTAAACCTATTTTCCCTGTAAGTTTTGTTTGTAATTTTTTTACTGTTGGATTAGGCCTATTTAAATGATAAGGAATCCATTAAAAATCACTGGTTGTTATTTTGCATTCTCGCTTTAAACACAGCTACGTTTTGAAAGGCGACCTTAAAGGTCATTCTTATGAAATCCAATATTTTTTATCTTGATCCTTTCCATTAAGAAAAATGAAACCGAAACCTTTCCACTTCTTTAAAATTTGACGAGCGTGTTTTCTTTTCTTAAATTGTCTTATAAAATAATGGATATGTCTAATAATCAGTTTCTTCTTTCCTTTGTCAATAATAAAAAAAAATAACAGCATCAATTCGATAAGCATCGCGCCCAGCTCCTACATAGTTTTGACTCTGTTGCACACGTGAAATATTTGAAATATAAAACCTCTTTTAACTTCTGGGTCTTTTTCGATAAGATCTAATACTGAAAATACTCTCCTAAAAAGGGAGTAAAATACTTTTACGTGAAGAGTTTTTGTAATTTCTTTTCTCGAGAAGACTTTTTATCCGGTCTACACCGATCGAGGTTATTTTTTTTATTTTCTTAAAAAAATAAAGTTAGAGATTCGGTTTCTTTGGTGCTTAGGGTTATAACCCTAAAATAAAGCTAGTGTAGGAGACAGCTATGCAATTGGGCAGGAACAACAGGAATAAACAGACCTATAGAATATTGACTAAGGTCTAGATTTGGCCGGGAGGAAAGGCTAGGTAAGCAGGATTTGACGTCAATCACAATACCATGTGACTGTTCGGATTCCGGGCTTGAATTTTCATAGCGACAAAATTTAAACCACACCTGAAAAACAAATCCTTTGAAGTATTCTAATGGCCTCAGTCTAGTTTGCCGGAAATATATGAGGATTGATTGATTTTTGTCTTGCGCAAAGACTGATTTTTGAGTTAGAAAAAAAAAAAAAAATATGTAGCTGGTCTGTAATAAGTTCTATGGCGATTTCGGTAATATCAATTTTATTTTATCAAATCCCAACGTATTCGCGTAAAACTTTTGCATTTATTAACACAACAAACAGAACCTCCTTTAACACTTATCTTAAGTTGATAAAAGAAACCTTAATTTAATTTTTTAAGATTATTTATTTAATATATTAGCGTCTTAGATATCGTCTAGGTCTAGTTTACGTAGTTTTAGAAAAATTAGCAGACTATATAATCTAGCCAATAAAATAATCGAACTATCTCATACTCCTTAACCCTTCTCTAGATGGCACTGCAGTTTGTTCTTCTAATCACGTGACCTCTTGGTTTATCCCTTCCTTATAAACACGCGGCCGCCCATTTTTTTTATTTGTTTTTCGGGTGTTAAAAACAAGTTTTTCGTTTCACAGAAAATTATTTTATATTTGGCCTTATAGAAACTGTGATATGACATTGATCGATGGCCCTTATAAGGGGAATGCAAGATCTCCATGAATCTAGCTAAGCCTATTTTCCGGGCATGTTTTAAATTTATTTCTAGTTTGATATTTGTTTGAATTTTTTGTACTGGTGGACAGGCCTATTTAAACGATAAGGAATCGATAAAAAACACTTGTTGTTTGACCCGGATTAACCAAATCACGTTACCACTAGAAGCGATATATTAAATATCCACAGTGACGTCAACTCCTATAGCCGTAGTTTCCCAACCTCCCGTAGAATATAGTATAGCATGGCTAGGAAGTGAAGTCAAATTCAAATACTTAATAGGCTATACCCTTTGTCGTCACTTCCTGCAATAATAATCGTGGATTCACCCCAATATCCTACCCATTTGTTTTGACCAAATAAAAATTGTATTTCACTATACATTTACATCCATTTCGCAATAAAGCCACGCCGCTAATCTTATCCCTACTCTCTTCTAGCTATCTCTGTATTTTCGAAAACTGGACCAGACTCCAACAGTCTCTCTCTCGGATCTTCGCTCTCCCCGCAACTTCGTTCCAGAACGACAGGGGTCGCTAGCACCACCGTGGATTTTAGGCAACCAACCCCGTGACGTCACTCAGGTGTCGCGCTGAGGTGGATTCTCTCCCTTTAGTTTAGGAACGATATCGGAGGAGAGAAGTTACCCGGAGGAAAACGGGAAAATTTTTGCGCGGGGGCCGCCTATGCCCCGGGGTTTAATCGAAGCCCCCTTCTCTATTTTTCTCGTCTTCAAAGCGTTGTTTTAGGAAAATTTTGATCCCGACGCCATCGGAACTCGTTATCGCGGCGCAGTTTTTAACATTTTGAATAAACTCTAACAAGAATCGCTAAAGCAGAAGCTCGTCTGACGCCGCGATAGAAGATATAAAGGGGAAGGACTTGTTGCTTCCCGTATTCCCGCGATTGACTTTGGGTTTTCGCTTCTACTCGCGAGCGGCGGAGTAAAGTCGTGGTTTGACATTTGAACCGAATTTCCGCGGGCCTCGGACCCGTACGCGCGGAAATATTCCCCAAGAAAACTAATAACAATATCATAACCAATTATCGGAACTTTTGAAGGTCCGCGAACTAATATTTTTACGGTTGGATTTTCTTGATCCCCCCCGAATTCGTTCGCTTCCGCCTACTTCTCGCACTTCTTCAATTTCTTCGAAACTTAAAAGTTTCATTCATCGTTTCAACAAGGTAAGAAACGTTTAATTTAATTTTGTTTTCTGCAGTGGTACATGTTGAGTATAATCTACCAAATTTGTGGATTTAATTTTAATTTTAAGATTTTGGTTACCGTTGCTAGTGTTATTTAATTTCTGGAAAGTCGTAGATAGGTCGTAGGGTCAACATTTATCAAATTCACGGTCATGAAAAGGAATTTTTCATTTCCTGATTTGAAAGTATAATTTTCCGTTGCATGGTTTGTAAGGAAATTTGGGTTTAAAATGAGTCAAACAAAAGTTTCGCGAAGGTAAAGTATTTGGCTTTTTATGAAAGAGAAATTTATTCTAAAGCTTCGGAAGAGTTGTGTTAGAGGTGTTTGCTTAGAAATTGAAGCGTGAACTTTAACCTTTTGAACTTGGTTTAAAAATTGGGGTTATGTTTTTTTAAATTGTGTCCTATTTATCCGGTGCCTAAGTGCATGGTGTCATTTAAAGGTTAAAATTAGGCCTAACACGTTTTCACGTCATATTCTTCATTTTGCGGGTTTTTTCTGAATCTACGTTACCAATTACCTAGCCGAAAACCTAAAAAATATTATTTTTAAGCATTCCCAAAATATGATAAAAATTGTCTTTTAAAGATCGTACTTTGTCATTTGCTCTGAAAGATTACAGATATCCTGTGTTTGAAAACAATTATCAAGTAAAAGTTGATTCTTAGATAAATTCAGCTTAATTAAAGTACAACTTATTTTTTGACCTTGTTTAATAGGTTAGAGGGCAATTTGGTTTATAAAGCATATTCATTTTTTTAAGCCTTGCATGGGGCTAGAGGGGTTAGACACTCAGGTGTACAAATATTAAGAGTTCCAGAGTTTGAACTCATTGCTCTGTCAAAGTCCAACTCGGGTGTACGCCGAATAAGAGTGTCTGCCCCTCGAACAGTTTCTCTCGGGTCACACGCTGCGTGGCGTGCTTGATGCTCCATATATTAAATCATTTTCTTTCATATATAAGATATGCTTAAAAATAAGAGTTTTTTTTCTTGTTTTTTTTGTTTTTACTTCTAATCGTAAGTTAAAAAGGCTTA
Source organism: Odiellus spinosus (assembly GCA_963920705.1). NCBI lineage: Eukaryota > Metazoa > Arthropoda > Arachnida > Opiliones > Phalangiidae > Odiellus > Odiellus spinosus. The sequence continues at coordinate 17,327,249 of OY987227.1, read as the reverse complement.
ACCGTCACGAGACAAGCGTGTCGAAGTCTCCTAATAGCAACACCGAAAATAGTCCCGGAAGAGAGGGTATAGGCGGATGCACACAGACCTGATTGTGGGCGTTTCAATTGCAATTATAAAAAAATGAGAAGGAAAGGTTGGCGTCACTTTGTGACGGTTTACACTTTAGTTCGGTTATCCACCGTTTATGCGTTCGCGTTCATAAAAAATACGGTAGCTATTATCAGCTTCTAGTACAAATAGATTATTGTTATTTAGCCTCGTCGTGAACTAGAGTTAGAAAGAGTTTGGATTCAGAAAACGCGCTTCGAAGCGAACGAGATGAGTTATTAAAAATATAGATTTTAGGTTAAAGATATAAAAAAATCGATGAAATCGAAACTGAAATTAGGCTTAACTTGTAAAACTTTCCACTCCAAATGGCGCTTCTAAAAGAAACTTAAAAATATTATATAAGTCCTAAAGATCCCTCCTCTTAAGACGAATTAAGGGCCACCGAAAATGGTAGCGAATGAAAAATGATTCACTAGTATTTATCGTAAAAAGTCGTAAAAGTCCTTTTGATAAAAAGGAAGCGGAAAATTCCCTAAGCCTATAATCTAAAAATCGTCACGCCCCATTTTCAAAACAAAACCTCCCTTTTTTTTTTATTCACACTGAATCTATTAATTACAAATTATCAATTAAGGGCCTAGACAAAAACAGTATAATTAAATCCAAGATGATAAGAAATATATACCGGGTAATTTTATTTTATTAATTGAATACATCCGACTATTAATTAACTTTTGATCCCTGCTAATTTAATTATGCAAATATTTTGTACGCGTAATATTTCAACCCTAATAATGAGGACGCGTATACAAGGGCTAAATATAATAATATATTTACACAATAAGGCCTTCCTATTGCCGCGCTATATTGAATATCTGAAACTACATTAACTTAAGGCGTGTACGTTGCTGCATGGATGGAATCTATCTGAATGCCTGATCTCTCGCGTCTGAAGCTCTGGCCTCTCCTTATCTAGATATGCTAATGACTTAGTCATTATGTCATAGGCATTCAATAGGTATATATGGTAAACTTGTACCTAAATAATATACGCTTTCCCTCTTAATACGATCTTGTTAAAGACTAGTTTGGGACTATTTTATTCCTATTATGATTACTTTACATTCATCAGTATTCATCCACGCCAGCTTTCACTCTTTTGTCATCTTCTCTTGAACTTCATGAATATAATCGCGAGGTTAAGAAGGCTCACCCTGTACGTAATTAGACCAGAATTTTCAGTATAGGCTTTAAATGTCACTGGATGAGTGACTTCGACTCGAGACGCTACGAGTTAAAGGCCGAATGCAATCCGACAAGTGATTTTCTGTATATTCCTTATCGTTTAAATGCATAAGATGCGTTCATATTAGGCCTTGGAATCGATTTAAACGTTTCAAAACGTTTCGCTAGTGTCGTATGAACAGGAAACCGTCTTTTATCAAATTGATTTTGATTCGATTTCTTGAAACTGCTTCAGGAACCAGTTTAATACCGATAGATGAAGCTACAATAAATTGATTGATAATGTGTGAACACATGACGCTTCAAACGATTTCTGCCGATTTAAATGTCGGTTTGATTATACCGTTTCAAAAGAGATTAAGAAATGCTAGTATGAATGATCGTAGCTAAAGCCCCTAGAAACACTTATTTTAAATCGGTTTAAATTGTTATATCAAAATTCGCTAAAGGTTTCGTAGTAATTCGCGGTTAATGATCAAAGTTGCGAAATTTGGCTCGAGGAAATTTCAGGTTTATTTCAAAAGACTCAATTATTGATGCCACGGATTTTATGGAGGATGCAATCTTTTTCAAATTTTACGTTCAACTGGTAGATGCTCTTTAGCGTTAGGTTTACAGCGAGATTCAGAGCACTCTGACGATACGGTCACGCGAGCATTAATCGATTTGAATCGGTAAAATCAAACCGACATTCAAATCGCCAAGAATCGTTTTAAGCGTCACGTGTTTACGAATTATCTTTATAAATCGATTTATTGTAGCTTCATCTATCGGTTGTTGAAACCTGAAGCCGTTTCGAAAAGTCGAATGAAATCGATTAGAGAAGATATGGCTTCCGGTTCACACGACTCTAGTGAAACGTTTTGGAACGGTTCAAATCGAGAAAGAGCAGGTCCAGTGGAATTAGCGAGCATAAGCGCGAGAAAATGCCCCCAAAAGTTAAATGTTTGTATATAAATTAATATTTCTTTGTAGGCCTAGGTTTAAACGATAAGGATTATATTAAAAATCACTTAATTCTCCCTTTAAAGCCACTTGATAATTGACTTTTAATCTGACCATTGATTCCCTAATGTTTTGAAAATTTTCTATCCCAGGGCGGATTATAAATTTAATTATTTAACTTATCGCGATTGTTCTTCGTGTTCAACGCGCATGGTGCTTAATCTCGAAGCTTACTTATTGATCCATTCAATTTGGGCAAGTTCCTTTCCCGTCTTTTCGATCCCAGTTAAGGGCTGACCAGTACATATAGATCTACAGCCTCTCTGTGTCCATTTTATTTTTGTTCAGATTTGCAACGGCGTTAAAGTGAGAATTAAGTTTGTCGAGAATGATTTCCTATCCTATATTATGTAAAATATGGAAGGTATAATGCACTTGGGCCTAATTTGTAACGTTTTCACATAGCCCTGGATCTCGGTAGTATTTTCCATGGTTAAGAACATACATGATATGTGATGCAACAGGCATTCGTGACAGATCAACGCTGGGGCTGGGTGGGAGAAATATAGCTGTCTCTCAATAAGGCATTTTGGGTCGCCGAGCCAATACTACGCTCTCGCTTGCATCGCTAGTTTCCTAGAGGGTGCCTATGATAGCCCCAAAAGTGTGAAAGTAATTTCCGTCGGTTCGAGCTTGTGGCTGAGATCTTTACTTTTAATAGGGAGGGTTTTTAGGACTAATTAGCCCATCTTTGAGATAAGAAATTGAATAAAATAACTTATCAGACTTCATTCTCCCTTTCAAAATACTAATAATGGAAGTAAATTTTGACTTGACGCGAGTCTTTTCGAAACTCTAAGGGAGCTTTTGTCATGCAATTCCCGAGTTGGGCTGCTCTGAAGGCACAAGAGAAATTCCCACCGCTTTATAATGAGATGTCATTCTTGTCAAGAAAACGTTTTTCGTGGCTTTTCCCCACAATTAAACTTGATGCAGTTAAATTTCTGACTTTCATATTTTATATTAAAAGTTTGTGCCCCCTTTCATATTATCAAAAATTTTCTAGGAGTTAATTTTGAAAATCTTGACACAAAGATTCATTTTTGTTACTTCCGAAAATATGTTTAAAAGTCCTTATACGTTGTTAGGAAAACTTAAGTTTTTAAGTGGACGTGGATTTTTGAATCTTTCATTGTCTGAAAGGAAAGGTTAATCAAAGTATGCAATGTCATTATTCTTCGAAGGTATAAGAATTTTGTTTTTTTTTTTATATGCGAGGATGGACTTAGAATATTTTTCTTCCCATGTTCCAAGATAAATAAATGAGTTCTTGTCAATGCTTATATCTAGTTTGATGAAGTTTTTTCGTGCGTTGGCTCTTTCCTCTTGTATGAATAACGTATATCTTTAAAAATGTTTGTGGCCCTTTCAAAATTGCACGTAGGCTATAGCTTTAGCCTATTCTTAGCGCCGCCATTGTAAATGTCCAGATCTTGACCATCCTGACATAATCTCAAAACGTTTACTTGTAAGACGCTAAGCCTAATTCTTTTCCGAACTTGATATTTCATTTGCTGATATTTTATCGACATCGCTTATAATCCTCGAAAGATAAATTCGCGTAAAAATAAAACTACGCGAAATTCATATTAAATTTTCGAACCGAAAAGAGATAAAAATCCCATTTCACTTCCCGCGTTCCTCTTTCATCTTTATTTAAATCTCTTTGAAAAGATAGTAGACGCCCCCGCCCCTTTCTATAGTTCCCCTCGAGTCAAGTTATTCAACTGGCGTATCCAGAAACCCCCATTTTTCAAAAAGACTTTAAAACGCGATAACCGCGGAACAGAATTTACACAAGAAATCCCCAAAAAGTCAACTTTGCCTCGCGCTGCATTCGGCACAGAATCTTCTATACTTTCTCACTCTCTTTAAACGGAAGGGAAAAACTTCACTTTATTTCGTTCAGTCCAAAAAAAAAAAAAAAACATAAGTTGCTTCCGAAGATTCTTACTTTTTTCTCGACATTTAGAAAGTATACAGTTTGTGGACTTTCTGGTATGACTCTTATATTTTAAAATAACGTCGTAGTGGTCAGTTTTCTATTTTAGGAAAATTTTGTAATTCGTTTTAAACAGAGAAGTGACCACTTTATCATTTGTACTAAATTTTTGAACTCTTTGTACTGCCAAAGCTGAACTCGCGGAGTTCACGATGCACTCTCACAGCTGAACTCAGTAAATCTGGATTCTAATGTAGTTAGACTTCGTTTTTTAAACTTGAACACTCGTTTATCATTCAAAATAACTCAACGCCATTTTAACCCTCATAAACGATTACCTGTAAGGGTCTATCTGTGAAGATATGATATAAAAATATGTTGCAGGAGGGGTTTTTACCTAACTGTCCTAAAAGCAGAGGCTTTAAACTGTTTGCGCAGGCGCGTCTCAGTCGGTCTTTGACTCGGACTGTCATCAGCAAGCAGAAAAGTAGGCAAGGCCTTGTGATAATCAAATACGTCAGACCGTACATAAACATTCCAATATATGTTTTGTCGCGTAAGTTAGCAATAATTTTAATAATCAAAATTATACTTTATGGTAACAAAAAAAAGTTTTACCACGAGCTATTACGTCTCGCCAAGCAATAGCTATCGCTCATTCGCTGTCGGAGAAAACGACGAAGTTTTCACCGTCGGTAGCCCGTTAACGAGGCCTAGCTATGTGGAAAGAACATTTTTTAGAGTTTGCATCACGTAAATGCGCGTGCGAGTCAGAAAGTAAAACCCAGGAACAGAGAGAAAACTCTAGTTTGGCAGAGTGTAGGATCATCTCCTTCAAATCTAGGTCCTCCTATATCGATTACCATACACAATGAAAAATGTTATTTGCCATCCTCGATGAGGGTATGTCTAATATTAAGTAATTTCCAACTTGTTTTTCCGTCTTCAACCATCGGTCCTTCAAAAGTGAAGGGGGGAGGTTTGAAGTCAAGCAGGGACTGAGCTTTTAGATGGGAGAGAACGCGCTGGAGCCGAGGAGGTGAGCCCATCGTGGTAAAAACTGGCCAGTCGATTGCCGACAGATGGAATCTTCGGGGGCAACTGAATCTCCCACGCTTGTTTAGAAAAGAGTCTCGTAGGGGTAAGAGATCCGCCGCTATACATTATAGGAAGTTTACCGATTCTACTGTATTTTCTATTTTTTTTTTTTATTTATTTATTTTCATTCAGCCGAATTTTCGGGGCTTTTCTCCGGCGAAATATATATTCGTTTTGAGCTCTATAAACTCCCTTCCGGCCTGTTTTTCGTGATTCGAATAAACAGAAGTTAGGGACTCGGTGGGCCATAAAATGTCTTTCTCCGTCTTCAGTTTTCGATACGGGTTTCACAGTTATATAGGCTATATAGATACGAGGTGCCCGAGGAGCTAGAAATTCCCCCAATCTTCTATTTTATTTTTAAACAATTGCTATTTGAGGGATAGTTTCAATCGATCATCAGGGCACATCAAAGTCTACATTTTTCTTTACTATCGTTTTCGCTTCGATAAGTCATTTTTTTATAGTTTTTGTTTATTTATAATTAAATATATAGAAATTAACTGGTTTAAGCGGGCTTTTAATAACTTTTAAGCTCACGTGACTAACCCTGTTCCGTGATTGGCTATTGAATTTTTAAAATAAAAAAAAAAACTTTATTTGGACACCAATTAGGCCTATTTTAGACCCTACAAAGAGTTTAACTCGAAATTCGAAAACCCAGGTTTCCTGGTCCCTTTAAGTACTAAGCCTAAATTTTAGGTGTAATGTCAATCGTATAAGCGTAACTTTGTTTTGAAATGTATATATTCGGATTACATAAAGAATATAGGGACGCGTTAATTTTAATCGTTTTGGTCCTTAAAATATGCATAAAAAAATTAAAACGCCCCAACATTTTTCTCGGTTAATTTACAGTTAATTAACAAAGTTTTAATTAAAATACCCTCTTCAGACGAGTTAATTTTTTATAAGCGAGGTTCTAACATAACGGTTTAAATTCTTGTAAACTCAGTTTTAAAGTCAGGATGTCATCATTTATTTCGTTTTTGCTAACGTCACTTGGAAACTTTAGCGTTTTCGAACGACAGACATAATGACGGAGAATTATAGATATATAGTTTCATATATTGTAATATGTTTATATTTTAAAATATTTTTAACGATGTGCTATTCAAATTTTATTTGAATTTCATAAGAAATTGATGACATAATCACTTTAAGGTCTGTTTAACACGTAAGGATATAAGCCTAACTTCATTTTTGATAATATTGCTCGAAAATTATTTTGTTAGGATATAAATTTATAGTTTAAGGGGGTTGGTACGATCGATATTAACCCCTTCAAAGCTTTCTGAAATCATGGCGAAATTAGGTTAACCTTAAATTTGAAATTATCGCTGGAATAAATCTTAATTTAAGTATACATTGAATTAAAGATTTCTCCTCCAAATTCTGACCTCGCCTCGATTCCTTTTGTTAACCGAATAAACCCCTCTTATTTCGCTTTTATCAAATTTTCCTTCTCCCCTCTTCAATTTATTGTATATTTCTCACCCCTTTCTCGAAGTTTTCGTTCCTTCGTTCATTGTATGGGTCGAAGCTTTTAAGCTCTAATGGGGCCTAAAATTTTGAGAGCGAGCGTTGTATTCTGTAGTACATGGTAATTAATTTCCGCGTATACTCTTCTAGATCCTTTTCCCTCTTATCTTTCACTGGCACCTATACACGTATAGCTAAAATTTTGCAAAGGAGAGCACTCAATACAGTTGTTCGTGGAGAGATAGTTAATTGTGGGATATTAGGGAAAAATCTTTTTGAAGTGAAGTTGTCATGGATTTTTTCATGTGCTCCAAGTATAATTTGAGTAGAATTTTAGGAAAGATTGTTTAAAAAATATTCAAAATATACTTGCATACCGGGATAGAAGAAATTACGACCTTTTTGTAAAATTTTTAAAGCTATAATATCCCATTTATTATTATAAAATTAATCTTTATAAATTTATATCTAGCTTAAAATTCATTCTACTTTTAAAGTAATATTCTGAAACTTTCCAATTTGATTTACATGCTCATAAAATTCGGTAATTTCATTTTTCGGAAATATTAATACGGAAAATTTAAGGAAACTTTTTCCGAGAATGGAAAACTAATATAATATTATTTCAAGTTTGTTTCCTTAGAGTTGTACTAAGTAGAAATATATTGTGAAGTTTAATACGAGCTTAAATTTACATAGAGAAATAATTTTTAAAATTTTACAAAGGGAATATTTTAACAAACATCTTCACGAGTTACGTTAGAAAACAAGTCGTCACTCGTCTCCACCAGACGATGTTTCTTTTAGTTCTTTTAGTCTATACTGCATTTAATGATCATTCGCGTTTCTCGCGTGTAATTTTAAGCAATCACTGGGTGTTATTTGAATAACCAATCGAAAATATAGTCTGCCCCGTTTGGATTACACGTTAGTCACTTTTGATATTGACCTTGGATTATAGGAAAACTATTTTTATGTTATACTTGTCCTTCAAGAAAGGTTTGAACCTTACTACATATTGCTTTGGATCGTATATAGTCCGCGGTTAATTTCGTCACCCTTTTCCTTCCTCTTAATATCGTCTTTCAACCCTAAATGATTTTCTGCGTTTGACATTCCGCCAGTCTTTGTCTTTTATACGAGAGCCTCTGTACTCAAGTCCAGCGCTCTTGTTTCCCGGTTTTCTTTACCCCTTTTCGATTTATCAGACTGTTGAAGTATGAATAGCAGCTGGAGGTATAGATGTAGCGGGAGGATCTGAACGAATTTATAGATTATTAATATATATGAAATCATGATCGTTAAGCCTAACTTATCATCGTTTTTATTATGAGCTTCGAAACTTAAAGTTGGCCGAACTTATCTAACGTGCTTGTATAAACGTGTTGTGTATTTTCAAGGAATCGATAGATTGCATTCTCTCTTTATTTCAAGTCTACTACTTTATAGTATTATGCCTACGTTGAAATTATTTCCGATCACCGCTAGACGCGTTAAAAACTAAATACCAATCCATTAAATATTTAATCCAAGCAATATTTATATGCCTGAACTACTTTCTCAGCCTCTTCGGTAAAATCGATATATAGTTAATGAATCCTAATCGGCGAATATGGCAAATCACCTGAGGAGTACTTGGAAAATTTGTGAGAACCCTTTATCGAACGCTGAAATGCTTATAAACACATTTTATCGCCATACAGGTGCGTTAGAGCTTCATTAGGCATCAAAGATATCATCATACCTGTACATGTATGAATATATATATAGTAGAACTATATCGAAACTCTATTCTAAGTTACATTTTCCAGTTCTGAAACTCCCGACCGAAGTCTGCACTCTCTACATATCCTTATATATAATCCTTATTGAAGTTCGTATAGATAAGTACAGGAGGTGATGGTTTAAATGTTGATAAGGAATTTTGCGGCTAAATTAACGTCGCCCCGAGAATAATGTTGGGGCAATAGGTGTAAATTACTACCGGTATCCTTACTCGGTTGAGAAACGTAAGATCATTCCATTTTAAACGCGGAAACAATGATGAAGGAAAAGGTTATTGTAATTTCTTGTTTGCTAGAGTATGATTTAAATTAGGCTGGCAATGCGCCTAAGTAAAACTGAAAGCCTTTCTCAGAGGGAATTCGTTTACGGTGAAGCTTTTTTAATATCAATGAAGGCAAGAATAAGATTTATGTTAGAATAACCGAGTGTAAAAGAACTCGTTTAGGGTTAAACACAAATTCTTTTGATTACCTCACTCCACGTGCTTTATTGAAATAGGCTTCTAAAGCCTATCAGGTACTTCGATATGTGGCGTAAAAATGTAGGTGGTCGTCGCGAACTCTTATAGATAAATTTATTGAGACAGCAAAGAACCTTTTACAGGGACGCAGCCATTAGAGGATGGATATTAGTCGAAACGTGTAATCCTAGAGGGAGGCAACGGTCCGCGGAGGGGTGGGAGAGGGCTGAAGGAAGAGAAATAGGCGCAGGAGCGCCAGCTACAGTGTTTTACTTCCTCTTGGCTTTACCCTCTCATGGCGCGCTCCCTGGAGGTCTATACCTACCCACAACCATCGAGTTGCATGGTTTCTGGCTTGGCTTTGTGAAGAGATGGACATTCCTATCATTTTCTATTATATTCTTGTTGATATCTTTTTAAAAATGAGATTTTTGTCTTAGAAAATATGACGTTAGCCTGTGCGATTTGTATTATAAAACGTCACTGTATTCTATTTTCTACGATCAATACGGTAGAAAAGGAATATGTTAGTATTGCATACAAATATCACCTTCTTTTGGGCACATCCCACTGGGAATATCTGATTTTTTTTTTTAATAACCTAAGTATCAATAGGCGTTCGCCACGACGTTTTGGGGGGGGGGGGGAGCTGTTGAAATGGCATATTTTACTGTATATTTTTAAACGATTTCTATTTTATAACGATGTTTTGAAAAGGTTTCCAAAATTTCATTTGGCTTTTATTAGAAATCGCTCGGTGACAGCCTCGCTTGAAGAACGTAATTGCAATGATCTTAACTAAAATAAAACCTCGCGTTCAACGCACAACTGTTGATTATATCATTAAAACAAACCTATCGCGTTGTTATCTCTATAGCTATTAGCATCGGATACCAACGCATCCATTTAGTGTAATGACTCAGAAACGTTCTGGAACCCCAGAACCCTCTCAGCTCTTTCTCATTTGGGGATAGGGTATAGTATACACTCTATGTCCGTGATAAAAGGTAGATACCGGTTTCTAAGGGAACAATTAACTGGATGGACACCATTTAGAAGGGGACAGTCACGAGTGACCTTTTAATCCTCTTGCCATATAACCCTCCTACTAGCTGAAGCATTCGATACGTGGCTAGCCTGACCTCTCTCGTGACGTACGTGACCCTTCTTCCAAATAACCGGAAATAAACGGGGTAGCCAAGAAAAACGAGAACTTTTCGGCCATTTTTTTGTTCGCCTTCATCTCTTCTAAGGCTGAGTCTCTCCTCTTTCTGATGGCTTTAGCATTCACTTCCTATTCCCCGTCGTAATGACCTGGCTAACCTTTTTCCGGCAACAAAAACACTTTTACCCAATCAACAATCGATTTTTGACCCCTTTCATTCCGTTCTCTTTTATACCCCTCCCTTTATTTTCGTCGAGACTTTTAAAGGGTGGATGACAATTAAAACTTTTTTCAACCTCATACACATAGAGTTAAATATCTTATGTAGTTATGCTTCTGCTTAATCCATTTAAATATTCTTACGCGAATTCCTTATGTTGACGAATTTCCACAACTGAACAAAATTGGCTAAGTTGATAATTTCCTTAAGCCTTGGCACAGTAGGCATCGTAATAATGAGTCAGAGAAGAATCTAATTGTAAACCTGAAAAGTAGGCTTAGCGGATTTTTTAATGTATAAAGGTTTTTTTCAACCACTATTAAATGTTCATGTGTCACCACCAAGTCTTAAGAGAGCTGAAACACCTATAAACAATTCATATTAAATATGCTTAGTTTGTTAAGCCTTGGCCAAAGTTTCGTAGTCATCTTGGCTAGAGAAGAAACTAAACACAAACTGGAGAAGTAGGCTTAGCATATTTTGTAATGCTCAAAGCTGGTTGACATTAATTTTAAAATGTTCCTAAGCTACAGCCAAGATTTAGCGAGCTTTAATCAACAAGCAGAATTCGTTAAGCCTCGTATCAATTGAAGAAGAATCAAAATACTAACTTGACAATTCGACTTATTAGTCTTGTATGACTATAGTTTTGTATTTTTTTCTAATGAAAGTTTTTTGAGCCAATCCGAGCTTTGAAAATTTATAATTGTAATCAGATGTTTGTTGGTGATTTAATTATTTAATTAAATATATAATTAAATATTTTTTTCTCCTTTGATCATCCCTTTAGTAACAACTTATCGTTTTCTCAATTTTGCTCCCTGAAACTGACAGGGAACGAATTTACGCTTATTCTTTGTGCTGGCTTAATAATAGGTTTATATTCGTGCGGGTATAAAGTATATTATATATAGATTGATCGGGGGTTATACTCTTAACATACCTTCTGTTCTCTCCTTGATTAATAATGAATAAGTTCCACCTTTTTTCCTTTTCTCTACACATTTTTTTATATTGAGGGGATAGAAAACGTTAATTTGCAGGAAGAATTTAATTTATGGAAATTAGACTTTTGGGGTGTTGGCCACAATGACGTTTGATTGAACTGCGTAATTATATTTAAGTGTTAAATTAGATTTACTCAATTTATCGAGATGATATGATGATCACGCGATAAAGGGGTTAATTTTAGTGTTCGGGACTTGGTTAACTTAACCGGAAGCGATTGACTGAAGTACATCTAATGCTTAATAGAAATTTAAAACTTGAAAAACTAAATTATTTATTTTTATTATTTTTTTTGGCCAAATATCTTTTTAAAAACATTTCGCTAGTATTTCGTTTATTAGCTGATTTGAAAAGATGCGTACGCGTTCGAAACTCCCTAAAAAAATTTTTTTTTTGAGATTTTAAACCACGAAGAATCGATCTCGTAAATTAAAGATATCTTATATTTTTTCTTTTTGTGGTGCTTGTAAAAGAGTGAAGCTTTCCTATAGGATGAAAATTATTAATTCATTTCCAATTGGCGCCTGTAAAAATGTTGATCTAGCAGTACTTCTTTGTCCTGAGCGAAGCAAATATGTAGGGGCTAGAATATTATAAGTTATTTTTTCTCAAAAGTTTGTCTTATATTTTAAGTTTTCATTTATAATTTTTCATCACTCGGCTGATTTCTATTTGAGAAACTTCAAAATTAAAACGTCAAAAATTTTTAAATTATTTTTCCGCTTGATGACGTAGATGTTTCTTGAGCCTTATTAACGTCATACAAGTTTCAAATTAAGAATGTGGAATATTTAAAATAGAGAAAATCTGTTTTTATCTCGCGACGCATTTTTTTGAAATTGAAAACTTTATCGTAGCCTCTATAATATCCACGCGTAGCCTCTATAATATCCACGCCACGTAGTATTGTGGAAATGTTTTCTTTGAAAAATGTTTTCCTAAAATTGCTACTCATCAAATTACATTATGGTTTCATCTCTTAGAGCTGTATAGTTTCCAATTACGACACACTCTTTAAAGTAATTAGGTGTTGACCTCTGTTTGTGCTGTCAGAAGTTAATGAAACTTTGTTTCATTAACTGACCAGTCCTGTAAAGAAAATAGAAGAAAATACGAAAACACACATTTGTGTATGTGTTTTTTTATTTTTTTTATTTAGACAAACAGCTCTGCAACCCAATTTATTTTGCTTTCCGGCGCCGTATCGTACTTGTATATCCACCCAATCATGGGAGCCGTATAGTCTATAAACGAGAAGAATTTCAATTATAAAGTTGGAGAGAGAAGAGAAAGTCTTTAGAGGTTCGGACAGTTGGTCCGTTCTGACTGCCCTATGGCGTATGGAATTCCTAATTGCAATCCAAAAGTACTGGGGCATCTCTTATAGGCTTAAAAACAAAAAAGGCGCCGTCCTGCCTTATTTTTGACAAGCTTATATGAAAACCAAAAAGCTCTACCCAAACTACAGGAGAAAAAATATTTTTAAAGTCCACTCGCAATGTTCATAAGGATGTAATTGTCAATTCAAAATATTTAGATACGTACACCAGTGGTTGATTAAAAATCAAAACGCGATTAATTTGATTAATTATAAAAGTATACCCCCCAAAAAAACAAAAAACAAATCGACCTGTTCATCGGAAAACATAATTTTTCCACGAAATGGTTTCCGTAAAATCGTATTATCAAATACTTTGAAAACAATTACATAGGTATGACCAAAAGTTCATAACTTATTCCAGAAAAGTAATTCACACCCAGTAGCGTATCTCTCTAAGCAAACATAGTTTGGAGAAGACTCTAGGCTCTAGCGGCCGTAATCGGTCCAAATATTGAAACGTCAAGCGCTACTCTCCGGAGAAACCCCTTAGTATGGAGGGAAGACAATATTGTGTAGCTCAGCCCCATGATTTCCGTCACTCGCCCTCCTACTCAAGATATTGAGGAAAAATCCAAATCACTGAAGCGCAGTCGAGAGTGGTAGCTAGTTTTTTAGTTTAGACGTCCAATTTTCAAATTGCAAAGTTTTTCTGAAACAAGTTATGATCTTTCGGTACATGGACTTGCGTGTGGACTTCGCGTCGACAATAAAATTTTGCGCGTCTTGTCTAAATCAAGGCAAGTATGTTAGGGGAAGCGGGCAAATACGGTGGATAGGAATCCGCCGCATTTCAGTTTCATTCTCCTTGATTCAAATAATTTGATGCTCGGGTATTTTCCCTATTTTCATTTCTACTTTCAAGACCGTTTTATGTACGATATATAGGACGGTGTGGAAGTCAAAGAATTCTTGGTATGCTTAGCTATCAACCGCCTATCCTGGAGATCCCGCGTTCATAAATAAAGCGCAGTCTTCGATCTGTCTCTCTTCAGACCAGAAGATGCGGCCGTATAGTCTGTATAAGAACCTTCAACAAAATATTATAAGAGGAAAAGAGAAAAACCTAATAGTCAGAGGCTTAAGTATCGAGGGTCATCTAGCTTTGCTCGTGTTGCTCGCGATAAGTCGAAAGAAGCGTTATTGGGGAAAGGACTCTGACTTACCCGTCAGTGAATTCTAGGAATTCCTAAGGGATGATAATAATTGAGAGGGTATTGGTGGAAGAGTTGGGAGTTTTCTGATCGACGGTGACTTGTCCGATATTATTTAGTATCACGCAGTCTTAACTTGCACTGAAGAAACTGTTCAATGAGAAGTCTCTAACCGTATAAGTTGCGTTCAGCGACTCGGACCGTAGCGTCCGATAGGCTATTACCTTGTGTATTTTCTGTTGATGAACTTAGCCTGAGAAGTCTGTGACTATTTATAACAACATGATGTGTTGACGTCACTACGCGTACCTCTGTCTATATACTTCAATTCAAGATGTATTGATGTAATTGCCGTAAAGGCTGAAACGTATTGATACATTCGATAGAAAAGGCAGTAATCTGTTATCTTTTCTTGAACTCTCTATAGTATACCAGCTTTTCGCTTTTCGGCCTCCGTGCATGATATAGTGAGAGGATTATATGTAGTTTCTTGAAATTGGGTTTGTGTCGCGAGTTAATAGGCTTACTTTATTAACTATAAATTAACGAGAAACTTTTACTGAAGTTTTTATAAATATTTTAAAGCTTCTATTGATTAAGAATAACCTTAAATTGAGGATAAAGAGGAAAATTAAATGTTTTTTATTGACATTAAAAACATTAGAAAGGTGTCTATGAGTTGTACCTTCTCATTTTGGCATTCAATTAAACTTTGGCCTAGTAAAATCACAACGACACGTGTCGAATCACGCTAAATCTTAATTGTTCTTGATTAATTTCACGCGCAAAATCGTGCGTGTCGCGTATTATTTTATGAAGATAGAGGTGGGAGTCTTTTGATTAGTCGGAGGCTTGCCTTTTAATTGAATGCAATTTTTTTTATCTTTTCTCAAATGTTTTAATACGCCGCGAGTAAAACAAACCCATTCATCTTTTCGTGCGCCAGAATCAGCTAATCTACCAGAAAAATTGTGCGCGAGTAATCTTCTACAATTTAATCATTATCTTTCTTTAAACTAACTTTATTTGGAATTCTAATTAACCGACGATTTATAGTTTAGTATATTCGTCTCTTATGGAGAATAATTTGTTAATTGATTCGTGGAATTCCAATGATTGAATGCCAGTCTGGTAAACACTTAATATTTTAATCCCGCTTTCTTCTCGCGACTCTCGAACTTATATAGGAAAAAGCTAGGAATCTAAATTTAAACACGTACCGTATATAGAACCCTTAAATTAAGGAAACTCAATTAAGAGTTGTTAAGACTGGAATGGTTGCTTAATTTCGTTTATTTAGTTTTCATTACTCGTAATTAAGAGCGTCGATGTAATTATAGCGCGTGGGGAAACCTCTTAATTTGAAGTATTTCTGTCCTTTCCGTGTCTGTTCTGTTAAATCCGTTCCCACGAGAGCTAAGGACCGCCCGTCGAAACCGAGAATCTTGTCCAGTTGGTCCGAAAGTCGAGTAGTTTCTCAATAGCTCGTCACTCAAACGTTAACCCCTTAGGTCTTCCTTGCCAAAGATCCGGTTGAATCTCCTCTTCTGCGAAATTCAGCCTTCTTAGACAAATTCCGCTGTCCATTTAGCGCAAAGACACCGACTTCATAGTCTTACTCGTTAGCGGTAATGTTGAATCTTAACGAAATGACAGTTTTTTTCTAAAAAAACATGATTATCAAAAGAGTTTCATTATTTTTTATTAAACGTAGAATGCGAAGTATTATTTTTCATGAAATAAGTATTCGACAATCTTGATATATTCAACTATAGAAATGGGCAACGAAACAATTTTTCTTGATCAAAGTAGGCCGGTTGTAGTTTTAGTTAAAGCAAGAACTCATTTAATTACATAAGAGCCTGGGAATACTGTCTGGTACCATCTTCTCATACTTTCTAGCCAAAATTACACTGTTTTTGGAAAGTTATCGGGAGTCTAATTTTGGAAACAAAATTCTAATGATGTCATTAGGAAATCTTGATGTACGCGATCAAGTTTAGTAAAGTGAGTTAAGCCTAATTCAAGTTATAAACGACCTTTGAGGCTCGCGCTAAGTCTATAAATTAAATTAAAAAATCGAAATCTGATCGTGACATCATTATAGGGATAACTTTTCTTATAATAGTGAATATAATTTATTTTTTAAAAACCTTTAAAAGCCTCTAATCCAAATAAAGTGTACTTGACATAGTTAAAAAAGAAAAGAAAAGCATGAACAATTAATTTTAAGATATTATATTTTAGAGAAATGTTATGTACATTTTAACACTTCTCCTTAATCTAGCATAACCACTATATATTAACCCGTAAGGAATGAAGCATCAGGTCCATTCTTTTTTCCTTTTTTTTTGTGTTCCGTCCTTTGACTATTATATGGGGTTCTTTTCGCGTTACAACATTTTCGTTTTCCCTCCCTAGCTCTCTCTCTTCTCTAACTCTTTCTCTCTTGGCGTTTTAAAATCCGTCGTTGGATTTCTCTTTAAAAATAGGAAGATCTTTGAAGGCGGAGGAGTTATAGAGAAGGCGTTTCCATGGCAACCATTCTAGGTGCCGCATCCTGTTCTTCTCCTGGCCCCGACACACTTTTAATGGAATTTGTTTCCTTTTAGGTGAAGAGGAGGAAGGAGAAGAGCGCTTAGTTGGGTTAGAAAGCAAAGAGGGTGGGAGGATTGGAGGCTGAGTGGTGTGGATTTTCGATGGACGATAGGCGACCAAGAGAAACCGCGATAGATAGACCACCACCCACCATTTCTCCTCCTTCACTCTTTTCTCTCGCCACTAGAGATAGTCTTTTCTAATACCACCTCTAGATTTAAATTCATTTTCTCGAAAATCGAGTTTCCAATTGAAATGTATATACCCCCTAAATTATTTCTCGATATTTTTAGTTTTCTCCCACACACAGTAGAATATGTTTTAGTTGGGCTTATCATTAAAAGAAATCAGTTTTGACTTTCAATACGTATAAAGGCTTAATTCTCAGCGCCTTTAAAGCGAGGCTACCTATACCGACGGTCTTGAACTATTAAAAGACGTTAGCCATGTTCTCACTTTAGCTTCGTTCATACTAGGCCTTCTAATCGATTTAAAACGTTTCAAAACGTTTCGTTAGAGTCGTGTGAACAGAAAACCGTCTTTTCTCGAATCGATTTTATTCGATTTCTCGAAACTGCTTCGGGAACCAGTTCCATACCGATTCGGTTTCAACAACCGTTAGATGAAACTACAATAAGTCGATTTATAAAGATAATGCTTGAACACGTGACGCTTAAAACGATTCCTGGCGATTTGAATATCGGTTTAATTTTACCGTTTCAAATCGATTAAGAATGCTAGTGCGACCGTAGCTTTACAATTTTTTCTAACCGATTTGGAAAGGCAAAATGGAAAATATAGGACTCATCTGTGAGATATCCTTTGTCCAAAAATGTAATTATTTGATTGAAAAATCGATTTAATCATTTGAAACGGTTTGAAAACTGTTTTAAGGTGTCTAGTATGAACGCGAATTTTGAGATCGCATTTAATGTCGCGAAGAGGACTAAAACGCGCTGTAATTCGATATATTTCTTCTAGGCGGAACTGAATTAACAACTCGAATTTGGTTCTTTCCCTCTGAAAACATATATGTCGAAGTACTTCGTGTTTTAGCCCCCTTTTTTTTTTTTTTTTTTTTTTTCGAGATTAAATTCTCTCTCGAACTATACCTGTGCATCTTTCCTTAAATACGCGTTATACCTGCCGGTTTGCTTAGAGTTAAAAGAAAATGACTCGGCTACCAAAATATATTGATTGTGAATATTAACCTATTTTTAAAATAAATTATTAAGGCAATTAATGGAGTTTGAAGATGAACTTATTTTTATTGATTCTATTTCTAAAATAACAGGTTTTGCGTAGTAAAACATTCAGGAAATGTCTCAAAATGTACAAAAAATAAGAAACCTTCGGATTTGTGGCATGTAATTATAATGAAAACCTCTGATTAATCAAAAGATGCCCCACCTTTGTTATTAAAAAATCCCCGCGACATGTGCTTCGGCACACTCTTTGAATCGCGCTAAATCTTGTTTTTGGTCATTTTCATGGAGCTTCTATTCAATTAACCTATATATTAAGCATACAAAGCAATATTTGCCCGACTATGTTAAAGTCTTTAAATTAAAGTCTTAATTACTAGAATTCGATAAAAATACAATCAGTATAAATTAATATTTTACTTATTTTTGAAATAAAATTTGATCTTATAATAAAATCACCTGGAATTATATTTATTAATTAATAATAAATTCCATATTGAATTTTTAACACAATTCCTGAGACACTTCCTGAAATTTTTCTACGCAATTAAGCGAGTCTAATTTTTAGAATTTATCGAAACAATTAAATTTTGAAATGAATTTTTCCTCTTTACTTTTAAGAGAGTTTAATTTATGTATTTTTCAAAGCTTATAATTTAATAATGAGAATGGAAAATCTTTCTTCCTAAGTGTATTAATCTCCATAAACATTTTTGACATAATATCGCGTAAATTCACTAGGTAATTGAAAACCTCTTTCCCACAAACGTTGTCTTGAAAAATTTCGTCTTTTAAAATATCGGGTCATTTGAGGAAACGCTTGTTTTATAAAAATATCTCTTTTTCTCCTTTAAAAGCGAGTTTATTCTCTCGGGATTCATATATTCCCTCTTGTTCAAATAGTATTTTCTAAAACTACTTTTATACTTGCGAGGTTTAACATTATGTATAAATCCGCCTCTTTCTCGCGATAGTAATTTATTAAAATATCTCTCGGAGAAGAGAGTATAGAGACGGTTTAAGATTTCGCGAGAAAACCGGGATCAAGAGTTTGAGAATGCCACTCGCGCTTAATCTCAAAAGTACTCTTTCCGCTCTCGTTTAATAACACACACACACACACACACACACACAAGCTCCGTATTTTGTTGATTCTAAAGATTGACCCTATATATAAGCGGCTATAGAGTTTGGCGACCAAACATTACCAAATTCTACGGTCAAAGCTGACCCTCTCCCTTCGGATTTTAAGAGATATTGAAGTAGTTTTACGAAAATTGTTTTTCTTTGCCCGTATAACACAAACCCTTGGCTTCATTTTTGTAAAGGGACTGTGAAATGCAACATTCAGAACAAGAACACTTTTAAAATCATTTTCAAACTTTATCAGAAAGTTTCATGAGCTAGTTGCTTTATTTAATACGTTTCAAAAGATAAAATAAGTATATAGGTATTCATCCAATCTCAAATGCCCGTATAAATCGAAGTTATTATTACATGGTTAAGTATGGCGGACGTCAGAGGGGTCAAACGCCGGCATTACATTTAATTTTTGCGTAGTTAAGCGAAATAAGAGGTTTGCCTTGAGAAAGTGACTGTTTTATCAAAAAAATATGACTTTTTATTTTTCGTTCACCAAAATATATAAGTTATTTCTTCTAGCTGCGTCTATCAGTTGCATACTTTGCACTACGACCCGAAATAGAAAATACCTCGAGTAAAGGGAAATAGCCTAAAAGGCCGAAGCCTTTGCTATAAACGGTGTAAAGGGGCCAAAGTCGAGGTTGTCATTTAAAGTTATGGTCTAATAAAGATGCTCCACAGAGAGCGCTATATAGCGAAAACGTACGTGGAGATAGAAACGGTTAACTTCTACGTACAGGGGTCACTCCGGGCGGGCCTTCATTGATGTGCCTCGTAAACTTTTATAGAATCTCTAAGCTATATAATCCAAGAAAAAGTTTCTTCTACAAAATACCAGTTCCGAAGAAGTAATCTTCGTAATCCTTCCCGCGTAGCTATGAAAATATATTCCAGGAAAAATAAATTGGTCCACCTATTTAAAAGTCACGCGGAGCGCGAAACAAGAATTTTATTGGCTCATATATGAATTGCAAAGATTGTTAGTATCATTTCCTTGTCTCGGCTTATATCGAAAATTGAACATTATGACCATTTTATGATCAACTGTGTTTAAAGGGAGAGTGCAACCTAACAAGTGATTTTTCTATCGATTTCTTACCGTTTAAATAGGCCTTATTCAGCTGTAAAAAAAATTACAAACAAATTTAAAACTTACCCATCAGAAAAGAGGCTTAGCTGGATTCGTGGAGACCCTGATTTCCTCGCGACCAATGAGCAACGCCCGTCGTTAAAGACTTCCAATAACATTCGATTGGTCGCTATATAGCTCCTATATGCGAGGAAATCAGTCTCCATGAATCCAGCTAAGCCTATTTTCTGGGTTTAATATTTATGTAAAAAATTTTACTGATGGATTAGGCATATTAAAATGATAATGAGCCGATTAAAAATCAGTTGTTGTAAGCTGAATTCGCCCTTTAAATAAAATTGGATTATTGGTTACTAACCCCATCAATTCGAAGAAATTCAAGATCTCCATGAAGTATATGCCTTCGAAAAATGTAACGACTAAATAAATTATTGAAATATAAAGTAATTCTATATTTACATATTTGCAGTCACTTAAAATCCGTAATATTTTAGAAACTAAACCATATAATTTATAATAAATAATAAAAGATATAGATTCGTGAATTTGAAACTTCCTTCTACCCTAAAGCACCTGGAATACGAGTGCTAAAGATATTCGATCAATTTGAATACACTTTGTAGGCCGGAAATATACGTACTACTTTTACTATATCAGTTTAACCTTGCGTTACAACTCTCCGAAGTATAGTATATTATCCCATCAATAGCGGTCGGATAATAAATCTACAGCTATAATCTAAGATCTTTAGCTCGTAAATTAACCGTTTTAAATCAACATTAGTCCCGTTCGAGTCTGCGTTAAAGTTTAATTATTAATCAGATATTGAAAGAGGAGATTGCGTTCGAGTTAAGCTTAATTTAAAATTATTTCAATTAGAGCTTTAAGTCACGCGAGATAATTGCGTATCCTTAGATATACATTAGAGTTTTAGTGTACAGTTACCAGCAAAGGAAACTGGAATAGTGGAAATGGAGTTTTTTTTTTTATTCTTTACTCAAGACTATGCCAAAGTATCCATGTATGTTTAGATTTAATTAAATGTTTGTTATATAACGAACATCATTTGAATTTTCTTGCCAAGTGGGTGGTATTGAAATATTCGTTTTACTTCGGATAGATCTTTTTCATTACACGATAGCGTAAAATTATTATCAAGAATCCATTAAGGTTCCATAAGAATATGGGAGCATAGCTTTAGCCTCTGGTACCATCCTCCCAAACTTTGTAACAAAAGTTCGTCTGCAATTTTCGCAACATTTGTACGCTTTGATCTTTTTTTGGTCGGCTCCATTTTTATTACCCAAAATATTATGTCAAGGTCGTTAGTGGCGCTGGTTAATAATAGATGTCAGGAGCGATTTACTTGAAAAATCGATTCGAAGCAGACGAACTTTTGCTACAAAGTTTGGAAGGATGCTTATTGAATCGCGGCCCTCCCATATTCTTATGGAACCTAAATGGATTCTTGTTATTATTAGCTCCATATGTAACATAAAAGTATGACAATTAATGAATAAACTAGTCAGGATGTACAGAATTATTTCCCACTGAAGCAAAGACCTCAAGCGGTGAAAACTGGCAAAAATCGGATTAAGGCTCAACGCCCATGCGCGAAAGTGTATCTAAGGGCAACACCGTAGCTAAAGAATTTTAGTGAGCAGGCTAAATATTTTGTGGCCCTATCTCTATTATTTTAAGTATGATAAATCTTGGCTCTTTAAAAATATTTGTTACACTCTGTCATGCACCTGTCAAAATTGCACGTACGCTATATCCTACTACAGCCACCCCAATACCTGGTAAAGCTAGAAATGGCGACGAACATGGCGTATCTAACCTCCCCTTTATTCTATTGGTCGGATGGTAATGGCGGCCCAGTCGACAATAGCTGGCAAAAAGATTATAAGCGCCGGGAGTCGAAAGTAAAAAGAAATTATATCCAAGAATTAGAAACTAAGAGTACTTTTCTTTCTTATCTTGGATGAAAGTACTAGCTGCTTTAATGAATACGTCCACGGAGTAACTTATACAATACAAATTTTAAATTAAAATGAAGAAATACTTAAGCACTTTGACAAGTATTTTTTAGGAAACTACTAAATACATTTTCACGAAATGAGTTTATTCAAAGAAATGAAAGGTCTGGTAGTAAGCCTCTGCTCGGCAAAAAAAAACTTGAAGCATGTAACTATCCGTTTTTTACATGAAAGTAACTTGGGTTAATTCTTAAAACAAGCATCACGTATGAAGAAAAAGACCAAGATTGATCTTTTTCCCATTATAGTATTCTTCACCCTATAGGGTGGAAAAAAAGAGCTCCAAATTATACCTGTCCACGCTATTAAGGTAAATGACGGCATGAACAGATGAAATCTGAGAAGAAAAGAATCGGAGATGGAGAGGCTGGGATTCCCCCTCCTGATCAACCTTTACCCTCTGTATTTCTGTCGGCGCTGGTATTATATACGATATTGCGAGCTATTTCCCTTTCCCCGAGCGAGAAAACGACCCCATCTCGTCCCAGTCTCGTTCCTCTCAAAACTATAGAGCACTTAGTTTCACACGTTCGCATCGAGCTCGAAGCCAACTTCGTTTACCTCAATGTAAACTAATCGTAGAGATAACGGGTAGCCTAACTTTAAACGCATTGACAAAGAAAGGTAATATGAACTATACAATATATCCCTGTCATTGTTCGTGCAAAAATGGAATAACTCCACTATCTATCGAGGTCTATCAGTTATCCTTTTTATTTTGCGACGTATATTCTCATGAATGATCCTACCCTTTTTCAACCATTTTGACGTAATCCATTTGGGCAGAATCTGGTAGCTTTAGAGATCCATGTTAAAAACGCTCCCATGGCAAAAACACGGCCGCCCACGCCCCGCATAAACGCCACTACCTCTATCCGTAGAAAACATTTGGTACTTCCGGCTCATCGTGTCGGGTTTTTAGTTCAATGTTGTCCCTCTACAATAAAGTC
Source organism: Odiellus spinosus (assembly GCA_963920705.1). Lineage (NCBI taxonomy): Eukaryota > Metazoa > Arthropoda > Arachnida > Opiliones > Phalangiidae > Odiellus > Odiellus spinosus. The sequence continues at coordinate 17,304,228 of OY987227.1, read as the reverse complement.
CAAAAATTCCAAAAAAAAAAAAAATGATATATATCGGAAATTATCGTCCGTCTTTCGATCGTCCTTGAACAAGCAAGTATCTTAACTCTATCACCTTATGTTAAAATAAAACACTTGAAAATTAAAAAAAAAAAAATATAATACTTTTTTAAGGATTCATTACTAATTTACTAAACCCCTTTAGGGCGATTTTGACTCGTGTTTGAGGCTGTTTTGATTCGTGTTTGAGGCCCTACACGAAATTTATTAAAGAATATATATTTACTTTACTACGCCCTGAATTAAGACTTCGGCAAGTTAATTTCACCTTGAACCATATACTAAGTTTTTGCTCTGAGATAGCCAATCCATCCATGCTCTTGGGCTTCCCGGCCACTCCCCGCATCATCCCACAGCCGCCGCTGGTGCGGATGAAAGAGGAGACTCTACGAAACGACATCCATGTACGGAAGGGAGAAGGCGAAGAGATCCCTGCAGAATGGAGGTAGGGGCAGCAAAAAGGGGATGCAATTTATCGATTTACTTTTATGTGGAAAAGAGAGGAAGTGAAGGTAGGGGGCTTTCACTTGTTGGACTCTATCAGTTGGTGCACGGACCATCGTTTATAACAGTGTTGTTAAAAGAGGAAGACGAAAGAAGGTCAGAGGGGTTGATAGAATGCGCTGCTATCTAGAATTCAACAGCGTTCTTCGCGGGTCCATGGTCGGCCTTTACTCATCAGGTCTGCTGTCCTGCGAGATGCAGAAATAGCTCGGCCTGAACAACACTCATTAATGGGATGGAGAGAGCGAGAGAGAAGACTCTATTGGGGTGAGAAAGAAAAGATGCTCCTTGTGTGAGCGCCCTCCCAAATAGAAATAAACCTAGTGGAAAAAAAAAAGAAGAATGGTGATGTTATCGGGCTCCCAAGTTTAAATGACTAGAAAACAGTTGCGAGTTTTTCTCTTTCGGTAAATTAAGATTGTATGTATAGCGAATGGAGTAGGTGCATCTAGGAGATGTGATTTATAGTAAACTCGTGCATATTGTTTCTTCGATAGAATTGTACCCACGGTAGAAAAATTAGTTTTATTTAAAATACTAGTAAGTCAAGTGACGCTAAATTGGATGAACAATTTTAAATTTCATAGAAGAAAAATATAGGCTTTCCAAAAAACAGTGTTAAGGATTTTTTAATTTTGGATTAGCCTAGAGCATGCTGTTTTTAACCGATTTTGAATTTCTTGATTTTTCTTGGGGTTTCTTAATTTTCTTTTGGCGTTTCATGATTTTTTTGGGGGGGGGGGGAGGGGGTTCTTGGTTTCTTAAAATTTTAGATCTCACGATTTCTGAAATTTCCTGATTTTTAAAGCCTTATTTTCATAAAATCCAATATCAATCTCGGATTGTTAGTTGGGATTTGTATTTTTCTTGGAAAGTGTACGAAATTGCATGTTTTTAATATTCGACCCATTGGACTTTCTTCTAGAAGGCAAATTTAACAACCGTGATAATACTAAAAAGTAGATTTATTGGGCATGTTAAATTTGAAAATTTAGATACAACATTTAGTTAAGAACTCGAAGAGTTTAGGGATTTCGAAGGCCTATAACCATATCTTCACCCTCATGTAAAGCAAGAAAGAGCTTTTTGAGGGCGATTTATCGAAAAACCCTTTTCGTAAAGTACTTCTCGAACCTTCGTGTTATTGCGCTCACACTGTCGCTCTTTGTCACCAGTCCTCGGTTTGTGAAATACGTTGATTTCACAATGTTTGACCCAATCTCATTTTATTTCATTTTAGCAATGAAATATTAATCTTTCTTTGATTGATTTAATTAATTTTGGATTTTTTAGTTAATCTCATATGGTATTTTCAAAAAAAATTAAAACCAGGGTTTTATTTTTATTCCAATGTAGCGTATATTATTATTTTTTAAACTTCGAATCGATTTTACGTCCCTGTCCCAATTTAGCGTGCCGCGTAAAATATGTCACGAAAGTGTGTTGAAATAAAATGAAATCCAGAAATAAAAAGCCGCTTTCAATCATTTACGCAACCAACAACGAAGAAGAAAAAAAATCACTGTTTATGAAAACAGTTTTTGACAAACTTTTAATCAAGCCAATTTATTATAAATAAGAATGTTTGAGAGGGTTAAGAAAATTTTCTTCTATCTCTTTTAAGCTCTTTCTATCGGGGCTCCCTCTTCAAACCCAGGCCTGGATTTCTTAATACAGAAGCTCCTCCTGGAGATAGAAGCACGTTCGAAGCGACAGGTTTCGTTAAATCTCCACTAAATAAAAGCGCGAATAAATAAGGAAGCCTCACCTAAATTCACGTTGAAAACTCAAAACTGTCACTTTACCGTTAATTAGATTTAATTTAGAAAATGATAACTAAGTTGGAGTAGACTGTTTTTCGATATCACTTCGTTAATACGCTCCCAAGGCTTTGCAGAGTTTTCTCCTTAATTTTTTCACGTTACTTAAATTGAATAAAAAAAACCTGGACCAATTGAAGTAGGCAAGTTTGTTGAACCTTCTTAAGATAATAGAGTGTGAGAAATCGAACTAATGGGGGTACGACATTGTTAACATATACAATGTATTGGTTACGTGATCAATTTGTTCTATTCAGAATCATTTACCTTTAACATGGCTGGATACTTTAAACATACATTGGTCAGTTTCATTTCATTATTTCAAACTAAGTTGGAACAAACTTGAAAATTTTAGTCCATTCAAATTACTTGAGCTAACGAATACAAAGGTAGTCTCTTCTGTATGCTTTAAAAAGTATATACCGGACATTTCTCCTTCCCCATAAGATAACTTAATTGTTTTAAATAAGGTTAACAAGACGCATTACATTCCATGTACTTGCTCCAATCAATCCCTATCTAGAAGTGATGTATTTGGTATGTTCCCGTGTTCCTTTTTCCCTCGGTATTATTGCATTGCCTCAATCCAAACGAACAGACCGATGGGAACTTCAGTACTGCAACTCTATAGAAAGAGTTATTCGGTACTCGTTCTAGAGTTCACTTCATTAATTCAAGCACGTCGAACAAACTAGGGTCTCGTTAATTAGAGTTGACGGCTTTTAAAATGAGCGGAGCTCGCTGAGGCTATACGGACATCGAATTGACGCCAATTATACCAAGTACTGTCCTTCTCTTCGACCTAGCACGCTCAGTCTTCGTACCCCCGTATACACCCATCCTGAAACTCTTTTGTCTAATACCCTACGTTTTCCCCCCATTCTCTTACGCGCTGGGGAAAATGGGGATTTAATAATGTTAAGCGACCTTTAAAAGTTTCTCGCCGTCTCGACCCTCGGCTCTTCAGTTTTCCGTGTCCCTTCTCCTGTTAACTATTTTGTGGCGCGGTTAAGTTCACCCTTCCTTCCTTTCCCCATTTCCAATCGCCATTTTCCCAGATCATTAATTTTCGACTCTTTATATAAGCTTCTTTCGGAGTCTTCTCTCAACCCCATCTCTTCGCCTTTGACCTAAAAGCTTAGGACAATAGGGTTTGACCTCGCGGATTCTCTCGACACCACATTCACACTCGAGTCTACTCCGAAGATCTTACGAGTACGAAGGTCTGACCTCCGTCAACAGTAGCTATATGATAGGCTGGACTCAAATATCAATGCCTATTAAAAGAATTTACTAATTGGGATAGACTTGATAAATTCTAACAGCGTATTTTGATGTAATGGGTTAAGTTGCTCTAATTATACAATGTATCTCAATCTTTCCCACTGTCGAAAGATTTCGGAAAGAGCAGAGTTTAACCTTGACCCTGTTTCTATGAACATAACCATTTCATACTTGTAAAATATAAATTTACCGTGACTTGACGTTATCACTTCACACGGTTTCACGCGTGAACTTTTTTAAATGGACACACGAGCAACATTAATTTCCACTTTGATACAAGTTATAATTTGACACACGCACAACTTGAACTTAGACACATTATATTAAACTTGGTCAGGCAATTGACATTATCATTTGACATACACGGAAATGTTATCGATTGCCGATTTTTTACACTAACTTTGTTATTTCACACGTGCAGATTATTAACTTTCTCACATATCCTTAGCTTAAATGTACATAATTTCCGTCTGTCACTGTAAGCTTTATATCTCACTATAATGGACCAACGCTTGCGTCGCGTTGATTCATTTCCACGGAGACTCAATCGATAATTATTGAATTTTGCTATTAGAATTAATGGACTACCTTTGTTGTCAATTCCGCCTTGATTTGACAACAAGAAGACCATTAGAAAAGCTATCATTTTTCTTTACGAATTGTTTAATTCGTTATTAATAAATGAATCTTAGTTTTGCGAGTGCAATTACCAAATCAAGTTGAAATTAACTATAACAATTTGAGTAGCGATTAATATTTTTTCAACCATTTAAAACGTGAAAGCGCTTTAATTACAGTTAAGATAGTATTAAGGAATAGGCTTATCCGACCTCCATCTTGGCACCCTCGCCGTAAAGTATTTCTTTCCTCCAATATCACACTTAAGTACTATGTTTTTGAATGGGATAGAGGTCATTTTTGGATAAAAAGGAAACGATTAAACAAACGGATGATAAAATAGAATGTATTTCAGAATATCTATGCGATTATTTAACTCGAGCCGAACACTACTCTGGAGATATTTTAAGAGTATAGGAATGGGAAGATAATATAGAGAAGCGCATCCTCCTGAAGTCCATCCCCCTCCCTCAAAATCTCACTAAAATGTAACAGGAGTTGTAATAATTTTTTTATCTAACGCTTGGTTAGCTATGACGTAAGCCGAAAGCGTTACGCTACTTGGAGTTAATTACTTTTCTGAAATAAATAATGAACTTTGGAGTTTCTCAGGTTATTTCTGGGTGTGTAGAGGTAATGGTTATAGGTAAAGTTGGGTGTTGAGTTTTTGTGTGTCTCTGTGGGATTTTAGTTAATGGAATTGCTTAAACACATCCATATCTCCGTGCCTTTTCTCTCCCTCTCTTCTCGCGATACACCTAACATTGTACGGATCCGGTGTTTATGTCAACTTAGATATATCTAATTTCTATGGCCAGCTCCCGAATAAACTATGCAGATCATAACTAATGCTTTTAGTAAAATTAGACTGGCGTATGCCATTGTTGACTCGTTTCAGTTTGAAGTCGTGCCGTGATACGACTAAAAACGTGCCCGACGTGTTCAAATTATAATATTTTTTACCACTCAAATATTACTCATACGAATATTTACAATAGATCTGATTCATTTTTTTTTTTTTTTTTTTTTGGAAACTATCAAGTTTAGTCTAGAAAAACATTTTGGACACTTCTGTAAGTAGCTCGGAGATATGATTCAATTAATATATAATTAAAATAATTTAAATAGAAACAGAAGGAATTCGTTTTAATTCTAAAATTAATTTGTATCTTGTAAAAATCTTCGAATTCAAAGTTTAAATTAGCTTAACAATAGTTTAGGAAAAAAAAACCTTATAACCAAAAATATATCCAACCCATGGGGCAGACACACATAAACTAGATATGTGAACTAGATAGGTGAATTAGATATTTCAACAACTTTAATCAATGAGAATGAGACTTCATGGTTTAAACCTCAAAATCATATTTCGAGCAGAAACACTTTTTTTCAACCCAACTAACACGGTGTGAATTCCATGAATTCGCTATAGTACTGAGTTTACTGAGTTCAGTTTTGATCTCTTATGCTTGCTGAGCTCAGTTTTGATCTTTGTTAGTTCAAAGGAGCTTAAAACTTTTGTACGCTTGAGTTCTCATGTTCTTGTACCCTCCATCCAAACAGAAAGTTTTTGGTCGCTCCTTTTATTTTCTCCTTAATCTTTTTGCTTATAGAACATATTTGCCAAATAGTGTTAAGCGACCCTAAGCCTAAAAGGCGTATTACCAAAGAAACAAAAAATGAGACCACAAAAGAAAAAAAAAACAAAAAAAAAAACAGAAGACGAGTTGCATTGATTTAGAAGCGAGTTTTGGTGGTAACAGATGTGTATCAACGGATATAAAAGAAAATGAGAGAAACGTTGCAAATAACGCGGGGGAGGAGAAATGATAGTACATTTTTAACGACCAAATAGCGTCGAGTTGTATATCGCTATATATATTTTCCTGACCCCTCGTATATTTCCTTTTCTTTAAATCACGCGACGCTGTTGTACTGATGTTTGCTCATTTTTTCCTTTCCCTGTTCAATTTGACTTTCGTGTTAAGCCTTTTTGTGCGCTATTTGATATTGATTAGGATTATATATATACCACCTTTCAAACCTAGATGGCAAAAAAATAAGGAGTCCCAAGGCTGATGAATACTTTTTTAACCTTTATTAATAAAAGTAGTATTTTAAATTCAACTAGAACAGTAGCGAAGTTTTATTAGTTTTGCCTTCGTCATCGTGTAGGAATAGTTCCAAAACTTAACTATTAGCTGTTGAATAAAATACAAGTATAGGGAAAATACAACCCTATGACCGAGGGAGCAGACACTCAAGAACTCAGGTGTACGCAATATAATCTTCTTTGTATTAACAGGGCTGAACTTCGTAAGAATTAGAGCACTGTGAAAGTTGAATTCCGGGGTACAACAATTTCAATTACATTATCAAAACTCATCAAAAGTTTCGCTGTAATTCGCAATTAAAATTTACATTTTTCATTACTAGGTGAATTTTCCTCCTTATTGCAATACAGAAACTTAACTTACATTGAATTAGGGCGAAATATAGTTATAAAACACGCTCTTCTTCAAAGACCAACTCTCATTGGCTATAAACATATATAAAAGCTTTCCCAGCCTTAAACAAAAAATTTATGTCGATATAAAGAGAATATTATGCATTATATTTCTAAATTCCATATTTTGTAAATGCACGAATTTAAATAGTATGATATACACGTTATAAACCGATTTGTTTAACCCTTATTATTATTTTTTTTTCTTGTTAGATCGACATACCTTCGAAGGAAGCGTGTGACAAAAAAATAAAGGTAAGCTTTTAACCTATACGCCTATACTTTTCTTATAATAATAAATATTATTATTCCGTTCCACCCTCCGAAAAAAAACGTAAAAAAGAAAACCTTTTTAAACTAACAAGCCAACCAATATGTATATATTTTTTGGATCGAGGGGTTCCAGAATAAGAATCAGGAAAACTTCTCTTTCACTACTTTTTTTCCTTATGAAATTTAACATAACGTGTCACTTCGACGTATTATCGACTGTTATACAATCAAGCAAGGTCTCACGATTATAATGGTAGATTATTGACTGAAAAATCATTTTATCCGGCTGGGAATATCGCGCCAATTACGTGATCTAGATTTTAAATTACTCGGCATGCACCCAAGGGCTTTTTTATTGGCTAATCTCCGTTGTTATAAATGTTTTAAACGCCCCCTCCCCCTAGTTCCTTTAACCTAATCACTTTTTAAATTAGAAATTCCCTCGGTGTTGATCGAAAGCCTAGACTTAACGAAAACTCTTGTTAAAGAGTTTTATACGCCAGAGCCTGCAGTTTATTCCTTTCCCATAATTCCGTCGCTAAGCCTAACCGAGGTCGTAAATCAAAATTGAGGTAGGCCTCCTAGTCAATAATTTCGCTCCATTTATTTCCGGGCCCCAATCGCGTAAATAACGACCATGCACTCTCCTTCCTCGAAAACGAGCTAGATTCTTTTTAAAAGTGAGTGAAAATTCCCTCCCCTCTACCAAAACACCCAAACTTCCAACTATTGGAGTTTATTTTCTAGGCCTCGTGTCCGAATATCCATCAATAATAAACTTCCGCACGCGCATTTAGCCATAAGTGTCTATAGACTTTGATATATTTTGAATTTTTAGTTTCGTCCCTCCAAAGAAGTTAAAACTGTGATATTTTGCTGATGCCAAGTCGTAATTTTAAGGATATTTTTTGTCTCTCTAGAATATATGGCAAATGTAGTTTAAGTAGGAGAAAATGTGTTTGAAATATAGAAGTTCATATATGGTACAATTTCCCGCGATATCTACCTTATTTTTCGATTAATTGGAATCTCTTGATATTTAACTCACAATCTGGGTCAAACCGATTTTAAAGGGTTGAAATAACGCAGTGGGAACAGTGACTGACCAAAAATAGTCATCTACGAGCTTGCGTTGCATCTCAAATATAAATATTTACGGGGTAAATAAAATATACAAATAAATATATATCGACTAAACCCAGAACCCCACATTTTTAAGAAAAAAAAAACTCCATCGAACCATTAAATATGGACCAAAATGATCATTTAGATCATTTAATTCCTACTTTTGCCACTGTTTTCCGTTAGAGAACGCTTATGAACGCTAGGTTTATTTATTCATCTTTATCTATTAAGTAATTAGGTGTATATTGTTAATAGTCTATAGCTCCAAGGCAGTCTTTTCTCTAAATTAAAACCCCTCTTTTCAAAGCGTAGTTCATTCCACCTCGAGTTCGCACGTACAAATTAAGTTATCTCTTTGCTTTTTTAATTCAGTTATAGATGGGCAAACAATTCACTGACAATTAGATCTTTATATCAAAACTTTAAATGAATTCTTTTTCTATACATGTTGATGAATTAAGAATATCAGGAGTGCGCAAAAGAAAGCGCTAAAATGGTTGCTCACTTTTTTACTCATTTTAAGATTTTTACGAGGTTTTTATTTAAAGGTCTATTGAATATAGAGCCTTATCAGAAAGGGTACAAGGCTAATATTGTAACCATCGTTAATGTAAGTGGTTTTATTCCCAAGAACTGAAATCTCTAAACCGATATATTTTGGTGTAAAACTGTAAATACTTCTATTACCTAATCCCATCTTGTTTGATACCATGCTGGTCAAAAGCATAATATATCGGATTTCAATTTCTATTTCTTTCCTTATTTTTTATCAAACGTATATTTCGTCTAGCAAATAAATTGGATGTTTCTCGACTTTCGAGTCATTCCTTGTCCCCCGATTTTTTTCTCTCTCACTTTCTATCCAATTCGTCCGTTTTTGGATTTTAATGTAATGTAGAGAAAAGGCGGGAGAAACAGATTGAGTATAAGAACGACATTACTCGGGATTTCTCTTCGTGAACTCTTTATTTCATTCCATCGCGTCTCAAGCGAAGGACGGATTATATACGACCAACCCATTTCTATAAATCGGTCCATTTGCAAGCAAGCTCGCGTCACAGGCCCTAAATATTATACTTTATCGCTTATTTTCCAAAGAAGGGGAGATATAGGTTGGATAAAATCCTCTTTAAATGATGTTGCTTCTTGGATAACTTATAATCCTTGCTCCATTGACCACGCAAATTTTAACACGTTAAGAATTTGGATGCTAGTGAGAGAGAGAGAAAAAAAAAGATTGAAAGACCCTTAACCCTAACCTCGTTCTTTATATTACTCTGTTGTAATCTTAAAACAAAATGATAATATACAAGAAAAATCTTGTTTTTACTTAAAAAAAATAAGGCATTTTAAGGTTACAATAGAATATAAGCGCTTAGCTATAGCTGGCAATGTTTTCTCGTACGTTCCAGCCGATTTAGTTTTCTGTATAACGGCTTTTAAGAAGGAGATTGAAGGGGAAAATGCCCGTTAGGCCTCAGCTCGGTTTCCTTTAGCGTACTCTTAAGCTTCTCCTCCAGGTTTTCGTCTCTCCTCCCTCTCTTTAACGCCATTTATGGCAACAAATTGCTTCAAAGAAAGGAGTTATTGGATATTTTTTAAAACACTTTTTTTGGTTTTACTAGTACTTGTATTCATATTGTTATAAATTGGATACAAGAGCTAAGAATAACTATACGGATGTGTCCGCTTTTCGATAAAATTTATATATAGGTACCGTCGTTAGGCTTGTTATAGGGATAAAATTGTAGAAGATACTTAAAAATGTGGTATAAACCAGTTCTGTCCAGTTATTGGACTGGAACGGTCAGCGCTAGGGTCAGTGGAATTTATTGTGAAGGGAACTTGGAAGTATTGTCCTTAAATACCGGAGCTTAAGTATAGTTTTAAAATTAAATAGTATTAAGCTTCTCAACCTCACTTTAAAAGTAAGTCGATTTTGTAAAAGCTTTTGGTAGAAGTTTTGAAGTTTCGGAGTCTGGTGCTGCAAACCCCAGTAATAATAAATGAGGTTTGTCTAAAATAACATTTCCATCTCGCCTGTTTTAAGAATATATTATTCTGGGAAAAGCAACTAATTTCTTACCTAAAACGTCAAGAAGAATTATTATAGAAGTTTAATATAACCGTCCTTTATTTCTAAAGAAAAAGTCTGGCAAAATTTACCAATGCGCCCTTTTATTATAATTTTTTTTTGGTTTTTACCATATTAGCATAAAAAAGATCATATATTCAAGTAATAATTAAAAGGATATCAAATTCGGTTTCGTGTATTCTTTAAAACTAATTAAAAACCGATTTTTATGCTCTGAATTGAGAGTATTAGGAAAAATCCGAAAACATTATACACAAATATAATTATCCCTACTTCTAGTGCGTTTAAAATCCGTTATACTCGAAAAATGACAAAAAGAATCATGAAATTTTGTGGGGAGGGGGGCCGAGTTTATTTCAAATAAACCTCCTAGTGGCGAAGCCGTACGAGAAAAATTGGACCTATCGCTAGGTTTCGCGCGCTTTCATATAAAATTGAATGAAATCAAGATTGGCTCGAGTCTTATATGGAGTCTTATTTGTCAGTGATTCTTTAAGTAGGAACAGAAGCGAGTGAGATTCTTCGATAAGATGAAAGTAATACGATATCTAGTGATTTCCCAGTTACCAATTTAGGCCAGCATTCTTTTAATCATGATAAGCGTTTTAAAATATAATAAAAATAAGAAATACCGAAAAAGAAAGTGATGATAGGAAATAAAAAAAAAAAAAAAAAAAAAAAAAAGAGAAAAGTTTTGAAATATTTCAAATAAAAAATAAGGGAAGGTATAAAAATTTATGTATCGAGTCAACTGTATGCCTCTTAATCCTTTAAAACTGTTTAAAAAGTTACTAAAAATCACAAGAAATAACTCGAGCCTGTTTTAATCTTGCGTGAAAACATTTATTAGAGTTGAACTTAACAAATATCTTCAATAGTCCTGGTCGATTTGCCGGAAATGGGCCCTTGTCTCGTAGCCGCGCCGCCATCTTTTTGTAGTAACATGTTGCCAGACTATTTCTAATTTTATTTCCCACAAACCAAATTCAAGTTGTTAGTCCAACGCTTCCTATATGATAAAGTATAGGAGGCGTTGGTTAGTCTGTAGCTATTTTCACACTACAAAAAGATGGCGGACGATCACGTGACAAAAAGTTTTCCCCGCCAAAATTTTCGCGAGGTTCTCTAGACTTCCGGTTTTGGAAATCGACCAGGACTATTTTAAAAATTACTTTCTTCAGCAAGCAAGTAGTACTGATAGTAGATGACGTAAATGTCATTGCGTAAAAACTACGTAATTTCCGTTCTTTCTATAACAAGGTGTTAGTAAAACGTTTTCTTTATTAGCATACTTATGAGAAATTACGTTACCTATGGTAATAGCTAGTATATTGTATAAATAGTGTCATAAAGTTCAATAACTAATCGTCTAAGAGTTGTCTTTTGAAGTGGCGTGTTTCTCCCCAAGTTTCTCTCGTTACTCCCAGGCCAATCTTGATTAGAATTCTATATGAAGGTAAAATTCTTCTCTAGGCGAAGGGAAATAAATCTTTGATCGAACTTCTTAGGAAAACGAACGTTTCAATTTCTTTAATGCAAGCCGTCTTCTCGTTCGTACCCGCCCGTTAGGTAAATTACAAACGCTCGCGCGGTGGAATATTTTATCAGCTCCTATATATCCCCGGGTTTTCTTTTCCTCAATACTTTCGCCGCCAACATACGAATCTTTCTAATATCAGGTTAGTGAAGAAAAAAAAAAAAAAAAAAAAAGTTAAATACCCTTTTTTTATTTTTTCACAATCTTCATTTTATTTTTGAATCGACGTGGTTGGTGCGCAAAACATTTGTGTATTAACGTAGTAACTGTTTCAACACGCGATTTTAAACTAATTTTGATCGTTTCTTTGATTATAATCAATTTTTTAAAGGGGTTAATTTTGTGCCAAATAGGCCATAACTTCTTAATGCATTTTAATTTCAAATTAACCCACAAATAAATTTAAAGTGTCCTAAATTATCAACGATTAAGTATAGAAGCTTCCACAACGTGAACTATTTCAACGTTAATAATTCTTCTTTATCATTTACAATTTGCTTACCGTATTAGTTAACATGCCCTTATTTGTGATGTAGGTTTTAAAATTGTTAATTTTATCATTAATTATATACTAAGTTAATGGTTACCTTTGCTGTTATTTAAATTTTAAGCCCCCATTTTTAATCAAATTTTTCAAAACTTTTGCTTTCGCTTAATTCCAAGCAAAATAATTTGGATATCGGCTTCTCTGTAAATTGAAGGCAGCTGTTAAAGTGGGTTAAACGAAAAGCTTGATTTAAGCTTCACCTCTGTTTTGACGCAAATGCTCTATTCTTGGCCGAGCATTTTTTTAAAGGGATAGAAAATGTTTTAATATAAATTGGTAATTCTATAATATTTTTATTGCGAAAATCACCCACCAGTTTTTAATGATCGGATTTGAAAGATTACAATAACCATTATGTATATTTTTAAATATTTACATTTTTAAGCAATATAACTCTTAAAAAGGTTTAAACTTTGAATTACCACATTTTTGCATTTTTCGTGACGTAAAGCAACGCGAAGCAAACTTGGTTCGAAATTGTTTGAACCACTTTTTTTTCTCACTTCTATAACTCGTTTTTTTCTGCTATAGAAAACTCTTTATACCCCTTTCCTCTTAGCCCCGCGTGATCAGCTGCAACTTTTAACGCTTTTTACCAGCCCTTTATCCCGAGTTAGGTACGTCGTAATCAATTTTTGTTCGCAGTACGAATAAAGGTAGTCTTATTCTCAATCTGAAGCCAAATTGCGGTGATAGAAGCTGACCAAGCTTTGTAACTTGCTGAAATCTAAACACGATTCTAACCATATCGTCCATCCTTTCCCTTCCATCTTAGCTCTTCAGCTTCTTCTCCGTTCTTTACTCCTCCCACTCTTTCCTATTTTCTTTCGGTCTTCTTTTTATAAATTTACCAACGTTACTCGTCCAATAGAAGAAAGTCTCGTCTTAAAACTTTCCTTAATGTCCTTCGCTGTCAACTAACCTAGTCAGTCTACAGGGTTATCTTTGATCGATAAGGTTATTGACAAGATGCGTGTATGTGTGTGTGTGTGGATGGTTTGGGTGTGGAAAAAGTCTCAAGATGGGAGGAGAAAAAAGATGGAGAAAGTTTATTCGTGGAGAATCAAGTAATACGTGGGAAAGGCGAAATTTCTTGTAAATTTGGTTTTAAAGATAGAGGTCAGAAAACCACGATTCATTCACACACTCTCCCCAGACAGACGAAAACCCTTTTTCTCAAGGTAACATTTTATCTTAGACCAACTTTATAAGAGTACGAAACCACTAGCTAACTTCCAAAAAGTACTACGGGTTAGGCTTCATCTCTGGTATAATCTTTAGGTGAAATATCTTAACCTGGCGGCACTTTAAATGGGTTTTAAAGAAATATCATGGTAACATTTTACTTTAGGTCAAACCTACGGCCGTGAATGAATACTTTACTATATAAACGTCAAGTCTAGGGCAATTTTTTATATTTGGTATTACTATAAGTAACATCACCCCACAAGTATGAATCGTCCAATTGTTGTATTTCCGGTCTAAATTTGATTTATATTTTAAAGGCAATGAAGTATTTTGTTTTTCTTCTAAATGAATGTAATGTAATTTCAATATTCGTGAAGCTCTTTCAATCAACTCTGGCCCCAAGGATATATATTTCTAAGCATGGGCTCGGTCTACTTGGTTTTAAGCCTTGTATCAAAACAGAAGCTAAAGTTAAGATGTTAGAATTTATTTTCGTCGGTGACATTCTCGCGCAGGAAGTGGGGGATAAATAAGACTCTACTAATCATCAAGGGGCTCTGCGGGGCCAAGTAGTTAAACGTCAAAATTATTAACTAACAAAACTTGTGCGAGTCTGAATGTTCAGCCACACACGGAGATTTGTTTCTTATTTCTTTTGCCGTTAGAGGACGTTTATAAACGCCAGGTTTTGTTATTCGTCTCGATATTAAAGATATGCGTCCGTTGTTATTAGTCCTAGGTGAAAGAGTCACTTTAAGATAAAATATCCTATATCTTGTAAGAGTTTTAAATGTTTTTCAGGGTAATATTTTACTTCAGGTACATGTACATAAAGTTTAGGGTTATCTCTCTGGTATAAACTTACTGTGAAAAATATTTTACGGCAGAGTGAAAAAGAACCTGCAAAAGAGTAACTAAGCTTGACGAACGTGGTTCGCCATGCAGGTAAAAGGAAATTTTTTGATCTTAAGGTCAGAATCAGTTTAAGTTTTGACCAGGTACGGATCTAGGCACTGTTTTATCTTTATCACTTTGAATCTTAGAAGTATACAGGGATCGTAGTTTTGTACGTTATCTTAACATAGAATGACTTTAAATATATATTTATACCATCATCCCTCTTTTTTTTTCTCTTCTTCCTTTTCATCCTTTATAGTTAAGCCTAACAATCTCTAAAGAGAAATATAACGTTAGTCGTCCATACGGTGTTGTTAATATTAAGGCGTTATATCGCTCGTAAGGCTAAACGCTTACTTTACATATATATATATATTTTCTTCTCTCGATTGGTAAAGGACCGAAGCGGGGAAAGTTGGTCTTGATATTTATGTAAATGAGCCCTCACTGCCTGATTTTTGACGGTTTTCTGAAAAGCATAAATTTTTCCATTCAATGGCGAGAGACGCCAGATGTTCATTGGAAGAATATTTAGATCAAATTTCGAGTTTTGATGTGTATTCTTCACGGTTCATTTCGGACTAATAATGCGGCAAAACAATGAAACAATGATAATGTTTTTTTCTATTCAATGTTCCCAGACATTCCCAATAAAAATAATATAGGAGTTATTAATTATAGAATCGCTCGAAACGTAACAGATTTTTATATTTCATAAAAATCATAAATTAAGCCTAATTTTTATTAAGAATTTTAAATAAGGTATTAAATTTCGTTTTTGACTCAAGATCGAGCTAATTAGAGGGGGAAAGTTGTTTGTCCAGCGGATTTTGAGCTATGTCCATCCCATTAAGTAAGCTAAAAATATAAGGAATTATTAGACATTTTCAAAAAGAAGGAAAAAAATATATATATTATTAGACTTTTTGAAAAAAAGTATATATTGAATATTATAATCTGAGTTATTCGATATTATAGAATCATATCGAAATAATGTGGTATTTTATACGGGTGTTATGGGATTATGGGTTATAGAAAATTATTTAATTGAAGCGCTTCCCGACTAAAAATGGTAAGATAATCTCCCCTATGTTTCTGCTACGTATTTCTAATTTCAATTAAGATCCATCGTACGAAATATGACTGCCGAATCTGTAACAATTGTTTAAACCGAAAGAAAACGGCCTATATAATATAAAATTGTATATTGCTTTTGTGAAAATTAGAAATTTCAGCAAACAGAAACATATGGCGGATAAATACTTATATACTAAGTTTTAGCGTTAAATAAATTGTCTATGAAACTTAAAAGTGATTTCCATCTTTTCTTTCTGAAACGTAGCTGTTTTTGACAGACGCGAGAATTTATGATTCTTTCTCAAATTAGTACCTTTGCTTTTCGCTTTACTGGATCTAGACCCGATTGTACCAGAATTTTTGGTATATGCCTACCCCGGTTATCGATCAGTTGAAACTTTTCTATACTTTTGCGGCTTTTCTGTTGCGCAACTAAAGTGAAATATCGGAAATTATATTAAGCTGGGAATTTCAATAAAACATTTTTCTACTTTCCATAATATCGGTATAGGAAATAGAAATATAAAATATATCTTATATTTAATTTTAGATTTTTAGCGTGGGTTGTCAAATATATTAAATTTTCATTTAAAATATATGACGTTTACTAAATCAAAAGGCTGGTTTATATTTAAAATTACTCTTGTCCCTGAAATTTCCATATAAATTCCAATTTTGCCATAATTTAATTGAATTTTTATTGCTATTTAATATTTGAAAATTCATTCATATTATAAATATGTGGCTTCCTAATATTACCAAGAATCCATTCTGGTTCCATAAGAATATGGGAGCATAGCTTTAGCCTCTGATACCATCCTCCCAAACTTTGTAACAAAAGTTCGTCTGCAATTTTCGCAACATTTGTACGCTTAGATCTTTTTTCGGTCGGCTCCATTTTTATTACCCAAAATATTATGTCAAGGGCGCGGGTTAATAATATAATGTCAGGAGCGATTTACTTGAAAAATCGATTCGAAGCGGACGAACTTTTGCTACAAAGTTTGGGAGGATGGTTATTGAATCGCGGCCCTCCCATATTCTTATGGAACCTGAATGGATTCTTGATATTACTTATGCTTTAATCCACATTTATTGATGGTCTAATACAGAATTAAAATTTCACTACTTCATTAC
This sequence comes from Odiellus spinosus, assembly GCA_963920705.1. NCBI lineage: Eukaryota > Metazoa > Arthropoda > Arachnida > Opiliones > Phalangiidae > Odiellus > Odiellus spinosus. The sequence continues at coordinate 17,287,581 of OY987227.1, read as the reverse complement.
TATATTTTCAATGTGCTCCTATTAAGTTCCTATAATTTCGATCATTTTCCTATATTTCAAGATTTTCTTCGTATTTGCTCAGCGGGTCGGTTGAGCAAGGGAAGAGAATATTTTAATTATTATATTATCTTTATTATTATACCACATAACTAATTAAAATAAAAAATAAAATAATATGATAGTTTTATATAGTCAATTCCATTTTGAGCTGTTACCAAAATAAATACTCGACTATCCTTTGAGTTAGAGATAATAATGCCACTAAAATATCCCAAAGTTCAGTGTGAAGCTACTTTACAGGGTCAATGGATTTAATGTATTTTCTATTGTACGCCTGTAAAAGTATTTCAACCTTTGCACAGCAAAGTTCAAGGAAAAAGCAATTTACAGGATGAAACTATTTTGATTTTTTTTCTTTTGATTTTTAATTTACAATGGGTTTTCGGTCTAATTAGAGTAAATTAAGCAAAACTTTAAATTAAAAATTTACACCATCGTATACCGAGCGTGAAACGAAATAAAAAAGTCCAAAAAAAAAAGGCGCTCTTTGATCCAATTTTCCTTTATTTTCCTATCGTTCTTGTAACAAAATTCAATTTCAACGTATTTGCTATCTAGAGCGCCTAATTTCTAGTTCGTCGCGTTTTAAGACTTTCAATATAGGCGGCTGAATCTTATTGTTTTTTCGTTTAAGAATAAAACAGCGAAAACAAAAAGTAGCTTATCGTACTCGAATTCTTCAAATTCTAAGACTAGTTCCCACTTGAGTAAAAAGAAAACCACTCTTATTCTGCGTTGATAAATTAAAGAGCCGCAATAGCGTGAGATATAATTTAGACGATTGTACACTGATGTAAAAAGTTAAGGACTTGATACTACCTTCTTAACGAAGTTTTGCCGATTTTCGCCGCTGGGTGAATAAAAATTTGGCCTAAAATGCCGTTTTTTTTTTCGCCAACTGGGAACTAGTCTTAAAGACTAGTTCCCACTGGACGAAAAAGCAACATTATACGCGTTTTGAATTAAACTTTGCATTTTTTGGCACAAATATCGCCTTTAATCAATTTGCGCATTCAAAAATCCAAGGATTTATTTTCTTCCTTCAAACTTTTTTTTTTTTTTTTTTTTTTTCGCCAAGTGGGAACTAGGTTTTAACTGTACTCGAGGAATTCATGATACTTATTTCATTCTGTAACAATCTTCATCCTCTCTTTGTCGAATTTGCTTAATCTTAACCTATGTAATATAGTGTTAATCCCCAGGCGAAATTTAGTCACTTTTATGTAGTCCCACGAAAAAACTCTTTAAGCTGTTTAGCTCATTTCCATTTCCCGTTTTCTAAAATGGAATGCCATTGTAAGAATTATGAAATTGTATCTTCAAACGAATTAAAATGGAATGAAGTCTGGAAGGGGGCTTAGTTAAGATATATGCGTACACCATTTTTTTTATGGAAATTAACAGTATATACATTTTCTCTGTAGAATTGATAGTAATAAGATTAGGGTTAAAGAGAGAATTAAGTTCGAAAATTATTTCGTTTTTTAATGATATATTCCTTTATACCTAAACCTATTCTGGCCCAATTAAAGTAGGCCTTTTACGGATTCCTAATGATATTGAAATTTTCACTTCCGGGGTGAATTATCAAGAAACGTTAGCGCTGCATCGTAGAGCTAATTTGAAATTTAAATTATCGTAAAGACGCATTTTTCGCACGTTTCTGATGTAATCTTGACGCATGGCTGCTAATTGGATAAGGTTCGTTCTGGGACGGAATTTTAATTTCCCCGTGGATCCTTGTAAAACGTATACTTTTACAAGTACGTCAAAACTTTATTTCTAGCGCAATATAGGGGTTGAGAAATCTCAACAAGACAGATAACATTAAAGGGTCGATGAAAAAATAGATTGAAATGTTTTTATCTATTTGCATATAATAAACTTTCAGGAAGTACCTTTTAATTGCGAGAAAAACCGGAAAAGATTTCAGATTTTAATCTTAAACTAATTTAAAAACCTCCCGCCAAAAGGCGGCCCCAAGTTACATTCTTTGTCCCTTCCTAAATGCATAGTGCGTATGTAGTAGTAGAATATTATTATGTTGATTTGATAAAAAAATAACTATTTTTACTTTTCATCCTAATTTTAACAGTATACAATTCTTGACGTAGTGAAAACATGGTCAAAGGTCGCTTCATTTGCATAATGATTTCTCAAGCGTATAGACTAAAAGGTTTGAGTAAAAATTCCTGTTTTTCTATATGTTAAATTTTATATTAAACAAGATTGTGGAACACAGTACCGAGATTGTTTTAGGCGCAATGTCCATATGAATTCAAGCTATAGTACACCCTTATTTTTGACCGAATTACCTCCATGCCGGTGGAGGTACCAAAGCGAGAGATGTTCCAAGTAAAGTGCGTGGCTTAAAGGATGTATTTCTAATATAGTCCCCGGTTTTATTTGAAGAAGCGATGAACAACGTAATATTTTTACTGGTACCGTACTCTCTATCTCCCTGCCATTCACTCTATTGCCTCTAATCGCGATGGACGAACGTAATATACAATATATTTTTATTCAGTCTTCTTATTACGTACGTGCAGATCTTAAGAAATCCGATCGAGTTTAGTTTCCAAACTACAGCGAAACTTTAGGCGGATTGAGACACAATATTACTCCTTATAAAGGATAAGAACAGATTTGAAAACATATCGTGCACTAGATTTTGTGTATCAGAGCAAAGCAAAAGCATTTGTTCCGAATGAAATACCCTTGGTTATTCGTTATTTTCTTCCTCTCCTTTATTTCCGATGCTGAATATTTTGAAATTCGGTTTTTACCACGTTTCAAAGTTAAATCCTTACAAAAATGTTTCGCCTTATTGTTAAATAGACCCTACTTTTGACTGTGGTTGAATTTCATCTTGAAAATTATCATAGTTTCGAATCAACGTTGGATTTCAAAACGTTTAAAGTTAGGCTACGAGTTATATTTTCGCAGGTTGAAAGGTTTTTACTGGTTTTACACCCTGAAATCTTTGTTTGACTTGTAGATATTCTTGGGTATATTTTGCAGCGCGACCCCTATAGGGGTTAACTCGAGTGGTACACCGAGCGCTATTTTCTTTCGACATTGGCTTTTTTCTGATCCTTTCCCGTTACCCACTTACATAGCTTCCCTTTACAGTTAGGGTACATTGAAAATGTGCATTTAGATGGCGAAATTACTCGCGTTCGCCATGCGGGTCTTTAAGTCCTTAGGGGCGTAAAACTTTTTAAAACCGCTTCCCTTCCTTTTTCGTTCTGAAGGAAAACACAGTAAGCGACGGTATAGGCTTCAATGTTCTGTAGGTGGCTACTGAATTTACAGAAAAGAACTTTTTCGCTAAATTTAGTTTTCTAGAGATTGGGGTTTTTTATTTTTACTATACGATGGATGGTATATATAGGGTTGTGCTTGTTTTTAAATATTGTGTTCTTGAAGTTTCACCGAAACCCTTTTACTATGTTTTCATCAGGAATTATTTTGGGCAGTTGTTTAATAGTTGTATCTGTTTATCGAGGACATACACGCGCACATACACTTGGCTGTGGCTTAGTGGTAAAGTCTTCGCTCGCTAAGCACCAGATCGTGGGTTCGAATCCCATGCTGGCCAGATTGCCCTGTTGTGTGTGGTTAACACTTCAAAACTAAATACAGCCTTGTTGTGTGAGCTATATCACGCATCAGAAATGATACCAAACCAGCCTTAAATCGTATAAAATACCAGACATGTTTTCATCAATTGGAAAATTTGATTTAAAAAATTAGTTATTTAATTTAGTGTCAAAAACGGAGGTAAAGCAATTAACCTGATACCAATTTGAGCTATCTATGATTTTTTGGAAATTATCAGTCGAAAGCTTTCTCGGACACTTGCTAAAATATCATTCATACACCGGTCGAAATCTAACAATCCCTATTTGAAATTACCAATGAAATCTAAAAATCTCTCAGAAATCATGAGTACTGTACCATATGGATTCGAATTATAGAAAATAACGTTAATGATATAAACCAATAAGCCTAAAATATCCCTTTTGTCTTTCGCGAAATCCCAAGGACTAAAGAAGATAGGTTCACGTTCATGCACTTAAGCTTTCATAATTACGTCTTCTAAATCTTCAAACGGATTACAATGTATATATATCTAGTACAAGGTTATTTTTAGAACCTATCACGAACTTATGGTCGTTGTTTTTCATTTCCTTTATCGATTTACTATATAATCTAGCCAGTGGATTTAGCAAAAACCCCGATTAGGCTTAACGCCTTTGAGAAAGACTTTTCCGAATTGAAACTGCCCAAATGCTTGGGGTATATAGCTATTTGCTAGTACTTATCTCCAGAAATCCCGAACTCTAACAAGCGTGTCAACTTCGATATAGATGTTAAAACGATGTCTAGCCGTCTTTATGTCACCTAAATTTCCAAACCATTTTCTATAATCCTAGATTGCATCTTTCTTTTATTTTCTTGTTTTTTTTTTTATGTTTTGGTTTTCATCTTAGAAAAAGACCCTTTTCGTTTTCTCAGCTTCTTTTTCTTTGTATTTACGAGCTTTGGGTTCCCTTTTTTTTCGGGTAATTGTTTTTCTCGCCACTTTGGGGACCAAAAAAAAAAAAAAAAAAACTTCCTTCTGAGGAAGAATCTAGTTTTGTTCTCGTGCTGGAAATATTGGCCTAAAGAAAAAGGTACAAACGATAAATCTATTTTTGAATATTGAAGCAATACGGTTTCAAGGCGGAATAAAAGGGTTAGTTAAGGCTTAAATAATATAGGAACGGCTATTTTTCTAACTTTTGTCTCTATTGGCTCAATCTCATTGTGGAAAAAAGCTAGAGAATGGGGTCTGAAATCCACGTAGACGGACAGCTGTCCAGATGTCGGATAAGATGTTTTTTTAAGAGCCGCGGGAAACATTTTCGCGTTTGTAGACCAAGTGGTTCTCTTCTTTTTTTTCCTTTTTATACCGGTGATAGGAAAAAGTTAGGGTCGTACCTTACCTGTACTTTATCTCACTGCGAGTTTTCAATAATGCTTTGAAGTTTTTCCAAGATCTGAAAGCGAATGCGAAGTAACTCAAGATTTAAGGTTTTTGTTCATTGAATTATATGCAGTTTTAATTCGATAAATATGTCACCTCTCAGTTAGGCTTAACGAAGATTGATCTTAAAATAGTTTAGGCTACTAAGTATTTGTTTATCAATGTTGTTACATAATTTTAGAGTTCTAAATTATGTAAGTACGCAAAGAGAAGTTGAAACTCGCGTTTCAATCCGTGTCCCACTCTAAATCTAGCTATCTAAAGCTTAGTTTAGGCTCGGGCTTAAATACCAAAGAGGAGAGGTTTAGGGCGTCTTTACGTGCGCTACTGGAAACTAAGCTTTATACCTGCGAATGATTGGTTTACACGTAACTATATCTTAATTTGGTTAATTATTTAATTAATTGGGTTGAAGCGTTTGAAAGAAACTTCAAAATATAAAACAACAAAAAAAGATATTTCCGGTTGTTGACGTAGTTTTATTCTAGAACAATATTAACGATGCTTCTCATATTAAAGCTTCAAAATCTGTAGATTTATATAATATTTAAGCCCACTTTTTACTTATTATTCCTGACTTGATTCTGTAACCCAAACCTTTTTGCCTGCAACAATTCGAAGGTTATAATAGATAAATTTCGGAGTTATCGTGCTATTTACTATATGCCTATATGGAATTCTCTGTTTGCAATGGATTCCGCCATTCGCGGGTCACTATTCTTTGGCACAATATTTCTTTGAGAAGAAGAAGAAGAAGAAGAAGAAGAAGAAGAAGAAGAAGAAGAAGAAGAAGAAGAAGAAGAAGAAGAAGAAGAAGAAGAAGAAGAAGAAGAAGAAGAAGAAGAAGAAGAAGAAGAAGAAGAAGAAGAAGAAGAAGAAGAAGAAGAAGAAGAAGAAGAAGAAGAAGAAGAAGAAGAAGAAGAAGAAGAAGAAGAAGAAGCAACACATCGTACATAGAGGAGGAAAGAGGCTGGATTGCGGAATTGTATAGGAGATGATGGGATTGGCGCAAAATGGGGAGGTGAGAGAGTAGAAAGATTTGGAGAAACTTGTGGATGATCGATTCATTCGTTCATTGCTGATCTATCTTTCGGCGTCGTCGAAAAAGAGCCATATACATCCCATTTTCGACTCGACGCGAAAGTTTTTCTAACCCCTCCATGTACTTGAACAAATATAGATGATGGTGGTTCCTATATAGGAGGCCAGGAGCTTTATCGATCCAATTGGCTGGGGTTTTTTTATACATGTGTCCCAGGTACGAATTTTGAAAGCTAACGGAAATCACGAATATGTGTCGGTCATATATATCTAGAAATGTTCTATTGTTAACCATCATAATTTATAAAAGTTATAAGTGAAAGCTGGTGTGAGCTCGAAAAGGATTAAATTAGTAATTAGCCGACACATTACCTAATAATATTCATGAGAAAGGTCGAATATTATCGAATTTGAAGCCGTTAGAACCAGGCGTCGAAAATTGCGAAAAACATACAGGATTAAGACCAGGTTCGCGGGGAAGGGTAGCTTTAGTGCTTTCCCTAAATTGGAGTGTTTGGTATTGCTAAGGGGGAAATATTCTAAAGCGGGCGCCCTCCAATTAAGCGATTTTGTTCATGATTTCATGATTTCGCTGTTGATTTCTGTATTTGGCTAATGAAATCGTGATTTCGTTAACTATTTTGCAATTTTCACTATTTATCGTATACGGGATTACGTGTTTTCGGCTTTTCGAGCTGTATTTACTTTTTAAAACCTAATTCCTTCGGTTTTTGGGATTATATTGGGATTAATATTTGCATACAATGCGGATTAGAATGTTCTAATCACCGCATGAATAAACATGTTGACATTCGATAATCTTTGGAAATTATTCGGTTCATTTCGATTAGGATTATAGATAATGTAGTAAAGCCGCCTTATAAAGATTTAATGGATAAGTCGGCTTATAGCTTTTCTCATCTTGGAACCAAACTTAAGCTTCTATTACATAATGACATTCCAAATACTACTCGTGTTAGCATATGTTATAATTAACGTTTATAAAAATATATATTTTATATTTAATTGATTCATGAATATTAAAATTCTTTGCAATGTATTACTGCATATAAGGAAATAGTTTTCTAGAATTCTGAATTTTCCAGGACTTTCCATAACTTACAAGATTCTTCTAGACTTTTCCGGAATTTCCCGAACTTTCCAGAACTTTCCATAACTTCCTAGATTCTTCTAGACTTTTCCGGAATTTCCCGAACTTTCCAGAACTTTCCTAACTTTCTAAAATTTTCTAATTTTTCTACATTTTTTAGACTTTTCTAGAAGTTTCCGGATTTTTCCAGACCTTTCTAGAACTTCCAAGCTTTTTACAGAATTTTCTAGACCTCTCGAGACCCATTCATTCTTTTCTCGAACCTTCTAGGACATTCTGGAAAAAGTTACGCACGATACGGACAGTGTTTTATTATAATCTAATAAATTTTAAATATCAAAGGCATGTCCGACTCTTAAAGTCAGGCTATTACGGACTTTTTCGATAAACACTAAGTAGAATCTGAGTATAGTATTTTCGAAAAGTTCGTTAAAAAAAGCATTCAATATGCTATAAAAAAACTTGCCGCCACAAAGAATATTAATGTTAAATAAAAAACATTTTATTCTTTTAAAGTTAAGAGGCGATTTTAATGAGGCTTTTTTCTTTGTTAAGTCTTAATACCTGGAAACGTTGAGGGAATAAATAATGTCAACCCAAAGCTTTAAGTTGTTTTGTTGATTCCTTTTTTTCAGTAAAAGTAGTTGTTATATATTTTTCTCTTTGAAATGTGATTTATTAACTGCTGCTGCGAATTTCCCTTCCTGTCTCTATATACTCGCGTAAACGTTAATCACTTAATTTAATGGAGTGTCTTTAACTTTCTACCTATTCAAATGCGTTTTGAATCGATCTCGTAACTCTTCAAAGAGAAAGAGAGAGAAAAAAAATCTCTTTTATCATATAATAAATCGTTATCAGTAACAATGGGTCATTTCCGTCAAGGGAATATCAGACTCACAAAAGAGATGGCCTCCTCTTTCGACTCTATCTGAGTAAGCAATGTCACGTTTAAAGGATAAGTCTTACAATCGTTTAAGTGGAATTAGAAATTGCGAAAGACTTAAAGGTAGAATGTAACCTAAGTTGATGAAATTTTAACTGTGGCGTCATCCAATTTAGTTTCATTTTGAAACATTCCATTACGCAATTAATATACAGACTTTCCCTTTAAAATAATGACCTATTGATGTTAAAGTCCATTATGCAAATTGGGGAAAGTTAGCTAGGGCGGATTGATACACAACTCTAAATCTATTAGAGCTAGGGATTAATGTAGAGATTTGAGAACTCGCTTTGAAAATGATCAGCATATTGCAAATACCGATGAAATAACCCGAGTAGTTTAATTTCAACGTTGCAAACTGTCAAATGGGATGGAAATATCTGTTCCCTCACCTTCTCCATCGATGATTTAATAGCTTTATAATGCTTTACTGCAGGGAACATAAATCTGATTACTCTAGCAGCACTTACACGTTTTTTTCTTTCTCTCTCTCTTTGCCCCTTTTTTTATTTTTTATGAGCCGTTAACCAATATATCGATTTTTTTTCAATACAAGTAAGCCTCCACTAGAAACTTAACTTTTACCCAGACTGTATCCTGATTGAGTTTTCTTTTACGAATAAGCGTCCAATAAGCATTTGTGAACATTTGGTAGTCTAGACTAATTAATGATTTTGCAATACCCGCGGAAACATGAGACCTGTTGATATGAAATATGCTTTGGAGACACTTTAAGATAAGTTATTAGTTGTATTTTAGTTTTATTCACTTTGTATTTTGGCCTATAATCATATGTAATTTTGGTTAAATTAAGTTTTGACCCTTAAATAGAGCCCATAAATTTTTATCCGGGAAAATATATATTTCTAATACTTTGAAAATTAATTAAACTTATAGCTTGAATTAATTGAGCATTAACCAAAACCGCATGAAAACTTCATCCAGCAATTTCTTGAAAGGATTATCAAACGAAAAATCCCTTTGGTTTTTCCCTTCGCGATCTAAGAAGAATTTACAAATCTCAAGATTTGTCGCGCGTATTCGTAAAAACCGAATTTACCCAAATTATATAGGCTAGCGTTCCAATTATAAAGTATTAATTGGGCTAGATAAACTATACCCTATGGATTCAGAGAGAATACCCGATATGGTGGCTTTCAAGCGGTCTCATTCGTAGAGGGAAAAAAAAATGCTTTGATCATTTTAGTTTCTTTTCAACGCGTCAATCCAAAGTATATTTTTAATATATCTTATTAATAGCATAAAAAAAACTAAAAATATATTTCATATGACTTCAAAATTATTAAGTGGAGACAGTCTCCATTTAAAGAATCGTACTTGGGTATAATTATAGTTCATGTTAGTTATGATATTTTAGTATAATCTGATTATACCGAAAAATCCCAATTTTATTTGCAACCGATTTAAACGATCTTGTCATAACCTTTGGAAAAACTTTAAAGAATTTCGACAGTTTTTATACTTAAGAGTCTTGAGAAAAACGTGCTTTTCCATTTCATATAAATATATAAAACCAAAATAAAAGTCAAAAGATTTCAGTTTTGGTCCCAAAATGTCTTCACCTTTTTTTTTTTTGTTTGATGAAAAAACTTGGTCTAAAACAATTGCTTGAAACGTTTTTCAGTTTATCAAGTGTGATCGGGAAGTGAGAAAAGTGCGAACAGTCAGAAACTAAAAGCCGAAACGGGAAAAAATAAAAAAAATATAAGGAAGGAATTCTTGAAAAAATATAAGAAGACCCAAAAAAATCTTTGACGCTTTTTTGACACGCCAATTTTAAAGTTTAACTCTGAATTGAGCAAAACCTAGACTTAGTAGAGAAAGCTCGAAGCCGGATGGGCTAGAATTCCAATCCCTATAGCTTTACATTCCATTAAGTCTCGCATATATCTTGGATAAAATGTAGAAGTTTAAATATGAAAATGAAACTTTTTTCCGTTTTTAGTGTATTATCGTATATATACTAAAGATAAAAATATGAAAAATTTAGCCATTTCCTTTTGAACCTATTTATATAACGCATACTCGAAAAGTAGTTTATCCATCAGGCTATGGCGAATACAGTCTTCCTAAAGTTGGATTGATATAGATTTCTAATGGAACTTTACCGCATCTCTATCGCCCTTAAAGGGAGAATGCAACCCAACATAAAGTGATTTTTTTTACGATTCTTTATCGTTAAAATAGACATAATCCACATTTAAAAAAATTTACATTATCCCTTTAAAGGAAGAGTTATGTTGATGCTAAATATTTATTAGGTAATATCATTAAATCCAATTTTCTCATCAATTAATTTTCATTAACTAATTACAATATTTAAATTTTTTGGATCGTGAATCTTGGGCGTTTTAAGGGATATGCTACAAGCCCTGACAGTGCTTATCAGCTTTTAAAATGCCATCGATTTCTTTTTGCTTGATTTTGATTGCTTATGTAGCTAAATAAGGTTATCAGAAAGTGCAAGTAATTTCGAAAATTTTCTGATTATGATAAACTTTTTTTCTGGGAATTCATTACAATCAGTTAGATTTTGTATTTTAATTCGAATTTCGTGTTTGAAATTAAATTTTCCAATCTAATTTCATCCCGAAACGTGACATTTCTTAACACACTCAATTCCAAGCATGTTTTGCTTCCAATCAAACAGGAATTTTTCATTACGCCGTTGCTACAAATAGAAGATCCTGCGAATTCGCAGACCTTATTTTTCTGCCAGATAATTGCCTGTTATTTAATCAGGTTTTTAGTTACGCGAAAACCGGTTTTTCAGTCACTATAGCGTTCTCGCTTATGTCCGCCGCCTCCGTCGTCACTATGTCAAAGGCGAAAAAATATCCTGTTAAAGTTCAAGTTAAAAGATTGTTTGTCAGAGGCACGGGAGAAGGAAAGGTTCTTTACGTGATATTGTGTCAGAGGCACGGCGGGTACGAGATAGGTTACATCAAAGAGTAATAATAAAGGGGAAATCAGTCGTAAAATCATGGAGTATGGATAATAAAGGGGGAGCCAGTCGTAAAATCATGGATTAGTGATAATAAAGGGAGGGCTAGACGTAAAATCATGGAATAGGGATAATAAAAGGGGAGCCATTCGTAAAATCATGGAGTAGGGATAATAAAGGGGGATCCAGTGTTAAAATCATAGAGTAGGGATCTAATAAAACGGAGCCAGTCTTAAAATAATGGATTAGGGATCTATTAAAGGGTTAGCCAATTTTTAAAATCACGGAGTAGGGATAATAAAGGGGGATCCAGTGTTAAAATCATGGAGTAGGGATCTAATAAAGGGGAGCCAGTCTTAAAATCATGGATTAGGGATCTATTAAAGGGTTAGCCAGTTTTTAAAATCACGGAGTAGGGATAATAAAGGGGGATCCAGTGTTAAAATCATGGAGTAGGGATCTAATAAAGGGGAGCCAGTCTTAAAATCATGGATTAGGGATCTATTAAAGGGTTAGCCAATTTTTAAAATCATGGAGTAGGGATAATAACGGGAGAGTCAGATGGTCCACTTTGAGTGCAAATTTTTTGTAACTTGTAAGTTTGTCTGCGGTTTTAATTTACAACTTAATCTCGGCCGCGAAAGCAAGTCGTCACTTCGCGTAACTACCGTGGCCTTACGTACCATCTTGTTTTTTCAGAGAAAGTTCTGAAAATTCGCTTATTCGGAATCTTTTCGTGAACGTTTTTTTATCCAGTTCTCCATCCTTTTTTTCGGTATGCGTATTGATTTTACTTACCATACTTCTACGTGGAAAAAATTCTTGCGCTTAACGTATAGGTTTCCATATTTTTTAAAATATATTTTTTTCATTTCACAATTTTTCCGCTTTCCCTGCCTGCAGGGGCTTAGGAAATTCTCGAACCTGTGGAGTGGAAAAAGCTCGGTTTTTATTTTGCTCTCTTAAGTGAACGTGATAAGGAAAATGAAGTGATTTTTATTGAAAACCTTTGGCCATGCCTGATGAATGCCACCGTGTATTTCTTAGATTTTAGTTAAATTGATAGAAATGAATATTTTTTTTGCCCTTTAATTAACGAGAAATTTGCGAGAGATTTGCGCCTAATTTTGGGGTGATGAATCTGTTCAATGATTGGACGATTGCCCTTTTCACTCCCCATTTAAACTCTAGGCTTGAAAAATTCATTTTTTAATCACTGGTTTATAGTCTGGTTGCTATAGAGACAGACGTATGGTATTGGTATTAAGGATAAGGCTTATACCAACAGACTTTGTCCGTGCTTTGTTTTATAACCTATATGTTTTAACGTATACAAACAGAAAAGTTATTGATTTTAAAGTACGCTATGTGCTCTCTAAAAATATGAATTAGTTTTCGAAGTAAAACATTCGAAATTGGTGCTGAAATTAAAATATAACCTGCCTATACTACAGGACTAATACCAAATAAAGTTTTCCAACTAAAAGTTATCCTAATTTGGATAACAACATAATTTTGACATAGATTGGAGAATTTGAAATTTTATTATTGTATATATTACTATTTTATCAACTAATGATGGCTTTTGAGATTCCTTCAGGATCCCTATAGCTACGGTCACACTAGCATTTCTTAATCGGTAAAATAAACCGATATTCAAATCGCCAGGAATTGTTTTAAGAGATACGTGTTTATAAATCGATTTATTGTAACTTCATTTATTGGTTGTAGAAACCGAATCGGTACGAAACTGGTTCCCGAAGTAGCTTCGAGAAATCGAATCAAATTCGTTCTAGAAAAGACGGCTTCCTGTTCACAAAACTCCTGCGAAACGTTTTGAAATAGTTTAAATCGATTCCAAATCCTAGTACGAACGCGGCTTTTGTAAAATAAAAATAAAATCGAAACCGATTTAGTTTAATCCCATTGATGTTAAATTTATAATGAATATTTGGTTTGGATAAGTAACTTGGGAATTATTCTTTCATGACGATTCAATTTCGATAAGCTTTATTATAATTATTATAATTCGTTTTTCTTTCACTCTCCCTTAAATATATATGCAACGTAATTTATGGTACTTTATCAAACACTAAATAGTATATAAAGGCCAGCAATTTATAAATTGCGGTTATAAAACGCTTGTGGCGCGATATATCCGACTTCCGCGGTAATTGGGAGTCGTGTTAATATTCCCGAGGAATGTTTCGCAATTACTTTTAACTCGAAAACGAATGATCGTTGAGCACGTTTAACCGCGAGATATATAGGAAGGTGAGAGTTTGTCCAAATGCTTCTGAGGTGATTACGCGCTAAGCTAAGAATTTCTATACACTTATTCTATTAATGGTTTGTTGGTTTAATTCGCTTTAATTAACTACCAGTACGCAATTTATTAAATGCTGCTTATTCTAACTCGTAATATTCTATTAATACGTCAACCATGTACGTCTTTTGAAGAGATAAAAAGTGATTTTCATGACACTGACTTTTTGACCCAAACTTTTAAATTCTGAATTTTTGGCTCAATTATCAAGTTCTAACTTGGGCAGCCCTGAAATTCTATAAGAGTTAGGAGAATGACATTTCGAATGAGATAGTATCTACCTACGTGCTTTAGATTTAAGTTTACGAAGTGTGTTATTTAGGACGGCAATCAATATTGTAATTTGCAACAAATTTCGTTCAGTATAAATAACCATTGTATAAAATCAATTTAACTTTTCCAACGCGTATTATGTAGATGTTAATAGACTTGTATGGCGCTTAATTTAGAAACTTTCCCGGCCAAACTAATTATCTTTCGAGAACCGACCTATTTCCCGCGCTTTTCAGTTTTCGAAAAAGCTTTTATATTTAGAAAGACATATACATCTACATCCAGAAGCTCGGGCCAAACCATAGATTAATTAGCGATTGCAAATTAAAGTTTTAACTGTCCAGAACCTTATAACTCCATCTACATATATTTAATATAATGGAATATATACTCTCTTGCGTCTATTGAAATTATAATCGTATAGAGATTGCCAAAACTTGACATAATCATTTGTCTTTAAAGGTGCCAATAGATGTCAAATCTATAGGAATACATCAATTTTATAACTGTGCAGTGTCGCGGAAACGTCTCTTTCTAGATTTAGTTCATGAATCAATTAAAGGGAGAATGCAACCTAATAACAAGTATTTCTTATCGATTCCTTATCGTTAAAATAGGCCTAATCCACCAATAAAAAGTTTACAAAACAAATAGGCTTAGCGGGATTCATTCAGATCCTTAGCGACTAATGAGCAAAGGCCCGTCGTACAAGCACAATTGCATTCGATTGGTCGCTGCACCTTATACCCTAGGAAATCAGGATCTCCTTTAATCCCGCTAAGCCTATTTTCTGGGTAAGTTTTAAATTTATTTCTAGTTCAATATTTGTAAATTTTTATACTGGTGGATCAGGCCTATTTAAACGATAAGGAATCGATAAAAAAAACGCTTGTTATTAGTTAAATTCTCCCTTTAAACGGTAAACTGTCGAGCTGAAACTATTTATAAATTTTTGTTTCTAATCTGTTAATTAAAATTCCATTCACGAATCTGTTAAAGTTTTCATTCAGGAAATATATTTTTGGAATCTGATAGAACGTAAGAGATTATACGAATAAGACGGGAGTTTTATCCCCCAAAAACAGAAACTTATTTTTCAAAAACTCTTTTAATTTGTATTTTAAATAAAATATCGCGGTGAAGTTAGCTCATATTTGTTTTTAATTTAATCCTTTTATCTTTCCCGCTATATACCGACGCGCAGACTAAATTAGTAAATTAAACCTCGTTAATATAAAAGGATTTGAAGTGCCAGTGAAATTATACTAATTAATAAATATTGCCGAGTAAGCTTAATTAATTGGAGTCGTTTTCTTATGAATTATGGATATAATAGTTGCTTTAAATATGCAATTTGTTTAATATTTGTTCACTTACGAAAAGTATAGCTTTCATTTCAACTTTTTAAAGTTTTTTTTTAAATAGACTATATAATTTATCGTGAAATAAATAATTTGGTAAAATTGGGAAATTGTTTAAAGAGAAACTTTGGGGCTGAAAATGAATCAGCTTTTAATTTATTTTCGGAATTTTTTCACAATTTTAAGACACG
The DNA here is from genome assembly GCA_963920705.1 of Odiellus spinosus. Lineage (NCBI taxonomy): Eukaryota > Metazoa > Arthropoda > Arachnida > Opiliones > Phalangiidae > Odiellus > Odiellus spinosus. Next base: position 17,272,275 of record OY987227.1, on the reverse strand, counting down.
TTAATTTCAAGAGTTTGGTAAAATGTCTATAAAACAAAATATAAATTCGGGCCAATCATATAATTTCAGCCTTCGACAGCGCTTACTAGGCCGGCATTTGACGTCCAAGTTCTTTGGCATCAAATGCCGGCCTATTATGTTAATATTAGGACATTACAAGCGCTGTTGAAGGCTGAAATAATATGATTGGGCAGAATTTATATTTACTTTTATTCAAATTTTACCAAACTTTAGAAACTAATTTAAACACCAAAAACGTGTCTAAAAATTGTAAAAAAAATTATCGAATAGGATTTTTTATCATACTATTAAAACTCTATATTCAAAGTTTTATACCTCTATATTGACACGTTCTTATGAAATTATTTAATAATGAAGACCAGATTTTGAAAAGTTTCTTCCCTTACGTTTAAAGATAACGACCATTAACTTAGAATAAATGTTCCGCTAATTTATACGCAGTATATTGATCTTGTCTAAATATGATACCTTGTATATTGGGAGCAATTAATTTTTTCGCACCACATATCACCGAACCAATCACTGAGTGGTATACATGGCGATTAAATTAGATGAGTGTGTATTAGAAGAGAATCCCCTACTTCTGAAACACCAGCACTGATACAATTAACCGGGTTTGTTTCGCTTCGATAAGTCATCAAAAAGATGTATATACCTTTTTTGGCGTCAACTCTAAATGTTCTGTCGCAAAAGTTTTCCCACTTTCTCTAATTATCGAAATGGTTTTCCCACTATGCGCTTTTGGAGGCCCGAATTTTTCGTCGTGGTTGAATTAAGCAAAGAGGTAAAGGGATAGTATCACGTGAATTTCGACACGATATTTCATTTTCATTTGTAAGGGACACTTCTAGGATCAACAAAATCCATGGTAACTCAAAGGAAATCATATAATAAGGATAGAAACACGGGAGTGATAGCGAACGAAGCCGTGGCCTAGCAACGCTCGAGCTCTCCTGTGCTGGGGTCGATTTTATACAGCGCCATTCTATTGGTTAACGTTTCAAGCTAGAAATTACTTCCAATCACGGTTGTTCCAATCGATCTTTTCTTTTGGTTCATAAAACATTTATCTTAAAAACAAGTTAAACATCAAATAAAACACTGTATACTAATATTTGAACCTAAATCGACCCTAAATACAAATAAATACAATTGAAATTCAATATAAATTCGTATATTGAGAGTTCTATATATTCGCTATTCAAGGAGAGCTAGTTTTTTCTCCATTTTAAATATAACATTCTGTATTAATTCACTTCAGCTACTCACATTTTGCTAACACATCTTAAACAGATGGATAAAATATATTTGTAAATTCAAGCTGTTAAAGGCGCGTTGTCAATCAAGATGTTTTTTGACCAAGAATCGAGCTATTGCGTCAAATCAGAGTTGAAGCTTTACGTTTAACCCACGTTATCAGGCTTCAAGTGATAAAAAATCGGATATCAGAATGAATTTCAAATACATTTCTCTTTTAAAAGCGAAAGCAAAATTTATTGAAAACCAGGCTTGATGTTGGATAAAGATTGTGCTAATATCAGTTTCCACTCAGAGGAGGGCGTCGCCCATCTCTACAAACCTTGATCGCCCATTGCGTTGTCCGTAATACCTCCCCATTTTTTTTTTTTTTTTTTTTTTTTTTTTTCATTGGGCCTATAACCCTTAGAAAGTAATTGGCCTGATATCCCAGTTTCACCACCCCCTAGTCAAAAATCATGTCTGTAAGCTTTCCTTGCCGTTATATTTTTCTTTTTAATAAAAGCTCAATTCGTTATCCAGCTCTTTAAGCCTAAAATTTCATTTTTGCCAGTCAAACACGTGACGTCATAGAATTGTTAATTTCCCGACAACCATACTTTTTCTTCGTCCTCAAAGTGTTTCCTACACAATGAAATTGTTTTCAATGAAATTAAAATTTTGAACCAGATCGTGATTCTATCCTTTAAGAGGGTCGCGTTTTTAATTGCGCCATCAGATAACTATAATTCTCGCTTTTCCCTTTCTATCGTCTGTAGAAAACTAAACTATCTTTCCTATCATTATTACTTTGATGATAGGAGAAAGTTTCTATAAGCTGACCATTCGATTTATTTAAATTAATGGTAGTAACGTTGGGTATTGAGAATAACTTGGTAGCCTGATTCTTACAAATTTATTCCTTCTTAAGCTTGCTTATATTGCTTGAATGATTTGAATAATCTGGGTTATTAAGGCGTAACGGGTTAATGGCTATCATTATAACCATATTTTGCGGGAACTATTCTGAAAATAACTGTATAAAACTCGAACTTTATAGAAATATGTTTTAGAATTCAAAATTTAAATCGCATTCTTCGATCCAAAATGTTTAAAATTAACTGTAACTAAGGAATAAGGTTTCGTTTTATTTCTTAAACTAAAATTTTCGAATTAAGTCGAGACACTAATCCCCCCGGGGGATAATTTGCGTAATGGTACTTAATATGTGTGACAGAAATGTAATTAAGCCTATAGCTTTACGGCTGGAATTGCTGCTATAATTTATTGGCAATTAAGCATATTTCCAGTTTATTAGACATATTGCAATTTATTTAGATATATGATAGCATTAATAAGAATTAATTTAGGTACCTAAGAAAATAAGAGAAAAATTACTTAATCCAGAAAGTCTTACCTTTCATTTAGAACTTTTCGTTAATGTTAATTCAACATTCTACGTCATCAAACGCGAAAAATATAATATATATATTTGCCATATATAGTCTAGTGAACTTAAAACGTTTAAAATATTGACAAATTTGATACGATTCCTATTCTTAAGATTGACATGTTTACCAATATCAGAACCGTCCGTATAAGCTTAAGTCTAAAAATATTCCAATGAGATATATTCTTTATCACGTGCAGTTGATAAACACTATTTTTTACTTTATCTTGTTTAATATTCTGTATTAATGCGCTTCAGCTTTTCCTTCATGACCAAATCTCCTTGAACAACTTAGGTATAAAAATATATCTCGATATTCCCGTTCGGGTATATAGATCTGATTTTAAAGTATTTCGAGGTACCCAATTTCCGAGGCACCATGTATTTTTAAGCGCTCCAAATAAATAAATATCCATAATTTACCGTTTGAAGCAACCACGTATCTTACCACGGAAGAGGGATAAAGGGACCGACAGACGAAACTCTTATAGTCGAAATCTTAATCTTAAATCCATCAGATACTTTTCCGACTAACAACGAATTCCAATAAGATTTTTGTTGCCTGTTACGCGGAAAGACAAAAATATATACTCATTGATATATCTGCATCCCATAAAAGTATTACTTTATCTCCGAAGCGGGAAGTGTTGTAAAAATAGCTGGATGGCATTTAAGAGGTAGGCTATTTTTACATCCACAAAAAATATGGTTTCCCCTCTTATCCATTTTTGCCAATGTCATTCTCTCCTTCCTCCGTGTACTTATATTCAAACTTTTCTATTCCATTCTCTATGCCAATCCCCAGTAAGATAAAATTCATACGTTTTAGAACCCCAAAAACGAAGAAAAAAAAAAAAAAAAACTAGAAAACGTATAACGCGCAGCTTGCCCTCGTATGATTCTCAAAGAATCTAAAGATTTTTTTCACAGGGAGATTCTTCCAGGGAAAAAAGATATAAGCCTATCCTTTTTTAAAGGTAATTCGCGTAGCGAGTACCTTCCTTTGAAGAATGATCAAATCTTACGAAGAAATACACATCTTCAAAAGAAAGAGTTTTCTACAGTTTGCCCTTTTTCTATAAAAATAAAGGAGATTGGGATTCTAGTGAAAGGGCGCAGAAGAATTTTAGAGAATATACATATTGTCCAAAATACCGCACACTTCCTCCAAAAAACCTTTGAAAATTTTAAAATAGTTTGAAATTCTTGAAATATCTTTCAAAAATCTTAAAATTCCCGCAATTCCTTTTCAAATTCCCGCAATTCCTTTTCAAATTCCCGCAATTCCTTTTCAAATTCCCGCAATTCCTTTTCAAATTCCCGCAATTCCTTTTCAAATTCCCGCAATTCCTTTTCCAATTCCCGCAATTCCTTTTCCAATTCCCGCAATTCCTTTTCCAATTCCCGCAATTCCTTTTCCAATTCCCGCAATTCCTTTTCCAATTCCCGCAATTCCTTTTCCAATTCCCGCAATTCCTTTTCCAATTCCCGCAATTCCTTTTCCAATTCCCGCAATTACAACCGAAATTTCAAAATTCTAGAATGCCGTACCCAAATTTCATGTATGTCTGATCCCTCGAGTGTTCTAAAAATATCCTGAAGAACTTTTTCTCTTCAAAGAAAAAAATATATATATTTAGAGAAAGATTTCATGACTTCCTGTCTGTGTTAATTCCATATAGTATTCTTAAACAATATGGCTTCTGATTTTCATGTGGATAAGCAATAGAATGACGTCACACGCATCCTTCCTAAAATAGAAACCAAAGATATAAATAAATTTGCATTATATCCAAAGTTTTTGTTTTGCTTGTCAGGAAGATATCTTGGGAAAATATTTACCTTTTCCATTATTTCCTTTTTCTATATATTTCTGAATATTCAAGAGGAGTTGATATAATGGGAAAAGTTGAGGTGAAAAGAAAATATATCGTGATATCAAGAACTTTGTAACGAAAATTCGACTGCTTATTCGCTCGCTCACAACTCAAAAAAGTACCAGAGCGCATGCAATAGCTCATGGCGTTTCATTTTAATCCTGAGGCTAATTCCCTAAGCTGTACTATTTTTGACTTATTATTATTATTATTCTCGAATCGATATCAAGTATGTGAGGATGGTTTTGGAATAGCTTTTGCCCCCCAGGTACATAAATGAGTTCGTAGTGATATTCTCTGAAATTTAAACAAAATATAGTTTTCCACTTCGAATAGCACGGTTATTTCTATTTGTTTCTGCACTCTGAAATAACCCATGTGTTTCAATTATTTTGTAATACAATGTTACCATAAGTAAGAAAATAGATAAAAGTTTGTCGCTTTAAGCGTCTCCAAAATATCAGCGCATTATTAATCTTAGCGTCGGCCGTAATGATTGATCAGTCTGGGCTCACTTGGAGCGTTCATTCTCCGCGTTCTATTTGGTAAATTCAAACGCAGGCTGTCCATTGATAAAGTTCGACCCTTTAAGATCATTTTTATCATATTTTGAGAATGTTTTAAAATAACATCTGGTAGTCGTTATTGAAATATAATAGATTATCGATAAGTTTAGAGTCTATAGACGTTGATTTTTCAACATTGTCCCGCATTACCTTTGTCTAAAGTATTCAGCCTATTTAGAATTTCTACAATATCTTACGAGTTTTGACATTTTATTTCAAAGGTATTTTCGCTAAGTCTTTTTTGACTTTATTCTAACTGATTTTAAATCTTGTTAAATCGAATTTGAAATAACTTACTTTTTTTCCGAAAGCTATTTTTCTGGGAAACAAAATATTATTTTTACCCAGCTTTACGTATAGATTCAAAAAATGAATTTAAACCTTTAAAAATAGTTGATTATGAGATCAATTTTAGCTTAACCATTTGTCTATGAAATAGTAACGTATAAGCCTATATGAACTATATACTATTAAGCCTAAATTAAAAGTAGCAATGATTACTTTATCCCTTTTGAAATGATATAACCATTCTCTAAACGACAGGAAATGTTTTCGGTTTCTTTTATGCTTGAAGAAAGTTACAGAATATATGTACCACAATGTTATTTCATCTCCAAAAATATGTAGATACCGGTAAATAAAAAAAAACCGCAATCCTATTTGAAGATATGGATAGGTAAGGAATGCAGTTTTGTAGAAATACCAAAAATAAAAAAAAGGGGCCCAAACTTATCAAATACCCATATTCCGAAAGTTTGTATCTTGGATAAAACGTATACTATATAGGATATATATATACCCCAAGGGGAATAAGAGTTTTCTTAGACGAATACGCACCAGTAAATATCAGGTAGAGAATACAACATACTTCAATTCAATTTCTCAGATATTGATAAATGCAGAAGCTAATATTTAACCAGAAATCTCTCACAGGGCCGAATTAAGCCGGGGGAATTGAACGATAAGCAAAACATTAAAGGTTATAACCAAAAGGGCGCTCCTGTTTAGAGACTTTATCTTGAACAAAACCAAGTACGTTATTTTCTGGCGTCCATTAGATTGGGCTTAATCCCCCCATGATCAGTGAGAAAATCCTAGAGACGTGAAATTATCTTGACAAAATTTCGATGTCGAAAAATTAAAAATACCAACAAAAGGGATAGTTGAATAACTATAATAAACACAAATTTATGTTCGCTTTGCTTGTTGTTTCCAAGCGAAACGAGGAACTGTAGGCCATCAATTAGCAGGTAAATTGAAATGACGACGTACAGTTATTCCCTCCTCACATGACTCGGGTTTTCGCAATCTCAGCCAATCTGTCTACAATCGGCAATGTATCCCACCTCGAAAAAATCAAACACAGTCTGAAACCTCACCTTACACTATAAACAATAAGTCAATATGCTTGATGATTTCTTGTTAACTTACAGTTTCTGATTCTGGGGATTTCCGGTTCCATACAAATCGCTTTCTCAGTGTTGAGAGGTTACGTTGGTACATAACTAAAAATGTATTCTGGAAAAACGGTTTAATCTGTTTTGCGTGATCTAGACGCAAGTTCTAGAAAATACAAGAAAACTCGAACCGATATCTTTGAAGTTCAAACTCAAGATTAAAACTTTATTCAACTGTCATCCCTATCCATGAACAGGCGAAACGCAAATAAATCTGTAGAATGTAATAAATACTATTTCAATTTATAATGCAACCACGTGCTCAAAGGCTACGTAGTTCTATTCAGATATATTACGACGTAAAACTAGGGTTACAATATAAATAATCAATTTAATTCAAGAACACTTTGTAAAATATACAGATATATCTGATGCGCAATTAGATCTTTTTTACTAAATTGTTAGAAACGTTATTCAGTCATTTATGAGCACCCTGCCCGTTGTGTAGAAAAAATGAAATATTCAATATGATGCTATAGCAATGACCGATTGAATTCTAAAGCGTGGGAGGGATTTTGAAATTTTAATTATAGACAGAGATTTTGATTTGGAATTTATTTTAAAATCTACTGGACTTTGACGAGTTCAACCGTTTGAAAAGGATTTCATAGTTCCCAGTGCGAACGGTACCATAATTACCATGAAAAATTGCGTTATACGCAAAAATTGTCAGGTCAAAGGCATCGCGGGATAATTGAACAAACTATGCCAGCCTGTAGTTATTGTAGATTATATTGGTGTAGTAAGGCAGAATATCATTGATTTTTATTTTTATTTGGCCAGCTTTTGCCACTTGAAGCTTGTTGAGCTGTAGGATCGTCTAGGATTATAGATCTTTCTCCTATCAGTAGTAGTTGACTTCCGATGCGAGGAACCTTTTCTATATAGGCCTACTTTACCCTCTTTCGCGGCAAAAGAGAAAAGTTCGACCCAATATCGACGTTTTTAGGAAAAGACTATGGAACGATACGCGCTACTAGACAGGCGTCTCCGTGGAAGAAAACTGTTACTACTTTTGAAACCACTATGGAGGTTGGAAAGAAAATTTAGACGCGCCATTATAGTACCATCTGAGGAAGCTGGGAGAACATTTGTACCAGCCGCTACTTGACGCTACTGTTTATACCCAAGTTCCTTCGCAGGACACGCGTGTATATATAGTCTTTGTTATTAGGCGACCCCAAAGTACATTACTTTATTTCAACATCATGGACCAAGTATATTTTAGAGGGAGTCAAGACCCTTGGCGATGTAATCAAAATTCCATACATTTCAATCCAAGGCCTTGATTACGTCTACCTACGACGACCGTCGCGCCATCTCTTACCCGTATTACAGCAATCTAAATAATAGCCAGCTAAATCGTATTGCAGCGGCGAATTTGTCATGGGTCATCTCCTGTATAATTTGTCCGTGGTTACATAGAGAATGTGTCCTCCTGGCATGAACTCTAACCTATGACCATTTTCTCTAAATCGCCGCTTCCAGAGCAGATCGAAATTCTTCGATCCCCAAACTGGATTTCCGTCTGATACCACTTTTTGATGCGAAATAAAGTTTATACTCCCTTTAAAAAAAAATGAACATAGCTCTTTAGCCAGAAATAACTCCGGATATTGGGGCTTTGGAAGAAAAATGGGCTTCTTGGATTTCTCAAAAGAAGACTGGGCGGCAATGGGTTTTCGTAATCCACGCGTTTTGAAGTAAAACCTTGACTTTATAGTCGAAGGAAGATATGTGGATGTTTGATTATAGATTTTTTTTTTCTATTGAATTACACAACCTATAAGCTTCCATCTAAATCCCATTAAAATGAAGATGTCAGAATTTTTTTCAAAAGAGTATGCATAATATTTCCATTTTTTTCATTATTTAAAATCCGCCTTCAAAACTTTACACTTCTGGGTTGACGAGATTTTAAGAAATTAAAAAAATGATTCAATCTAAAAAATATATAGATTTAACTTTTTCCGCTGCGCGGATGACATACGTAAAATGATTTGTGAACGTAATTAATTCTAATTTTCACATGAAAGGTATTGACTTTATGGATTAAGTACTTTTACGAAAATGACCGCGCGAATCGAGCAACCATATTTCTTTGCCATAATATACATGTATGTATGTATGTACATTTGGAATCGCTTTTAATTGATGTTTCCGAAGATATTACTATTTAAAGCTCATGAAAAATCTGTGAGAGCCTCACTTTAACTTATTATTTTAATTGGATTAGGAGCGTACAATTTGTCATAAAAACTCTCCAAAAATTTCTCATTAATTTAACAAACTTACGATTTGAGTGCGCTAAGCCTAACTCCATTTTAAGACTGGCAAAAAGGGCGAAATCTGCTGCTAATGAAAGAGCATCTTAAAACTCGCGCGTGAAATATTTTAAAGAAGTTCTTTGATTAGTCATTTTTATTCATGTTTTTATCCGTATTAAAATGGAGTTAGACTTAGCGGGATCAAATCAGAACTTTGTTGATTAACTGTCAAGAGAAAAGTTTAGCGAGTTTTAATACAAATAACTGGTTTTTAGGGTATAGTAGGCCTTTAAAAGTTTTTCGTAAATTAGTAATTATACACTTTTAATAAAGTAGGATTTTTATTAGATCAAAGACACCACCACGCACACGGCTTACGTAACTAAAGCCTCTTATTTGAATATTTTATCAATTCCTTGGAAGTTTTTTTTTCTCTGCCCGATTTTCTTTTGTAAAAATTACTTTTTGAGCCTAGAGCTGTTTTCATCTTCGCCCTGAATATGTCAACGATCAGATACGTCAATATATATAAATATAATAAGAGTGCCTTGGAGTGTTGAAGGATCTTTTTTTTTTTTTTTTTTTTTTTTTTTTTTTTTTAGGATCGCCATGACTCTTTTCGTTCAAAACCCTTATAAACCGGTAAAACTTTCAGCTTTCAATATCCATATTCATATACCTGTGTATATTTTTGTGAGATAAACTGAGATGGGTTGAACCTCTCAATTGTCTCAGTATTTTAAATTTAGTCCTTTACATTCTACCCGACATCTTAAGCCTCTCCTTAAACTCCAAACCCTTCTGAATAAGGATAGCTTAAACTAGAGTATCCGTAGGCCAGTACTTAGCGCAAATAAGTTAAATCACTTAATGTTGGACACATAACTGTATTCCGACTCATAGCCAAAGACTCGTTGATAGTTGGCGACTTCTAATCCATAAAACAAAATAGATTGAATACCGATCCAAGGCTAGTAAAGTGACAGGTTAAGTAGGCTCTGGCGTAATTCATAGAACCACGTGACTGTTAGGAAGCCATCGTCATTTAAAAGTTTATTTAAAATCAATAGATAGCTGTTAAATTTATTACCGAACATATTTTCTTTGGATCAGGAGACCTTCTGTCCGAGCTCTGGAAAGTCAAGTCCGGATTTGACTTTTGTGATTCACGTAAAAGCCCGCTAAACTTGTCTCTTTATTAACCTTGCGCCGATCAAAGTATAAACCCAATGTAAGATAATGATCAATTAAATTCCGAATAAGGAAAGCGGGTTAATTATTTTAGCGAGAAGAGACGTCTTAAATATATCCCGTAACATACCCAGTTTCAGACGCGTCATCATCTTCTCTTCCTGCATCTTGTCCTGTGGCGGAGCTGTGAAATGTTGCCCATGAGTGGCAACTTATTTCATCTTGTTTTCTAACCAGCTCTTAAATATTTTGAGAGGTACTTTGCTCGAAGCTGTTAGTTTGTTTGAGATATTTTCAAGGGGAAACTTATTAAGTTAACTCTTTAAAGTTTTAAAAAACTGTTTAGGAATAAAGGGAAATAAAACGTTTTTATTTATCATCAGTTTGAATTTTAAACACGTAAATTGGTTGGCTTCCTTATCTCCATTTAAATAGGCGCATAGTGCGTAACTTTCTTTACTATTTGTTCTGCGGGTCAGAATTTTTCGAATCATTTCTATTCAAATGTTCATTTTAATTCCCATATGTATTCTTTAGCGATGGAGAAAAATGTTTCTCCCTAGAATAATTAAATTAAAAAGAAAAATCCGGTGCATTTTATGAATACAAAATGAGATTTTCAAGAGAGGGTGATTGGAAGATGCTCAGGCACTTTTAAGTTGAGCAGGAATGTGAATGTTTATAGAAGAAATAATTAAAATGTGCCTACGAACCCTGGTTATATATAATTAGCCGAGCATAAATCAAAAATTTTTATCCCATAAAAGAGGCAGAAACGTAACGCAAATACAGATTTTAACATCATAGCCAACCAAGCTTGAGCTGGCGCGAAAGCAAAATCTTTTATACCACGCCCTGTATAGCAGCCACGCACGAGGTCTTGTTAGTTACTACTTTTGCCACTGTTCGCCGTTAGAGGATGCATATGAACGCTAGGTTTTGTTAAAAATCCATAGATACGAACAAGTTGCCGTATTCAGGCCCAGAAAAAAATTTACCACCATTTTAAGATAAAAAACGTTCAATACATTTATGACGTCGTTATGATTCCAAGGCTCACCGGGTTTAAATATCATAAAATCTATTTTCTATCGAAACGTTTAACTGAACTTATCCCTTTTCAAGGGTCTAGGGCTAATGGTACTTTCACTGCGTGTTTAAAAATCAATACATTATGGCCGCCTCTAGGCGAGAGATTTCTAACGACCATGACTTACTAATTAATAAACGTAAATATTATCGGTTTTGCATATTTTTAAATGTGGTCTATTTAAAATTATTTTTATTCTGAAATGATCCTTTAATTTAAAGAAGACTGCAAACTAATAACAAGTGATTTTTTTTATCGATTCCTTCTAGTTTAAATAGGCCTAATCAGAATTTTACAAACAAATATTAAACTTGAAATAAATTTAAAACTTACACGAAAAATATTTATAACTGGATTCATGGAGATTCTGAAAGGGTCAGCGATCAATCTAATATTATTGGAAGTCTCATGGAGATCTCACCTTATCCACGGGCCTTTGCTCATTGGTTGTTGACCCTTCAATGTGAAGAAATTCAAGATCTCCATGAATCCAGCTTAGTCTTTTTTCCGGGCAAGTTTTAAATGTATTACTAGTTTTATATTTGTTTGTAAAAAACATTTACTGGTGGAATAGGCCGATTTAAACGTTAAATAATCGATAAAAAAGCTTTTGTTGATTAGGTTGCATTCTCACTTTAAATAAATAAATATTTCCAAAATTTCATTTCATCCTACCTTTTGGTAACCAAAAAATAAATAGACGAAATAAAAGAGGGTGGGTTGCGTTTAATTTGCCCGTCGTAAATACCCAAATAAAAAACTGTATTTCGACGTTTTTAGAAAAAAAGAATACGAACGAGTTTTTGCTCTCTTTCGAGATATTAAACTCGTTAACGCTTGGCCTAAGTCCATTCTTAAAAAAAAAATAGGGCTAAAAGACCGACGTCGCCCAGTAAAAAAATTAATAAGAATAAAAATCCCATATATTCTCTGTGTTTTTCCACCCTTTTTATTTAATTAGTACTTGTAAAAAAATCTGCTCTCCCGAAAAAGAGAAAAGAATGATTTTTCGAGGCAGTAACGAGCAGGGTCCCTTTACTCGGGTTATGTTCGGTACCTAAGCTCCAAAACGTACAACTGACGATAATTTTAGACCATAGCACCATATTTAGGGTACATATAGACGGCGCAACTTGTAGGGATAACGTCACCACCTTGTGAAATTAACCCATTAATTTGTTTACTGGAGACTTTAAGCCCGTTCTTTTGGCACTGAAGTAGTGGGCGAGGGGCAGACGCTCTTGATTTCGCTGTACACCTGAGTTCAACTTTAACAGTACATTGAGTTCGAACTCTTATGAACTCTGAGTTAGCTTTGATAGTGCAAAGAGTTCAAAAATTTTGTACACCTGAGTTCGCCAGTGTCTGCCCTCTCAGTAGTCGGGATACTTTCGAAGCTCATTCTCTTGTCCTAACCCGTGTAAACGAACCTTGGTGGTAACGAGAGACGAGAACGAGGCTGTAGTTGATGCGGGTAGGTTCTGCTCTTAACGTTAATGAAGAAAAGGTCGCGCGCGAATCTTCGTGAAGACATCGATTTCTCCACCGTTCTGTTCAGGCTCTTAATAACGAGGTATTTTAGTCTTCTTCATTCTTATTTTTTTTGGGGTCCTACATCGGGTTAAATATATACCGTCGCCTAAAGGGATCCGCCGAGGCTTGGCTACTAACTCGAAGATTGTTTTGACGGGGCTAACGAAGTTATAACTTTCATTTTTACTATACCACACCATTACCGAAGCCCTTTTTACCGATTTTGCGTTGTAAGACAATTAAGGAGATGGTAACCTAGCTATGTGGGAACGTCATATCTAATGTGTACCGTTACTTGTCCAAATCGGAACGACTTTTGACCAAGTGGGGTAAAGAAAAATGTGATAGCTTGTATTTGTCGCTTAAAGGCCGGTATTTTTACTTCGGGTGTTCTTCGGGTACAGAAGACCTTGTCATAACATTAATATCTACTTTACAATAAACGACCGTGTATGATAACGAAATTCTAGTTTAGAACAATAATTTAGAGTATACGGAAGATCAAAAAGAGTTGTTTGTAAAAAAATAAGGCTGAACTATTGGGGTTATCTAAAATACAAAAACCTATCTTGCCCATGGATAGTGATTAACTAAGTAATATTTTTTAAAGGAGAGAGACATTTGGAAGTTATAAACTTTTATTTACTTAAGGTGTAGCAGGCGATACGTTTCGGCTCGTAAGCCTTCATAAATAAAAAACAATTTAAGAATATCTCTAGCGTACAATTCTCGAAAACACTTTTCTCACGCGAAAAGCCAAGATTATTTCCCGTACATTTGTTTTTTATTGTTTCTCCCCATAAACCCATTTCCTCCCATCCATTATCAAGATTAAGGTCGCCATTATCTCTGATAAATATTGGTTATTTTGTTTATTAGAAGCATACTGGGTTGGGTAATATAAAGCTTTTGCTTTATATTGCCGCTAATTATTTAATTGTAATAAAAAACTAGTATGTAATTAGCAAATTTGCGCTTGTAGTCTTGTAAACTAGGCTAAATTTAACACAGATGCTTAATATAGCATTAACAGATAAGACATTTTATTTCTGGGTGCTTCAAAATACCGGTTTTCTGGAATTTTTTGCTTTCATTCAAAGTCGCGAGGGAAAATGTAACAGGTACATTTGTTTTAAGTAATTAAAGGGTTATTGGGATTCGTTTGATAAGTTTCTACCTAATATAAGTTTGAAAATCTCTTATAGCCCTGAGCCTAAATACAATTTAGAGAACGACCTTTATGGCGTCATTAGGAATCTACCGAACTGAACAGAAAAAAGTTACAGAATCAGAAGGTTTGATTAGATTTTTCTTCTTCAATTTATCCTTTACTAAATAATTAAAATATAGAGGTACTTAAATTTTGGATTCTCTAACCTTTTAAGATTTTAATGGAGAGGAGTTTCGGTGTTTTCCCGAGAAAATGCTGTGTGTTTACTGCCCCTTTTTCATCCACCTCTATCTTACCCTTTCGTTTTAATTACAAAGTTTTAACTTGGAAAAGTTTATCGGTACTTTGTGCCCGTCGACCAATCTTGGCAATTAACTCTTTTACGAAATAATACTTTTTCCAGAAAGTAATTTTTTAGACAGGCGTTTGTTGAGGGCCACGCTATGCTTAACTTAATCTCTTATTACTTTTTAACGAGTTTTAAGCGTTCTTTTTATAACATTTTATAACCTCTAATTTTACTAAATGATATTTAACCTTAAAAACCTTAAATTTTTTTTTTTCGAATGCATATGAATTATATTTTCAGTTTCATCATACTATTAAAATGCCTTATTCAAAATTGTATAACTCTGGGTTGAAGTGTTCTTAAAAAACTTCAAAACTGAAAATGCCAAAATTATTTCTGGAACGTAATTAACGATAATTTTCGTACGAAACTAGGTTTTAAGTACTTTACGAAAGATATTAATTAAAATTTTGACCAGATCATGGTACTATTACTTTACGATAGAATTAAAATAAGAAATTTAATAATTAATCCCTCCTTTGAAGTATATTTGAACCTTATTTTCATAAATATCATTTTGTAGAAACATTATGATTTTGTACTAACGCTTTTAACGTTACGCTAGGTCGTAAGAAATTTCCCAAAATACCCGTAAGGCACTATATAAGACGTGCCAAAGGTTGAACAGGTTCGCAATCTTCTTTTCAAACTCGGGTACAGCTATGTATGGAAAACCCTAAAAGAGACCTTCGTTTGTATAGCCCATAAGGTTATAGGTTTTGTTAGGGTATAGAAAGAAATCTTCTTTTCAAAAGGAAGAGAGAATTCCCTTTTCTTGCCAGCGCATTGGTTCCCGCTCTCCCTCGTTCCCTTCTCCTAGCTGTTACATATTGAATCCTACCGTCTTACGCGATGGACAGCAAACGACTCTTCGTAGATTTTTCGTTTTTCCTCCTTAAGGCGATTTCTCGCTTCTCAGTTATTACTGAGTCCATATACTTCTCGAGTTGGGAAAAGCGCGGGGAAAAAAAAAAGCCGACTCTAGACTTAGTTTGAAGGAAAATAGAGACGTAACGTGTAGCTGGAAAGACCGCGAGAGAAAAATTCGCCTGGAAACTCTCAACTTCGAACTCTTCCTCTTTTTCCGTTTGTATCTGAGTAAAGAACCGTGTTGAGGCTACGATTTACTCTTAAAAATGAAGACACGAAGACTGTACTGGTAGATGGGAAAAGAGAGTGAGAATTTCATCTTTTTATATATACTTTTCTTCCTTCTTCTACATAGTAACCTCCTTCCCCGGAGGCTAATTTCCCCTCATCTTGCCCTAGAGCTTAGATGGTGAAATGAAGATGGGGGTTAGATTTTAATAGCAAGGTTCATCCTCTCTCTATATATAGCGGAAACTTTACACTTTCAACTCGGGAACCTCTGGGTCGTTCCCATTAAGTTCAAGCGAGGAGTTCAAGTGAGGTTGGCACGGTATTTTCCTGTAGTTGGATAGATAGTTGAAAACGATACAAAACACATGATAGAGAAAAAATTACCATGACAGTAAAAATTAATATTTTATAATGGCTATAGTATTCGAAATTTTTAAAATCAGTACTTTGATATCGTTGCGTGTCTATTATAAAACCTACAGTTACTTCTCGCGCGAATTCTTTCGCTTGATATGGTCCCTTTCCCCTGGTCTTGAAATTTATTGTTAATTACGTTCCTGAATCATTCTACGTTATCAAATGGAAAACATTTAAATGTATTGAATTGCCATTTCTCAAAACGTGTCAACTCAGATGTTTAGTATGAAAGATCTTAAATTATCTCGCAACTTGGTTGATAGATAATTATTATAATGACCTTTATATTTCGTATTTAAGTAATTGATGTCATCGAGAGGTTGTTTTTACACTCCATTAACCTCTCCGGTTGCCTGGAAACAAAATTATATATGGATAGAAAATTTAAGACATTGTATGAGAACGAGGCCTAATTCGATTGGCGTTACTAAGGTCTGCGAGATTTATCTCTGAATGAAGAAGGAAATAGCTTGGGAGGGCTACGATGCCGATAAAATGTCATCAAAGGCCTCGAGGAGAAAAGGAGAGCGTCCCGCATCGAAAGAGAGACCGAAGGAAGGTGGTAGGGCAGAAAAGAAGTCTTCTTCTTCTCGCATCACTATATTAAGGCCTTGTCCAGGTTATCCCCTTCTCACGCCCTTGTAGCTAACGGCTATGTCCAGCCTAGATCCATCTAAGGTGCATATAGGGCAATCCCTAGTAAAGGCGGAGAAGAGGTACCCAAGCGCGCGGCTAACTCATCACTCCTTTATATACATTTCGTTCGACGTTTCCAGCGAATGAAATTTTGTAAGGGGAATGGGTGAAAAGTACTCTATAGCGAGTGGTAAGGATATCCACCCTCTTTCGCTACGCGCGTCTTGACTCTAATAATAGACCAAGATAACCACTTTTTACTCTCCTAACTCTGACAGAGGCAATAGTCTGTTTACTGGCTTAGAGATAATAAAGAGCGATGGGAGAGGATTTATGAAAAGTCGGTAAATGTAGCTTTCACTTTATTGCCTCTAGGTCAATGGACGAACTAGAGGTACCACCAGGTAATTACCTGTCGTTGCTGCCTACGTCGAGGCTCGGCTCTTTTCCACCTACCGACACAGTCGTAAACCCTGACCGGATCACGCGGTTTTAGTTTCAGTGTGTACAAAGCGTATCTCTCCTCTATCTCTTCCAGAAACTTTATTATAGCGAAAGAGAGCGGTATTTCGTACACCTTCTGATATTTGAAATCGTTCTGTTCCGAATATCCACTGTCCCCGCTCTATAATAACCCCTGAGAGATATATAGACATACTATAGCTAAGCCTAAATCCGTCTCCACTGTACATTTGATCATTTTTTTTCTCCCGTTTCCCATCTCTCCATCTTCAAAGCTTATAGTATGCGGGTGATAGAGAAGGACTCGAATACGTAAGGGGATATGACGTGGGTTATCGGAAGTGACGTTTATTAGTTACGGATGAATAATTATTGAAGCTATAGTTTAGTTTACATCCGAGTTTTGCAGGATCGATTTCGTAAGTTTAATATATATTGATCCAGGATTATATAAGTACGCTTTGGAGGGGAAGCATAGCGAACAGCAAATATTTTGAACTTCTTAACTCTGTGTATTACAATATTTAATGTGTTTTTGTATTAATTTTCGAATCGGGAGTTAAAGGATTAAATATCGCGTGACTCAGTCTCCGAATAACAAAACGAAAAAAAAGTTCCGCCTGAGAACTTATAGAAAATGTTTTGGCTCGGATAAAATCGGTGCATATTTTTATAAAGTGGTGTGTTAACCCACTTAGCTTTACAGCGAAACTTTATTATTACGGGATTTTAAATACGTTTCATATTCCCCTCTGGGGTTTAGTTTTAATGATGTAATGTATATTCTAGTATATCTATTAATTATTTATTATATACGCGTGTATGAAAGGTTTCTCAAATTTCTGCTGTTTACTTTCCTTTCGCCGAATTTCGAATTAGTCTTATACTTGATGATTTTGGCCTGTTATATATACCTGTGTTATTCTATTTAATATTGATTTTTTTAATGCCATTAGCCGAATATGGTCACTATATTGGGGTAAGGCTGCGTGAAGTAAACAACCGACAGAATCCTAAAAATATTTACATTGCTAGTTTATAATGAATTTCCAATTACCATTTCAAACCACAGCTACCTAATGGCTCTTCGAAGAAGAGCTTAATCTTATTGAATAGTGCCCCTAACTATTCTGAGAAAACGCGCAAAAATTATTTTGCGCGTTATATATTATATTATTAATATATATATTATATTATTAATAATTAATGGCTAGAGTTATATTATTATACTTGGAAGTACCAGATGTGTTACAGGTTAGTTATTCTGATAAAAGGTTCTGGGTAGATTTCAAGCGATTTGATACACAATGTTGACCATCTTACATAAAAGAAAGGCGCTGCAGTTTGAACAGAAGTATAATTAATTCCACCTCGAACTGGCAGCTACCCCGTATATTCGAGCATAGCTTTGTCCGTGCTCACAATTCGAAGTAAAATTGACTATATTTATTCTGTACTCGACTAGGTTCATTTATTTGGATGCATTTAGAGACAATGCTTAAGATTAATTTTCCCTTTTCGACCCTTTCGAGTCAGTAGTTTGAATATATTACTCTAGATAGAGAGAAGGATTTGTTGCTCTCCAAATAGCTCTATATAGTCGGAATAAATTTACGTTTTCAGTTGAGAAGTTCGTAAGTCAGTCACCACGTGACTAAATCACCGGCATCACGTACTACACGTTCTTTGTAAGATTTTTTCTCTTAAGTATACAAACCACTATGCTTCCATCTATTTATATCATTTATATATACTCCCTCCCACCCTTTGGTCTAAAATGTGGTGCATTAAATATTTCTCTGTGGTTACTTTAAAGGGAGGGTAAAAAGAAAAATTAAGTGATTTTTATTAACGGATTCTAATATTTAAAACATTGTTGCAAAAATAGGAAAATATTCTGATTTTTGGCATTCAAGACTCCCCATCCTTAGCTTCATAAAATATCCGCGACATGCGCTGTTGTACGCACTATTATGCGCTTGAAAATAATCAAGAGATTTAGTACGATTCAAGAGTATGCCTCAGCACGTGTCGTAGGGAATTTACCATCCTATGATTAGTCGAGGTTCTCCTTTTAATCTATGCCAAAATCAGATTGTTTCATATTTTTCATTGCAATTCAGACATTTCAGAATGTTTTACAATGCAAAACCTAATTTTTTTAGAAGCAGAATCACTAAAATATCACTTCTATTTCATCTTCACACTCCCTTTAAAGGGATAATGCAACCTTTCTTTATCGTTTAAATAGGCCTATTCCACCAGTAAAAAAATTACAAATTTTAAACTTGAAATAAATTTAAAACTTACCCGAAAAATAGGCTTAGTTAGATTCATGGAGGTCCTGAATTTCTTCGAATTGAAGTTCTGGTCATCGACCAATGAGCAAAAGCCCATCGTTAAGGCGAGATCTTCCAATAACATACGATTGTATTCGTGTAAACATAGATTCAAGTGAATATTTAATTATCTTTGATATATTTAGCTTCGATTTGATAGCACGTATAAGGCTAGGCCCATTATCTTTATCTCCACGGTATAATTATATATTCTTATATAAAGGACCATGAATATAATTTTCTAGAGTCGCTGACAAATCAAGGAGAAATAGTTTTATTATAAAGTCCTTCGTATAGCATTTTTGGCTTTTCAAATATATCCAATATCCCCGAAATTGCAATAACAGTTTGGTATGTCTGCTCGAGGAGGCTATAAGCCCTCTGTTTATCCTATATGATATTATATAGAATGACGATCGAACCCAGCAATATTCAGAGGCTTTGAGCTTACGGAATTGGGTAGAAAACCCCGTCTATATATTAATCCAACCATATAGGTGTTCGACTAATTTTATTTAACAAGTGTTCAAGCTAAAAGGGGTGAATTTTGTTATCCCCATCTTGCCCCGCTTTTCTCTTTCCTCCTTCATCTTTTCGTTGATTCTAATTACACAAACTAGAATTGAGAGTTTCAGTTAATAACGCTACGGTATAGTTTTGTATTTGGGATTGGGCTTCTAGGGTTATTTTAGCGTGAATAAAGTCCTTATCTCTAGATTTTCAGTCTCGACAATGCAAACCCCTCAAAATTCCATCCTCTAGCTTAAGCTTTTCAAGGGTTTTAGGTCTGTATATCGTGTATTATATAATTTTCTTAATTTGAACAATGACCATTTTAAACTGCTCGGTATATATCGGTTATAAAGTTTCTATACTTCCTGTTCATTATATATAAACTTAAAATTATTCTGACGGAAATAATTTGAAGAATTTGAATATTAAATGCAGCAAGTGTATCATGGTTCATTTCACGATGGAAATGATTGCGTACCCTATTTCAAAACACCCAAACCCGTTAATATTATCATACGTTAAGGCGTATGCATATTGAAGTCGCTCGAGAAATCGGGTATCCTTCAAGGTGCTGATACTTCGTAATTTTCGAACGAAATAAATGAACACGAAAAGAGAAATCGTGCCAAATCCTTGATTGGTCGTATATGTTGCATTTCAATCTGGGCCACGGCCAACTTAAATCAGCTCCTACATTGTCTGTGGAGGAGCTGATCTAAGTTGATGCACGCGGACGTCGCAAATGTATTTCGCGCAAAAATGTCTCGCGTGCTCATACGCAGATCGAGCCAGAAAACTCGCGTAGACTTTATACGCGGTCGCTTTCGAAAATGGACGATTTCCACGACTTTATTAGCAACGAATACTGCAAATCCTGCGTTTCGCGGCGAATGATTTCTCTCTTTAGGTGTGTATTAATTACGTTAAAAACGCACGAAATCTAAGTGCGACATATTAGAATTTATACGTGGAATCCAACCCCCCACATTCTAAGGATATACTAATCTAGAAATCTATTTTTAACCTACTCAGAAAGTAGGCTTAATAAGTATTCATGGAGAGTTAGATATTTCTTTTTAAATGAATCTCCGGCGAATTGCACTCTGAGCTGGATTAATAATTAGGCAAATGTACTAAGCACCTGCCCGTAGGTACCAAAGTTTTGGGGCACAATAACAATCTATTTTCCCGTTAATATCTCGAGTCTGAAGGCTCACGGAAAAACTATCTCTACTCACTCCGCGTCGGCAGGCGCGAACTGTTTTGTAGCGGCTCTGGATATAACTCCTTTTTCTCTTCCGGCGAATAGACAAGGGAGATGGAACGAATTTTAAGAAAAGTTATTTTCCCTCTTTATTTTATTTTTGAATGGAGTACTTTTCAAAACATTAATTTTCCAATTTTATTTTGTTTTTGCCGAAGATGGTGAACGTGAGCGTCTGATGAAATGGACTGTTACCATAGCGACGGCACAAATTTTTTATAGGAAGCTAAAAGCTTAAAATTAGAGTGCTTTTTATTTGGGTATAAATGTTGCTCGTACATACGAGAATTGGCATATTTTTGGAACGTCGACTTAAGCCTAGTTTCTGACGATACGTGTTCTATATATTTCTTTCTTTCTTGAGGGGATGAATGAGGGGAGAGGAAAAAGAAATATCGGAAATAAGGTTTAAAGTCTCCTAACAATGTAAACCTTCCCTCTTTTTTGTACCATAGGCAATTTAAGTTTAATAGGATTATATTGGGAAAATGCATGTATGGCGCGCTCTCAAATATTTCTTCCTAGTTTAGTATCGGATTAAAATTTCAGCTTGTACGAAACTATAGGCTCATTCTTATCTCTTTGAAACCGAAGTGGAACTCTAGTTTTGTACGTGCTGAATTTCAAACGTATTCCGAGTATAATTGCTTACGTAATAGAAGAATAATCTGAAAACAAACTTCAAATAGTTTTGACTGAGGGGAAAAAAATCTGCGCTCTGAAAAAAATCTACATATATGTATTTTTGTGACAGGAATAAGAATGACGCGAAATAACGAAGGTGAACAAAGGTTTATATGGGTGCCGAACTCAAAATCAGGTCAGCTTTTGAATCAGGGCAGTTTCCGATATGGGAGTTCAGTTCAACACATGAAAATAATAATGTAAGATATTACATTATAATACAAGAGAATATACGTTGAGACGGTGAAATCCAAGGTTCAACCTTTCTGTCCTTATAGTTTTAGGAACCTTGCATAGCAGCTACCCATTGAACATAACTGTACGGTAGTTGAAACATTTTTACAGGCGCTCGTAGAAAATAGCTACAGAAGTTTCGCTCTGTATGGCAGCTTCGTCCTAAACTTTGATGTACATTGATTGAAACCCTTTTACAGGCGGAGCTAACGTTTACACCAAATTTCTTGACCGTGGTGAATAACTTATAATATTATTAAATTATAATTAATGAGAATGCTAATTTATGGTTAAAAGTTTATTAAGTAAACCTACTAGTCTCTTATCAATCCATTAAGTTTATTTAACAAAGATGCAAAAAAAAAACTAATTTTGTAGGTGATTCCGTTTGGAGACTTACATAACATCTTTATCCGTAATCAGAGATTCTCCACAATATTCGAAAAGTTTGTGGATAACTTAACTAATTATCCATTCACACATTTGTAGATTATTTCGCGCATACAGCGACCTCTATAATTATGAATGTAGAAAAAAACTGCTTACATTTTTCAATGTCAGTTTTGCATCGAATTTAAATTCATTCACCAAAGCGTAAACCAGTATACAGACAATCTCTAGAGTAGCTACTTTACTATGCACACATAACAAATCATAAAAAACCCTCGCAATTTCTCATTTTGCGGCATATATATACTAGCCTTCCAGATATAAAAACCTAACAAAAAAAAAAATAAAAAAGAAATATGACTAAAGGATGAGAAATCTGCCTATATGCTTCACTCCTTTCGCTTCTTCGCATCCCTGTTATACCTTTTGCAAAATTGAAAAGGGATCAAAAGAGTAGCTTTTAGGAAAATGGAGTAAAACGGAACGGGATTCTTGCGCGCGCGTCAGATTATACAACGCCTTATCTTCTACAGTTCATCCTTCGTATTAGGAGTATATCTAAAGCTATTGTCATGGCAACGCGCGGCCTCTATGGAATTCTCTCGCGTACCAGATAGGCCGCGAGAGAGGTTGTATTCTGGTATTTTCCCGCTCTCAAACCCTCCTCCCTCTACCCGCTCTAACTCCTTTACAAAATCCTCAACATTTCCGACACCACAGACACACTGCGGTCTTTCTCACCGCCCCCATCGCAAAACCCCCTTGATTTTTAACAATAAAACGCGAAAATTTTAGAGCCCCACTTCCTCTTGAGCATCCGTAAACGTGCGCGGAGAAATTCTCCCGCGAGGCGAGGAGAGGAAGTGTATATTATATTTACTATGTAAATTAACCCGTCTTCAAGTTCGTATCTCACTTATTCTAAAACTCTTCTCAACTCTCTCCCTTTGACAAGAAGCGAGTCTCGTAGAAATTAAAGTTTTTGGTTAGCGGAATGAGTTACAATTAAAGGATCCTTTATATATGCGTGTTCTGGAAATTAAACGCTCACTTCACACTCGCGAATCAGTAGGTCACGTTGAAATGGCATAACGGTTTTCATTTTTACTTTTTTTCCGCTGCTACAATTCTAAACTGTATTTTACCTTCTGGTAATAATTCATAGCTCAAATTCTTATCGTCATGTACAGAAAATGTTCTTGTTTAAATGTTATACTTAACTCAAATTAATACTTACTAAATTTTAAAATACCATATTGAAATATTTCTTGTTTTAAAATCGATGCGTGCATGGTTATTTGTAGTTTCGATGTCGATATTTATTCGAAGATAAATTGGTTTTAAACCAGTTCGAGCTTAAATAAGTTGATTTGTTATTTGGGGAAAGGATATAATAGCTTCACAATGTGACCTTAAATTAAAAAAAAATATATAGGACGGTCTTTATTTTTTAATTGAATCGCGTTAGCTTTGACTTACGGGTCAATTTGAAAATATATCTGGTTATGTTTTAATGTTTTGACTTGTCAATATTGCGAGGTGCTCTCTAACCCAAGTTAAAAGACTCCACCCCTTTGACTGTGCATTGAGTTCGAAATGTTATGAGTTGACATGGTTCTTATAAACCTGAAAATATCAGGAAATTTTAATTTTGAGCAATAATCAGGGAAGTAAAGGGTAAACCCCAAAGGTTTGGCATACATTACTGAATTTACGCTTTAATGGCACCAAGTACCACCTCAATCCATATATTTTATTAAAATTAAATTCATTGATAAAATGGTGGAAAAATCATAATTCAATTTTCAAACCTTCCTTTAGCTTTAGTTGTGCAATTAAGGTCCTAGCCTATTTCTCAAGCGTCTGTCCTTTATTCGCGATGATCTGAACCCAGATTTAACTGAAAATGTGTTATTTTGCTATAAGACTTGTCCTTTGACTATCATTCCTTCATTCTTCTCCTTGCTTAAACTAATATAGTTAGATTTCTGTTTACCGTTCTTATTCAAGGGGTAAATTCTTCTCAAGATCGTTCGCTAATAAATTTCCAATTTTATAAAGGTGGGACGATAAAATGATGGGAGTTGAGAGTAGTACAATATTTGCCATCAGTTTAAAAGATTTAGCAAATATTGATAGGTTGAGAGTTATAATAATAATAATACCTCCTTTGTTGGGAAGATAGAGGATTATTTAACCATTTTTGAGTTTCAAATGAAATTGATAATTTGTTCCCGGAAAATAAGCTTTAGAATTTTCTTAGGGTATAGAAAGATATAAATTATACTGTACTCTAGTTCTAAAAATAATCTTTTGAGAAGCTTGACCAGTATTAAATATTAAAACAAAATAAGGAGAATGTTAAAATTTGGTTATTTAATAATAATTTCATCTTCTAGATCTTCTCACTCTGAACATGATGGCATAAATTTAAGCAGAGACTGCATAACCAATGCATATCGGTTGCCATAATTAAAATAAAGCTACATTCACACTAAGAGCATTTAAAACAATTTCTAAACCTTTTTGAATGTTTAAATTAACATTTAAAGTAAAAAATAATTTAATTATAATGGTCCTTTCCTATTTCGGTTTAAAAAATGGTTACAAAGCCTTTAATTTTAATAGCATTAATTGGTTGGTTTCTACGCGTTGTTTTTTTCTCGTACGGAATCGATATAAAAAGAAAACTTGTTGTTAGGTTGGATTCTGACCCTCAATGAAAACGATAATTGCAAGTTTAGAAAAATCACGGAGCTAGTATAACTGGTGAGATAGGCCAGATTGGAAGGGGGAAAAGAAAACGATATTTTTGTGGATTCAAACATTTTATTTTACAACGTAAAACTTTTTACGAGCTTCGAAATATGGCGTGTCATTGTGTCATTATAGTTTGTCATTTTGCGCAACACGCGAAAAGTTTTAGGTTTAAAGGTTTTAAATCTATCATGAATGAGGAGTTTTCTCTAGAAAGGTTATAGTTTATTAATTTAAAAACAAGAACCCAAGTTTGTAAGTCGTATACAAATAAATCGTACGATAAAGTTAGCTAGTCTTGTACATTGTAACAACAATGCCGAGTTTCTTCTCAAGCCGTTTTGTACCAAAACAAGGGCAATGGCCGAAAGAAAAATCCATAACACCTCCCGCTAATAATTCAATTACAGCAGTTAGGCGTTTCCTCACTTCTAGCTGGACGGACTAATCATACGATGGGTAATATTTCTCGGCGTCCTAACTCTATCCACAGACTCCTTTCTACTACGTACTATTTGGCGAAAGTACCTCCATCACACGCGGTTTTTGTTTATATATACTTGGGTTTTGTTCGTAAGCCTTTTTCTAGGGCTGTAGGGTTCTATAGGACGCGTTCTCAGTGGCGGGTATACCGATATACTACATGTATATTGTGATTTTGTTTTATCAACCTTGATGCCAGGCGGTGAACCGAGGCTCTGGAAAAGCTCATCATCCTTGTTTAATATAAAAGGTATTTGCTCTGTAGGCCGTATACGCGACGCTCGGTGGTATTATGCTTTCCTATATATGCC
The DNA here is from genome assembly GCA_963920705.1 of Odiellus spinosus. Lineage (NCBI taxonomy): Eukaryota > Metazoa > Arthropoda > Arachnida > Opiliones > Phalangiidae > Odiellus > Odiellus spinosus. Next base: position 17,246,476 of record OY987227.1, on the reverse strand, counting down.
TATCTGCTTATGTCTAACAAAATAGAGACTGGATTGTTTTTTAGATACATCCCGATAATGTGGATTTCATTTATTTTGCGTCACGGTAGTAGCCTGAATTAATTTATGTTCACTTGACAATTATATCATTGCTATAAGTACTAAATTTTTAGGGATGGAATGGACTTCGTACTTAGTGTGAAGTGTAATCTAGGAAAAAATTACCAAATTTAAATTTATAGAAATTTATAAGCGCGACCGAACTGAACTTAATTAGAATTAAGATTAAATTAATTATTGATAGACTAGACCTCCTGGAAACTTAACTTGAAAACCTGGACATAAATCTGCGCGATACCCCATCTGTTTTTATATAATTGTGTGAGGTGCTTATTAAGATTTACAAAATAATAAAAATCCGTAAACATTTTGGTATTTTTTGGTTCAAGCACTATTTCCTTCACGCTTAATGATGTTTCAATCTCCCAAAATTGGGTTTTGGTGTTTAGCTATTATTATCGGCTTAGCCGCGCTGTTTTTTCTCCTCTCCGCACTGAATTATTTCTATCCTGGCTCGTGGCACCGCACCACCTTAGCAGACGAGTCTAGGTCTTTCTTGTGTCTTTCCTCCATGGACCGGAAATCAGTGAAGCGACCAATACGGTTTCCATCGACGACGATGCCAAGGGGGAACTTTTCCCCCTACTTCATCCGTCTCCCATCTTATTTCCCTTATTTCTCCTCCGCTTTGGCGTAGAAGGTGAAAGCGACTCCAATTTCCTTTTTATCTTTCTTGTTGCCTTCCATATTTCTTTATAGGGTATATCGCGAGAGCGGTGGCGCGACACAACGCTTGATTGGATGTAGTCGAATAACTGTTTAAGACCCTTGACGAGAAACGACTATATTTTATGAGGCGCTGGATACATTTTTCTATAATTTATTATATTCCAAGTATGAGTCGGCTCAATTTCTTTTTAAGCCTTGGTTTGATGATATATGGGATTTGTCTTAGGTATAACAAGCTATATCGAAGACTTGCATTCGATAGAAATGATGGAATTGTTGAAGTTTCGTCGGGAAATTGGTAGTTTTTGATAGGAGAAAGTCAAATGCAGCTACAAATGATTAATTTTGCTGATTTACATATAATTAGATTAAATATGAAATTTAATTTTTATTTCGCTTAGTTTCGATTCTATTGTGAGGAAAATTACTATTTTAATTATAATGCCTATTTGTATGCAAGGCCCCTTTGTGAAATTGGTCCTAAGCCTAATTTGATAGATTCCCTTGTAACTTTCGTTTTGATAATCTTAATGTTAGCTGTACCTTTCCTGACATTTAAAATTGGACGTGTGTCGCGTGACACCACTCTTCCTTGCTCTTAAGGGAATAAATTTTAACAAGGAAGCGACATCCGATACAACTAGGCAACTAAACTTGTAGATTTCATTTTGATATACAATATAGCGTAGGTGCGTAATAAGTTTTTCTTTTCCGTCAATACAAATCCTTTTTATTTCCTCCTTTTCCTATTTTTATTTCTTGATTCTATTTCTTCATATTCTTATAGCCGCTTCGGTAACGGATTTGTTTGTTTTCTTCTTCTTGGTCCTCGGGCAAGAAACCGAAAAAAATATATATCGAAAAAAGGAAAAATACGCTTATATATCTATATATGAACATATTCTATCAAATATCTTGAAAACGCGACTTGTGCGCAAGAACATATTAATGAAACCAGAGATAGTACGAAGGGATATCTTACGTTTCCATGAAGTCATATATACTTTTTGATTAAGGCTCAGCCCACTTGCTTTTTAAAAAAATCCTGTTGCCGCCATATATAAGGATGCTTTTAGTTACGGGTTGCTTTTGTGCTATACCTGAAAATTCCATAAAAAGCTAGCAAAGAAACTTCAATAATTTTCGAAATTACATATTCTTTTAATCTTTTATACAATTTAACTTAATGACCATGGTGATGAACTTGCTTATACATTTATTTAAATACTTAGTAAGTTCTCGGATTAATTGGTTTAGTTTAAGTTCATAGCTCAACTTTAAAGGTACATATTATTCCACATTGCCTTGATATTTAGTTACCTATTAGTACAAAATGAAGACGTCTGAGTCTGATTACATCGGTGCTTTCGTCTCAGATTCGTTCATTAGTTTAAATGCAAGATATAGTGAAATGTAAGGCAGACCTAAAGGCCTGCGTGTATCTCTTTTACATTGCTTTTGGCTCTATTGCCTCGAACGGACTTTAGTTTTCTAGATTAACCCAAAAAGGAAAATTTTCTACCTTAATCTTTCTTTTTTCAAGGTCATTATCAAGTCTAACTTAAGAACAATTTTATTTTCGTTAAATTCATATAATTAACAAAGATATGTTCGCGTGTCGGTCGTAAATTTTAAAAATTGATCCTTTTTTATATTGGCTTAAGATCTTATAAAGATAGGATTCAAAATAAGATTACGTTAAGCCTAATTATAAAGAGTGTAAAAAGAATTCGTATATTAGCTTAAGGTTGATGCGAGATTAAATTCGAGAAGTGATGACGTACATTTTTATGCGAGGGAGATTTTCAACTTTTTCGCAAACGCTTGTAACAACAAAATTAAAATTTCATATTTTTTTGTTGATGAGAATTTCTTATCGTATACTCTCCAATTATTACTGGGATTACTAAATAGAATACATATTTTCCCGTGGTACATGTATCTAAATTACAGTTTTAAAAGAGATCTAAAAAACTGACTATTTTTGCAAGGAGATAAGAGATTTCCATCGTTGGTTCGTTTTCAGTTTTGGCCGATTTTTTATGATAGTGGGTGCCACTTTCAATTATTTTACACACTATACTCAACATAATGTCTACTATTTTCTGTTAATATTATAGTTTTTATCTTCGTCTTGAAACAAAAACGTTCTGACCATTTTTGGATCGATCCTTAGTTCGTGGGCGGATTTCATATAGGGGCGGTAGACACCTAATATCGTCGGAAACAAGGTCTGTTGGGACAGGATAAGAAACATCGAAAATTGTGCTGGGCGGATCAGATTGCAAAGGCTCGATTACCGATTACTTTTACGATTACTTTCAAGTTTAACTTTGTTTTTCACTTGGCGAAAAAGGAAAGGTAAAAAGCTTTTCTCCCTTTTTCCAAAAATCTCATCATGAGAGATAAATATTTCGGCGGTTTTTTTTTAGCCAAGACTTAACGTATTTTCAAGAATTTAACCAGACTTTAAAATTTAATGGCTTCTATCCCAAAATACTCTAATAATCGTGTTCACTATGATTACAGAAATCATTTGTAATATAAATTATAATTTTATTTGTATAATTTTTTTTAATTTTACATGAGCGGTATATCACCGCCTTGTCGCTTTGAAGGCAGTTCGGTGGTATCGATTTAGCGGTTTTAGCGCCTTTCTTCCGGGCTAAAGAAATATCCCTTTTTCAAATAAATTTAAAAAAGCTTTCCACCTAATTTTTTTTTCTTAAAAAAAGTCCAATGAAAAACCAGCTTAATGCGGCAACTAAAATCGAAAAAAAAAAAACAAAAAAAACGGAGGTTTAAGTTACACGGCCAGTAGTGCGAAAGTAATCGTTGAAAGTAATCGGCGATGGTCTTTATAAACCGATTACCTGATGCAGATTACTTTTAAAAGTAATCGATTATATTTTGAAGGAGGCTGTGTCAGTCTGTCTCTAGACTCTTTCTCTTCCCGCCCTCGTATATCACTTCATTTCTACAAATGGGTTTTAAACTTTATCAATGAATTAATATCCCAAACTTCAATAATAAGTGAACAATTTGAACTTAAACCCCTAATGATTGAGAATACGTATTTATCTAGATAAACATACTATTTAGAGATATAGATTAGCTATTGATATTTGAAGGTAACTTGACGAATAGGCTCACGCATTGGCTTCCCCTTTATAGTAACCGAAAATGGGGTCGCCATAGTTTGAATACGGCCAGATAAGGCTTTAGCTTGCATGAAAGACGATACACAACCATCATTTCGCTAAAAGGGAAGTTGAACGGGATTAATTACCACAATTATAAAAATATTTTATTTTTGGGAAACTAAAAATACCCCACATTCTCCGTCGGGGTCACGAGACAATTAATTTTTCGCGTTAAAATATATGCGTACGTATTATGTATATGCTTGCTTTCACGCTGCCAATTTCGTGAAAGTACTTAAAACAAAGTCCTACTTTTCATTTTTAAATTACCCTTTTAGATATCGGTGAATTTCATCTTTTGGGGATTGAAGAAGCGTTTTCTGTAGTCCATCGCATTAGTAAAGCTACCCCGAATATCAACTCGCTTAATATCCAAACATGATATTTTTAGCATTTTACTACATTACCAGTACATCGCGATTAGATTGCATTTATCAGACTTCCCGTGAATTATGAATAAAGATAAAACCAACCTAAATGTTCTTGTCCAAACTCCGACCTCTAGTAATGAGTAAATAACATTCAGTCTTTACACCACTTGCAAAAGCAGTTGCGGCTCAAACACGAAAGAAATTTTTTAAGTATTAATAGATCACGGTAGCCAATCTAGAATTATGAAGAACACCTGTGAATTAAAAAGAAAAAACTGAGGGAAAAACGTATCAGTATAAAGTACAGTAGATATAAAGGGATTATCCCTTATATATCATGGTTTTAAGTAATCATTGCCCCATATGGACCGGGTGTTTTTTCGTTATTAATAGAAAGAAAACTTAAAAAAAACATAAACCTGGGAAAAATAATGTTGGCAACACTACTTTAAATAAAGTTTTCATTTCACCCTACCTTTATATTAAGCCTTGGGTTGTAAATTTCCCTGGACGATGAGTCGAATCGACCCGTTTTAATATTTAGTTGGAAATCCGGAAGTGTGTACTTCCCCTTTTAACGTTTTCCCACATATAATCCATCGTCAAAACAAATCGCAGGTTTCTGAACGTACCAAAGTTATATTAAACTGTTTATCTTTGTCCCAAAGATACAGAAAGGACCATAGTTTTTACTATACGTCTGTGATGAAAGCTTTACCTGATTTTCTAGGTTTTAGGTAGCAACTTCGTGTATTTCGGTGCGAGACCTCACGAACCAGCCGGATAATTATCCGAATATATATGAGTAGCATCCGAAGTAAGAGTTTCGTTCGCTAACGACCTAGAGTCCTGGACCCGTTGCTGAAAAGTAACAAGACTAGTTTTGTAGCTAGAGACCTCGCTGTCGTCCAAGCGTGAAATATTAAAAAAGTTGGTTCCCGGTCTCTAAATATTTCCTCAAATATAACCAAGTGATTAACTCATATATGAATTATTTCTTGGGTGTAAAGTAGTTTTTGAAGTTAATGGCTATTGAGACACGTTTCTAACGGTTTTAGTATGACATTTTTGAAGATCAAGTTCTATTATAGACATATTTATTGAGAAGGCAATAAAACCTTGTAACCCTAGAGGGTTTGAGAGATACATGGAGTAGAGTCAGCTACAGTGTTTTATTTCCTCTCGGCTTTTACCTCTCTTGGCGTGCTCAGAATAAATTTACTAGTACTTTTACGAAAAAGACCGCGCGAAAGCTACTTTATCATGTGCTAGAACGCGCTAAAATCCACTGTAAACTCTACAATAGCCACGCGACCATAGTGATGATGTAGTATTTCGGTTCATTTTTATTTTAAAATTACGAAATTGATGATTTTAAAATTATACAATTAATGAAAGGTATAAGAACTCGAGCTCTGTTCGTATATTAACAAAGCGTCTGAGACAACTTCTTTAAGACAAATATATGTCATGAAAATGTTTGAATTTCCCTTAGAGACACAATATCTAACGATGATTTGGTCTCTCGTTGATTTATTTAATATATAATATACATTAAATGTATCCCAAGAGGAACTTTATAGAGATATCCAACAGCCGTGTCGATGTAAAAGTAATTTATAATAATCACTTTATGACATTTAATTTGACTTGACGCAATGAGATTGGTCGTCACGTCTTTAGTTTCTAAAAGTTTTATCTCGGGAAAGATAAAAGCAGTTTATTACCCGAGATGTCAGTATTTACTCGTATATATATATATAAGAAGGGTCGAGCTAATAGTACAAATTATTTATCCCTCGAGAATTATTCATTCTTGACTTTATCCAAGAGTCACGTTTCGTTCACGGTCAAAAATAACTTATTTAAGTCTCTGAAAACAGACAAATTTTGCATAAAAACTTTAAATAAAGTCTTAATATAATATCAGAGGTCTATAATAACCCCCTTCGGGGGGAAGTATGAAAGCCCCTATACTACCAATGATAAAAATCACGAACAACAAGAGCCCGCTGCTGACTATCTAGGCCACTAGCTCGCGCTGGACTTCTCAATGTCGCTACTCTAGTAAATGGTCTTTGTATAAACAAGACGGCTCGATTTGTGTTTAGAACTTCCTGTCTCAGGAGTCAGGCTGTCTGTTAAAATGGAGTCGAAGGTTGACTTCAGCTCGCAAGTTCCGGAAGTGTGCGTAGGGAAAATTTAGTGAGATTAAAAATGGTGTAACTATTTTTTGGGAGTAAAGCGGTGTGTCGATCCGCCGCGATTTACGCCGGGCACTTGTTGTTCGTCGATTTTGCCTACCTTTCATACTTCCCCCCGAAGGGGGTTATTATATACCTCTGATAATATCGAACAATCTCATTGATTTAATTTCAATTCTAAACCGCTGACGTCAAGAGGAATTGAGTAAAAACTCAAGGGGGCTAAAACTCGCGAACTCTGAACTCTTTGCACTATCAAGGCTGAACTCAGAGTTCATAAGAGTTCGAACTCGATGCTCTGTCAAAGAGGAACTCAGTGAATTCAGGTGTACAGCGAATTGAAGAGTGTCTGACCCCTCGTAAAAACTGCCAACGAAAAAGCTTCATTTCTGGTTACACCTGACGCGCGAATTTTTTGTGTACGGGAAACTATAGCTTGTCAGGTCATATTTTTGTTATTTTAACTGAAAACTTAGATCATCCGTTTTATTTGCCCTTTAATTCATAATTGTGAAATAATTATTCACATTGACTGAAGATTAATTAACAAAACCTGGCGTTCTTATACGCATCTTCTAAGTTCTAATGGTAAACAGTACCAAAAGTATTAACTATAAAACAAAACCTCTTGAGGTCCTTATTCATAGCAGCCATAGAGGTTTTGTTAATTCATATACGTTTGCCACTGTTTGCCGTTAGTGGCCGCTTATAAACAATAGGTTTTGTTATTAATCTTTAATAAGATATTGTTAAATATCCTAGCTCAGTTTTTAAAAGGAAAACTTTATGCTATGAGAAACATCTGTGGAGTCTTGAGTGTTAAACCTCACAGAGGAGAAATCTTTGCCACATTCTCTTAAACAATTTAATAGTGATTAAAAATAGAATTACGATAAAACACATCCCTTTTGGTTAATTTTCCCAAATATATTCTGTAATATTTTCACGCAGAAAAAACTTCTTAATTACGCGTTCAGAATTAAATATTGCCCGCAATCTTGACGCCAGAATGGAATTTTTCTGGTTTAAGGATCATGAATAATTAGTAAAAAACGCCGCGGGGTCTTAAGCTCTCTACCTTTAATTATTAACTCGTATATTTTCGGAATCAGTTGAGTTTCTTATATAAAGGAGATTTCTCTCCCCTCTTGAACTTTAATTACAAATTTTATACTCGTGTTTAAGATAAGTTGGATCGCGAGAGTACTTTTTCTTTTGTATCAATCAAAGTAAATTAACTTTTCTTGAACAGAAGAATATGTACCTTTCATATTTTGACTCTTCAAACTCAATCCTACAACTATAAAAATCGCAAAATTGCCTTCGATTAAAAACGAAAATTTCAAACATATACTTATGCTTGTCCTTTAGAGCTAAAAACTGAGTCTTTGTCTCCTCGATATGCCGCTACATTGTGTAATTAACCTTCCTTGTTGTTTATTTTTAAAACAAAAGGTGTGAAATGGGCTAGAGGCGAAAGTAACTCGCGCTATTGCCATATATATAAGCTTTAAAGTTTTGAAATATCTCCTCTCCTCTTTTAGTAATGGTATGACTTGGAATACTAATTTTGCACCACGGTTTTCCCCTCAAAATTTGCTCGTATTGCCGCCGAGTTTCTCCCATGTAAAATTTATTCTAATAACGTCAGGGAACTCGAAATAAAACATCTCCTTTTGAAGTTTATCTTTTCTCTTCTTGACGCATGCGGTTGAAGTTAACACAGTCCTATTCAAGGAACGTTCTATATGGTATAGACCACGCAAACTTTGGGTAAAATACGAAAGACATTGCTTGTTTATTTGGATAGGATGATTCGGAGGATTTCTAACAAATATATAGCGTACCAGTACGAATGGAGTATATTTTAAAAAGGATTTGAATTTAAATCAGATATTTTATATAAGATTATTTGGGCTTGTTTTTTTTCTCCATAAATTAAACTTTTTTCTTTAATATGTTGTCTAAATATTTTAAAGATGAAATTTTTATATACCACTGATAACAAAATTATCAAAAAATTAAAAAATAAAACAGTAGGCCTAAATATGGTTTTAACAAGTTTCATTATGAGTTCATAGAAATATTGGATAAGGTAAATTTGTATGTTTGAAATATTTTTTTAGAAGTGTTCGACCATATCATCAAGCATGTTTTTTTTCTGGCAGAATTAACTGTCAAAAAAAGGGTTCGCGCTTAAAAACACATTAAACTTTTACGAGGCATATACGCGTATCTGTGTGTCTTAAATTTAAACCCTTTTATTTGGATTCCAAGGAATAAAAAAATTCTAACGGTTTGACGTTTTCTTTCAGTTACTTTTCGTCAAATCGGAAGAAGACTTTGGGAGAAGGAAAACATATCGACGAAGCGTCAACTAGAAGAGGATAAAAGCGTTAAGAGTGCGCGAACGAGAAAGGAACGGGAAAGAGAAGGTGGCGAGTTAGGCCTAGGCCTAGCGAAGAGAAAGGAAAGACTCGTCTTGGAAGAGGCCGAGATAGGAGACGTCTCGATGGCGGCGGGAGGATCAAGTAGGAGCAACAGATGCTGACGTCTCCCGAGCCGCTAGCGCTTGATCTCTAGGAAACGAAACGAAGGGAGGAGAGAGAGAGAGAGCGAGAGAGGATGTTCTCCAAGTTCAAACCGGCGGCTCCGGCTCCTCTCGAAGGAAACCCCATCACGCAGATTTTCGAGATCGGACGTCAGGTCGGAAGCGCCGGACCGGAACTAGTGTGGAAAATCTTCGAAGCTGTCCGGAAGTCCGACAAAAGGGTGAGCCGACACTCCCAACTATTTAATCTCTAAATAACAACGTATATATACCTTAAATCTCTAATCATTCTTAAGATTAGAGTTTAACTGAATGATTTTAAATTAATTCCGTTCTGTATTACAATTTCGCATTGAAACATTTATTAGGGTAGAAATCTATGCATTTCGAGGTGATGAAATCTATCTTTAAGAAATCTTACGTCCTTCAGATTAATTAAGCGCTTTTGGTGTATTGAAAACTAGTTCTATAAGGTGTTTGATACCACCAAGACCTGATTTATTTTTAATTCGTAGAGAATTTCTATGATCAATTAGATTTTTAGTCTTCCTTTCATTCCTGTTACAGGCCCTACTACTTTAAAAGTCAATCTGATATCGAATTCGTTCCCCCCGATTCATGATATCATAAAAAGGCATGATACTGCCTTTTTATAGTTTATAGATTATATGAAAACTACGTTACCAACAACCCAACGATTCAAAAACTAAATAGTAAATATTAATAGTAAAGTTAATATTATGTTAAATTTTAAATAATAGTTTTTCTCTTTGACCTCTTTGTTAAGTTACCTCCTTTCTTTCCCGTTTACTGCCCTGATAACTAGTTTGTTTGTCACGGAGAACGAGGGAGAAACTTTTTACTACCCGAGCCGTTTCCGGGTATCGGGCAGGTATACGAGCAAACTCACTATATCGGATACCCGCACACCCTTAAATTAAGTTCAGTTATTTGTTACCTTAGTTGGGTTGAGTTTTTTTTTTTATCTGGGCGGAGGTTATCTGCTGTAAGACGCAACTTCGAAGAGAAAAGCGCCATCTTTGAATTACTTGAACTCGTTACGTCAGCGAAATGTGAACCTAGAATGCTTCTTTGACCATGGAAAAATTACCACTAATGTCAATTCGTTGACAGTGTCTTTAAGTTCTGACTTCTTTTAACGTTGAAGTTAAGGTAACTTATGTAATTTCCAGAAAGTTAGGTATGTGGCCACCTGGGATAGGTTTTCTACTTAAATGTTTATCTTCGGTAACGAGCAATTTAATTCGAGAGCAGTTTGTAAAATGGATAATGCTGAAGCGTATCGATACACTTTGGTAAACCTCAAAGGATATAAAAGTAGACTTTTATTGAAACTTAGATCTTGAACAAGATAGTATAGTATTATCTGAATGGAATGCGTTGTATAGGTGGTTTTGGGACTGACCAAGTTAACCACCAATGAGGGATAGAACTAAGAGAAAGAGTGAGAGAGGGTGAGGGAGGGTGACAGTGAAAGGAAGAGAATCTGTAGGAGAAAGATGGAGCTGCCAATATTGATTAAAGCATTAAGACGCTGCGGACTCCTGGGGATTTACCTCAAAGAGCTGGATAGAAATCTTAGGGAAACGGGGAGGGGATTTATTCGCTTCATAAAGTAGATTTATTATTCTAATTTCCGGGCAAGCGTTTTCGAGGATGTAGCTCGAATATCCTAGACCTCCCGCTTACAAGCGAGTATAAAGCTAATGGTAATAAATAGGGTCAAATAGGAACTATTTCCCATACACCTCCGCCCTTCCTGTCAAAACAGGTTGCGTTGACGTATAAGAGGTTTATACCAATAATAATATCGGTATGTTTATACTTAGGAGTATACAATGTGTTAATGTTATAAGACACTTTTTAACGGTGATTGGTCCAAATATATGGGTGAGACTTTGAGTACTATTAGATAGTTTGCAGAGGTCAATTACAACTTAAACGGATAGTCAAAAGTACAGATCTAGCCTGAACACATGATATCACATTCTGCCAATGTTTCCAGATTGAAAATCCTAAATTATCGTTGCAAGGTCCATATACATTATCGATTACAGAAAAATGTTATCGCCCCATTTAATAAAATATATTCATAGTCGAAGAAATACCTCCAAAATTAAGATAGAAGATTAGAAAATGGGACTATATGGGTGTCTAAAATATATCGGTAAATCTTGGAATTTATCGGTTTTTAGGACAAATAATGAAATTATCGTACACACGTTGAATTATCGAAAATATCGTACGTACGCCGTTGAAATTATAGCACGCCCATTAAATTAAACAATTGGGAACAATTTTCTCTCCGTTTACAAAACCCTTAACTCGAAATCGTTTAGCTTGTGGTGTGGTGAAATATTTTCTTTGGATTGAACGATAGTCATTAAAAACCCATTCTCGAATATAGTTCCTGTTTACTGTATAGACCTAACCCCAATCTTTATAAAAAAAACATTCCACTCTCGATACAACATATCGAAGGTTAAACGATGCAATATTTCCTAAATAGCCTCAACGAAAAAAAAATAAAATTTTAACCCTCCCCTGGATTAAAGAAAAAAAAATATTTTATCGAGTGAAATTAAACCTGATGGTTATTGAGGCTCCCGCCAATGAGAACTTAATTGTAAGATGTAATCTAGGCTCATTTTCTTCTTGGTTTTTTTTTTAACGGCGTCCCATGAGAGGGCTGTAAGCCTCGCAAGGCTCTGTCTCTTAACTGAGAGCTAGGAGGAAGGCATCTTGGGAAAATTGGGGCTTGTAACGCTTCTATAATGACATCCTTCCTTCTCTAATCAATGTGGGAGCTACAGTATATCGCTTTCTGTCTCCTCTTTCTTTCTCCCTGGTGTGCTAGACCCAATTTAAGGATATACTAACGAGTATCAACTACCTTTTCCCAACCCTCTTTTCCCAATATTCATGAAATATACCGAATAGCCTCACTTTTTTTGTGCTAACGTATAAAACAAGAATGATATATACATCATCTTAAACAACATCTCATTAATGACATACCAGCAAATAATTACTTGTAGTTTGCGCAATAACTTAATTTATCCAAAACAAATTCATTATATTATAATGATTATAAATGTAATAATCACAATATTTAATACTAACCAATATATTTAGTATTGAGCATGCGGACAAATGAGCCACTTGAGAGTAAACAATCGATTGTTTTACTTGATGGTTTCAGTTTCTCTTTAATATACTGATATTGTAGAGGATATTCTTATAGTATAACTTGTTAGTCCATTATCCTTTTAGTTTCAGCCCTTATTCCACGGTTATACGTGTCTTCGCTAAGTCTAACGATTATAGAGTTTGTTAAAGAGACTTGTAGGAATATTTGTACGGTGTATATAAGGGAAAAAAAAAGATCAGGGAGCGAGAGAGAGAAGAGATTAGGCAAACAGATCTTAACGTTAATGGAACACTCTCGAGAATATATTTTTTTCATCCTCTGTTACCGGTACTTATATACGGAATTTTATGTTAAGTAAATGGGGGATCGAGGTCCTTCTTAGAATTAATTTTTTCCTGCTGATAGAATGAATCACGTTTTAATCATGGTTTTTGTGATTTTTATCAAAAGATTTGAATGTGTTTTCGAGGGGGTCGACCCGTTAGAATTATTTATACTAACTTCATTGTTCATATGTTGAAGATTAGGTTTAAATGACGATTGGCCAGGAGTAATTAATATTTTGAAAACAGTTTATTATACTTTATAATAAAAACAATCAAATTAAAAAAACATTAGTTTGACTAAGCCTTACGGAACTGTGAGTTCATAACAGAGCTGTACATAAGTGATAGAGTGAACAACATAATACTATTATCAGAATACTATAGCAGACGATCTTTACATATTGTCATTATCCATAACGTCCCTTAGTAGGTCATGGGGGTCAAAGGTCATTATAACATCTACTCTAACAGTGCACCCGAGTTCAAATTAGCCATAATAAGCAAATATAAAGAAATAATAAATTAAATTTTATCGGTTAAAAATAAAAATAGACCAAAATTAGTGTGTCAAAAATATCCTTCGCAAGGAGGTTAGTTTTAGGATTTAGCATACTCCGCTGATTATTTGTAAAAAAAAAAAAAAAAAAAAAAAAAAAAAAAAAAAAAAAAATGTATATCTTCGTTTTAATTCGAAATTTGGTTATTTTCGAAGATGGCATGAAATAGGTTCGACGGTTTTTCCAAAACCTTTAGTGCAACATTCACAGGAAAAACATGAAAGTAAAAATATAATATTTTTCAGAATATTGTGTGAGAACCCTTTAGATTTCTTTTAGCCTCTTTTCCAACGATTATAAATTCATAGAAGTCTATCGTGACCGTCTTCCTCTAATGTGAATGTTTCTGCACGCGATAAGCCTTGGTTTTTTTTTTTTTGGATTTATTTTAGTGCTATATAGGCCTAATTTCGATTTTAATTTTTCATCCAATCGCAGCGCGCGAGATTGCGTGATTCATATACAAGCTAAATATGCCCGAACTCCATTTGTTTCAGAAACATTTTAAGTATAATCAGGTATATATAAAAACTTGCCTTTCGAAGAAGTATAAAAATTCTATTTAATATTCCGTAACAACGAAATTACCCCTAGAGCTCGGCGAACTGAGACACCTCTTAACTCCCAAAAAATAGTTACATCATTTTAACGGGGCAAAACATTTGATCTTACAGGGATAATGCAACCTAACAACAAGTGATTATTAACCGATTCCTTGTCATTTATATAAGCCTAATCCATCAGTAAAAAAATTATAAAACTTATTATTATTAAAACTTACCTCGAAAATAAGCTTAGATGAATACATGGAGATAATTAATTTCTTCACATTGATGGGTCATCAACCAATGAGCATAAAGGCATAAAGCGTTAAGGCTAAATCTCCAGTAGACTTACAATAACATTATATTGGTCGCTGACCCATTTGATGCGGAGAGAAACGAGCTATGCCTATTTTCCGGGCAAGTTTTATTTTCTAGTTAAGTATTTGATTGTAATTTTTTTACTGGTGGACTGGGCCCATTTTTAAACGGTAAGGAATCGATAAAAAACTACTTGTTGTTGGGTTCCATTCTCATTTAAAGAAAGACCGATTAAGAAAAATACATGAATGTCAGATTTTGTTGTTTCACTCTCCTTATTGATAAGTGCCCATATTCTTAATAATCCAAGTTTGTATGTACTTCTGGTATAATTTTGCTAATTATGTGGTAGTTTAAGGGTCGAAGGACTGTAGAACAACTAAACTATAGTTTATACTTGAAACATTAAAGATTAATCGACTTTAACGTCGTATTGATAAACGATTATGCTAAAGGAAAAAAAATTAAAACCTTATTTACATACGGCGCCTCATTGACTACGAAAACCTGGAAAAAACATTTGGTAAAAGTCTTTCAAGCGAAGAAATTCTTTTATTGACACCATGTAGTCATGTAGTATGCCGCGCACGACCTATTATATCGATTTGTGTTCTTTTAAAACCTTTCCTCCGCTTCGACCTCTTGTTTTAATACATATTAAAGCTGAAACATTATGACTTTAACATCTGTTGGATATTCGAATATAGTGCATAAGCGTGTATTTTTAATCTGCTCAACTCTTTCCTTCCCGTTTGATGATATCCAATTTAAGGGGTTCCTAGCTATTAGCCAGACGAGAGGTCCGTATAAAAGTAGAAACATCTGGCACACGGATCACGGAATTACTCGCCTCTCATACCTGTGATCATCATTACCATACATATCTTTACTTTATTACGGCAAAAACATTGCATTTCCATAAAACAGTTATTCAAATATAAATTTACATGACTGGAAGGCTCGTTGTATGATCCACCCCTTGTAGGCGCCGAACGTTTCGCAAAAAGATTTCTAGTGGTGCTAATGATAAGTTGTTCATCGCCATACAATAATGAGAATCCATTGGAATTTCTCAATTTAACTAGACTTTTCGATACTTATGATAATAATATGTCTATTATTATCGTAAGTTTAATAATATTGATCTATTATTATATAATGAAAATTATAAATCTATTATTATCGTAAGGAAAATAATAAATATATAATTATCGTAAGGAAAATAATAAATATATAATTATCGTAAGGAAAATAATATAGATCTATTATTATAGTAAGGAAAATAATATAGATCTATTATTATCGCAAGGAAAATAATATAGATCTATTATTATCGCAAGGAAAATAATATAGATCTATTATTATCGCAAGGAAAATAATATAGATCTATTATTATCGTAAGGAAAATAATATAGATCTATTATTATCGTAAGGAAAATAATATAGATGTATTATTATCGTATGGAAAATAATATAAATCTATTATTATCATAAGGAAAATAATATAAATCTATTATTATCATAAGGAAAATAATGTAGATCTATTATTATCGTAAGAAAAAGAATATAGATCTATTATTATCGTAAGAAAAATAACATAGCTCTATTATTATCGTAAGAAAACTAATATAGATCTATTATCGCAAGAAAACTAATATAGATCTATTATCGCAAGAAAAATAATAGATATATTATCAATAGAAAAATTATATTGATCTGTTATCAGAAGAAAAAATAATATAAAAATAATTTTTATACCTTTTTTTCCTAATGATAATAATGTGTCTTATTTTCCAATGATAATAAAGATCTATACTATTTTTCCAATGATAATAAAGATCTATACTATTTTTCCAATGATAATAAAGATCTATACTATTTTTCCAATGATAATAAAGATCTATATTATGATTCTTGTGATAATAATTGATCAATATTATGTTTGTTGTGATAATAATTGATCAATATTATGTTTGTTGTGATAATAATAGATCTGTATTATTTTCTTATGATATTTGTCTTTTTTTAACATAATGGTAAATCTGTAATAGTCCACAAAATGGAGTTGAGTCGTTTTTACCGCAGACATTCTTATGATATATAGTTTCTCTCCTTTAACGCCGTTGAAAACGAAATATTCCGTGTAACGAAATCATCAGTTTGGATATCGTATAATGAGGAGTTGAGGGATAATAATAGCAAACCAATCAATAAAATAGCGCGAGAAGGCGCTCGGTGTATATAAATAATCTTGAAATTGTCTCTTTCGTCATTTATTCCCCTCGCTATTCACCTTTCGATCTTCTTACCCATCTGATATATACCCTAATTGGTAACTTATGCCTAACATATATTCCGGAAATTAAAATTTCGGAGCTGAATATTAAGGAGCAGGCAAAATTATATACGTTAAAGGAAAACTCTGAACTAAAATTTAAACTTCAAATTTATTTTTCACGAAATATTTTTGATAATTTTAAACTTGGAAAGGTTGTTAGGCTTAGCGCTTAATTTGTATTTCTATCTGTATAGATACAACCTATCCAATTCGATTACTGCACATTGAAGCTACGTTCACACGAGACTTTACAGGCAAGTCTTGACAAAGAATCTCTACAGTTGACCCCAAAAATCTACATTTTTTTACCTTTTCAAGTCGTTATAGTGTGAACGCTTCTTTATTAGGGTTTAAGAATTTCCGCGATAAATCTGAGGTGCCATCTAGTTTGCATTTTTCTTAAGCCCGAGTTTGATAACATTTTTAAAAGCGTATTTTTACTGATTAGGTGGTTTTTAACTCGATTAAAACAAACTCCGCGTTAAGCTTAAAATTCAGAACTTACTATAACACTATAAACGCTCGTGCTGAATCAGAAATTGAATTGAACGAGGTTTACATTTCGAAGTTGGACTTTCCCTTGAAACTTTCGAACTTTTGAAGTCTTTTGGCAACAAAACTCGGGGAATGTAAGTGAATACCTGAGTATGGGTTGAATTTCAGAATGAGCTGTAGTCGTTACTGCTTTTAGATGGCCAGTGTATCTCTCTATCTCTCTCCTAATGTAATTAATATTCTAAAATTTCGCGCGATGCATATCGACTATACTTATTAACTTTCCTTCAATAAGGCTGATAATTCAAAAGATGAATAGTTCAAATCGGTTTAGTGGCACGTACGAGGTTACTGCGGATACTAATCCCTAATCGCCGAAAAGTTTTAGTGAGTTACAGAGTTATATCAAACAAAATTTGTCTTTTAATTATTTCAGTATAAAGTAACATATAAAACAAAACTCCATGATTCATTATATATTTACCTGTAATTTTTTAAAACATAGTCTAATATAATATTGGTTTTTGTGCTATCTCGCGGAAAATACAACTTCAACATTTTGTTCCGTTATGCTCCATATAAAACATATTTTTTCACACACCCCACCCAAGGTAATACTTTTTATTTTAGGGAGGGTCAAGTTAACCTTTGCTCATCTTCAGAACTCTTTCAAACTTTAAATTTCTCGCTTTAATGCTCCAACGATTAGAACGATGAGTTGCGTTGAGACGGGGCAAATTAAAAGTTATTACCTTTAATTTACCGTTAGAGGACGCTTAATAACGCTATAGGTTTTGTTATTCATCTTTATCTATTAAGATAGGTATTCCCTCTAATTATTTTCGGTTCGTTCCTATTGAAGGAGAATAATGGGTGGGCATTGGAGATTAACAATAATGAAATAATGTTTCAGGGATGTTGGCAATTACACAACAATTCCCTTGAAAAATTACCATTAGGGGAATGTATTTATAATTAACTTGGACATCGACAAACAAACTTTGATGTGGGAGCACCCCCTGGTTCTAAACTAAAGCGCAACTTTCAGCACCTAGTGATGAGCATTCATTACGAAATTAACTTTAGTAAATTAGATTTTCACCCCCTTTCAACTCTTGACGATTCGCAGATGCTTCGCACTTCGCTGATTTATTATACAAATTATTTTCTGAGAGCCTATATATTCCTCCTCCATCCTCTAAATTTCTTCGCCATTAATTCTTTTGAATAAATTATATTTCCCCTTTCAAAAATTTTACGACCGAAACACGTAACGTTAAAATTTGCTTACACTTTTCGAAATTGATATTTAAAATTAATAGAATTTAAATCTTTAATTAACCGAAACAAATCTTTCTATATATCGTAAACGAAAGTTTCCCGAGTTCTCGCTGTTTACATTTTCAAAAAGATTGGAGAGAAATTTTGGTATAAGGGGATATGACCCAATTCTAAGCCTCACGTATACGAATAACCGTTTTTTTTTAAGTAATAATTTAAGCCCATCGCACATCGGAAGTTCTTAATTTGCTGTAATAATTTGGTTTACGTTTTACCAGAAGCGTATATGAATTACTCTAAAGCTACGGTCACACTAGCATTTCTTAATCGATTTGAATCGTTAAAATCAAACCGATATTCAAATCGCCAGAAATCGTTTTAAGCGTCACTTGTTCGCACATTATCTTTATAAATGGATTTATCGTAGCTTCATTTATCGGTTGTTGAAACCGAATCAGTCTGAAATTTATTCCCGAAGCAGTTTCGAGAAATCCAATCAAATCGATTCGTGAAAAGACGGTTTTCCTGTTCACACGACTCTAACGAAACGTTTTCAGAAGGTTCAAATCGATTCGAAGGCCTAGTATGAACGCAGCTATGTGTATACAACGGCATTCACATAATTTTTCTGTAGTGAGGCAAACGGGAATCTTTGTCGTCTTTGTCGATAATGGTGCCTGAAATTTTATTGAGAGAAATTTTCAGTTAGGATAAACTATGAGGTTGGATCTCGTACTGTTTTTTGTTACCTCATCATAATATTAATGCAAAAAGTATGCAAAAATTTAAATTTTTTGTTAGTCCTTGATATAATACTCAATCATTTTAGGCTGAAAGAGTAAGAAAATTTCAACAGGCTAATCATATTTCTGAAAAGCCTCTTTAAATAATTTTAATTCTAGAAAGCTTACTTTTTAGATAAAATTGACATTATTCAAAATTTCAAACTACCATTCATTATATTTCTTACTTAAACCATTCCAATTTATCAGAAATTTTAGGGAAAAAAATGAAAACAAAAAAAAAAAAGTCAATTTTATTACACACTTTAAGAACAATACGTTATCTCTATAGAATGCAAAGTGGTAAATTGTGCGTCAGGCTGTAAAATCTACTTTTTTTAGATTTATTTATTATTATATATTACTCCTCTTACAAAGCCTTCTCTATAGTTTTGCAAATAGCAAAATAGCCAAAATTTCTTCATAAACAAAAGTGTATACAATTTTGAATAATTATTGGGTTATAATTTCGTAGAAATAGTTAACAAAGACTCAAAAACCCTTCTAATAATATCATTCTTGTGCGTAACGGACTTTAAGATGAGTAAAAAAGTAAAAAATAACTTGAAGGAAACGCAAGGACGAGCTTTCGCAAGCACGCTCGTTTACTTTTCGTAATAACTAGAGACATTTCTAGCCGCAGCTATATACTGCAACTCGGGCTATAGGCTTGCGCCTCGCAAGGTTTCTCTCGTAATTAATTCCTAGCCCTTAATCCCGAAGCAAATGCGTGTAGCGACGAAAAGCAAAACCCCCGGGGGAAACCTTTTTCTTAATAACCGAATGCTCGCTATACTTCCTATATATCTTCTGTTCAATTACACTTTGCAATGTTGCCAAAAAAGAGGCGCTTAAATACTCAATGCTAAAAAACTACCTCGTGTTAATATAGTTTCTTGAATCTATTCCATCTTTTTGGGTATTATATAAAAAAATAATCTCTGATTCTTTCTTTAGGATTTTTTTCTCCTCCCCAGACTCCCCTAGCGGCGTAATAAATGCAAAATAAATAATAAAAAAAAAAATAGGATTTTTGTAGCTCTGCCCTTAAGGGTCATCTTTATCGCGTAAATTTTAAGTACACGCCATAGAGACAGCAACAGTTAGCTCTCGCAGCTTCCTGTTGCTCTGAGTATATATTTATTCAAACTGTAAGAATAGGAGCTCGCCAGCAGGAATGTAATCTTGTTCTTTTGAAAGTTTAACAACTAGGATTTTAGATTATTTATTCATTAGCAGGGATATGCTATAGCTTTGAAGATTGAAACGATAGGAAGTGTGGATGGTAAAGATCAATCAGATGAGAACAAAATTTTATTTGCAATTGAATACTAGCATAAATTAAGATGTAATTTATGAAACAAGAGAACCTAATTAGAAATGCAGTGCCAAGCTTTCCCCATAAACTCTTCCCTAGAGATAATGGTTATAGCATATCTTTCCATATATTATTTTTCCTAGAACAGAGTATTTTTTATTTAAAGTATCACACGTAGCAAAATAAAAAAAGTAAAAAAAGATCTTTATGCTCAAAAGAGAGCAGAACAATCCTAGAGACATGTATGTACATTTGTTACATTTAAGAAACCTTTAAAGTGACAGTGAAGTGAGTCTGATTTTTCTCAGTCCATGGTTTCACCCAAAGTATTCCGAAATTTGTACAGAAAGGCGGGAAGACCCAGTATATTCTTTCGAGAGTAAATCAGACTCGAAATCACGACGGCCGGGCGAGAGACACTCCTTCATTTCGCTAGAGAGAGGGGAGAGTTGTTTTCCGTCAATACATTTTCACCCACGTAAACGTCTAGAACGTTCAGCGCAATGTTAGCACCGCCTATTTAGTTCCAATCTCAACCGCTAGAGAGGGCAATTTCGAATTTCGTATCTCGACCGTTTAGAGTTTTTGAATTTTTCTTCTTTCTCCTCGGGCGAACGCTCTGACGACAAAACTTTCAGAACCACATACCATTGTTGTAAACTTGAAGCATGATTTACCTATGATATTTGTCATAGAAAATATTACCTCAACAGGAAAATACTATATTTTCTATTCTGCCAACCAACTTTGCTTGTAGACAAAACTGAAATCTAGAGATCGGGGTTTGGACAAAATAATCCACAACTATCAGTTAATCAGTTAATCATAAAAAAAAATAATCGGAAAATTATTCGCGATTACATTAGATTTATCATAGACTTTAATCGAAAAGTTATGAATAAAGATAAAATAATCAGAAATTTCTTGTCCAAACCCCGATCTCTACTGAAATCTATGCTAAAATCTTTATCAGAATTACTTAAACTTACTCTTTTTCATTTGTTTCATACGAAAGTAATTACGTAACCGCGTTGGATTTATTCGGCAACCTTAATTTTACTATAAATAACTAAAACTAACTAAAATACGCGAAGTCGCTCGCTTTTATGTGCAGATTATCCGTTATGGGCTATGACTGACACTTTACTTTTTATTGTCGAAATCAAAACAACTAAAAAGCAATATAAACAAGGTATTTCACTCTCTTTAATATCCTGCTGTCCTTTCAAATTTAATCCAAGCCGTATCCGCGACGTTGGTCGTTTCATTGCGTATATGTGTATACATATCTTCTTCTCTTTTTAATACTGATTTACGATGAGAGTTTTCTCATTAATCTTTGAAACCATTTTTTTTTTCTTTCTCTCCTCTTCCGGAACTTCCTTTCTCCTTCTCCTACGAGCTCTTGTAAGATCGGAGAATAATTCTTGCCGGTAATTGAAACTTCTACCATAGAGGCGTATCCTCGGCAAAGCAGTCCACCGTTCGACTTCTATTAGTCAACGAAGTGAAGTTAAGAAAATAAGCAAATATCGCTACAAAATAAGGCCTATATAATTCCTTGGTTTCAGCTTTGTACTCGTTAATTAAATAGGTTGAATACCCTTTATACCTTAACCGCGAGATTAATATTTTCCGGTGAGACCTTTATATAAGAGAAGCGCGGGAAAAAAATGGCGGGAAGAAAATCTCGATTCTTCATTTAGGGACAATTTTCTTTTTTTTTCTTCTTTCCCCGCATCCTGATGGTTATTCTGTGAAGCCTTTTGGGTTTTGTTCGTGATAAAGTTTGAATGAACTATAGGAGGAAGGATGTTACATAGCCGTAAAGACAGAGAGAACAAAAATGGATCTGTATATTTATGCTCGGTTGATTTTCTGTTATATAGAAACAAAGAGAAAAATGATTGCGGATTACGCTTGACGTATCTATTTCTATTTCGCGTCTGTTTTTCAAAATTGAGAATGAAATATGAACGTATATACGCTTTTGTGGATTAATAATAATAATATATACATACGGTCTTTTTCGCGCCAGTTGATGCTGTATTGTATTTGGTAAAATAATCTAGTGATAAGAGGGATCGTTTGTCAATCATAGCTTTGTACTGTCATATTAATCCGCGTAATAAGGATTTACCGTAAAGCCAAATCAGTGTTGGCCAATTTCGTGCTCTAGTTGGTAAATTATTCTGTAATTAAACGGGGAATAAGTTTACAGTATATATAAGAAAGATATAAGTTTGTTTTAACATATAGAGCTATAAAGAGATTTAATTATTTTTCGGTTTAAATTCATCAAAATTACAAACTCTTTAAAGGTTGATTTTTTTTTATCGATTCCTTTTCGTTTAAATAGGTCTAATCCACCAGTATGTTTTAAAAACAATCATTAACTAGAAATTACTTAAAACTTACCCGGAAAATAGGTTTAGCTGGATTCACGGAGATCCCGAAATTCTTGGCATTTAAGGGTCATCGACCAATGAGCAAAGTCCCGTCGTTAAGGCGAGATCTTCATGAGAGTTTCAATAATATTCGATTGGTCACTGACCCATCAATGAGAATAAACGCAGGATCTTCATGAATCGAGCTAAGCCTATTTTCCGTGTAAGCTTTAAATTGATATCTAGTTTTTGATGAATGTTTTTACTGATGGTCTAATATAGGCCTATATTTTAACGATAAGGAATCGATAAAAAGTCACTTGTTGTTAAGTTGCATTCTTCCTTTAAAAATATATTCTTTATTTTTCACGTTTACAATATTATATCAAAATATAATATCTTGGATTTATCTGTATTGAAACGTACAATAGAAACTAGCTTTCCACCGAAAAGTCAAAATCACAGTCTTGTCGTCGGGTAAAATTCATTTGTGGCAACAGGTTGCGATCTGAAACGCGACAACAGCGTGTTATGTTAGTTCTTTTCTTTCTCCCGTGGCACGCTCGTGACTAATATTGCGGAGATGAGTCTGTGAATAGGAAAAGCGAAACACACACGCGCGGAAATATTGTAGTCTACAGGCTTTTTCTCATATCCGATACGTACCAAGCGAGGGGGAAAATGCCGGCACGCTATGTCCTGTACCGAAGCTACTAGCGGAAACCACCTCTTATTGGCCAAATCGCAACGCGGAAGAATAAATTAATGACCTTGTTTGGTGGAGCAGGATCCCGCGCCTGCCAAGTGTGTGTATTTATAGAAAAGAAATTCACCGCGTGTGTTTCGTACGTCTCTTCCTGATTATATTTCATTGGGTGATAGATAGATTCCACTCTACAATAAAGTCTATATATATATACCCCTGCTTCTTTCTCTTCTCAATCGCTAAGCCTAACCAGATCTAGAAAAAGATAATCGATGAAAATGTTTCGAGGCGTAAAAATGACGTCGAACAAAGCTCGTCATAACGATGATTTGGGGGTAAATGCGTCTTAACTCAATTTTTTTTCAGTGAAAGGAGAAAAGATTCGCGGTCCTTAACTAGTCTTAGCGTCTTTATTTTTAATATTTAAAGGGGATAAGTAAGACGAGTAACGTGTTATTTTTAGTTAATTAGAAGCGATAAAATATTCCATAAAATGTTACTAAAATTCGCAAAAGGTTTCACTTTAATTTATAATTAAGAAAGTTGCGATTTGGGCAACCACTAAGCCTATTTCAATTTTTATACTTACAAAAACAGTAGAAATATTTAGAATAATCGTAGCTACGTTTTTAAATGTTTACACAATATTTTTCAAAGCTTTGATAAAAAATGTTGGACTTTCTTAAGTACTTTCGCAAAAAACCGCAACCTTATCACGTGTGATAAGGCCCAAGAATCAACTGTAGGCTCTGTAGTAGCCACGTGACCATAGTGATGACGTATATTGCGGAGAACTTGTTTTAAAATATTTATTTCTATTGTTGCGATTTTTATGATATATGTATATTTATTTTGTAACAATCTTTCCGAAAATGCTACTCAAATTCCATTTGGAACTTATTAAAAATCCATGCCAGCCGCGCTTTAAAAAACCCCTTAACTTAAATTTGACTTAAAATGTAGATACAACATTTTGTTTCTCATTAACCATCTCGTCGATACCTGTTCTTCGCGTAAAGACGTTGGTTGGTATAGGCTGAGGGAGGAAAAATGTGTCTCGACTTACACCGACCGACAACCAACCGTAGCTGGCAAAAATACGCATTATTAATCACTAGAACGATGACAACGTTTCTTTTTTTTTTTTTTTTTTTTTTTTTTTTCAGATATGTTTTTACCCTTATCCCCCTTCATAATTCTTAATTCGCTCGGAAAAGATCCGATTGACGTCATAGGCTAGCTAAGGACAACCCGCTTTTCTTCAACAATCAACTCTGGGTAACTAGAAGGAATATACAGGAGACGGGTTAATACTAGCCATCGAAAATTAGTTTAAAGGGAGGATGAAAGACTATCTAAAACAAACGAATTGATTCTTAACCTCATAAATAATCCCTTTAAAGAGGTACACTCTAAAAATTTTTTTAATCAATTGGGACTGTTATAATATTAAATACTGAACCAATTTAAAGTAAACTTGGCCTTGTCGAAAGCCACCTTCACACTAGACTATCCAAATCGATTTCAAACCATAAAATTAAAGCGATATTCAAATCGCCAACTGTTCACGCATAACCTCCATAAACCGATTTATTACTTTATGATCTGTCTGCTGTTCAAGCTGAATCGATTTGAAACTGGTTCCCAAATCAGTTTCGAGAAATTGATTCGAGAGAAGACGATTACCAGTTCACACGACTCTAGCGAAAGTTTGCAAATGGTTTGAATCTATTCCAAAGACTTGGTGTGACCCCAACTAAATTGATCTCTTGTCGTGAATTTAACACTCGTTTTCTTGAGAGTTTCCAGAGTCTTTAGTATCCATTTAAGAAATGGGTCTCATACTGAAAATATAAAATTCCAGATGAAAATATATTCCCAATTATTTAAAAAAAAAAAAAAAAACTATTATTTTTTCAAGTTTTCACTCAATTAATTCACAAGTGCAATGTCTTCTTGTGAATTAATCGATATATAATATTCCCAACTATTGAAAATAGACCCCCACTCGAAAAAATTCCTATGCTTTTGATTTGCAATGTTTTGTTTTTGACATTTTTAAGGGGAAAAAGCGAAAACTGATTTTTATTGTACATCCGTAAAAATATATTTATGTATGATATTTTCTACCCAGTACTTTGATTATTTAATATTATCAGTTTTATTTTCTGCGTGCCATGAATTACTCTATCTGTTCACCCCCTATTTGAAAGGTATCTTTGGTAACCCTCCCTGTTGCTGTATAATAAGGAATAATCTTACCTTTTATCCAAGGATCTATATCACAATCGAATACTGGCGCGCGATACATTTGGTTAAGTTTATCCACTTTATTTCCCCCCTTTTGTACCTCAAAATACCATTAGAAATCCCCGGGAATCGTTTCCTTAGGAATGAATCGAGTGATTTCCCTTCAATATACTGATTCAGAAAGTCTCAGGCGCAAGCCCGTTAGTTTTCTTAGTGTTATATGGAAATGAATGCTAATGCGATTGCATTCTTTCCTTCGGATCCTCATATGATCCGAGTCACTTTGAGATTTCAACACGTATTCTATAAGATATATATATAAACCTAGCTCCTTATTCGACCTTGAATGGACATCACGCTCGAAGCTAAGAAACCTGATATATCTGATTTGTTAACTCTGAGATTAAGGGAACGGATAGCTTTACACGTAGTGGAATCTCTCTGTTCTTCGTCACAACCCTGGAAAGAATCTAAATTTCCATAGATCAACCGATTTTCAATGTATATTTATATCCCTTCTAAGATTATATCCGAGTTATATCTCCATTAAACGTAGTCTAAAGCCGCGTGAGTATGGAAATATAAAACTTGTTCTAACTTCTAGTAAAATTTCCATCTCTATTTTACGCCCCGTTTGAGTTAGTTTACGTCTTCGTTTCGAGATGAGCGTACTATACGCTTCTTCTCAATTTCTCGTCTTTAATTGAGTTTGAGGAACAGTTACATTGCTTAAGCCTTGGTTTATTTTGTTCGTATGGCTCTTTCTGGTTGCAACAGCCTCTTAAAATAGCCCTATTTAAGGAAGGATCCGCAGTAATATTGTGAGATTTATAGTTTCCATCTACTTTCCTAATTATTCAATATGCAATAGTCTAAGCCTCGCATCTGTTACAGTTAGTGAATTTAAAGTTAAGGAGCGAATAATTTAGAAAGCGCACGCTACTCTTATTAACTTTTCAAATAGATTTATTATACAGTCGTAAATTATCTATACCAATAATATGATATAGATAATTAATAGAGTAATGCCAAAAAAATAGCTCCAAGACATTGGGTGCAAGAATCTCGAGTTAAAACTGATTTTAAAATAGAATATTCACTGAAAAATGAATAAAAACTAATTTTTTTCGTCTTACATGAACATAATTCGTATCTAAATGTCATTTCCCAATCATAGCTTTTGTCGTTTTTAAAAGATTTTCAATAGCCAATCATGGAACCCATTTTGTTACGTGAGCTTAAGTTATCAAGAGGTAATTAGGCACCTTTCCTCCCAGATATTTCATTACTAATATAAATTAATTATAATTAAAATGACTAATCGTTATATTCTTGGTATGGTCGATGAAATTCTTTACGTTTACAACCATGAAAAACTCTTTCTGGTTGCTTTTACGCTAGGCCTAATTAGGGACTAATCCCATTTCAAAGTTTGACGCGCGCCTTTTTCCGTGAGAGTTGATATGGTTACTCTCGAATGGGGACGCGTGAACCTTTAATTGACGTGATTGGCTACTGAAAAGCTTTGAAATTAATATTTTTTTTTACATTGGGTTTAATTGATTTTGATTTAATTTATTAATATAAAGCTGAATTTATATAAATCATTTATCATTTTGAAATATTGAAAGAATTTCCTATATATTTTGAACGTAGTACCTTATGTCGAGCGTAATGCATCCTTTGGTCCACGCAGCGAAACTTCCATCCACACAAATTTTGATACATTTTCCGTGTTTAGATCTCATACCTTAATAGCGGCTCTCGAAGACTTGGGAGCCTAGAGTTATCGTTAAAAAGATAAATGCCAATTGGTTTTACTCTTATCTAGCTCAGGGCTTTATTTTCCCGCCTTTTTATATAAATAAGAATGGGCGCAAAGGCTTACATCGATGCCAGGGCTTTTGTTAGAAAAAGCTAGGGTTATAATAGCCGGTATTTTATACCAGGCAAATCCATTGGGCGGTATATGAGGTGGCAGATCGAGCGAAAGAAAAGGTGATGGCCGGATTCCTACTCTACGTTGTTCACTTTATTTTAAGACAATGAAAGAAAATGTTGGTGGAAGAGAAAAAGATGGTTGGATGATGGTGAATGCAAAATCAATTCATTCTAGCTTTGGACGCGTTAACTCGAAGGCTTGCAACGAACTGCTGAACGTTAGGCCCGGTCTTTATTGGAATAAATTGTTCTTCAGTCTAATGCGTATTGATTACTTTTGGGGCCAAAGTTTTTAATGGCCCACGGGATTTTTACTCCAACGTATAGTCTATCCTATAACATTTTCACGATTGCTAGGGATATACGAACTACTTTAATCTCTATGAAATTTAACATTATGTATTACTCCCCCGTAATATTTCCCATTTATATATCCTTTAATATAATAGGCAATTGTAGTACCACTGAGGAAGGAGAAAGAGAGCCAATTTCCCCAAAAACGGATTGGCACCACTGCATGTATTAGTTGCTCAGCAAGAAGTTGAAATGATGGCGCTAGATTCCATAGATGCAAACACTGCTACGCAAAACCTCTCCGTGATCATTGTTGGCTCGGAGAGAAATAACCTGGCGTGGATTGCGTAGCTAGAGTTTAAAAAATTAGTTTTCATAGTTCAATAACGCATTTGGCTCTCCTTGTTTTTTCTTCATGGTAGTACACTCTTCATGAAGTGTCCCTCGTGAAACTCTTTGTAATGTTCCGCCTCTACTTTCACTAATGTACAAAATTATAACGTATGTGGCGTATTTTTAGTTTTAACCCGAACTATTAGACAATAGAACCGGTCATATAAACCCTTGGTTTATGGGTGGTGCCTCTTTTATAATATCCAAAGTTGAAGTTCGTTTTATTTTATTTCCATTTCTACCACTTGTCTGGCTTATGTTTAATGAGTCTTTCGGCACTAAAAACTGTTTTGGACCATGCGATAAGTCGTAACGCACTGTAGTCTAGTAGAAACCAGGCAAAAGAATTTTAATCATACGTTGAAAATAACAGCTAGTTTATTATGGTTTTTCAGCCCTCTTTCCTCGTATTTAAGAGGTTTTGGTGCCATCTACTTATAGTGATAAACAAACGAAATGGACTGGACTTTTCATAACTAAGTTTATTTTACGATCTGATATTATTTCTAAAACTCCAAAAGTACAAAGTCTGGGAAAAGTGCTGGAAACCTCCCTTTTGAAACGCGTTACATTAATCTGAGAAGTTATCATTGTATGTTTATTAATTATTAGCAAGACTTAATTGAAAATTTTGATGTTGATATTTAAAACCCGATGGGGGATATTTCTGTACTGCTAGTAATACATTTCTTCAAAGGCAGGTGGCAAATGCTTTAACATTTTCGCGCCTAATTGGTAGCTTTCTCCTGCTAAACAGTTAAAAAACTTTTAAAGGCGCTCATAGAAAATTCCTTATGGAGTTTATAAAAACTTTTAAAATCATTAGTTTCCAATTATTACTTTGCATTTTTAAGTTTCGACACCATGCCGGTTATGCTATTGTTAATTGTTTGTCGTTAAATACACTTTTGTTGGGAAGACACAAAGTGTTATGACCCCACCATGTTGACTTTTCGCTTGTTTATTTCTACTTTATTTTCTTTTTAAAACCAAGCTTGATAACTAAATTTTTAGATTAAAATCAGTCGCGGTTTTAAATGAGCACGCTGCCTACGCGAAAATGCACTTGATCCGAGAAACCACTAAACTTTGGCCAAGGTGTTTTTTTTTATTAACAACTAATTAACTTCGGCTACGAAAAACAAGTTTTTACTTTGCGTAACTACCATGCCCCTATGAACCATCTTGTTTGGCACAAATTCTATCATCTTTACCCTAAATTTTCCACGAAAAGCCTGTAATTCCCAAAATATCTTCACAAAAGTGCGTGCACGGAAGTTTTTGATACCATTTTATGGACTATCTATTATATCACATACTATGTTAGTATAAAGATGTATATTTAGGTAACTGTAAAAAAAACCATTCGAGAAATTTTTCTCAACTGTCTATCCCACAATAATATTTTCCTATAGCAGGATAATATTTTGTGACGAGTATGCAATACAGAGGATAACTTGTAATATCTTCAGATACTTTAGAATTGTCTAGAAATATCTAATAGCTAACCTACTATCGTACTTGTTGCTAATAGAAGTTGAAAATTATACTAGAAAGATATGAAATATTGCCTTTTTTTTCTACGTGGCCGCGCTTCCGAGATTTTCTGTACATTTTTTTTTTTTTATTTTATTGAGGCAAAAAATCAGGATTCTTCGATGTATGGAATATAATTCGCTATGTTTCTTATCTCAATACTTTTTAGTTTTTCTTACCAACGTGAATTTTTCATCTTCTAAATTCGCTTGATTTTTTTTATCTAATATTTTATTTTAAAAAAATGAACAAATAATATTTCTTCTACATTTGTTTACGGTGTGTTGGTTTTTTTTGTTTTAGTTGTACAGGAAATTATCTTTGGATATCTTTCGAAAATTCAGCGTGGAGGGGCTTATTTTTAGATAGGCTGCTAGATTTGTAGAGGGGAAAAAAAAAAAAAAAAAAAAACGCATAAAATTGATTGAAATCGATTTTTAAAACTTTATTTTTTGTTGTATGAGATTTTGGCGAAGAAGCCTCAATTTATATTCAATTTTATGCTGGGTTTTATTTTCTATAAAAGATATAGTAATACCTTTTTATTTATTTATTTATTTATTTATTAGATTTAGGCCAAAAATGGTTAGGATTATCACAGAAGGGATTGTTTTGAATTCTGCTTAACAAGATATCGCCTCTATACCCTGGTTAACTTATCGCGAAATCTATAAATTATTAGGCTTAGATCATTTTCCATGCCTACTTTGAAATAACAATAAGGCTTAGGCAAGATTTTACCGTCTATTCTTTAGCAAATTTATCGAGGCTATATACTTACGATATCGAGTTTTTTGGTGTAGGCTTAGTAAATTCAAATGAAAATATTATTTTACATGTTTAGGCTAAGAAGCAAACACAAATGAAATGGTTATTTAATTAGGATTAGTAAATTCAAAATGAAATTATTATTTGAGTAGTAAATTAAAAACCTGACTATTTGGATTAGGCTTAGTAAATTCAAACGCGACTATTTGGATTAGGTTTAATAGATTCAAATCCGACTATTTGAATCAGGCTTAGAAAATTCAAACCTGACTATTTGGATTAGGCTTAGTAAATTCAATCCGGCTATTTGGGGTAGGCTTAGAAAATTCAAACAAGAACGATTATTTTGATGAAGCTGAGTTTAGAAACGTTAATGTACGTAGAATCTTGAACAGCCCAAGGAATTAAATTTAAACCAATTTTTCCTTTTCCCATCTTGTTAAGGCTTAGTTCAGTGAAATTAGTTGTCAAAAATGGTCAGTGAAAGGTATGAAAAATAGCTTTATTTTTTTGGAAAGTTATCCCGTTAGCGCGTAAATTGCAATTAATCTAACGAAACGCGTTAATTATTTTTCACCGCGCGTCGGACATTTGTCAAGGACGCTGTGGGTTACTCGTTGAGAATAGCTTATGACTAGCGATTAATGCCCGAGGGTTCTAGGGACGTTATAGTTCTTGAACACACCAGATTTGTCGAGACCGTCCGACCGTTACTCTAAAATAGTATATATAGCCCTTGTGTTCTCCTCTAGAGATAATTACTAAAAAGAAGAGGTGGAACAAGCCATGGTGGAAAAGTACAGTCATCCATTGCCTTTACAAAATAGGCAGTCCATTTAATTTTAATACCTCTGATTTTTTTTTAAGAATTGACTTAGAACGAATTCCACTGAGAGCAAAAAAGCACCCCATGGATAAATAAAACTGCTATAGTTCCATGGGAGTGTTTTTAGTCACAGTGGAAGTACTTATTTCTCAAGACCATGCATATAAATAAAAAAATATATGACTAGAATTATATTTGTTTCAATTTTAAATGAACTCGACATTTTCAAGTATATCTCTTTTATATTCAGCAGTTTGACATAAAAATTCTTGAAATAAAGTGAAAGAAAAAATTCGTTTCTTAAATTTAATATTAATTGACAATCAACCTTCATCTTTTAGAGACATATTTTCATTACTCTTGTTAAATTTAAATCAAGAGACAAAGTTCTTTGTGATAGATTTTCAAAAAATTAGCTGGGTTTAAAAAAAATACAAATTTTAACTTAAAGTTAGAATGCAACCTAATAACAATTAAGTGATTTTTTTTTATCCATTTCTTATCGTTAAATAAGCCTAATCCACTAATAAAAGGTTTACAAACAAATATTAAACTAGAAATAAATTTAAAACTTACCCGGAAAATAGATTTAGCTGAATTCATTAAGATCCTGAATTTCTTCGCACCAATCGAATGTTATTGAAAGTCTCATGGAGATCTCTCCTTAACGACGAGCCCTTGCTCATTGGTCAATGTCCCTTTTAAGCGAAGAAATTCAAGATCTCCATGACTCCATCTAACCCTATTTTCCGGGTAAGTTTTAATTTTATTTCTAGCAAAATAATTGATATTTTTCCTAGGCCTATATAAACGACAAGGAATCAATTAAAACTCGCCTGTTATTAGGTTACATTCTCCCTTTGAAGATTTAATTGTTAAATTTAATTTTTAATTACTAAGCGAACAACTGCGTGACTTGTTATCCATATTTTTAATTAAAATTATAGATTTGAATAATTACAGATGTACATGGTTTAAGTATTAAATTCCGCCTCGAGTTCTACGAATTGAAAGCTAGTGTTCGTACGGAGACCACGAGATTTTTTTTAAAAACGTTAAGCTACCATTTTCTCTAAGTCAACAAATTATAGAGATGATGAATAACCTAGCTTAGAAACTCGAGCAAATATAATAATCATAACTCAAAGCTTAGGGCCCATGCTGCGAAGTCAATCCCTATGAATTAATGCGTATTTAAAATAAATCTCCTTAATTACTTTAAATTGTATTTAAAAATGTTAAAATCTCGCTTTGTTTGGTTCTTACAGGAAGCTTCGGTGTTCTTTTTCGACAAAAGAGTGGCCGAGAAACTTCACAAACCGAAGCGGAAAGAAACGATAGCGGAGATTCTCCGATTTAGCGTCCGACAACTGGACCGATTTAAACACCCCAAATTGCTCACGCTATATCACCCCATCGAGGACTCGGGGTACGTATATTCGCTACTATATACATATATTAAACGTTTCCTCGTATATAAGATAAGCCTCCCTATTATTAGCCATCCCTTATTCTTCAGAATCTTCTCGTAATCCCAAACCCTTATTGTTCGCGAGGTGTGTTACTAGAGCGCGCGCGCCAATGTTTAGGATTAGAGGCTAATGGACAGTGTTTTTTTTATCGACTTTTACTTTATCTTAACCCTGAATTTCTTCGGTATGTGTTGCAGCGAAAGTCTGGCGTTCGCGACGGAACCGGTGATGTGTTCTTTAGCCAACATACTGGGCTGTCTCGAAGAGAGACTGCCCCAGAGTTTACCGCCAGAAATTAAGGATTACACCTTCATGGACATAGAAATCAAATATGGTCTTTTGCAAGTAAGTCCATCTCTTTATTATTACTTTATCAATACGATCATATATACCAAGAATTATCTTCAAGTTATTATCCTAGCACCAAACCTTGCAAAGTCGGTTTTGCCGACCACTAACGTCACCGTGCATCGAAGTTGAATGTCGAATAACTTCTGTTAAAAATATCATTATTTCAGCTGGATACCCTCTTCAGACGAGGCTTAATTAGCCGTAGTTTGATCAAATTTAACATAGTCTTCTCAGTTCAATAAACCACGGTTAATTGTGATTAAACCACGGTTAAATCTAATTAAACCGGCTAGTTAATTACAACTCGTCAAGAAAAGAGTATTAAACGCCTGAAAGGTAAAGGCCATAAGTTATCATATCCATATTTATGCTGTCCAGGGGCGTGCCAACGTTTTTAGGAGAGCGTGGGCGCTCCACCCCCGCCTATAGAGAAAGCTGTCGAAGTTGATTCCTCGAATGAACTTTAGTTTGCCTCATTGGAAATAACTTCCGAATTAGGTTTAGTAAGTTAATAGAAATGAAAAACCCGTATTCAATTTTAACTAAAATTCAAGTTTTAAATTAGTTTCGAGTTGAATAAGTGTTGTTATATAAATTACTTTTAAACAGTATATTTTTTTCTTCTTTCTATTCCTTTAAAACCGTTCGCGGACGCGTAAATTCTCATTTATGGTCCGTAAATCGAATTTTCCAACGGGACGCAATATGCAAATTAAAATGATAATACTCTATCCTATACTTTGGCCCATATACGTAAAATCCGGGATCTCCCGTAGAAACCCTATACTAGGTGCGTAACGACGATTACCAGCTTAGTTCCTTTGATAGATTCAACGAGGCTATATACCTAATTCGGTCCCAGCCTTAAAGTTCATTATCAGCAATCCTAAAATTGCTTGAAATATCTTGTAGCACATCGTGAAACCGTGAAAATAGGGTTTCAACTTTAAGTCCGTTGCATTAGATTGGACAACTATAGTCCTAAAACCATCCAGGTAGGAGGAACCGTAAACAGTCTTAAGCTAGTTACAGAAGGTAAGGGACCTGAAGGAAATGGAAGCTGGAGCTTTCGCTTATTAAAGACTGAATGAAAATGATGAAGTTGTTAATTCGATTAATTTCTCGGAAATCAGGTGTACGAGTCGAGAAAAAGGACCTAGTTCATATTTTCATAGCAATAGGAGAAGGTTGCCTTTAATATTTCGGTTTATATATTAACTTCATACGATAAATAATATTTTGTCACGTGATAAAAGTACAGCCAATAGGAAGACGGCCGAACTTGAGACCTCAGAGGGAGCTATCTTTCACCTCAGTATATTCGCCCTTATAGCTAGCGCTCCTCCAGTAAAGTGGTAACTTAAGTCGAGGCTTTCATTCCGAAGGGTCAGACACTCTTGAATTCGCCATACACCTAAGTTCACTGAGTTCATCTTTGATAGTGCATTGAGCTCGAACTCTTATGAACTCTGACTTCAGCTTTGCTATAGTGCAAATAGTTAAAAAATTTGTACACCATGAGTTCGCGAGTGTCTGCCCCCTCGTTTCATTCGTCCCTGTCCGTACTTAGCTTTAGTCAAAAGGGCTTTCTTTTAATTTCAAACTCCGCTAAGCCAAAGTATTTATATTTTCTCTGCAATATGCTAGAAGTTTGCTAATGCTTTTACGAGTTATTTAGGCATATTTATTTATGGAATTTAATTACGAAGATATTTCGTTTTTCAGCCTCTCTTTAAGGGTGTATCTTGTTATGGCCTCAAATC
Organism: Odiellus spinosus; assembly: GCA_963920705.1. NCBI lineage: Eukaryota > Metazoa > Arthropoda > Arachnida > Opiliones > Phalangiidae > Odiellus > Odiellus spinosus. The sequence continues at coordinate 17,211,560 of OY987227.1, read as the reverse complement.
TTCGTCGTTACGCGAAAACTTAATGAAATCGACATAATCCCGGGTCTTTCTACGCGCCTAATATATACATACCCTCGTCATATACCGGGCCTTTCAAAATCCTTAGTACATTAGTAATTAGGGAACGATATACCCTAGCGAGTTGCACGCTCGCTTCCTCTCTGTTCTTCCCAATGACGTCATACTGTGATACAAATTGGGGGTGATGAAACTTCACCTAGTTTATAATCTTATACAATAGGGTAGCTACTCCGTCTTTGGTAGGCTACCCGCCGCGCAATCCTCAAACCCTCCCACCACCCCACACGTTCTCCATCCCGTCGCTTCGTTAATCCTCTTATTGCGTCTTCTCCTTTACCCAGTTTATACGCCATCCAAATTTAAGGCTCCCAGTTATTTTATCGAATATTTTAAAGGAGGGAAGAAAACTCTATTTCATTTTATTCAATATTTAATCGTGATAAATTAGGCCGAATGATTAACTCCTACAAGGTTTAACATTAATAATTTATTGTTCCGACTCAACGTCTATTTAACAATTATTCTAAAACTTCTATTCTTGATGCGGGTCATTAACTATATTTAATTTCACGAGGAGACGCTGCTCTCGATTTAATTAATAAATAAAGCTGCGAAGCGATAGATTTGAAACGTCGTCAATATTTTAAAATTTATTAAACCAAGCGCGAGTGAAATTAATTATGTATAATCTTATTTCACAAATTATTAATTAGAAAGATCTAACATTTTCTCGAAAATTAGGTCGAATATGTATTGTTACATACAACGGGGCGACAGCTAGCTGATTAGTCTATAGTATTGTATTCTGACTAGATGAAAAATACTTCAACTTAGAACAAAAGGGTTTCCAAAACAAATTTGTTTTTCTCCATACGAAACTGTAACAATTGGGACGAATTCATTAAAGTTACCAATAATTATATTTTAGCAGTACCCATTTTTAAAGAATACTTATACATCAAAAATTTCAAGTCTTATTCCTGTCGCTTATTCCTAACTTCAAATTTCTATAATTTATCTACGTCTAATTTTTGATTTTTGTCTTGTTGCGCAGTTGACCGAGGCTCTTTCATTTCTACACTATTCGTGTCGTTTAATTCACCGCAACATATCACCACAATCCGTCATCATCAATAAGAGAGGAACTTGGAAACTCGCTGGTTTAGAATTTACCGAACGGTGTAATGACAGCGATCTCATGGTAAGTGCATATTTCCACTGTCTTCGATACTTTATCCCAATTCATCACGTTTTTTCTGCCATATTCTTCATTTCTTGTTATTTCTCCCAACTGTTCTCGTGCCTTATTTAACAAGCGTGCCGTCCCCTGGTAAATATTAATACCATAATCCAACGGAGACGGGGAATTTAAATTTTGACCCTCTTTAGTTGCTATTTTGTGTGAGGAGGCCGACACTAGTTATGAACTCTTGAGTTCAGCCTTGGTAGCGCAAAGAGTTAAAATATTTTGAATACTTGACTTCTGAGACTGAGTTAGCCCCGATTTTTAATTCATAACTTCTATTGAACAGAAGCTTACTTATCATTTCGACGTTTAACCTCTGTAATGGTTTATCAGTTTTCAATGTTAGGCCTAAAGAAACATCAGCAACGTTTCGGACACTTGCCATTATTGTGTTCGTGATTTTAGGATTTTGAAGAGATTTTAAAGCTGTTTTTGGGAGAGATCTTGGACGAAATGTACGGAATTTTGGCAAGTGTCCGACCCCACTGGTGTAGATAATCTTCTTTATTTAATCCTGATCCTTAATCAGAGATTATCCACAGGATTCTATGATAAATTCAATGTATTCTATTATTTTGTAAATAAGTTAACTGATAACCTACTCATTTTTTAATTATTTTTTCTATACGCCGACCTCTATACGTAAAAAACCAAATATGAAATCGTTCTTTACACTTTTTGGTTCTGAAAGGGCGAAGGGCACTTATTTATCTCATCCGTTTAGAGGGTTTTAAATTGCCGGTGGAATATTTTCCATTTTTACCACGAATATCTTTTGTTTTCTAATTAATTTTGAATTATATTTAAAACTGTGAAGTATAAATATTACTATATATTTTTTTAATTTATAGAGTTCCGTGCCTTGCCATTCCTTCACGACCAAGCTCCCTAAGATGGGTCAACCAGACTTGGACTATACACCCCCCGAAGTTCAAGCTCATTCAACATGTTCCCCTTTAAGCGACATGTTCTCCTTGGGCCTCCTTATTTGCACATTGTTTAACGGAGGAAGGTCGCTTATTGAAGCCAATCTCAGTACCGGCCTTTACCAAAGGCAGTTGGAATTGGTAAGTCGTTAATTAAATCTCTATTAAATTATACGTTCGATATCCTTAAGATAGCCACGCCCTCTAATAACCCAATTAATTAACAGCTGGAACATAATCTTCACGAGATTCTGGACCGTGTCCCTCATCATCTACAAGAACCTTTACAAGGATTACTTCAACTAGAATACCGAAAAAGGCCAAATTCTCAAAATTTTTCTATGGTGAGTATTTTTTATTTTTTGTTACCTTAGATGTTTGTACCCTTTACTGTCGCCGTATTTGTATCCTTTACTGGCACCGATGTTTTTCCATACTATCTATAAAATTCAAATATTAGTTCGAAAAAAAAAAAAAAAAAAAAAAAAAAAAAAATATGAATATGGCGAAAGGTTTTTAACCTTTGATATGGTCTAAAAAATTAATATTTTTCCTTATCGCGAGTCATTCCATGTCAATTGGACAATATAGCAAATAAATGCGATCCAAATGAGACTAAAACTGCAAAACTAGGGAAAAAAGGAATTAACAAAGACTTACTGACCCAAATTTTGGTAAAATTCTCGAGCGACGTTGACTCTAGCAATTTCACAAATCAGTACTTAACCCCATGCAGTTAAGAAAATTATCTTAGAATGGAATCAATGGGTACATAAAATTTCCCAGTGTAACTTCCACCCTTTCTTGAACGTATAGTACAGTTTTGCATGATTTTTCAAGATAGGCCTCCAACCCAAAATGTCAGCCTTCGCGTTTTAAGTTCGTCTCGAACTGTTTTTACAACAACAACAAAAAAAGGTAGAACAATTTCATTGAATTTAACAATAGCTATAAGAAAGTCGGCACTTTCGGTTACCAAGGAAGAATCTCTTGGGGCTTTTGGCAATTTAGAAAATAAATTCCGGAAATTCCCGAATGCCAGAAGAAGGCTTGTAGTCAAATACTTTTAGATTTTAAATTTTAAAGATTTTATATTTCACTAGACTTTATAAATAAAAACTAAACTCATTGAATCGAACGATAAGAAAATGCGTTACCAAGGAAGAAGCTCTACAGTTTTAAGCCTGTAAAGCATGGTGCTGATGATATATTGATGCTTCTTTCTTCATTTTTTTCGCTTTGCAGATCAAATACTTCATGGATCCGGCCGTTCATGGCTTGCAATACCTTGATGTTATTCAAATGAAGGATTCCACTCATAAGTCGCATTTTTATCACAGCCTCAAGGGGACTTTACCCAACATTCCCAAGGTATAGTGAGCTAAGTTATTTTCCGCGTCACGTCCCGCCATTCTTTTATATCCTTTCCCTTTATAGTATCCCAGTACCAATCGTTCCCAGCCATCCAAAGGTATAGTGTAAAGGAACATAAAATAATTTAATAGAATACTTGCATTAAAAAATCGTTTTAAGCCATTAGTTAAAGGGAGAATGCAACCTAACAAGTGATTTTTTTTATCGATCATTTAAATAGGCCTAATCCAACAGTAAAGAAAAATTACAAACAAAAATTAAACTAGAAATAAATTTAAAACTTACCATCAAAATAGGCGTAGCTGGATTCATGGAGATATCCTAAACTCCCCGTATATTACTAACGACCAATGACAATGCTCATGGAGATCCTGCATTCGCCATATAAGAGCCATCGATCAATATCATTGGTCACTAGTCATTGTACAGGGAGTTCCGGTGTTCTCCATGAATCCAGATAAGCCTATTTTCCGGGTATGTTTTTTTATTTCTAGTTTAATATTTTACTATTTAAACGATATAAAGAATCGATAAAAAATCACTTGTTGTTATGTTGCATTCACCCTTTATCAATCTAGGTAAATTTTTCTTATTTTAAATTCAGTATTACTTAAATTATGATCCGATTTTAATTAATAATCCCTGCCACCACTAATTTTAATTATTTATACTTAACGATATACGAATTTGTGTTATTTGAAATTTATATCGTGAAATTTCAATTTATCTATTCAATTTAATTTTCCATTTCATCATCCCCTTAATATCCGATTTTCTTCTCCTAGAATGCTTTTAACTATTCATTCATAAATTATTGATGCTAGCTTCTTTACTTCCCCTGGTGGTAGAAAGATAATGGCGAGGTATTAGATTCAAGAAGAGTTTGCAGCGCTCTTTTTCCCTATGATAACGTGTGAATCAAACCACGTCAGCTTTTTTCATTATGTAAACTGCTCTTGAACCAGAGGATAACTTTAGTAGAATAATAAGGAACATTGTTGGAAAAATTTGATAGGGTATTCGCTAGTACAGTCGTTAAAAAATAAAACCTGAGTATGTTATGTTTTTATGGTATTGTAATTACAAACTGATCGTTAACGACGAGGGGCTGACACTCGCAAACTCAAGTGACAAAATTATATAACTCTGCCCTATCAAAGCGGAACTAGGAGTTCATAAGAGTTCGAACTCATTGCACTGTAAAGCTGAACTAAGCGAACTCAGGTGCACAGCGAAAATTTGTCATAAAACGAAGGTGGTCGAGGTGCCCTATAACACTTGGCTCTTTCGGGGTTGTTTGTAAGTTTTGCTTATTTTACTCGGCGTGCCTTCTAGTAAAGCCGTGTCATTTTTATTAGATTAGTTGATAAGTTATTCGAGACAGTTAAATCTGAACGCTGATAAAGTGATTCTATAGGCTCTGTCAAGTTATTTTTAATCGATTATGACTTAAAATACCTTATCAAAACTTTCAAAAAGGTTTCGGGATGATTCCCAGTTAATTATCAAAGTTGCGAACCGTACTCGTTAAGCCTAAATCCGTTTCGAATAAATTTCATAAGCAGCGTAAAATGTCTTGACAAGTTGCAATACTTGGTATTATAAAATTACCTTTTTACATGCCAGAACGCATAGTGATGACGTTGTATGGCCGAAAATTTTTGTTTAAAAAAAAAAAAAACATGAATTTTAATTGTACCGGTAATTTTTTCTGACATATTTATATATATTTCGAATCGTTTGTTACCAATCTTTCCGAAAACGTTACTCAGTTTCAATTTGGATTTCATGAAAAATCCGTGACAGCCTCACTTTAATTGGGCGAGCTTGAATTTTTTTTTTTACATAGGGGTATTACAAATCGATTAAAAATATTTTTCTAGAGTTTAGTGTCTCTTTAAATCCACTCTACCGTACCACATGTTTTAAAAATACGATAAAACTATATGAGAAGCGAGAGGGCGGAACGTGTAACACGTATCAACCTGACAATTTTCAAGAGTTCACAACTCCAACCATTTAATCCATTTGAAGCTCTATATTGTGGTGTTCTTTTATCCTATTTGAACGAAGCCTGCAGTGAGGGCCGATTTCCTAAACCCCCAGCAATCCGTGTTAATACCAAATAAAAATCAATCCCTGGAAACACTTACGCCATCTACCAAGGTCCAACTGTACTAGGTGGCTATATGGGAAGGAGTAGTTTTTGATATGCCAGCAGTTTTTGAGCTATGCCCTATTTTTAAAAAAACCAAAAGAAAGCTTTTTAAGCTACTTAGAAAAATATATAATTAAATTAATCGAAACGCTATTCTTTCTATCGTTCAAAATTAATAAATTGGTTTATCGAGATAATTTTACTAAATTGGAATTATATTAATTAATAATTAAATTCATCTTTAAATGGCTACACTTAATGTCGTAATTTAACAACTAATTCGGTTTTCGCTAAATTTGCTTGAATTTCAACGATATAGAAATAGAATATGCGTTGGAATTAAGAATTACAACTTTGATTGTATTTTATCTAATTTAATTATTTTTTTTTAAGTAAAATATTTCCCCCTTTCCCAAGACGACTTTAGCTAAACCTTAAAAGAAATGCACACGACCATTGTTTAAATAAGGTTTTTGAACATGCAAACGTTTTGAGTGCGTCCTTAATGTGAACGCAGGTTTTATATATCTTTATCCACGTTTTAAGAAGTTGCGATCCGCGCTCCCGTTTAACTGTACATTTTTTGCCCCAAATTATGAATATATGATTTTTTTTCTTTAAATTCGCTAGCTTGGCGCGAGATCATATTAGCCGCGTTCACACTAGAGACTATGAAACCTTTTTTACCCGATATGGAAAGGTCACCCAGTGAAATTCTGGGGTCAACTGCAGAGATCTTTTCTCAAAGAGAATTACCGCCTTCAAAAGTTGATTTCAATGATCAAAACGATTTGAAAACTGTTTCAAAGTGAGATAATGTGAACGTCAGGTTGCGTATGTACTTTTAAACGTATCGTTAATCACTTTCTTTTTCCCCACATTCTACGTCTTAACAAGCAGAAAATTTAAATCCAAAGATTTAAAGTTTGAAATGAATGATTTTAATATAAAATGGTTTAGGCGTATCTTTAGAATTAAAACTGTGTTGCACTTTAGAAAATCTATATAATGTTCTCCCATCTAATGTTACAGGCAGGGTGATATCGAAGATCTCTTCACGACCTTATAAAGCTCCGAAAACTGATATCGATTAAGCAACGAATGAAGGGTGTTAAATTTTCTGGAGATATCCGCCCTGAAGGCAAACTCGAAGAAGGCGTATATCTCGGGGTTTATAACTATCGTTACGGAATTATCTAGAAGTGCGGAACTGTGGAGTATAGACGCTAGAGCGTTAAAAAGGAAAGTTAAATTAGACCGTGGGGAAATTGCCAAAACGAATTTGATGGCGAGATGAGACTCGAAATTTTACTCTCACTGACTGTAAATATATATATAACATCCTTAAGGATTTTAATAATTTAAAATAGGGGCGATGGAGTATAAAGAGGAAGTTTTGGGCTTGAGGTGCGAGTAGGAAATGAACGACTTCTCGTTAATAGAATTCCCGCTCGGATTAATTTTTCAAACGCTCTTAAGCTTAACCTGAGTTTGCGACGAGTTCTTAGGTGTCTTCGTCCATTATTTCAGATAGGAACTGGAAAGTTCCGTTGCTTATTTACGTTGAAACTCGCTCTTTCCTTGAAAAGTAGTTAACTCAGAAACCTTTCAGGCTAACGAAAATGGGGTAAATGTAATTCGGGCCGTGGTTAGGGTACCGGTTTATAGAAATAAGATCATTCGTGGTGAGAAGGTAAATTCGTTGAAATTCTACCACGCAATGGACTGCTTTCTGAAGTGAACGAATAGTCGCTTTATTCAAGGGCTTATCTCGGATAGATTTTGTATTAGAATGAAGGTAGATTTTTCTTAGTGAAAATCTTTTCGGTAGACCAACAGTTATTCCCTTTAGCGCGTAAAGAAAGATAGGGCATTCGGGACCGAAAGGATATAATTTAAAGAATACTTATAGAGAAAAGTCGCCATAAATTGCCGTGCTTTCGCGTGGTTTTTGGGAAAGTTTTCGCTCCTTTAAAAGAAACTTTAAGAGTTTTCTTATCTTTTTTCTATCATAAAGATAAATGCATTTTTATATCGCAACGCTTTACACTTTTGTTTAGATATAAAATATATATTTATTAAACGCACCTAAAATGTTCTCAAAAATATTACTATTTTATATTTAAACGATTTAATGCTAATATAGATTAGCGAAAATCAAAAATAAAAGCATTTCGCTGCGACACTGCTTTGGTAAAAATTTGACATTTCAGCCTATATTGAAAAATTAATTTAAACTCTATTAGAAATTTTTAATTTAGGTTCATTTCTTGCAGTAAATTAGGAGTATACTATTTCAGAAACACGTAATAGATTTACTAATTAATACCAAATCTTACAGGCTGGTTAGTTATGACGTACAATTTGCAGTTGGCTTAGATCTTCACGCAACTGCATGGGCGTTAATTACTTTTACGTGTTAGTTATGATCGTATATACTGCTGTATAACTTTTTAGAGTTTTATAGAACGTTTTTGAAACACTTAATAATTTGCCATCTTCAAAATTAAGTCACAGTTTTCACTCTCGTTCTTCTTTTTTCTCCGAATCGTCCCGCGTTTCTTGCAAATTACTCATGATATCGGTCATAGAGTTTAAGAAATTCATAACCGGGTTGTAGTTTTCCATTTCTTCTAAGTCATATTCGAAGAAAGGGGGATTTTTAATCGGCATTTCGAAATTCTCATCCAGAGATGGAATATCTGGGATATTGTTCATAACGTTCAAAAATATCAGTTTGTGTTCGGGAAAAGTTCCAATCGGATTTGAAGGCCCGAAAGGTCCATGACCGTCGTTTTCGGACGTTTTTGGTTTAATACCCTTAAGATTGGATCTAGAAGCCCAATCGGTTGGTTTCATTGAGAATACTGAAACCGCGAAACACAAAATTAAAAAACAAACATAATTCTAGGTAATAATTTCAACGGGTTTTTAAGCACATTCTTTAAGCTAATTACCTGGTATGAACATAAGCAATGCCAGTTTTAGTACATCCATTTCCATTACGAACTAACGCGACATTGTTCGCAATAACACGGATGGAAGAAGTTTTCCAATTAATCCAATAAACCCCTATATCGTTCGTAGCGTTATATACATAAATTTCAAAATGTAGAACGCGTTCGATAAACTCGCGCCTGTACATTGCCAAATGGTTTTTGAATTCGAGGATAAACGTTTAATTTTCCTAGGTTGAATAATCACCTTGAAGCTGCGAGTACCCCGCTCTCCCACCCCTCTGAACTACTCACGCCTTAACAGTCGATTATGCAGTCTATACTCGATTCGGACTTTGTACGCTAATTTTATCTTTAGAAATTGAAAAAAATGTACTTACGCCTGACGTCAATTTTACTTTTAATTTCAACACGCACCTATAGAATAACGATATAAAACAGCTTTTCCAATCAGGAAAAATCTAATTTGGTCAAAAATTCTCTAAATTGTAAAATTCGTACTGAATTTTGATTTTGACAGAAACTTTGGTATCAACACGTGTTGCCGTCGTTGAAAGCGGAGTTGCAGTCGCCGGAAGTGTTGGCGGCGGCGTTGCAACCTTTATTGTACATGATAGAGGAGAGTACGCAAGAGGAGTACCAGACTCTGATTCTCCCCGTCTTCAGGACCGTCTTCGGGATGCCCAAATCGGTGCAGGCCACGGTGGTACTGCTCGAAAATATGGACACCTTAATGAAGAAGACCCCGAAGAGCGATATCAAAGCCGATGTTCTGCCCATGTTGTACAACGCTTTCGACTCCACTACTCCGCAAATCCAATGCGCGGCCCTGCACGCCGTCGCGCAGATCGCGGACTACTTGGAAGAAACGGCCGTCAGGAAGATGGTCTTACCAAGAACAAAAGCCGCTTTCGAAACCAACTCGGGAATTAAGGTTCGAACACGAGATGCGCATTCGCAATTAATTATACCAAAAACAGCATGAGCATTTCACCGTATTTTTTCACCTTTTTTTTTCTAATTTGGTTCTTTTTTATTTATTTTCCTGTTTTATTCTCCAATTTTTCTTTGATTACAATTGCATCTTCGTACGTTCCATTTTGCACTGTTATGGAATATTTCCTTAGTAACTGTAGTGATTTTTACAAGTTGTTTCATTTAGTTTTTGGCTAATAATACTTACGTAAACTAACACTTTCTTATATAGTTTATAATTCTAAGAAACTAGACATAATGCCTATGGCTGCCGTTAAGGTTTTGTAGTCCCCGAGTTTGATATATTTTAGCAATGACATAAGGATTACCGTTCTACCACTAAAACCTTTAAAGGGATACTTATACGCTTCGAAAAGTATTTTTATTTCGAGCGTTGTACCGAATTGGTTGAATTGTTGATCAAATCGGTTTTCCTAAGGAAGATATGAATTAAAGTCTCGTCTTTATTTGGAAATTTGGAAAATAGTTTCCATGGCCACCAACAATGTTTTGATATTTCGAGCGCCATAGAGATGTACTTCAAGGCATGTGGTGATTAAATCTTCAAACTCTCTCTCCGCTGGGTTATTGTCCATAGGGCTAGAAGTACTTATTAAAACTTTCCAAACAATTTATTTTTAAATTGTCTTTCTTAAAGTAAAAGTTTAACCTCAAAATGAAAATACTTGTTGGTACTTTTAAGTATTCAAAACTAAGGCGAACCTTTTCATAGCGACAAGTACCTGAAAACACTATTTTCTATAGAGAAGGTATCAGCTATGTTCTTAGTGTATAATTGTCTATTGCCCTTTTCTCACGTTAATTTAATTATTAATTATTAAATTAAAAACTTAAATTTAATAATTAACTTTGAATGAAAAACCTAGCGGCAGTTCATTTCATTAACCACCCATATTTTGATTACCTCCCTATTAACTTTCAATTACATTTAACCCTCTTTAAATTTAAAAAATGATTACTCACTTAACAAAATCATGAAATCTTTTTCACGCGTTTCTCTCTTGGTTCCATTCTTTCTTCATCGTCGTAAAATTTAACTGTGTCTACACGTAAACTTCGTTCTTGGTTAATTGTGTTGACGTAATTTCGTAAAAACGCTGCTTCACTCTATCGCTGTAACTTTGTGACTAAAATCATTCCAAAAATAAAAACTGTATTCACGATGTAATCACGCTGACCCGTACTACGCACCAACCACCACCCGTATCTCTTGTATCTCTGTCTCCTTGACGCGTCACGTTCAAAACACGTCACACTGGTTGATCGGTTGCATGACCGTAACTCCGGTTGTATCTCTGATATTCTGGTTGATTGACTACCTCGCGGTATGGTGGTCCCACTTCTAAACGCTAACCGCAGGAAGATTCCATTGTCCAGGTGCAAGCTAACGCCCTCAGCTGCATCGAGAAAATCATCGACAAGTTGGAGAAAACGGACATTCTCGACGAGGTGCTCCCCATGTTGGGAAAAGCCAGGTTGCAGGATCCAGCCATCCTAATGCCGGTTGTAAGTAAGTACCGCCTTTCCGTTTGAAATAAACGTGGCATTCTTTCTTTTTCTGTGTAGAGTTACTTAGTTTGTAGTTGTTTGTAAATGATTCCTGCAATATCTGATTTAGGGACTTTCTAACTACCTTCGCAGGGGAAGTTCCTAACTCCCTATTTTCGTAATGTGAACATCAACACTACATAGTTAATTGACTAAAGAATCCATTATCAAGCAGTGAACCATATTCAGTTTAACGCAAACTCGTATAAATGCTTCGATGAAGTTTGCCGACTATACAGTATTTCTTCGTAAATAAAATTGCTTTTTGAGCTCTGCAAAGCCTTCTTACGTTTCTTTGATACTTCGAAGTTAGAAACTTCTCCCCGAGCGGTTTGTTTATAGACGTCACGTTTTACTTGGTTTATTTAGGCGATATTTTTTTATTTTATTCCTCTTTCTAGGAATTTATAAACATATGCTCGGCGACAAACGATACGGTTTGACAGTCAGCATTTTAGCAACGAAAGTTATGCCCGCCCTGATTCCAGTTGTGGTCAGTCCGGGCCTAAAACTCGACCAGTTCAACAGCCTGGTCGAGCTACTGCACGACATGCTAGAACAAGTTTCGAAAAGCCAAAGAAACAAGCTCAAGTTGGAGAAACACGCGACCATACCTTCATCCGATAAGTAAGTTCCATGGTCTCAATTGAAATTAAACCTCTTATCGCGTGACCTGACAAAACCACACGAGATTATAGATTAGTAATAATTGGGTTAGATCAGGGGTCGTCAAACGGTCGATCGCGATGGTTTGTCGGATTTTATGCTTACAATTAATGAAGTAATGTTTTGGAATAAAAACATTGTTTTATTGCCGAAGTTCATCAGGGATGTTTTGTAAGGCGGATGGTAGGGATAAGGTCTATTATATTGTACGTCGACGTTTAAAATGATTGGATATATTTAGCCCATCAATTATTTCATATAATATATGCACGAAAATTAAAAACTGCTGAGTAATGTTGCCTCCTTACGCTGATTTTTACGAACCATACCATATTAAATAATTCAATTTAAGTGGTTGTAATCAGTTCCCTTAGCCTTACCGCTAGTAGCAACGCCTTCGATATTTTTAATGTAGGCGTTGGTAGTAGAGACTCGTAGCTCTGACCGTAGTAAAATGATTAAGGAACTAAAACTAAAATTAGCCAGACTACCAAAAGCTATAATCATCGTAATCGGGGCCCACAAGGGACGGTCTAATTAGTCTCTCGATGTTTTCCTTCATTACCTGAAAGGATCTTTAGACAAAGCGTGTTCTCAAAATAGTTTCTTTATTCTGAAATTCTTCATCGGTTCTATCGATAATCGAAGAAACGGGAAGAGTTGAGATTCAGTTCTTAATGAAGATCAATTTGTAAAACTACCTTTATCTGTTAAGAGTTTTAACATTGAGTCTTAATCCGCCTCGGCTTTTGTCAGTTTGAAAACGAAAGTGAAAAGAAAACTCAGTGGATATTTTTGCGAAGACAATGAATCTTGTGTCGGATTTCAATCGAGGCTGAAAGGGCAAAAAGATACGGGGAAGTAAGAAAAAAATAACGAAATCAACTTAGCGAGGAAGCTAAGCCTAATCAGTTCAAAAAGAGAAAGGCAGAAAACAATTTCCTATAAAAACATTGTCGGTATGACATACACGTACTTCGTCGTGTTTGTCGTTTCATCGATTTCAGATTAATTAAAATGTCTTTCTCGCTCATTAAAGCTTCGGACCGTTTCCACTTATCGAAGCAACGCTTACTAAAGCACAAGTAAGGGGGAATTATCCAGACACCTACGTCCTATAACATCACCCGCGTTTTCCACAGTTCCCCGAACATCGCACTAGTGATTCAATTAAACTGAACGGAATCCTCAGTTTCGTCCTCTGATCCAATTAAGTTTTAGCGACGATCGAGAGTACGTCCCTGGATCTTAATGGCACAAGGGGTGGAATAGGGTAAATTTATTGTCAAATCGGTAAATCAAACTGACATTCCGAGGAGCATAAACAAGCCGTGTGTTCCATTTTTTTTCTTTTTTTTTTTTCGTGAAAAATTATTTTTCACTTGTTGAGAAGCATTAATAATTAGTTTGCGCGCAATGACGTCATAAATCAAATCTCTATCGCTACGTCTTAATGTAGCCAGTGGACGTACTATGTTACTTGGTTAACCAATCAGTATTTACTAGCATTTGATTTGATATTTAATCGAAATGTTCCTCGCTATATTGTTAGACATACGCTTTTTCGCTTAATGAATTTTGGCAATTATAGAGCAGTAATAATTAAACGGTAATTGTAACACCAATTTAATTTTTGCAATAATTATGTTACAAAGCGAGATTATTTGGTGCATTTTTGGTGTTTAAAATAATTTTTAAAGTAATTAAATTAATAATATGGTGAAAAATCAAACCAATCGGATGAATTCAATATACCATTTTCAGATGAGGCGTAACTACCCTGTTTAATCAGATTTAACTGGTTTATAATCACAATTAACCCAGGTTCATTGAACTGAGAAGGCTATGGAACCCTCAGTTAAATCTGGTTAAACCACGGTTAATTACTCTTCGTCTGAAGAGGGTATTAGCCTTCAACAGTGCTGAGAGATATAGCTCTCGCCATCTGCCCTCATATTTGAGATTTAGTCAATTTATATAGCACTGTTAAAGGATAGGTCAAAATGATTGGTTCGATTTTTCTCTTCATTGAAATTCAAATCTAACTAAACCTGAAAAATTAAGATACGAGTACAAATTCCATTAAATAAATTATAAAAAGTCTTCCTTTTTCAGCTTCTAGTATCGTTTCTTTAATCCAAATCGAGATTTATTTCTGGGAAATATAAAAATATTTAGACTAAGAAATTCACCAAATTCGAAATCAACATATTTTTTTTATTATTATTATCGTTATTATTATATCACGGTCAATCAATTCGCTTCGGGCGTAGTAATTAATTTCGGTTTAACAGCCTCGTTCTATACTGTTGTAGGTTACCAGTTCAGCTGCAGTTTAACATCGAAGAACCGACCCCTTATCCTCACCGACCACCCTCTTTGCGGCTCGAATCCAGGAGACAATCCATCAGTATGGACGACGTTGTCAGGAGAACTTGTAATTCTGGTAATTTATCTTATCATAGACGGACCCCCTTAAGCCTACATTTATACCTCATTCATATTTTGATGGCTAAAAAATTCTCAAGCCGGAAGTATGGAGGGTCAACTCCGCCTTTTTATCGGTAAAGTGACTTGTAGCCCCGCTGACTGTAGCGATCCTGGTTATCATACGTAAATCTTAGTGATTTTTAACCAAACTATATCGGCTGATGGAGATTTAAGTATCTCAGAACAGTTTTAAACTATCTTCCCAAAAGAGTAAAAATAGATTTTATTTTCTCATTTGCTTCCTTAAATTATATAGGAAAATTAACTTTGCAAAATGAAAATAACCCCTTTTATACGGATCGGTTGAGCCAGCTCAACGGGTCAACCTATTTATTTGAAGTAAGTTCAAATCACTTGATTTAATGGCGACAAAAGCAACATTTAAAAAGATGTATAAAGTCACACTATTAGCAACTTCGAGATCGTAAGAAAAAAAATTAAATATTTTATTCTTTCATTTTAGGTATTTAGGCGTAATGTTTTAGGTATCTTTAGTATAGGAATGGTCCCTATTTTTACTACCCGTACCCGTAAGGTGGGGAAAATTTGGGAATAATACTGGTAGTATTTGCATCGCATCGATCGATTCTTTCGCATCTTTTTCCTATTTTTTTTCCGCATAAAGTCCTTTCCTTATGTCTTCTTTCTCTTGTCGCAAACTTTGCCCGGTAGGCGATACGGGGGTTGATCCCCGGGGTATCTCTAAAAGTAAAGGTATATACCTAGTAGGCTGGGTACTGGAGTGCCAGAAACGAATCCCAGATGAAGAATAATGTGGCAACCAAATCCGGATTACTAGGCATCCAGCCAGAAAGACTCCAGAAAGAATTTTCTTCTCGTCTCCCCCCCCCCCCCCACGAAGCCAAAAAGAGGAAAGAAAGTTGAACGCGAAACTTTTCGGGAATACATGTATTCTCTATGTATTCTCTATTGAGTATTCTGTCCTCTGGTTTGTAGGTGATTGGTGAATAGGCTTTGGGAAGCGGATATGTCAATACGCTTGTCACCTTTTCCCTGCCTTGCTCTATATTATTTCTAAACCAATGGATGGACTTCATATTCAAAATATCTTTTGATTTCACAGCGAGTAAATGCTACGATCCGTTTTATCTCTTTTACCAAGAACTCATTTCTATTCCTAAGAACGCAAAAATAATAAAATTACTTCTTGGCATTCTTGTTATAGATTCCCAAAGTTTTTACATCAATTATTAGAGCTCAAAATTACCATAATTTTGGAAATTAGTAATCGGTATTCACAAAACGATTTGTAAATGCATTTTTGTTATTTTAAATGCGTAATTCCTCTTTCAAAAGCTTCAAAGTTCATATTTCTGAGTAATTAAATGCGGGATTTACAATTCGCGGATAACAATAACAAGTTCATGGGTTTTACACGTCCATAATCACGCGCCAGCATAATTTTAGGCTTAACCCCGCCCTTGAAGGTCCCACAAAGCTTCGTACTATTTTCCTCTTTTATTAGCGTGTTGTAAATTTGGTTTGTTTGCTTTGTTTACCAAAAAATGATAATCGACGCGTTCGGTTTCTTTTTGCACCATTTGTCCTGGACCTGGGCACGGCAGCGACGTCGTCCCCGGATTCGAACCTGCTTCGGGTACAAGCGGCTCTTCCCGGAAGACGTCACTCGGACAACACCATCCAACCGCCGAGGATATTGATAGCGCCGAGCAGTCCAGACGGATCTCTCAGTCGCAATCCCAGCATGGGACACTTGCCCACGAGAAGACACTCTTCCGTCGGCATCCAAGGGGATAGGTTCATCAGTTTCGCTACGCCCAAAGTATTAAAGCGATTCGACTCCTAATATCTTGTCTTCCTTCGACTTAATCGTTTTCTGTCATTCGTATATTTCAGACTGTTAACTTCATGGTGAAGAGTCCGGGGAGCAGACACGTTAGTCCTAGGGTAAGACTGGGCATTTATTTAAACGATGAACATTTATGTTGTTTAACCTGGAAAAATTAAAAAAAAAAGAAAAAAAAAAGAAAAGAGAGATTCGTCGAGATGGGGTTGAGAAATATTTGAAAAAATCTATCATACATTTATGGCCGGATTTTTTTACACGTTTTCCAAGGGAAAAATTATCTTTAACTATTAAATTTTCTCGAATTAGGGTAGGCGAATATAATAATGCTGTATTTCGTAACACACCTTGACTAGATTTTTCATTAATTGCCATACTTATATTTATTAGGTTACTTATGGTTAACAGAGTTTAAATATTAGAAGGACTAAGTTTAAAAATTCTAAAACAATTTTTCAATTCATTTTTAATTTATTTAAAATTACTCAGTACCTCGATTGGTAATTTAGAGCGTAATTATAGTTACTCTAAATAACTCTCAGCATCTTAGGGAAATGTTATCTCCGATTTATTCCAGAATTCAACGACAAACTTGGGTAATTTGGGATCGGAGCTATTCTCGGCCAGCACTAGATCCAATATGAGGCGCTATTCGGCGGCCGCAATTGTCGGAGTACAAAACCCTGCCAATCAAGCATCCAGTTTCTTACAGAGTATCGGATCCGGGGTCGTAAGTATAGTCATAAGCCTAAATACCGAGTTCTCTCTCTCTAACCGTAACCCTACGTGACTCTGCACCGGATCTTCGCAATCTCTCCTTGCAGACGCAACTATTTACGTCGAAATAATTAGGCCTATAAGGAGAAAATCGCTAAAAGGGGGCGAAATATGAAGAAAGAATACGAACGAAAGGAAAAATGAAAGGTCGGATTGCCTAATTACGTGATGATACAATGCTAAATATGTGGGGGTCAAGAAGAAGGGAATAAAGAATAATACAAGGAAGATGCTCGGTTTTCCCTAAATGAAAACGACATCTTTCTTCAAACAACAAAATATTGATGCAATTAAACTTTTCTATAATTAAAAAAAGGGGTGTTATTTCTCAACAAAGAAGAAAAGTAGATGAAAATACTATATTTGGGCGGGAGTCGAAACGAAATTAAAACAAAAAAAAAAAATACTACGTAATTAAATAAGGCTAATTGTCAGATGATAAAAATAATAAAATAATAAAAGGTTTTTAAAATCGAACCATATTTTCCAATAAATTTAACGGTATATAAAAAAATACGTCTTTGTAAATTTAGCCCTATTCAATTCCTCCAATCTTCGTTTATATTTAACGAGAAAAATATCTGAAATTTTAAGGAAACCATAAAAACAAAGCTCATTGGAAATGGTGTGATATTTATAAACCAACAAAAATAAAAAAAAAATAAAAACAATTAAATTCAATTCCATAGCTAGGCCTCGTAAATCGAATTATTATCTAATAAGATAAGCTAAATATTTAAATTAAGAAAAGAAAGTTGAATTATAACTGTTAAATTTCAAAGAATTACTAAAAATAAGGAACGAAAAAAACATTAAATTATATAAATAAAAAAAAAATTAAGGAAAGTTTGCAAAGATGTTAATGTTTTAATTTTTTTTTTTTCAAACAAACAAACTAATAAATACATAATGAGATGATTTTGTTGACAATCCTTGGAGTTAAATGAAATTAACAAACCCTAGTGGCCCTAGCTATTTAGTCAAATTATGAGAAAAATATATATATTTGAAAATGTGCTTATTTTTTTGTAAAAAATTCTCGAAACGAATACTAGAGGGTTAAGATTGATAAACTTCCGTTCCGAAAATTAATAAAAATATTTATAATAAATGTTGCCCTCCCAAGAAAAAACCAAAGGAACATTTAAAATAGGAATAAAATATTAAATTTAAAAAAAAACTTCATTTCCTAATCAAAACCGAAACCTTTACAAAAACCGAGGCGAAAAAATAGTTTAAAATAAAACAGTCGAATAAATTATAAATAAACCAAAGGCACTGATTTTTTGGTGGAGTTGTTGATATATATATAAAATTGTAAATAATAAAAATTTCTTGTTGTGTTCTACCTAAAAGTACATTTAATCTTTGTTCGACTTTGATACGCATTATTTGCTCTACTTTTGTTCAATGTTAGTTGGAGTAATGCCTTATTCTAAGGCGGAATGATATACAGTGTTTAATGCGATAGAGAAGAAACTAGTCCGTACAAACTCCTCTTGAAAATTAGTATGGTATTACTTAACAATTAACGTATGACCAAATTAAGTCTTCCAATTATATTTTTGCACAATTTGTTTTAATTGTCTCGATGAAATTGTTCCATATATTCTAATTATTTTTATTTCTATGAATTATAAAGATTCTGGAATCTTCGCCGCGTGCTCGTGTATGTTCCGTTTCCAGCGTTCCCTGAATGGCCAGATACATCTGACATCATTGCCTTTGAACCAAATATGGTCTATGGTAAAAGACAAGTTGTATATATATCGATGGTTCTTGGATCTCTCCATAGCGGATATAGTCCGGATGGGAAAGAGAGGCTCATAATGTAAGATCATCTGTAGCTAGAATCTTTTTCGTAATTAACGACAGATGTTGTTAAACGCCTAATTTAACTGGGTTAGTTTTAACCTTGAATATGCGTAAATTAAATAGGCAGAGTTCTCATATGACCCTTAATACTTTTACATATTCGGTCTATGGCCGCTCTGTGTCTCTGTTACTTTTCCACGGTGTAAATATGCAAAGTGAAATGATTTCACCAAATAATTGCTATCTTTCAAGATGCAACGAATTGCGCAATTATAACGTCGTTTGACCCGTCAATGCAATCATTTCAAAGAAAGGTTAGATAATGCTAATAAAAACCAGATAAATAATTCCGCGTCAAATTTGATAAAGGATTGTTTAGACATTCTTCTAGCATTACCCTTCTCCACAGTCTCGAGAGCGTATCTATAAACTCGTATTGGGAAAGTTGGGACAGGCCACTTCACTTTCAATAAGGTTTATAATTACGTTTCCATTCGCATCAACTTTTCTCATTAATACAACTATCCTCTGATATATAAAAATAGTACGTTTATCGTCTGTAAGCAACAATGTTCAAAAGCAATGAAGTCCATAAGGCTGATTTGAGACGGAACGAACTGTAAGCACGACGTGGAGTATAACTACGGGAAATTTAGGTGCCCTTATTATTCAAGATTGATTTTCTACAACCTATATCTCATATAAAGTTATTATTCCACGTTAGCTCTTCAGGCTTTTACTTAAAGTGTTTTCAATTGAGAAATATATTTTTAATAACCGGGGAATTTTTTTTAATGGTGTTTAAACATTAGTCTCCTCTTTTCATTGCTCCTTGGTTACGATAAAAAATACCCAACGGAAAACTTCATTAGGGTTGCTTTTCTCCCTTAGGTTTCTAAGACAGTGGACGGGCTACAAGTGAATAATATTTTTCAGGGTTAAAAATAGGATTGTGAAATCGCTCTCGAGTTATTTCTTTAATAGCTTTTTAGCTTCACCCGTTGCCAATTTTAAATTAATAAAAAACTTATTTATTTGGAAACTCTTAGGACTTAAAAAAAACCTAGGATATATAAAGGCTACCTGATTTGGAAATGTAGCAGTTGCGTGGGGAACCTACGTCCAATCGCATCTAGATTATCTGCCTGTAATTCAGACACGTATATTTTCGTAGATATATGGACATAACCAGCTTGATGACAATGCGTATATAGCTTTGCCCAACATTTACAAATTTTTGACCGTTAATATCACAAAGTCGGGCATGACCCTAATTGTTTATATGAATATTAAACGTGACAATAGGTTTTTGGAATATAGCCTCGTTGACCAACTTGTCCAACAAGTTTCAAATGAAATCGAAGAGTAGTTTTATCTCTTGAGAGTGGATTTAATAAGGTCGAGCCTTCAACGCTTATCTTGTCAACAGCGACGGATCATGGTTACCGCGTTTGCTTTATTCGAGTTTCGTCAAACAGTTTTGGGTAAGTAATCGTTTTATTTAATTCGTTCGTTAAAGAGGAAACCCGAGATTGATTTATATTGGGCAGATCGCGTCACCCCAACCGCTGATAAATCAAAATACTTTTTTCGACAAATTACAATTTAAATTTTGACATTCTCGAGTGCCCACGAGAACTGATCGAATTGGGCAACCGTGATCTCAGTAACCCTTGTTGGGCGCCAACTCCTAAAACCATTATCTTATCGTACACCATTCCTCTCTCTCTAGCTTAATCTCGCTAGATTGTAACGACGTCTGAACAAAATAGAAGACGGTGATTCCTTTTTCTTATTATTTATTTACGCCTGCTTAGACCGAACCAATATTCTTAAACTCTAGTCTAGAACTATACACGTGGCGACTAGTCGATAAGATATCGAAACAGAGTTGGTGTGCCGTTAACTCAACGTCGATAAGAAACTAGACAGTATTTCGGGAAAGGTAGTCCAAAAATATTTTATTAACTAAAAATAAATACTACTTAATTCTAATTGTAAATTTTATCTAATTTATAAATATTAATATTGTTATTAATTATTAATTATATTATATATATATTTGATTATATTACATTATATTATATATATTTGATTATATTACATTATATTATATATATTTGATTATATTACATTATATTATATATATTTGATTATATTACATATTATATATATTTGATTATATTACATTATATTATATATATTTGATTATATTACATTATATTATATATATTTGATTATATTACATTATATTATATATATTTGATTATATTACATTATATTATATATATTTGATTATATTACATTATATTATATATATTTGATTATATTACATTATATTATATATATTTGATTATATTACATTATATTATATATATTTGATTATATTACATTATATTATATATATTTCATTATATTACATTATATTATATATATTTCATTATATTACATTATATTATATTATATTTGATTATATTACATTATATTCTATTATATTTGATTATATTACATTATATTCTATTATATTTGATTATATTACATATTACATTATATTATATTATTAATAATTATATATTTTACATATATTATTCACAAGGCATTTTTACTTTATAAATGTAATAAATTATAAGAGATATGGTTTCAGTAGATTAATAAACAAGCTCGTAATTACTTTAGGTTGTGCCATGTCTTTAAATCTGAAAAGGTAGAAATTTGACTGGAAAATGCCCATAATCGGACAGAATCAAATCGAGAAACGAGCCTCTGTCAAATTAGAAAGATCGAAAATATGGTTGAGCTAATCCTTTCTACGTTTTTAACCATCATAACTGTCGGTGTCGCCCTGAGGTCTTCCTCTCCACTGCCATTTAAGAATGTTGTGTACTCGGAGTACTCCGAGCACGCGCAACGTCTGGACCGCGCGAACCGTCATTGTACTTCCAAACCGCAAGTACCGCCTACATCCGGTTTCCTAGCCGGTGAAAGCTTCCTTTCTATTAGCAAAGCAATCGATATGGTAGTTCCCGATACGGAGCAATTAAGAGATAGAAGAGACCATGGATTGACCGGTGGTCAAAGGGAATTACTTCTATTACCAGGGCAGAAGGGGTCTTTGGCTAGCCTCGGAGAGATTAACGGAGACTTGGGTACCCAGAGTGCTTGGATACCTGAGGAAGAGTTCACTGTCGATCTGTGGATCAAGGCAGACAGTGGTCAGGAAAACCCGGCCGTTATTTTGAGTGAGTCATTGAAAGATACGTATAGATGCAAATTATTCCCATTGGCTGAATCGTACGTAACCATATACAACGGAAAACAATAGCTTTGACAGTAAATTATTTGAATTGTGAAAGGTAAATCCACAACTTTCAAGAAAGCGCGATACTCAAAGAGAATTATGTTGCAAATGGTTTTAGTTAATTTAAGGTGAAAGCTTGAAAACCTACCAAAGAGCGTTCTCTCCTTGCGTGTTTGGTTTTTTTATGAAAAAGAAACGTTTACCCAGAATCCCTTTTTAGCTTCTAGAATCAGATATTACATTATTATACTGCTATTAGCTTCGGGTGATTGATTTTCTTGTGATTTTTAATAGAGTTATTTTGTAGTCGCGGATGATTCTTGCTCTCCTTTTGAAGATGAAGGATGGGAACTCGGAATATCGACCAAATCCGACGATGAACTATCTCCCAATATCTACGCAAGAATCCAAACAACAACAAATAGCCGAGGAACATGGTTACAATCACCGCGAGAAACGTATCACTCTAATCGTTGGATTCATTTGGGTCTGACGTACAACGGAGAAGAAACCAAATTATACCTTAACGGAGCAAGGGTAAAAATTGTCAAAGTCAACATTTGTTGAATATATCTAAACATGTTTGATTTTCATAGGTCGGGCGTTCTTTCGGTCAAAAAGGTAAACTATTTCAACGGCTGCACATCCTGGATTCCGCCTCCAGCTGCAGAAGCTTGGTACTAGGAGGCGGTTTCCGTGGACGAATAGCTGTCATCAGACTCTGGAAAAAGGCCCTGTCACACGGAGAAATGTTATCCGCCTTAAATGTTCCACTGTCGTCGAAAGACTCTCTCGACGTTCCTCAAATCGCTTCCTTGGTAATGTGGGATAGTTTTGAAGGAGACGTGACCTGGGATTGGTCTAATGGACATTCAACGCCGCAACTCCTTCCCAGCTCCTTCCAATTGCCGTTAATCGATTTGACACCAGATATTCCAACGCCTTGTGGCTTCACGATATGCGATTCTCCAGAAATAGTCAAAAGCTACGCCACTAACTGGGAACTTCGATCTCCGAAAAATATCCGGTAAGACATAATCATACCTTAGAGCCTATATTTAAGTTATTCCGAGATTTGCACTTTGTCAATTTCAACCATTGGTTTCCTCTTAGCAAGGTTTCTGCTTCTATCTACAAGTCTGTTAAGCGTAATTATAGCTATTTCACGGTAAAATTTAAAGATAGGGGAAAGTTAAATTTAGATAAAGGAACGATTAACATAAATGGGTGGGGAGGGTTTTTTAAAAAATAAAAACAATCAGAATGAAGGGAAAGGAGGGAAAATACCGAAGGGGAAGAAGGGGGAATACGAAGGTGTAAAGGTGTGATTTTATTATTATAATTTTATTGTAAAGATTAGATATAGTTAAAACGACTGAGGAAGGACCACGGTCCGAAAGCTTCCGAAACTATCTAAATAATCTTAATTAGATTTTTAAAATAAAACAAATAATACTCCATGAAGTAGCAGACCTTTAATTAGAAAATATTTTAAATAATTTAGTCACCATGGAACAAAAATTCAACATATACGATAGTTTTCTATACCATGTTTCCCCGTCAAATAACTGTAACTTCCCATGTATATTTCCTGGTATTTTTCGGCCGCTTCCAGTTAATTTCCCCCGGTTTCAACAATTCTTTTTGCATAGACACGTATAGATTTTAAATAATTATGCGCTAATTTTTTATTAAATTTTATCGCTGTGCATTAGATATAATATTATCAATGTCCGAAACGATGACGGTTCTAACGAGACTGTCACGAAGAAACAGATAAATGCCCAGCATCGAGCCTTGATTCGGAGTTTCACTCCGTACAATATAACCTGGGAATTCGAGGAAATCGTTATTCGTAACACTTCCTTGCGAAGGAAGACCATTTTAATCGCTTGCAAACCTCAATTCATTGGAAATGGCAACTGCGACCCGAAGTGCAGTCAAATACCTACCACAAACAACGACGGAGGAGATTGTGACTCCAAAAAAAAACCTTGCCGCTCGTCCAAACAAGGCAATGGCAAGTGTGACTCCGCTTGCAACGTAGCTTACCACAAATGGGACAAAGGCGACTGTTGTGATCCATCTATTACTGACGTCACAGTGAACTGCTTGGATCCTTCGTCTCCCAACAAGTATATTTTAGAGACTTTTAGCAACGTGTTCACAATTCGTCGCCTTACGATCATCTTATTTCAGAGCCTTTTTAAGTTTAGAAGAATATAAAAATATCATATCGGTACCTCCGGATCAGGGAGTCAATATCTTCTTCGCCCACTGGACTAACACGGATATTGTAGGACTAGCGACTTTCCCCTGGGAAAAAGAAGCAAGAACCACGTTAGGTGTGTTTTAAACGTTACGATTGTAAAATTAAAATGAAAGAGTTACATTGGTTGTAATTGTTGTTTTCGTGAGAAAACTTCCTATTTAAGAGACAATACAGTAAAACAACGTGGTTTACTACCAACAACTTGCTTAATCATGGATTTTTTTGACAGGAGGAGTTTTAGTGCGACCAGAAGATTTCGGAGTCGATGGTCAAATGGACACTCTAGTACACGAACTTGGCCACGTTCTAGGACTATGGCACGTTCATCGGGGAGTATCTGAACTGGAATGCGATCATCCATGCTTCGAATCTGAAGCGTCTTTTACATCTGGCGACCTTTGTTCCGATACTAAACCTACAATTGCTCATTCCGCATGTCGTGACCCTAATAACTATCGACTCGTATGCGGAACCGGTCCGTTCACTGAGACGCCTTTTAACAATTACATGAGTTACTCAGACGACTCTTGCGCCAATACCTTCACGGCGCAACAAGTCGCTCGAATGCACTGTTACGTGGATTTAGCTTATCCTTATTGGTTAGCCAAATCCGTTGAGGCTCACTATCCTCCACCACCCTTAGCTCCCCGCGTCATTTCTACTTCATCTAAAGGCGTCTCGATCGGTTGGATTCCGCCGATCAACCAAGCTCTATATCTTCAGAACGATGATTCCTGTACAAGTTGTACTCCTGAAAGGGGCTTATTTCAGTATGCCGAGATTGCAACGGGGTATCGGGAAGCCCACGGCGAGTACGGGACTCCTCTAGAAGCTAGTGGTAAGACTTCGCGGATAAAGCTACGTTTTCACTCAACGTTATCAAGTTTTTGAGTTCGGTTTCCCAAGAGAAGATTGCATCAAATTCGTCTCCGTCACATGAAGCCTGAAAACGTGGGTTAAACTAAAAGCTCGATTTAAGCTTCACTTTTGTTTTGACGCAAAAGCTCGATTCTTGGCCAAAACAATCTTGATTGAAAATGCGCCTTTAAACGTTTGAACCTGAATTATTAGATCAAGAGGACGTAATTTTCTCTTATGTAGCGTTTAGTTTACCAAATTTGGGCTCATCTGATATATTTAAAGGTTTCATAAAAATTGTCTTAAATTTGGGTTTTTGTATTAATCAAAAATTTTCAGCCTAGGGTCTGACTACATGGGTATACTTTGGAAACCCATGCTTTGTCAAGTCAAATATTTTTTCAAAACCGAGTTCATATACAGGGTGTTTCGAAAATGGTTGGAAGGACCGAACTACAGTGGGTTCTATCGGTCATTTTAAGATGAAAATATTCTATGACGTTTTGTGGTCATTAATAAACGTATACTAATACTCAATGATATAATCAATTAGCAAGCGCGTGCTTTTAAAAACCAGCTAAATAATTAAAAGTAGTTTGTCATTGAGTATACGTTTATATAGTACGTTAAGAGGGTCATCCGCACATGATTAATTTCGTAACTCTTAAACAGCGCTCCATACGACAAAACGTCATAGCGCATTTTCGTGTTAAAATGACCACTGTAGCTCGGTCCTACCACTAGTTTCGAAACACCATGTATACTCGGAAGAAAAAGTATTAAATTTTAAAATGCACTATTTTATTTAAGAAAAATCAAGAAATTCTTTAGGAAATTAATTTTAACTTTTAAAACGTGTGTGTTTTAGGGCCGCCCGATTCTGAGTCGTGTTCACCGAGCGTCCATTCGTGGATGCCAGATCCCTTTTTCTGTGCACCCTCTAATGGTTCGCAGGAAGCGTGCTCCTTGTCCGTGACGTTTAAAGTTCCCGTGGTACCATATTCTATTTCAATCTGGATGAACTTTAACTCCAGGCTAGGTCTATCCGAAGTGCTGTTGGTTTTTACTGACGGAAGTATGGCATCATTGGGTCCTGCTAGGAGCGCTTGCGGAGAAAGGTTTACGTTCGTTGTCAACCAGGTATCCACTAAATTGATCATAGATATTGTTTTCACATATCGTATAATTTTAACGCATATCCGGTTCTTCAGGTTTTACCGTGGCTCACAATCGAGAAGGAAAGCAAAGAAGTGAAAGGGCTAGTCCTTTACGCTTCAAGTTCGTACGTCAGCGTTGACGCTGTTAGACTCACTTCGATTCCGAACCATCCAACTTGCTCACTTTGTAAGGCTGTACGTTACATGGTTTATCGCGACCCTCCTTTCTCTAACGGTCAAAACTTCGTCGAAACGGGTGGAACGGAGTTCACTGATTTCTTCCGCGAAGAAGACCTAGAAAATTATCGATACAGCGTTCGAGCTTTCTCGTTCAGCAAAGTGTCACTTCCCTCACCGGTTTTGATCTATAGAATTGGACAAGCCGTTTGCGGTGACGGTGCATTTCAACAAGCGACGGAGAAATGCGACGACGGCAATCTTATTGGAGGGGATGGATGCGATAAGTATTGTCAACTCGAAGCGGGATTTTTCTGTTCTGGTAAATGGTGTAAAATCGCATCTATCTAATGTCATTTTTCTTTGGGCTGCACCCTGGGCACTCCGAAATATATTAACGCGAAAAAAACACTTTCCGAAGGTTCACCAAGCACTTGTTACTGGCACGAAGGCGATGAAGTTTGCGAACCTTCCGAACGGGAAACAGTCTTCGAGGATTGCGGTAGTTTTACTCCACATGGCTTTACTGATCAATGGGCTGAACGAGTTGAAACGTTTCCCGAATTGGACAATCCCGATTGCCCAGTCTTATCAGTCGCGGGTCCGCCTATGATAAGTCCCTTGGTGAGCCTGTTTAATTTTACGATTAAACTAACAATGTTAGTAACAACACTAATTTCGAGTTTAGGAATGTAACAACGAACATAATTCTAGTGTGGCCTGGCGCCCCTGTAGTGCGCGTAGTATAAAAAATGATCATCTTCAGCTAGAGGCCTTTTTCAAACATGCCGCAGTGGCAGCATCGGTTATGATATATCTGGAATCAGACGGTAAACTACTGCCAGAAAACATTGACTATGAAGGAAGAAGGACCGGTAAGCATTTAGTAAGATTCCAACACAATATTGAAGCTGAAGCGATTGTGGAACTCATTGGAATTGACGGACAAATGACGCGTGTAGGGCCGGTTTTCCTATATTGTTCCAAAAACCCAATAACCATTTCGATTAAGCAAGATCTCACTCGTCCTTTTGTAACATCGAAAGGAGTTCGAATCCGATTTCCTTCTTCCTCTCGCGCGTCGTTCGCAGCCGTCGGACTTCGAAGTCTTAGTTGGAATCCTGTAACAGTTTCTAGATGTCTGTCGGACTCATCCAAGTCCTTATACAGCACGATTCTCGACGAGTGTGTGAGTTATCGGGAACTCAAAATGACGTCCTGCCATGAACCTCTCGTCAAGAATGGACGTTTAGAGTGTACTGGTTTCCAGGAAGGCGACACTTGTTCCTTGGGTTGCGATCCCGGATTTTTTCTACCAGAAGCTGCGGAGAACCGAGGAGGTATTAAAAGCGCCCGAGTGACATGCGTGAACGGTAACTGGTTAGGGAATAGTTTAACTTGTCGACCAATCGACTGCCATCTTCCGAGAATTCCACACGCCGACGCTCTGTGTCCAGAGGGTACTACTTACGCTCGGAGCTGCTCCTTCAAATGTCGACCTCCTGCAAGATTGCGAACAACTCGTAGTGGGGCTAACAGTTCTAGCGTCATCGTAACTTGTACCAAAAGCGGTGTTTGGTCCGAGCCGGAACCCTTGTGTCATTTGAGTTGCCCCGTTCCTCCCACCCCAGACAACGCCATTCTCGTCGATGAGAGATGCGAGAAACGGAAGATCTTTGCATTCGGCCAGAAATGCAAATTTCGTTGTCGCTATGGATACGACGTCTGGGTAGACGGTGCAAAGAGGTAAATATCAATGAATTCGCTGGTTTGCGGATTGCCAACTGAAAGAAAGCGTACGTTGGCTTCTTGAAATGTCGCGACTTTTAAAATTTAATTTATTAAAGGCTGTTTTTCAGGAAGTTTTTCGAATCGCGTTGCAATGAATCGGGCTTATGGAACAGCGAAGTTTGTGTTCCCAGTACCTGTCACCCACCGGATACGAGAGAAGGCGGTTCGTTGAAATGTTCAAACGATTTTCGTTTCGGAAGTGTCTGTACGTTAGAATGTCAAATGAAAAAAGTGAGAGAAACATGTGAGCTGCTTTTGAAATACAATTAAGGTCTTTCTAATAATTTCAGGATGGCTTCGGGTCGGCTGACAAAGTAAAACAGCGCTTTTCTAGCGTTTGCGAAAGTGACGGAAAATGGACTCCTCCCTTCAAGCCTTGCCCACCAACTGCAGACTATTGCCCTACTCCCAGATTCCACTCCTCCGCCAAAACTAGATGCGACAATGGCGGACAACCGGAGTTCAAAGTCTTTCCCATAGGTGAAATTTTTAATAGAAAAATTAGTTGCATTTTCATCTCTATATCTTATTATACATATAAGTGTAGCTTCTCTAGTTTAGTACACACCCTTAATTTATTACACCTAAGCAGCGTTCTCACATGAGATTTTGAAACCATTTTTAAACGTTTTGGAAAGGTCGAATGTTAAAATTTTGGGATCAGCTGCAAAGAACCTTTGCCAAAAATGGAGTTATTGAACACTCTTTCAACGTCTATAGTGTGAACATATCTTTGACAATGCAGTTCACCCTAATTATTTTACCAATACCTCCCCTAGTAAGCAGACTGAAGTCGCGTAAGAAATATATCCTGAACACGTGTTAAAGATTTTACTGACTTGGATACCAGTAATTTCAATACATATAAACATGAGTAAATCATATACGCTCCCTCTCAGTTACATAGGTAATACAATTTCAGGGAACATCTCTTTGTGCCTTTGCCCCCCCCCCCCCCTCCTCCGTCAGGTAAATGAGAACCATAGCGAACGAGAAAATGTTGAATACATTAGTTCAATTAGGCGTTAATAATTTTTAGGGAGCGTATATGATTCACTCATGATATAAGCCCTATTTTTATCTTCATAAGAAAGTTCACCTTTTGCCTTTACTATCAAGATATTACATGTAACATAATATTTTGAACGTTTATAAACATTTCTAATTTACAGGTAAAAAATGTCGTGTATCTTGCGTTCAAATACCAACAGAAGTTTTCGGAGCCGAGGAACAAGAGGAAGAGTCTACGATTCGATGTACTGGTCAGGGCACTTGGTATCCAAATCCAGAGTCTTTTAACTGCGGACCGAAATGCATAAAGGTAACTGAAGTCACATAATTAGTATTTATTGGAAAGTTGCCTAGCTTCGACAAAACAAAACTTTGTCAAAATCTTTATTAAAGATGAATCACTATAAAAATTTCGTGTTTTTACCTTGAACTAGAGTTCTAAAATTAGCGTAATATTGGAAATTGGTAAACTATGCCATTTTCGTCTTTTTACCTCTCTGAGTGAACTTTGGTTCACGGAGAGGTTCTCTCTTGGCCATGTATATTTCTTCGCCGTGTTCACAGCTACGTCTTCGGAACATTTTTCTCAATCTCAATTTTTCTCAATCTCAATTTTTCTCAATCTCAATTTTTCTCAATCTCAATTTTTCTCAATCTCAATTTTTCTCAATCTCAATTTTTCTCAATCTCAATTTTTCTCAATCTCAATTTTTCTCAATCTCAATTTTTCTCAATCTCAATTTTTCTCAATCTCAATTTTTCTCAATCTCAATTTTTCTCAATCTCAATTTTTCTCAATCTCAATTTTTCTCAATCTCAATTTTTCTCAATCTCAATTTTTCTCAATCTCAATTTTTCTCAATCTCAATTTTTCTCAATCTCAATTTTTCTCAATCTCAATTTTTCTCAATCTCAATTTTTCTCAATCTCAATTTTTCTCAATCTCAATTTTTCTCAATCTCAATTTTTCTCAATCTCAATTTTTCTCAATCTCAATTTTTCTCAATCTCAATTTTTCTCAATCTCAATTTTTCTCAATCTCAATTTTTCTCAATCTCAATTTTTCTCAATCTCAATTTTTCTCAATCTCAATTTTTCTCAATCTCAATTTTTCTCAATCTCAATTTTTCTCAATCTCAATTTTTCTCAATCTCAATTTTTCTCAATCTCAATTTTTCTCAATCTCAATTTTTCTCAATCTCAATTTTTCTCAATCTCAAT
Source organism: Odiellus spinosus (assembly GCA_963920705.1). Lineage (NCBI taxonomy): Eukaryota > Metazoa > Arthropoda > Arachnida > Opiliones > Phalangiidae > Odiellus > Odiellus spinosus. The sequence continues at coordinate 17,180,973 of OY987227.1, read as the reverse complement.
TTTTCTCAATCTCAATTTTTCTCAATCTCAATTTTTCTCAATCTCAATTTTTCTCAATCTCAATTTTTCTCAATCTCAATTTTTCTCAATCTCAATTTTTCTCAATCTCAATTTTTCTCAATCTCAATTTTTCTCAATCTCAATTTTTCTCAATCTCAATTTTTCTCAATCTCAATTTTTCTCAATCTCAATTTTTCTCAATCTCAATTTTTCTCAATCTCAATTTTTCTCAATCTCAATTTTTCTCAATCTCAATTTTTCTCAATCTCAATTTTTCTCAATCTCAATTTTTCTCAATCTCAATTTTTCTCAATCTCAATTTTTCTCAATCTCAATTTTTCTCAATCTCAATTTTTCTCAATCTCAATTTTTCTCAATCTCAATTTTTCTCAATCTCAATTTTTCTCAATCTCAATTTTTCTCAATCTCAATTTTTCTCAATCTCAATTTTTCTCAATCTCAATTTTTCTCAATCTCAATTTTTCTCAATCTCAATTTTTCTCAATCTCAATTTTTCTCAATCTCAATTTTTCTCAATCTCAATTTTTCTCAATCTCAATTTTTCTCAATCTCAATTTTTCTCAATCTCAATTTTTCTCAATCTCAATTTTTCTCAATCTCAATTTTTCTCAATCTCAATTTTTCTCAATCTCAATTTTTCTCAATCTCAATTTTTCTCAATCTCAATTTTTCTCAATCTCAATTTTTCTCAATCTCAATTTTTCTCAATCTCAATTTTTCTCAATCTCAATTTTTCTCAATCTCAATTTTTCTCAATCTCAATTTTTCTCAATCTCAATTTTTCTCAATCTCAATTTTTCTCAATCTCAATTTTTCTCAATCTCAATTTTTCTCAATCTCAATTTTTCTCAATCTCAATTTTTCTCAATCTCAATTTTTCTCAATCTCAATTTTTCTCAATCTCAATTTTTCTCAATCTCAATTTTTCTCAATCTCAATTTTTCTCAATCTCAATTTTTCTCAATCTCAATTTTTCTCAATCTCAATTTTTCTCAATCTCAATTTTTCTCAATCTCAATTTTTCTCAATCTCAATTTTTCTCAATCTCAATTTTTCTCAATCTCAATTTTTCTCAATCTCAATTTTTCTCAATCTCAATTTTTCTCAATCTCAATTTTTCTCAATCTCAATTTTTCTCAATCTCAATTTTTCTCAATCTCAATTTTTCTCAATCTCAATTTTTCTCAATCTCAATTTTTCTCAATCTCAATTTCAAGGGGTCTTTTATTTTCCAAAAAGGGGTCTTTTATTTTCCAAAAAGGGGTCTTTTATTTTCCAAAAAGGGGTCTTTTATTTTCCAAAAAGGGGTCTTTTATTTTCCAAAAAGGGGTCTTTTATTTTCCAAAAAGGGGTCTTTTATTTTCCAAAAAGGGGTCTTTTATTTTCCAAAAAGGGGTCTTTTATTTTCCAAAAAGGGGTCTTTTATTTTCCAAAAAGGGGTCTTTTATTTTCCAAAAAGGGGTCTTTTATTTTCCAAAAAGGGGTCTTTTATTTTCCAAAAAGGGGGGTTTTATTTTCCAAAAAGGGGGGTTTTATTTTCCAAAAAGGGGGGTTTTATTTTCCAAAAAGGGGGGTTTTATTTTCCAAAAAGGGGGGTTTTATTTTCCAAAAAGGGGGGTTTTATTTTCCAAAAAGGGGGGTTTTATTTTCCAAAAAGGGGGGTTTTATTTTCCAAAAAGGGGGGTTTTATTTTCCAAAAGGGGGGTTTTATTTTCCAAAAAGGGGAGTTTTATTTTCCAAAAAGGGGAGTTTTATTTTCCAAAAAGGGGGGTTTTATTTTCCAAAAAGGGGGGTTTTATTTTCCAAAAAGGGGGGTTTTATTTTCCAAAAAGGGGGGGTTTTATTTTCCAAAATGGGGGGTTTTATTTTCCAAAATGGGGGGTTTTATTTTCCAAAATGGGGGGTTTTATTTTCCAAAATGGGGGGTTTTATTTTCCAAAAAGGGGGGTTTTATTTTCCAAAAAGGGGGGTTTTATTTTCCAAAAAGGGGGGTTTTATTTTCCAAAAAGGGGGGTTTTATTTTCCAAAAAGGGGTGTTTTATTTTCCAAAAAGGGGTGTTTTATTTTCGAAAAAGGGGTGTTTTTCGAAAAAGGGGTGTTTTTCGAAAAAGGGGTGTTTTTCGAAAAAGGGGTGTTTTTCGAAAAAGGGGTGTTTTTCGAAAAAGGGGTGTTTTTCGAAAAAGGGGTGTTTTTCGAAAAAGGGGTGTTTTTCGAAAAAGGGGTGTTTTTCGAAAAAGGGGTGTTTTTCGAAAAAGGGGTGTTTTTCGAAAAAGGGGTGTTTTTCGAAAAAGGGGTGTTTTTCGAAAAAGGGGTGTTTTTCGAAAAAGGGGTGTTTTTCGAAAAAGGGGTGTTTTTCGAAAAAGGAGTGTTTTTCGAAAAAGGGGTGTTTTTCGAAAAAGGAGTGTTTTTCGAAAAAGGGGTGTTTTTCGAAAAAGGGGTGTTTTTCAAAAAAGGGGTGTTTTTCAAAAAAGGGGTGTTTTATTTTCAAAAAAGGGGTGTTTTATTTTCGAAAAAAGGGTGTTTTATTTTCGAAAAAGGGGTGTTTTATTTTCGAAAAAGGGGTGTTTTATTTTCGAAAAAGGGGTGTTTTATTTTCGAAAAAGGGGTGTTTTATTTTCGAAAAAGGGGTGTTTTATTTTCGAAAAAGGGGTGTTTTATTTTCGAAAAAGGGGTGTTTTTCGAAAAAGGGGTGTTTTTCGAAAAAGGGGTGTTTTTCGAAAAAGGGGTGTTTTTCGAAAAAGGGGTATTTTTCGAAAAAGGGGTGTTTTTCGAAAAAGGGGTGTTTTTCGAAAAAGGGGTGTTTTTCGAAAAAGGGGTGTTTTTCGAAAAAGGGGTGTTTTTCGAAAAAGGGGTGTTTTTCGAAAAAGGGGTGTTTTTCGAAAAAGGGGTGTTTTTCGAAAAAGGGGTGTTTTTCGAAAAAGGGGTGTTTTTCGAAAAAGGGGTGTTTTTCGAAAAAGGGGTGTTTTTCGAAAAAGGGGTGTTTTTCGAAAAAGGGGTGTTTTTCAAAAAAGGGGTGTTTTTCAAAAAAGGGGTGTTTTTCAAAAAAGGGGTGTTTTTCAAAAAAGGGGTGTTTTTCAAAAAAAGGGGTGTTTTATTTTCAAAAAAAGGGGTGTTTTATTTTCAAAAAAAGGGGTGTTTTATTTTCAAAAAAAGGGGTGTTTTATTTTCAAAAAAAGGGGTGTTTTATTTTCAAAAAAAGGGGTGTTTTATTTTCAAAAAAAGGGGTGTTTTATTTTCAAAAAAAGGGGTGTTTTATTTTCAAAAAAGGGGTGTTTTATTTTCAAAAAAAGGGTGTTTTATTTTCAAAAAAAGGGTGTTTTATTTTCAAAAAAAGGGGTGTTTTATTTTCAAAAAAAGGGGTGTTTTATTTTCAAAAAAAGGGGTGTTTTATTTTCAAAAAAAGGGGTGTTTTATTTTCAAAAAAAGGGGTGTTTTATTTTCAAAAAAAGGGGTGTTTTATTTTCAAAAAAAGGGGTGTTTTATTTTCAAAAAAAGGGGTGTTTTTTTTTCAAAAAAGGGGGTGTTTTATTTTCAAAAAAGGGGTGTTTTATTTTCAAAAAAGGGGTGTTTTATTTTCAAAAAAGGGGTGTTTTTTACAGGGGGTGTATTTATCATTTATTTATTTTTTACAGGGGGTGTATTTATCATTTATTTTTTTTACAGGGGGTGTAATTATCATTTAATTTTTTTATAGGGGGTGTATTTATCATTTATTTTTTTACAGGGGGTGTATTTAACATTTAGTTTTTTTACAGGGGTGTATTTTTAATTTATTTTTTTACAGGGGGTGTATTTTTAATTTCTTTTTTTACAGGGGTGTATTTTTACAGGGGGTGTATTTTTAATTTATTTTTTTCACAGGGGGTGTATTTTTAATTTATTTTTTTACAGGGGGTGTATTTTTAATTTCTTTTTTTACAGGGGTGTATTTTTACAGGGGGTGTATTTTTAATTTATTTTTTTCACAGGGGGTGTATTTTTACAGGGGTTGTATTTTTACAGGGGGTGTATTTTTAATTTATTTTTTACAGGGGGTGTATTTTTAATTTTTTTTTACAGGGGGTGTATTTTTAATTTATTTTTTTTACAGGGGGTGTATTTTTAATTTATTTTTTTTACAGGGGGTGTATTTTTAATTTTTTTTTACAGGGGGTGTATTTATCATTTATAAAGAAAATGATAAATACACCCCCTGTAAAAAAAATAAATAATAAATACACCCCCTGTAAAAAAATAAATAATAAATAAACCCCTGTAAAAAAAATAATAATAAATACACCCCCTCTAAAAAAAAATAAATAATAAATACACCCCCTGAAAAAAAATAAAAAAAAATGAATACACCCCCTGTAAAAAAAAAAAAATAATAATAAATACACCCCCTGTAAAAAAAATAATAAATACACCCCCTGTAAAAAAAATAATAAATACTCCCCCTATAAAAAAAAATAAGTAATAAATAATAAATTTTCAAAAAAGGGTGTTTTATTTTCAAAAAAGGGGTGTTTTATTTTCAAAAAAGGGGTGTTTTATTTTCAAAAAATGGGTGTTTTATTTTCAAAAAAGGGGTGTTTTTTTACAGGGGGTGTATTTATCATTTATTTATTTTTTACAGGGGGTGTATTTATCATTTATTTTTTTTTACAGGGGGTGTATTTACCATTTATTTTTTTACAGGGGGTGTATTTATCATTTATTTTTTTACAGGGGTGTATTTTTAATTTATTTTTTACAGGGGGTGTATTTTTAATTTATTTTTTTACAGGGGGTGTATTTTTACAGGGGGTGTATTTTTAATTTATTTTTTTCACAGGGGGTGTATTTTTAATTTATTTTTTTCACAGGGGGTGTATTTTTACATTGGTTGTATTTTTACAGGGGGTGTATTTTTAATTTATTTTTTACAGGGGGTGTATTTTTAATTTTTTTTTTTTTACAGGGGGTGTATTTTTAATAAATAATAAATACACCCCCTGTAAAAAAATAAATAATGAATACACCCCCTGTAAAAAAAAAAAAATAAATAATAAATACACCCCCTGTACAAAAAAAATAATAAATACACCCCCTGTAAAAAAAAATAAATAATAAATACACCCCCTGTAAAAAAAATAAATAATAAATAATAAATTTTCAAAAAAGGGGGGTTTTATTTTCAAAAAAGGGGTATTTTATTTTCAAAAAAGGGGGGTTTTATTTTCAAAAAAGGGTGTTTTATTTAAAAAAAAATGTGTTTTATTTTCAAAAAAGGGGTGTTTTATTTTCAAAAAAGGGGTGTTTTATTTTCAAAAAAGGGGTGGTTTATTTTCAAAAAAGGGGTGGTTTATTTTCAAAAAAGGAGTGGTTTATTTTCAAAAAAGGGGTGGTTTATTTTCAAAAAAGGGGTGGTTTTATTTTCAAAAAAGGGGTGGTTTTATTTTCAAAAAAGGGGTGGTTTTATTTTCAAAAAAGGGGTGGTTTTATTTTCAAAAAAGGGGGGTTTTATTTTCAAAAAAGGGGGGTTTTATTTTCAAAAAAGGGGGTTTTATTTTCAAAAAAGGGGGTTTTCAAAAAAGGGGTGTTTTATTTTCAAAAAAGGTTGTTTTATTTTTCAAAAAAGTGGGGTTTATTTTCAAAAAATTGGGTTTTATTTTCAAAAAAGGAGGGTTTTATTTTCAAAAAAGGGGGTTTTATTTTCAAAAAAGCGGGGTTTTATTTTCAAAAAAGGGGTGTTTTATTTTCAAAAAAGGGGTGTTTTATTTTCAAAAAAGGGGTGTTTTATTTTCAAAAAAGGGGTGTTTTATTTTCAAAAAAGGGGTGTTTTATTTTCGAAAAAGGGGTGTTTTATTTTCGAAAAAGGGGTGTGTTATTTTCGAAAAAGGGGTGTGTTATTTTCGAAAAAGGGGTGTGTTATTTTCGAAAAAGGGGTGTTTTATTTTCGAAAAAGGGGTGTTTTATTTTCAAAAAAGGGGTGTTTTATTTTCAAAAAAGGGGTGTTTTATTTTCAAAAAAGGGGTGTGTTATTTTCAAAAAAAGGGGTGCTTTCAAAAAAGGGGTGTTTTTCAAAAAAAGGGGTGTTTTATTTTCAAAAAAGGGGTGTTTTATTTTCAAAAAAGGGGTGTTTTATTTTCAAAAAAAGGGGTGTTTTATTTTCAAAAAAAGGGGTGTTTTATTTTCCAAAAAGGGGTGTTTTATTTTCAAAAAAGGGGTGTTTTATTTTCAAAAAAAAGTGTTTTATTTTCAAAAAAGGGGTGTTTTATTTTCAAAAAAGGGGTGTTTTTTTACAGGGGGTGTATTTATCATTTATTTTTTTTTACAGGGGGTGTATTTATCATTTATTTTTTTACAGGGGGTGTATTTATTTATTTTTTTTACAGGGGGTGTATTTATAATTTTTTTTACAGGGGTGTATTTATCATTTATTTTTTTACAGGGGGTGTATTTATCATTTATTTTTTTACAGTGGGTGGTTTATCATTTATTTTTTTTACAGTGGGTGTATTTATCATTTATTTTTTTACAGGGGGTGTATTTATCATTTATTTTTTTTTACAGGGGGTGTATTTTTAATTTATTTTTTTACAGGGGTGTATAATTAATTTATTTTTTTACAGGGGGTGTATTTTTAATTTATTTTTTTACAGGGGTGTATAATTAATTTATTTTTTTACAGGGGGTGTATTTATCATTTATTTTTTTACAGGGGGTGTAATTATCATTTATTTTTTTTATAGGTGGTGTATTTATCATTTATTTTTTTTACAGGGGGTGTTTTTATCATTTATTTTTTTACAGGGGGTGTATTTATCATTTTTTTTACAGGGGGTGTATTTATCATTTATTTTTTTACAGGGGGTGTATTTATCATTTATTTTTTTACAGTGGGTGTATTTATCATTTATTTTTTTTACAGGGGGTGTATTTATCATTTATTTTTTTTACAGGGGGTGTATTTTTAATTTATTTTTTTACAGGGGGTGTAATTATCATTTTTTTTTTTTATAGGTGGTGTATTTATCATTTATTTTTTTACAGGGGATGTATTTATCATTTATTTTTTTATAGGGGGTGTATTTATCATTTATTTTTTTACAGGGGGTGTATTTATCATTTTTTTTACAGGGGGTGTATTTATCATTTATTTTTTTACAGGGGGTGTATTTATCATTTATTTTTTTACAGTGGGTGTATTTATCATTTATTTTTTTTTACAGGGGGTGTATTTATCATTTATTTTTTTTACAGGGGGTGTATTTTAAATTTATTTTTTTACAGGGGGTGTACAATTAATTTATTTTTTTATAGGGGGTGTATTTATCATTTATTTTTTTACAGGGGGTGTAATTATCATTTATTTTTTATAGGTGGTGTATTTATCATTTATTTTTTTTACAGGGGGTGTATTTATCATTTATTTTTTTACAGGGGGTGTATTTATCATTTATTTTTTTACAGTGGGTGTATTTATCATTTATTTTTTTACAGGGGGTGTATTTATCATTTATTTTTTTTTACAGGGGGTGTATTTTTAATTTATTTTTTTACAGGGGGTGTATAATTTATTTTTTTACAGGGGGTGTATAATTTATTTTTTTACAGGGGGTGTAATTATCATTTATTTTTTTTATAGGTGGTGTATTTATCATTTATTTTTTTTACAGGGTGTGTATTTATCATTTATTTTTTTACAGGGGGTGTATTTATCATTTATTTTTTTACAGTGGGTGTATTTATCATTTATTTTTTTTACAGGGGGTGTATTTATCATTTATTTTTTTTTACAGGGGGTGTATTTTTAATTTATTTTTTTACAGGGGGTGTATAATTAATTTATTTTTTTACAGGGGGTGTATTTATCATTTATTTTTTTACAGTGGGTGTATTTATCATTTATTTTTTTTACAGGGGGTGTATTTATCATTTATTTTTTTTTACAGGGGGTGTATTTTTAATTTATTTTTTTACAGGGGGTGTATAATTTATTTTTTTACAGGGGGTGTATTTATCATTTATTTTTTACAGGGGGTGTAATTATCATTTATTTTTTTATAGGTGGTGTATTTATCATTTATTTTTTTTACAGGGGGTGTATTTATCATTTATTTTTTTACAGGGGGTGTATTTATCATTTATTTTTTTACAGTGGGTGTATTTATCATTTATTTTTTTTACAGGGGGTGTATTTATCATTTTTTTTTACAGGGGGTGTATTTTTATTTTTTTTTTTTAAAGGGGATGTATAATTAATTTTTTTTACAGGGGGTGTATTTATCATTTATTTTTTTACAGGGGGTGTAATTATCATTTATTTTTTTTATAGGTGGTGTATTTATCATTTATTTTTTTTACAGGGGGTGTATTTATCATTTATGTTTTTTTACAGGGGGTGTATTTATCATTTATTTTTTTTACAGTGGGTGTATTTATCATTTATTTTTTTTTACAGGGGGTGTATTTATCATTTATTGTTTTACAGGGGATGTATTTTTCATTTATTTTTTACAGGGGGTGTATTTTTAATTTATTTTTTTTTACAGGGAGTGTATTTTTAATTTTTTTTTACAGGGGGTGTATTTTTAATTTATTTATTTTACAGGGGTGTATTTTTAATTTATTTATTTTACAGGGGTGTATTTTTAATTTTTTTTACAGGGGGTGTATTTTTACAGGGGCTGTATTTTAATTTATTTTTTTTACAGTGGGTATATTTTTACAGGGGGTGTATTTTTAATTTTTTTTTACAGTGGGTATATTTTTACAGGGGGTGTATTTTTAATTTTTTTTTACAGTGGGTATATTTTTACAGGGGGTGTATTTTTAATTTTTTTTTTACAGGGGGTGCATTTTTAATTTATTTTTTTACAGGGGGTGTATTTTTAATTTATTATTTTTACAGGGGGTGTATTTTTACAGGGGGTGTATTTCTAATTTATTTTTTACAAGGGGTGTATTTTTAATTTATTTTTTTACAGGGGGTGTATTTTTAATTTATTTTTTTACAGGGGGTGTATTTTTAATTTTTTTTTACAGGTTGTGTATTTTTTTAATTTATTTTTTTACAGGGGGTGTATTCATTTTTTTTACAGGGGGTGTATTTTTATTTTTTGTTTTTTTTTTTACAGGGGGTGTATTTTTAATTTTTTTTTTTACAGGGAGTGTATATATCATTTATTTTTTTTTACAGGGGGTGTATTTATCATTTGTTTTTTTTACAGGGGGTGTATTTTTAATTAATTTTTTTACAGGGGGGGTGTATTTTTAATTTATTTTTTTACATGGGGTGTATTTTTAATTTATTTTTTACAGGGGTGTATTTTTACAGGGGGTGTATTTTTAATTTATTTTTTCACAGGGGGTGTATTTTTACAGGGGGTGTATTTTTACAGGGGTTGTATTTTTACAGGGGGTGTATTTTTAATTTATTTTTTACAGGGGGTGTATTTTTAATTTTTTTTTTACAGGGGGTGTATTTTTAATTTATTTTTTTACAGGGGGTGTATTTTTAATTTTTTTTTACAGGGGGTGTATTTATCATTTATAAAGAAAATGATAAATACACCCTCTGTAAAAAAAATAAATAATAAATACACCCCCTGTAAAAAAAAAAAATAATAAATACACCCCCTGTAAAAAAAAAATAATAATAAATACACCCCCTGTAAAAAAATTAAATAATAAATACACCCCCTGTAAAAAAAATTAAAGAATAAATACACCCCCTGTAAAAAAAAATAATGAATACACCCCCGTTAAAAAAAAATAAATAATAAATACACCCCCTGTAAAAAAAAAATAAATAATAAATACAACCCTGTAAAAAAATAAATAATAAATACACCCCCTGTAAAAAAAATAATAAATACACCCCCTGTAATAAAAAAATAAATAATAAATACACCCCCTGTAAAAAAAAATAAATAATAAATACACCCCCTGTAAAAAAAATAAATAATAAATACACCCCCTGTAAAAAAAAATAAATAATAAATACACCCCCTGTAAAAAAAAAAAAATAATAAATACACCCCCTGTAAAAAAAATAAATAATAAATACACCCCCTGTAAAAAAAAAATAAATACACCCCCTGTAAAAAAAATAAATAATAAATACACCCCCTGTAAAAAAATAAATAATAAATACACCCCCTGTAAAAAAAAATAAATAATAAATACACCCCCTGTAAAAAAAATAAATAATAAATACACCCCCTGTAAAAAAAAATAAATAATAAATACACCCCCTGTAAAAAAAAAAAAATAATAAATACACCCCCTGTAAAAAAAAATAAATAATAAATACACCCCCTGTAAAAAAAAAATAAATACACCCCCTGTAAAAAAAATAAATAATAAATACACCCCCTGTAAAAAAATAAATAATAAATACACCCCCTGTAAAAAAAAATAATAAATACAAACCCTGTAAAAAAAAATAAATAATAAATACACCCCCAGTAAAAAAATAAATAATTAATAAACCCCCTGTAAAAAAATAAATAATAAATACCCCCTGAAAAAAAAATAATAAATACACCCCCAGTAAAAAAAAATAAATACACCCCCTGTAAAAAAAATAAATAATAAATACACCCCCTGTAAAAAAAATAAATAAATACACCCCCTGTAAAAAAAAATAAATAATAAATACACCCCCTGTAAAAAAAAATAAATAATAAATACACCCCCTGTAAAAAAAAAAATAATAAATACACCCCCTGTAAAAAAATAAATAATAAATACACCCCCTGTAAAAAAAAATAATAAATACACCCCCTGTAAAAAAAATAAATAATAAATACACCCCCTGTAAAAAAAATAATAAATACACCCCCTGTAAAAAAAAATAAATAATAAATACACCCCCTGTAAAAAAAAAATAAAAAATAAATACACCCTCTGTAAAAAATAAATAATAAATACACCCCCTGTAAAAAAAATAAATAATAAATACACCCCTGTAAGAAAAAATAAATAATAAATACACCCCTTGTAAAAAAATAAATAATAAATACACCCCCTGTAAAAAATAAATAATAAATACACCCCCTGTAAAAAAATAAATAATAAATACACCCCCTGTAAAAAAAATAATAAATACACCCCCTGTAAAAAAAATAAATAATAAATACACCCCCTGTAAAAAAAATAATAAATACACCCCCTGTAAAAAAAAATAAACAATAAATACACCCCCTGTAAAAAAAAATAAAAAATAAATACACCCTCTGTAAAAAATAAATAATAAATACACCCCCTGTAAAAAAAATAAATAATAAATACACCCCCTGTAAGAAAAAATAAATAATAAATACACCCCTTGTAAAAAAATAAATAATAAATACACCCCCTGTAAAAAATAAATAATAAATACCCCCTGTAAAAAAAATAATAAATACACCCCCTGCAAAAAAAATAAATAATAAATACACCCCCTGTAAAAAAATAAATAATAAATACACCCCCTGTAAAAAAAATTAAATAATAAATACACCCCCTTTAAAAAAAATTAAATACATCCCCTGTAAAAAAACGCCCCTTTTTTGAAAATAAACGCCCCTTTTTAGAAAATAAAACGCCCATTTTTTGAAAATAAAACGACCCTTTTTTGAAAATAAAACGCCCCTTTTTTGAAAATTAAAACGCCCCTTTTTTGAAAATAAAACGCCCCTTTTTTTGAAAATAAAACGCCCCTTTTTTTGAAAATAAAACGCCCCTTTTTTTGAAAATAAAACGCCCCTTTTTTGAAAATAAAACGCCCCTTTTTTGAAAATAAAACGCCCCTTTTTTGAAAATAAAACGCCCCTTTTTTGAAAATAAAACGCCCCTTTTTTGAAAATAAAACGCCCCTTTTTTGAAAATAAAACGCCCCTTTTTTGAAAATAAAACGCCCCTTTTTTGAAAATAAAACGCCCCTTTTTTGAAAAATAAAACGCCCCTTTTTGAAAATAAAACGCCCCTTTTTTGAAAATAAAACGCTCCTTTTTGGAAAATTAAAACGCCCCTTTTTTGAAAATAAAACGCCCCTTTTTTGAAAAATAAAACGCCCCTTTTTGAAAATAAAACGCCCCTTTTTGAAAATAAAACGCCCCTTTTTGAAAATAAAACGCCCCTTTTTTGAAAATAAAACGCCCCTTTTTTGAAAATAAAACGCCCCTTTTTTTGAAAATAAAACGCCCCTTTTTTGAAAATAAAACGCCCCTTTTTTGAAAATAAAACGCCCCTTTTTTGAAAATAAAACCGCCCCTTTATTGAAAATAAAACCGCCCCTTTTTTGAAAATAAAACGCCCCTTTTTTGAAAATAAAACGCCCCTTTTTTGAAAATAAAACGCCCCTTTTTTGAAAATAAAACGCCCCTTTTTTGAAAAATAAAACGCCCCTTTTTTGAAAAATAAAACGCCCCTTTTTTGAAAATAAAACCGCCCCTTTTTTGACAATAAAACGCCCCTTTTTTGAAAATAAAACGCCCCTTTTTTGAAAATAAAACGCCCCTTTTTTGAAAATAAAACGCCCCTTTTTTGAAAAATAAAACGCCCCTTTTTTGAAAAATAAAACGCCCCTTTTTTGAAAAATAAAACGCCCCTTTTTTGAAAAATAAAACGCCCCTTTTTTGAAAATAAAACGCGCCTTTTTTGAAAAATAAAACGCCCCTTTTTGAAAATAAAACGCCCCTTTTTTGAAAATAAAACGCTCCTTTTTGGAAAATTAAAACGCCCCTTTTTTGAAAATAAAACGCCCCTTTTTTGAAAAATAAAACGCCCCTTTTTGAAAATAAAACGCCCCTTTTTGAAAATAAAACGCCCCTTTTTGAAAATAAAACGCCCCTTTTTGAAAATAAAACGCCCCTTTTTTGAAAATAAAACGCCCCTTTTTTGAAAATAAAACGCCCCTTTTTTTGAAAATAAAACGCCCCTTTTTTGAAAATAAAACGCCCCTTTTTTGAAAATAAAACGCCCCTTTTTTGAAAATAAAACCGCCCCTTTTTTGAAAATAAAACCGCCCCTTTTTTGAAAATAAAACGCCCCTTTTTTGAAAATAAAACGCCCCTTTTTTGAAAATAAAACGCCCCTTTTTTGAAAATAAAACGCCCCTTTTTTGAAAAATAAAACGCCCCTTTTTTGAAAATAAAACCGCCCCTTTTTTGACAATAAAACGCCCCTTTTTTGAAAATAAAACGCCCCTTTTTTGAAAATAAAACGCCCCTTTTTTGAAAATAAAACGCCCCTTTTTTGAAAAATAAAACGCCCCTTTTTTGAAAAATAAAACGCCCCTTTTTTGAAAAATAAAACGCCCCTTTTTTGAAAAATAAAACGCCCCTTTTTTGAAAAATAAAACGCCCCTTTTTTGAAAAATAAAACGCCCCTTTTTTGAAAAATAAAACGCCCCTTTTTTTGAAAAATAAAACGCCCCTTTTTTGAAAAATAAATCGCCCCTTTTTTGAAAATAAAACGCCCCTTTTTTGAAAATAAAACGTCCCTTTTTTGAAAATAAAACCGCCCCTTTTTTGAAAATAAAACCGCCCCTTTTTTGAAAATAAAACGCCCCTTTTTTGAAAATAAAACGCCCCTTTTTTGAAAATAAAACGCCCCTTTTTTGAAAATAAAACGCCCCTTTTTTGAAAATAAAACGCCCCTTTTTTGAAAATAAAACGCCCCTTTTTTGAAAATAAAACGCCCCTTTTTTGAAAATAAAACGCCCCTTTTTTGAAAATAAAACGCCCCTTTTTTGAAAATAAAACGCCCCTTTTTTGAAATAAAACGCCCCTTTTTTTGAAAAATAAAACGCCCCTTTTTTTGAAAAATAAAACGCCCCTTTTTTGAAAAATAAAACGCCCCTTTTTTGAAAAATAAAACGCCCCTTTTTTGAAAAATAAAACGCCCCTTTTTTGAAAAATAAAACGCCCCTTTTTTGAAAATAAAACGCCCCTTTTTTGAAAATAAAACGCCCCTTTTTTGAAAATAAAACGCCCCTTTTTTGAAAAATAAAACGCCCCTTTTTTGAAAAATAAAACGCCCCTTTTTTGAAAAATAAAACGCCCCTTTTTTGAAAAATAAAACGCCCCTTTTTTGAAAAATAAAACGCCCCTTTTTTGAAAAATAAAACGCCCCTTTTTTGAAAAATAAAACGCCCCTTTTTTGAAAAATAAAACGCCCCTTTTTTTGAAAAATAAAACGCCCCTTTTTTGAAAAATAAATCGCCCCTTTTTTGAAAATAAAACGCCCCTTTTTTGAAAATAAAACGTCCCTTTTTTGAAAATAAAACCGCCCCTTTTTTGAAAATAAAACCGCCCCTTTTTTGAAAATAAAACGCCCCTTTTTTGAAAATAAAACGCCCCTTTTTTGAAAATAAAACGCCCCTTTTTTGAAAATAAAACGCCCCTTTTTTGAAAATAAAACGCCCCTTTTTTGAAAATAAAACGCCCCTTTTTTGAAAATAAAACGCCCCTTTTTTGAAAATAAAACGCCCCTTTTTTGAAAATAAAACGCCCCTTTTTTGAAAATAAAACGCCCCTTTTTTGAAAATAAAACGCCCCTTTTTTGAAAATAAAACGCCCCTTTTTTGAAAATAAAACGCCCCTTTTTTGAAAATAAAACGCCCCTTTTTGAAAATAAAAACGCCCCTTTTTTTGAAAATAAAACGCCCCTTTTTTAAAATAAAACGCCCCTTTTTTTGAAAAATAAAACGCCCCTTTTTTTGAAAAATAAAACGCCCCTTTTTTGAAAAATAAAACGCCCCTTTTTTGAAAAATAAAACGCCCCTTTTTTGAAAAATAAAACGCCCCTTTTTTGAAAAATAAAACGCCCCTTTTTTGAAAAATAAAACGCCCCTTTTTTGAAAAATAAAACGCCCCTTTTTTGAAAAATAAAACGCCCCTTTTTTGAAAAATAAAACGCCCCTTTTTTGAAAAATAAAACGCCCCTTTTTTGAAAAATAAAACGCCCCTTTTTTGAAAAATAAAACGCCCCTTTTTTGAAAAATAAAACGCCCCTTTTTTTGAAAAATAAAACGCCCCTTTTTTTGAAAAATAAAACACCCCTTTTTTGAAAAATAATACACCCCTTTTTTGAAAAATAATACACCCCTTGTAAAATTTTTGATTATTTATTTTACAGAGGGTCCCCTTTTTTGAAAAATAAAACCCCCCTTTTTTGAAAAATAAAACACCCCTGAGGTCGGGAAAAAAATTGAGGTCGGGAAAAAAAATTGAGGTCGGGAAAAAAATTTGAGGTCGGGAAAAAAATTCGAGGTCGGGAAAAAAAATTTGAGGTCGGGAAAAAAATTTGAGGTCGGGAAAAAAATTTGAGGTCGGGAAAAAAATTTGAGGTCGGGAAAAAAATTTGAGGTCGGGAAAAAAATTTGAGGTCGGGAAAAAAAATTTGAGGTCGGGAAAAAAATTTGAGGTCGGGAAAAAAATTTGAGGTCGGGAAAAAAATTTGAGGTCGGGAAAAAAATTTGAGGTCGGGAAAAAAATTTGAGGTCGGGAAAAAAATTTGAGGCCGGGAAAAAAATTTGAGGCCGGGAAAAAAATTTGAGGCCGGGAAAAAATTTAGAGGTCGGGAAAAAATTTAGAGGTCGGGAAAAAAATTAGAGGTCGGGAAAAAAATTAGAGGTCGGGAAAAAAATTAGGGGTCGGGCAAAAAATTTGAGGTCGGGAAAAAAATTTGAGGTTCGGAAAAAAATTTGAGATCGGGAAAAAAATCTGAGGTCGGGAAAAAAATCTGAGGTCGGGAAAAAAATTGAGGTCGGGAAAAAAATTGAGGTCGGGAAAAAAATTGAGGTCGGGAAAAAAATTGAGGTCGGGAAAAAAATTGAGGTCGGGAAAAAAATTGAGGTCGGGAAAAAAATTGAGGTCGGGAAAAAAATTGAGGTCGGGAAAAAAATTGAGGTCGCGAAAAAAAATTGAGGTCGGGAAAAAACGAGTTGATTCCCTTTTTAACTAGTGCAGAGATTATACTAAAATATTTAAAAACTGGTTTTTAAAAACAACGTTTATTGAGTGCACTATTTGTATTGTTAAAATATATTTAAAACATAAATATAATTTTAAGACGACTCAACTAGTTTCGGCGTGTTGCGATTACCGCTGCCATCATCAGGAGTGATTTACAATTCAAGAAAATCGACATTACGAAAGTTCGCCCGACAGTCATAAAAAATACATAGAAAAATTTATCATTGGGGATGGGGTATCGAAATTATTAAAAAACGATTTCGGCCCATCCACGTTCCCAAAAAGAAAGTTCATTCTATACCTTTGTATACCGAGCATTCAATATATGCAACACCAAGGAATCACTAGAACGGGAATTACAATTTCTAAGAGAGATTGCTATTGATAGAGGATTCAATGACGCGATTATAGACAAAGCTAAAAACAAATTTAAAAAACTACTCCTTCCATCTTCTAGTCTGTCTAATGTACCGGAAACAATTGAAAAGAAGTTCTTACCCTTAAATTACTACCCTAGCATCACACCTAAATTAATTAAGATAATTTTGAAACATACTAAAGGAAATATTGCACTCCGTCCACAAAATAAAATTATTCAAAATTTAACTAGTTTAAAAGACCCCCTGGATGTTCTTTCTAAATGTGGAGTTTATGCATTACAATGCACATGTAACTCTGTATACATTGGACAGACCAGAAGAAAACTTGGAACAAGGATAAAAGAACACGCACGTGCAATAAAAAATAATGACTTATGCTCAGCCCTCACTGAACATATAAGATGTAACGACAAAAAACCCACATCATTAATCCGAATGAAGTTAAACTTATTCATAGTATAAAAAACCATTTTATATCACTTAATATTTTAGAATCAATTGAAATACATAAAAATAATAATATGAACCGAGATACAGGCCCCGGTAACGAAATAATCTTACCTTGGAAATCGTTTTTTAATAATTTCGATACCCCCCTCCCCAATGATAAAGTTTGCTATGTATTTTTTATGACTGTCGGGCGAACTTTCGTAATGTCGATTTTCTTGAATTGTAAATCACTCCTGATGATGGCAGCGGTAATCGCAACACGCCGAAACTAGTTGAGTCGTCTTAAAATTATATTTATGTTTTAAATATATTTTAACAATACAAATAGTGCACTCAATAAACGTTGTTTTTAAAAACCAGTTTTTAAATATTTTAGTATCGGGAAAAAAATTGAGACCGGGGAAAAAATTGAGACCGGGGAAAAAATTGAGACCGGGAAAAAATTGAGACCGGGAAAAAATTGAGACCGGGAAAAAATTGAGACCGGGAAAAAAATTGAGACCGGGAAAAAAATTGAGACCGGGAAAAAAATTGAGACCGGGAAAAAAATTGAGACCGGGAAAAAAATTGAGACCGTGAAAAAAATTGAGACCGGGAAAAAAATTGAGACCGGGAAAAAAATTGAGACCGGGAAAAAAATTGAGACCGGGAAAAAAATTGAGACCGGGAAAAAAATTGAGACCGAGAAAAAAATTGAGACCGAGAAAAAATTGAGACCGAGAAAAAATTGAGACCGAGAAAAAATTGAGACCGAGAAAAAATTGAGACCGAGAAAAAATTGAGACCGAGAAAAAATTGAGACCGAGAAAAAATTGAGACCGAGAAAAAATTGAGACCGAGAAAAAATTGAGACCGAGAAAAAATTGAGACCGAGAAAAAATTGAGACCGAGAAAAAATTGAGACCGAGAAAAAATTGAGACCGAGAAAAAATTGAGACCGAGAAAAAATTGAGACCGAGAAAAAATTGAGACCGAGAAAAAATTGAGACCGAGAAAAAATTGAGACCGAGAAAAAATTGAGACCGAGAAAAAATTGAGACCGAGAAAAAATTGAGACCGAGAAAAAATTGAGACCGAGAAAAAATTGAGACCGAGAAAAAATTGAGACCGAGAAAAAATTGAGACCGAGAAAAAATTGAGACCGAGAAAAAATTGAGACCGAGAAAAAATTGAAACCGAGAAAAAATTGAGACCGAGAAAAAATTGAGACCGAGAAAAAATTGAGACCGAGAAAAAATTGAGACCGAGAAAAAATTGAGACCGAGAAAAAAATGAGACCGAGAAAAAAATGAGACCGAGAAAAAAATGAGACCGAGAAAAAAATGAGACCGAGAAAAAAATGAGACCGAGAAAAAAATGAGACCGAGAAAAAAATGAGACCGAGAAAAAAATGAGACCGAGAAAAAATGAGACCGAGAAAAAATGAGACCGAGAAAAAATGAGACCGAGAAAAAATGAGACCGAGAAAAAATGAGACCGAGAAAAAATGAGACCGAGAAAAAATGAGACCGAGAAAAACTGAGATCGAGAAAAAATGAGATCGAGAAAATTTATTTTACATGCAGGGGGTGTTTGCAGGGGCAAAGTTTGCAGGGGAAATATTTGCAGGGGAAATATTTGCAGGCGCAATTGAACATTTTCTTTATTGGGAACTCTTTCCTAGCGTTCAGGTCTGTGCTCTTAAGATAAATTGACGGTATGTTAGGTACATAATATTAGACGCGCTCAAAAGTTAAAATATATTATTGGATTATTACCGGAAATAAGTCCGACCATAATCCGACTAATAAAATCTACGGCAATTTCGTTTTGAATGACGCCCAAGAAAAAACATTTTTAACTCGGGCAGAAAGAATGAAAAAGTATTTCTGAATCCACATAGAGGAAAAACGAAAAATGAAAATTTTGAAGGAGTGCTGGAAATTTAAACCCCTTCACGCAAATCTTTCCGTCATAGATGGTTCATTAAAGATGTAAACTTCCTATGTGATCCGCAAAAGGGAACGTTTCACTGACCTTTTGATTCCACAATGTCTTGGCTAAGATCGTCAATGCCCTCTTCAGACGAGACGTAATCATCCGGTTTAATTAGATTTAATCGAGGTTTACATAGCCTTCTCTGCTCAATATACCTCGGTTATATCTGGTTAAACCTCAGTTAATTGTGCCTCGTCTGTAGAGGGTATAGACTTTTTGCTGCGCCTTATGAAGGGGGCTACCATGTTGCATTTCCCCTTAGTTCCTCCCCCAATACGCCATTTTTGTTACCAAGAAACGAGCCACTAGCCCACTACGGCGGAAAGATCCTAAGCTGGAGATATTTCATACTGTTCTGTCGCGGGACTCTCTCACTCTCCTAGAAGCCTCTAGTTTCTACAACACAAACTATATAGTTGCCGAAACTCTATCTATAGTAGTTTTAACACGAACAGTATGAATAGTACCTAATGCGTCGAAAAACACTTCCCGAGTGCAGGGTTACCAAACAATCTTTCGTTTAAATGGCGACCTTCAATTTAAGGAGCCGCAAAGAGTCTATAACCCCTTTCAAAAATAAAAAAAGCACCTACCGAAAGTCAGTCATCGTCCGAAAAAAAGATAAACGCTGATGTTGTGGCAGGAGACTGATTACATCTCAAATGTTCCTTCGTTCGTCTACGCGTGCAGTGAAATAATGAAATGATACAATGATAATTCGCAGGATTTTCTAAACGATACATTTTGTGATGCCATCAACAACCGAGAAGTCTGTGGATGGGACGGAGGAGACTGCTGTGAATCTACGTTAAAAATCAAAGGACAAAAAGTTAAACCTATGCCTATAAATTGCGGAGTAGAATGTAGTTGTAAGCAGCCTGAAGCCACTTGAATATTGGTTTAAGAAATAAAAAATTAAAAAATTAATATACGAAAAAAAAAAGAAAACCATCTAGATCCATAAAACAGAAGGTTTGGTTTTTGTCAATCTCCCCCACTATCCCGAAAACCTTAAAATTTAAGTGTAATATTTTTTGCAGTTTTTTAAGTTTTACTGAGAGTTACACGATAAAAACCACAATAAAAACCTAAAAGAACTATAGCAAAATAGGAATTACTAAAATAATTAGGATTACTAGGAAAATCTAGATTTCAAATATGGATATGAAGTTACAAAACTCACGCTTTTCAAGGGTATATCCGCCTTATTTCTCATTCTAAAACTAATCATAGTGATTCAGATGACACTTCACTTAAGTTCCCATAACGTTTTCACTTCATTTTGATCAACAATATTCATTTCATAATTGTACTTTTTAAGCAACACATTGACTAGATGGCCAAGCCCATAGTAAAAGCCACACCTCTCATGTTCAAGTTTAACCTAATCCAACCTTGTGAGACGCTTTAGATTAGATTAAGCCGGCTGCACGATCCATTGAGCTGGAAAAAACATGCTGTGAAAACCCAAAAAAAGGTCGAAATTATAGGAACGAAAGAAATACATCGAAAATATAGTAAAAAACTATAATATCTAGGAAATGTGGTTACCCTGCACTTGATTTTTCGTACATTCGTCTTCTCTGGGACATCGACTTCGGATTTCAGACATACTACAAGCACGATACAAAATAAGAGCTGCACCTACCCCTGGTAGGTGGGGAGGTGTTGCTAAAAATTAACCAATTCTTACCATACTATTTCAATCAATTCGGGTGATATGGGAAAATTGGAATTGGCTACCAATTATTTTAGGTAAAATGGTATATAGTTGCTAATTTTAAATTAATGGTTCTAAGTTGAATTTTAGGAAAATCGAGCATTTCTGGTTAAAACAAAACGTTTACTTTAATGAAAATAAATTAACGGATATTTACAGTAGGCGTTCAAATTTTTCGCGAGTAAAACTTTTAAAATAAAGTTTGGTTCGGTAATTGATTGCCAACAATAAACCATAGTCAACCCGAGAACGTATGAAGCTAAGATATTCTCTTCCCGCTCTCTTAGAGACAAGTTTATAGCGATCCAAGTTGTGTCTTTCCATTTCGCAGAAGGTGATTTAGTGTAGTATTTCAAGGAAGAACAACAATGCGTTCTTTTTCGATTATGCCCATAATTTTAGCGATAATCCCGTAAGAATCTATTATGTAGAGACGAAGTAGGCGGTAGAAATTTTTGAATTAATGACTACACAAAAAGGAGGGGGCCTTCCAAGTGTTTCCTTTTTTAAGAGAATTTATCAGAATATTATTTAGAATATCCACAAATGATTTCGAAGAAAAAATACTAGCAATGAAATAAATGACATTAAAGAGTTAAATCACCTCCTTACATTCTCGGGGCATAACTGGGTTATGTTGTCACTCTCATTTGTGTAGCCTGCATCTCAAGATTCCATAATGGACTTTGGGTATTTTGTTTTCCGCACTCTCTCAAAACCATCTTGAGACTTTTGGACTTAAGAGTTTATTTAGAGTTCATGATTTTAATCAAAGGAATTAGACAGGGTTCTAAGGTTAGTGCGGCCTCTAATACGATCAGCGATTTTTTCTGCCATGGCTATGGTCGGGGCGTTAGTATTACCAGATACGACTTGGGGCATGATTGAGCAGTCAATTACTCTTAGTCCCCTGACTCCTCTGACCCTGGAAGAAATAAGACAATACGTACTTAAACAAGATGGCTAAGTTCATAAGAGAAGCAAGACCTTGAGAGCCATTGTGACGCTAAGTATTATAACTATTAGCCGTTATGTCACTCGCAAAAAATGGAATTCCGGATTTGTGAGGGAAGACAATATAGCCCAAAAATTTCATTCCTCTCTCCCGACTAGAAATGTCGAGGAAGAGTCCAAATCGCTCGAGCCAGACGGGGGTGATCAATTTTTTTTTGCTATTTCTAAGTGATGGGCTATGACTTAAAACTCGGCCTTTCCTGATAGTATTAAGTTACGGGGCGTACTTGTTTACTTTTATGGAATAAAGTGATAAACCTTTGGTATAACCAAAAGTCTAAACCAGTCATTCGCACAAAAATCCCACAATAAAAATCATTAGCGTTAAAAAAATGGCGGACAGCATTCTACTTTAAAATATAACCCAAAGTCTTATCAAGTCATTCGCGCAAAAAAAGAAACCATACACTAAATCATTCGTGCAAAAAACAAATTTGGTGGACTTCATTCTACCTTTAATTATATTATCCAGTCACTTCCACAAAAAATATTATAATATGTAATATCAAGAAGGATCAGACAAGGAGAGGAAAAGTGGGGACGGCGCGGTTCCTACTGCGTCGGCCTAAACTCCCACTCTGGGAGAACGGGGGTAGAGACGTTTCGTGGTAAATTTTTGTCACGTGGGTAAAACGGATCCTTTATCAGCTTCATAGTAGTCGATGACGCTAGTAACCACGTGACAACAGTTTACCTCGAGAATTTCCTATCCCCCTTTCCACCCGAGTGGGAGGTTGGCTCTTCTCACTCTAACCAAACGCAGCCCCACTTTTCCTCTCCTTGTCTGATCCTCCTTGGTAATATATAATTTATATATTACAACAATTTTAAGCTTGTGGTGACGTCTGTTGGAAAAGAAAATCTATCATCATTTTCGCTTTGTCTTTCCCATGCACAGACACCCACACTACATACTATAGCCAAGTACACTATAGTAGCCTACACTCACTGGGGGGGTGTAGCTAACAATCGGATCACGAGAGAATACCTTAAAAGAAGTGAAAAAAAAAAAAAAAAAAAAAAAAAATCTACCTTCCTTCCGCGTCGACGACAGTCATTGGATCGCGCAAGGAACCCATTTTACAAGTTCCACCAGGGTGGTAAATGGCTATGGTTAAAGCTCGGACGTGGCACTCGATGTAAGGATCACTCCACATTGGATGCTGTTCGCAACCAGGCACAGGATAGGCGAAACG
Organism: Odiellus spinosus; assembly: GCA_963920705.1. Lineage (NCBI taxonomy): Eukaryota > Metazoa > Arthropoda > Arachnida > Opiliones > Phalangiidae > Odiellus > Odiellus spinosus. Next base: position 17,158,286 of record OY987227.1, on the reverse strand, counting down.
CCTGGCACCCAATTTCCTCATAGGTTCGCTGTCCCCAATTTGAAGTGATATTTTTACCGCTATTTTACGAGAACCAAATTAACAACTGTAGAAGGCTTATAAAACTTTGAAGATCATGGCACGGTACCTTCTACTAATACAGCCAAATCAAAAGGGTCTTGCAAGAAATTGGGCTGAATGACCGGTTGATCTCGGGGATTGGCTGATCTTAACTTGATGGTACCTCGACTTCTGGGTCGCAAAAGAATAGGGAACATGGAAAATGAATCTCTGTCCACATAAGGTTTGTAATATTGCTCGAAAACCTATTGAAACGAGCACCAAGATTATTAAAGAACAACGTGGGTTGCAGTTAATTTTTCGCTTTAAAATGATTGATTTACCTCGTCGGTTATCCGCAATACATTAGTGCCAAGAAATGGATAAGATCCGGCTGAGAGAGGGAAAAATAGAAATTGAATATCTGGATATTCGCCGGAACGATCAGGGTTGAGCTTCGTGTTGACAAACCCCATCGCCTCGCATCCCCCGGTTAAAGTAAGCGGCCCTGCGTAAAACTATCATTAATTAACATACGGCCATAATAAACAGTTCTGGAAAGCCATCTTTTGTTCGGGGGTCCTTGCCCATATAGCACTTAACACGTTTATACGGTACTTTGTACAATACCATCGGCAAACTACTGGCCACATATAAAACAAACTAACCGGTTCCATTGTAGTAGACCATCTCGATGTTATCCGTATTGCCGTAGCTAACTACCGGAGGGACCCCTAGAGTTTCATTAGCGTTGAAAAAATAATCTAGTCCTCCTGGAGAGATGTGCTCGTGAAGGTTTTCACCCACACCAGGTACATCGGCAATCACTGGTATCTACAAGTTTAACAAAAGCTTTAATACCACAAAGATATCTAAAACCTTATAATTTTAGCAATATATTTTATTCCATTAATTCATAATATTTCCACTTATTTTGGTGATAATAAAATACCAAATGTATTATTTTTAGTGAAGCTATAAAAAATTCAAAAGCGGTAGATGAAACTTGCGTTAGAGAAATTTCATAAGCTAATATGATTTCTGGAATAACCTTAAAACAGGAATTAATAAATATTTATTAATTAATTTATGAATTTCTGCATAAAATAAATAGAAAATATAGCGCTATTATAAGTGAATGAAATGTGGCACATTGAACAAACCCCAAATTTCTCCAGATGCTTCTTAGGCCCAATTCCGGATAACATCAGTAATTGAGGAGATTTCATAGTACCCTTTTGAAATAATTACTTTTAAAATCGAAACTAATTATAAAGCGAAACTTATTAAACTAACCGCCGATAGGATAATCTCCCTTCTAGCCCGAACTTGATAAACCTTGTTATCCCTCTCGAAAACTACAATGCGGGCCCTCTTGTTGTCGTCGAACAATATTTTCGTCGCCAATGCTAAGGAAAATAATTTTTCAAGTTCGTCGCAACACTCGGCTTAAGAGAGATTGACAATCTACCTTTATCGAGTATGTCGACATTGGATCTTCTACTGGCTGGAACGAGGTACGCCCTACTGGCGCTGCACCTCGTCCCGTTGCGTAAGGTCCCTTGATGTCTGGTAAAGCCCGTTTGCGATGGCCCGTTGGAATCGATGCTCTTGTAACCCATTAATCGGCCAGCCTCCATAAACGCATCTCCCACGACAGTTCGATATGTCGAACGTGAAACTGTCAACGGTCCTCCTTTACCATGATAACCTATCAAAAAAAAAAAAAAAAAATGAAAGTTAAGTTTATAAAAAGATTTATAGCCCTAATTATCATAAAAATTACCGGAACTCCTTAACTAGCGGAGCTTGGTTTTTAAAACTTAGATAATTATTCAGTCGTTAAAATTCAAACAATGCCTTAAGCCTAACGAAGTTTAAAAAAAAAATGTTAAAAAATGAGGAGGCTAAATTAATTTAAAAAAAATCAGGGAAAAAATTAATTGGATTGTGAAATTTGCACCTAATAATCTACTTTTAATATTCTCGCTCGCTCTGTTAAAAGAGGTATGAGCATTTCTTACCAGGAGCGGCAGCTTCCGGTCCATCTCGATTATCCTCAGCTTTCAAAAAATAGGGAAAAACGTCTTTCCAAGCCCATCCCTCGGCTCCCATGCGTTCCCAGTGATCGTAATCCCGATGGTTTCCTCGAATGTACAGGTTAAAGTTGATGGAAGAACTTCCTCCGACCGCCTTTCCTCTGGGCCAGTAACTTCTCTGTTAGATAATGGTACGAAATTCGCAAAAGCCATACAAGCAGCGTTTCTTCTCAATTATGGGATTACCCGTCCTTGAAGTCCGGAACAGCAGAGTTTCTGCGGTTCGGTTAAGAAATTCCAATCATAGGCTCCGCCCATTAACTCGAAATTACCCAACGGTATTTCGTGAAAAACGTGCTCTCGCATTCCCGCTTCGATGACCAAAACAGTTACATCCGGGTCTTCGGATAAACGGTTGGTCAATGTAGAACCGGCTGATCCCGAACCAACTATATAGAAAAATTTACCTCAGTGTAGCCAGGGAAATGCCTCCAACAACGTATAGGAAAAAATAAATGCGTTATAGGGAATTGTAGAAGTCTAATCTTTCAAATTAGGATAAAAAAAATTGAGAAATTATAGGAAAATAGAGGATTTATGAACTAATTATACTAGAATTTTGAAATTTACGTTATAACAATCACTGGATTACATTAAATTGAAAATTTTTCGATTGAATTAATATTTTAAATCCAACACTTGTCTTATTATTTCCCAGTATCCTTCGTTTTGGAAAGTCACTATAGATACAAATTAGATTGCCCAACTTATCTGCAACGAAACCAAGCTTTCCTATGTAATGAAACAAAATTGGCTTAACATAAAATTTAACATAGAAAAACTTACAAGTATTACTTAACGAGTCATTGAGCTGGGCCGTAATGATATCAAATTTGGTTAGCAAAAAAGTTACTAAGTTTAGTACGGCAATCAAAATTGATGAGATAAGGTTGGAGGTAAATTTGGATTATTCAAAAACATCTCAATATTTTAAGCTAAAATCTTGGGAAACCTTAATTTCTTTAGCGTATCTAGTGGTGTGTTAAATTTGAAAAGAAAAAAAAATTAAAAATAAATAAATTGACCCACGGGACCATCACTGGCTGAAATTGCTACAGACTTGTACACCGTTTACGTGGAGTGATCAGTCACTCACGATTTTCAATCAATTGTATTAAGAAAAAGATTATAAGACTCACTTATGACGTAATCGTACTCGTCCTTGAAATCGGTACTTATGAGTGGCAAGTTCCGTTCGGGAGATCGGACGTAGTTGTACGCGAAAGCGGCCATTAATAAACTCAAAGTATTTCGGACAGAGAAAGGACTTGGAGTAGCGAAAGCCATGTCCGAACGCGACGATCACAACCGAACCGTTTGACAATTGCAGAGTGCGCGGGGGGGTTATTAAATGTTTTTTATATAAAATTCTTCCGAAATATTAAAACAGCGCCCGGTCAAAAATTGAAATCTCAAACTGGTTGTTTATTGATCCCCCGAGATCCATCTTTAAAGAATCTGAGGTCGCGAAAAGAAAAAGAAAAAATTATGTTTAAAGTTACTATACGAAAAAAAACTTAATTCCTATCATTAAAGGGTAGGTTTACCATAAAAAGTAACTCTTTAATGAAAACGAGTTGTTACCGTGTCATAAAACCGCGATATAGTGGCGAAATTAAAGTCGTTGTTTTTTAATGTATGTACGAGAATATTCGCCACGTTTCAAATTCTTTTACGTATTGAAATGTCGAATTTATTATAAGGTCAAATTATTTTTATCCTGGGCCTTTCCTTAAACTAAGTCGCCACGAGCATATTTGAAATTAAAACCCTACTCACGTATTTTTTTATTTTTTCGGTACTCTCTTAAGTTAAATATACGCTTTCACCGTACTTTCAGTGGTCAAACGAGCATTTTCACTCCCGTTAAGTTTCATTTCCGCGAGTTATTCAACGAGTTATATATTTACAAGAGTATAAAAATCTGGTTTAAATAATAAATATTAAAAAAAAATAGATTTCTGGCTTAAGATAAAGTTCACGCTGAGGCTATTATAGACTACGCGGAAGTAATAGTACTTTAACGAGATCTTCCCGTGGGACCTGACAACCAATTATTTAACCACATTTTTTATTTTATTACAATGTTATCTTAAATTGACACTTCACCGCAAAAAAAAAAAAAAAAAAAAAAAAAAAAAAAATTGTTTGAATTTTTTTAATATTTTCAATTATACGCTCAGTCAAACGTAAAGTTTAAATTTCTTTGGTTACATTTCTATCAAAATACTTTTATTTTGCATGAGTCGCGGAAGAAAATCCAAAGAGAGCAAAAAAATTAGGTACTTTTCCTGGAAATCAAGTGAAAAAGTCTTCACACAAAATACGTATCGATGCAGCATCGGAAAAAAAAATCGAAACTGCTACCTTACGGGTTTTCTTATTTCCAGTCTGACGTCACGATGCTCATTAGTTCCATGCGCATTGTAAACACGTGGACGAGCAATACGTCGAAGTTAAATTTAAGAAAATATTTAATTTTTTTTAAACTTTACCTCTGCAGTTCAAATATTCATTCGTAAAAAAGGGTTTTAAAAACCAACCATGGTATAATTTAAGCCTAATTGGACCATCGAAAAAAAATTGCATTTTTTTCTTTAGTGTACAGCTACTTCTGACATCACGTGATGATGCGCATCGGAAAAAAATTGCACTCGTTTTTTTTTTTTTTTTGCCATCCATGTTTTTTGCATGAGTCAACTGAACGTACCCAATATGACGTCAAAAACCATGGAGTGATAACATTTGACAGTTTCTTAACAATAGAATTTAATGAAGTGATAAACTTACACTCAGGTTTTCATTGCTCCATCGATTGGATAATTTGTTCCCTAAATAATAAAGGCATTTCAAATAAAGTCTTGGTTAACCGTATACCATTTTAGTAACCAATGTCACTAGCACGCGACTACATAGGGTGGTTTTTGAGTACAGGACATCGTCTTCGCAACCGGCGGAGATAAGAGTGGGGGTCAAGAAGGACCGACTCGTGTCGAACATGCCAAAACACTTCCAGTGGTTGAGGGACCTGTGGATACGACGGGACAACAACCAGATTGTGCCTGTGAGAAACCGGATGTCAAGATTACAGGCGCGGAATCCAGTGAAACGTTTCAAGTTTTGATTTTGACAAGTGACCAAAAATGAAATGACGTCATCAAATGGAACCAATTCGTAAATGCTACTCGTATTCCATTTGAAGCTCATGAAAAATCCGTATCAACCTCGCTTTATACCTAGTTCTGAAATTAAAATGAAATGTTTCCTTTTGTTGCTATTTTTATTACTTTTTTTTTAAACGTTGACGACTATACAACTGTACGAGTATAAAAATGTTTACGACATGTAAGGTTAGACTGGAAATTATTAATGGCTTATTTAAAGGATAAAGTTATTTAACAATTTTTATTTTCTCTTCAAGTAAATTGTTTTTTGTAACGTTTAATACCGGTACTATTGATTTTGACTGAATCGGATATTAATTGAAAATAAAATTACGTAGTTTAATATTATAATGGGAATGATGGTTAATGATTTTATTTTTAATTACCCGAAATTGGAATTATCCGAATGACAAAGATTTACGTTTTAATAAAGTAAATTTGAGGCATTTTTTTTTTTTTTTTTGATATAATCAAAAAAAAATATATTTAAAAATATAAATTAAGAGACTCAAGTTTGTGCCGAAGTGAAATTTAGGTTTATAAGGCTCATGTTTGAGCCTTTGGCACAGAAAGCGTAAGCCTAATCTGTCCTAATTTAAATAAAAAGGCACAATGCAAATTTCAAATTTAGTTATTCTACTATTTTAAACTTATCCATTTCAATAAATAGGCTGGGTATTTTTTACACGACAATAAATTAAAAGAATGCCTATATTAATCGAGTTGTATCATTGGGCCGAGCTGTAATTTTTCACCAATTTTTTTTTTTTTAAAGAAATTTTAGTTACCGGTCGGTATTATTCTTATTTTTTTTGTACGCCCCAAAAAAAAAACATTGTTGTACAGTAAAAGTATAAAAAAATTGACAACCACAATACCGGAAAAGGATATTCGATACTCCATCCATTTCCGGCATTCGTTGTCTCTCAATAAATTACATTTTAAAAATAAATTTCTGGTAAAAGAAGTTGTAATAACCACACGAACGATTTTCTATAGCAAAAAAGAAAAATTATCGTCCCACATTTTTGGGAGCGAGTTAAAAACCGTTCACACTCAATATTAGTAATGGAATCTTTTTTTTTTTTTGTTTTCGTTAGCGGACGAACTCGAGTATTTCGTGTAATTTGTATTATGGTGAAAACTTTCACTTCCTTTTCAAATTTTTGATGTAAATATGCGGAAACGATTGGCACCTTCACTACTTTACTGAAGAAATAACGAGATCTTGGAGAATAGAAAGGAGTGAGGCTCTGACATAAGACTTTGTTGAACGCTTTTGTGGCAGTAGCCAGTGGAGTCGTTCAGTAACTCTCGAGAGAGCCATCGATTACTCAGGGCCCCGACTATGAGTTCTACTGTACGATTTTTTCAAATCATCGATAACCTTTTCAAAGCATCGATGTTTTTCCTGAAAAGTCTTACTGAACGCAACCAGTATTGGGCTAAACCACACGGAAATAGGTGGAGAAAATAAGAGAACTCAACGCGCCATCTTTCAACTTGTATCACTTCTTTCTATTCTCTATAAAGATATTAAGATTAAATCCTCCGGCGGAGCACCCTACATTTTTGGAAAAATACCACGTGTCAAAGCTAAATTTGATAAATCAGGTCCCTATTGTCCGCTTGGATCTAGTTCGTCCTATTCTAATTTCGACCGAACTAGTTTTCAGTTTGTCTCGAGTTTAATTTTGATTGGGACTTGATCGTCCGCGTGCATTACCAACAACAACCGCGAGTACAAATTCACTCTTTTATCGATTTATTAATTTAAATATAAATTAAATGCGACTAATATACGTAAACATTTAAGGGAAAAATTGGAAGACGACTCAAAAATGTATTAAACGACACACGCGTGTGCGAAATTAAAATTAATTCGAGTTAATTATTTTGTACCATTTAATTAAAGAAACCTAAATTGTTGTTTTTTGTTTTTCTTTGTTTTTTTTTTTTGAAACTTGAACGAGTAGAAAGTTCGAGCATTCGCTATTCGTCAACGTTCCAGGAGTGGGGGGGAATATTTTTTGATGGAGATTCGGGTTCGTCGCCAGGTTTGCGGGGTACTGATTTCCTTACGAACGAAGAAAGTTTACGGTTTTAGGAATTGAACGGTAACTGGTTGTTAATCATTTCGAAAAAGACACTATGGTACACTGGGAGAGATATATTTTAGGGATTTATAACGATATAAACCCAAAATTTCTATATTTGGTTTTGAAATGAACGATAAACCAAAATTGCATAGGCAACTTCCTATTTATTATAAAATTTGAACGAGAGAAATTCTACTGAGCGGAGAAGAATTTATAATAACTCTGACTCTCGGGTGGGAAGAAGGATCTGGTTAATTGGTAGAACACGCCAGCTGCAATTTGAAAAAAGGAGCTAATTTAGATTAAGGTTCGAGTTTACCTTAAGTATCGTAATAACCGTACAAATATGACATCTAGTGTCGCTCTTGATTGATGGCCAAAGTCAATGTTTCAACGATTTCGCGTTATTTTAAGTACCTACATTTAATTTTATCCAACAGTAAGAGTCATATTGGCTATTACGATATCTACAGTATTTCTCGATTAGAGGGTCACCGTCACCTGAGAGGGTAAATGATTTCGGTTTTTAAAGAGCCAGATCGACAGGCACGGACCCTCGTCTCTGCTGACAGCTGAGCGCTCTCTCCTTGGACCCGCACAGGCCGGAAGACGGCACGCGTCGAGAGGACGCGAAACAACTCTGTAGCCAATTGAAGTCCGTTTGGTCGTAAGGAAAGTTCCTCTTTTTAGCTAATTGAGCGTAGTACGTCGCTTGAGGCGAAAGAGCGCTTTCGCCCAGGGCTAGATTAGACCTCCATAAGCCGCTGAGCAGTTCCAAGCCGCCCGACGCCCGTCGAGGGGAAACTGTTCCGTACGAAGATACTCGTCTCCGATCGTCTCGCTCCTGCTCCGGAGAAGGGGTACGAGTGGACATTTCTCGCAATGAGGCCAAAGCCGAAGACTGTCCGACAAAAGCGCCTAAAACTTCGCCGGCCGAGGCCCGTCTTCGAGACTGATATTCCGCCCAAGTCCTGGCTCCCAATAGACCGGGAGTGTCTCCAGCGGCCACCCAAGCTTCGCGCGAGGCCGCGATGGAATTAGGGACCGTCGCTGAAACGAAAGGATGGACGCGATTGGAAAGCGATATGGGAATGTCGGCGGGCAACGAGCCCCTCCTCCGACCGAGAACGTTCCTGGACGGTTGAGCGCGCGCCGCCGGAAATATGTCTTGAGATTCGGAACTGCAACTACCTTCGTGCTCGACCGAGGCGCATCGACTGTCGAAACTGTCGCGTACGGAGCCGGCTCGGACGACGGCGCTGTTGCGTCTCGTGCTGCAAGTGGTCCCCGTGCTCGTTGGATCGGTGCTGGAACCGTCGTTTTCCGATTCGGAACTAGCCATACCGACCAGCGACTCCAAGATACCGAAACTATGGCGTCTGACTAGCTCTTTGCCTAGCGGCAAAATAGAAATTGGTGACGGAATATCGTCCTCGGGAGTATCACTATCCAGAGTAAAACCCAGGCTAGTAGCGGCTTCTGTGGCCATGGACCATCTTCTAGGATGGTTGTACGACGATATGCCGGGTATCTCGGCACTAGGTAAAGGAACTGGAGCAGAACCTCGTCGATGAACGAGCCGCGAACTACCGGGACCCAAACTGCTGGAGGAACTCTTCCAAGAGAGAGAGTCGAAATCTCGACTGGGTGGTTCCGGTCTCTCTTCGGACAGACTTCGACTGACTCGCGAGCACCAACTGGACACTTCCTCGCAGATGGGAATTTTGGCTGAGACGTCCTCAGCCTCGATTAGGAGTCGAGGAATTTCGGCGTTTCTCGACGAGTTTCCCTCGGACGAGGAATTCGCCGCGGGGGCGGTGGTAGAAGTCGAAGTTGTAGAGAGCCGTCGAATGGCGGGACTACTTTCGGGAGAATCGTTGCAAATGGCTAGAGATCTTCTTAGGGCATTTCTTTCGCGAGAAACGATTCGCGGGGGGAGAGGCTCTGCGTCCGATACTCGCGCGATGAGGGAATCGTTCGGGGGAGGTTCTGTCCTTTTATAGCCCGAGCCTTCGGTTTGAGCACCCGATTTATTTGGAGCATTATTGTTATCGTTATTATTAGCGTTATTACTATTATTGGATATTTGAGCATTTTCGGCGGAGGGCCGGGACGAGCATCCTCCGCCTCCGCCCCCGTTGGAGCAATCCGATTCGCTTGAACCCGATTTTCTTCGACAAGTATTGGACGAGGCCTCGGCCACCAGCAAAGGTCGAGCCTCTTCGGAAGGCGTCTCGCCGAATTCGGATTCCTCGACGAGGGCCAAGTCCGTCTCGCGGGCGGCGCGACTAGGGACGAAAGGCGGGTACGACATGGGTTGATGGACTAGTTTCCGCTCGCTCTCTTCGGCCAGTTGAAAAAGTTCCAACAGAGAAACCGCCGTGCCGCTGCTAGAAGACAACGAGACGATACTGGTTTTTGGTTGCAACTGCTCCGCGGATAAAGTCCGTAAAGACATGTGGGGCGACCGGTGAATCGGGTACGTCGTCAAGTCCGGATTGGCTCGCCATTGGGCGTGCGGGAAACTTTGGCGTCGTAAAACGGTACGAGGAAGCAATTTGGGCAAACTCAGCGGCATACTACAACGGCGACTCCATAAAGGTACGCCGCAATCATCCTCGATCGCCGAACGTAAGACCCAATTGAAGCGACTCAAGGGAGACGACCAGTTCTCTTGGCTAGAGCTTGGCGGAATTTCCGAAGACTCGCCGGAACTACAGTCGTCTTCTTCGCAATCGTTCTCGACCGGTTCAGGAGCTACGATTTTGGCGACGGTCGAAGCCACTTTGCCATCCCACGAGATTTGGTTAAAACGAAGATTGTCAATTAGCTGACGGGAAAGGTCAGAGTCCAAGAACTTGTCCCATATCTCAAACAATGGGGTGACGACGAAACGAAAGAAATCTTAAAAAGTTATTAAAGGGAATAAGTATATAACATCTTCCGGCAGTACGTGAAATAATATTGAGATAATTATTTCGGTAGGATTATAGTATGTGGTAATAAGGTCAAAATTCTCCTCGTATCAAATGGAAACTATTTTAATAGTGTATATTAGACCTCAACAATTTAACCTAACCTAACCTAAACAAACTCGAACAATAAACTAACCTAACCTAACCCAACCTAAACAAACTCGAATCTTATTACCACATACTATAATTGTACCATTATTTCTTTTTCTCATTACCCGCTTGAATTTTAGGAATGGAAGTTTTTGTACGATCACAGATAGGCGTTAAGGGGAGATTCAATTTCTTCTCAAAGTCGCCCTGTTTGAAAAATTCTAAACAAACTTGGTGACTCCACCGCTGGGATATAAGCCAAGGTCGGCACGGATTACACAGATCGGCGCACTTAAGCGCGATCTAAGAAAATTTGCCCAATTTTAGAATAATAGTCCAAGCATTTTGGCTTTGCTTTAGATGGAAAATGTTTCGGAACTAGAAAAAAAACTAACTTGTAAAATGAAGTGTCGATAGAGAGGATCCTCCAAATTGAGCAAATTGGCTTCCAACAAACGCTGAAATCGTTTAAATTTTAGCTTAAGTAAATTCATTGGGCGAACAAAGGACAACCCGAGGTCCTATTTCCCACCGTTTTACCTTAAACTTGCAAAGAAACTCTTGTTGCCTCGTGATATCAGTCGCCAAAATGAGAGAATGAATCAACGCCTCTATTTGGTCCCTGAAATTATAAGCAAAACAAGTTTCACACGTATTTTTACGATATTATAAACTGACGAAAAACGAAAGTTTAAACTCGGCTGGGAACCTTTTCGCTTACCAGGTGTCGATGTCCAGATGGTCGAAAATACCCGATTCGCGTAAACAGGATATTGCCATCCGCCAATGATGATTCTCCAATACGGAAAAATTCTAAATTTAATCCGTAAAATAAATCGCGGGTTAGTACTTCGAGAGTAAAAAAATTAAAACCTAATATTTAGATATTGGATAAGGTATCTCACTTTATATAAAGAAGCCAAATGGTTGGAAGTGGCAATAAGGAATGGCTGATTCACTCCTGGATGATCGAGGTCATGGGTAACTGCCGCTAACAAAGCTGACATCGCTTCCAAGGCGGTGATATTATTCAAGATCTATTCGGAAAATAAAATCAACAACCATCAATTCGTTAAATTATAATAACGTATTAATTAGATACGCCTTTTCACACATTTCCGTCCCATAAGGTTTTTAATAGTATAATAAGTTTAAAAACTTGACGTCATGAACGAACGCTCTCGGAGAAGGAGGTATTATCAGAAAATTGTGACATGGAGCTAGGAGATGATTTTTTTCGGGAACGTATCCCAGGGCTAGCGTGTAACGGTCGGTTTTAGTTATGAACGTTTCTATACACCGATTAATAAATTCTATACAGAGAATCATGCGCGAAGGGACGCGCCGTCCATCTTGGGAAAGAATAGAATCGAAATGTCGACACGCAACTCGATCCAGGTAGAGCTAGACCCCTTGTAGCTTCTGCTACAAACTAGAGGTTTGGTCCTAAATAGTATATAGCTAATTAAGGCCCAAAATAGCCTGGAGTGTGCTAGAGGTTATTTAGGCTCAAATTTTCTGATAGCCATTTCGAAAACAATTTCGCATGCGGGGTAACGTGGCTCGTGACACCATTTAATTGATATAATTAATACGACGCTATGACAAATTGTGACATGGGACGCGATTAGTATCCAAAATTTAGGAAATTTTGACGTCACGTATGTAGGCTCCCATATGAATAGCGCACGTTACAAGTTATGGGTCTGTTTGTATAACGTACCTTTTTCTGTTGAAGAAAGCAGTGCATGGCTTGGGTGACGTCCGCGGCGTGAACCGAGTTGTGATAAGGATTGGCGCTGTGGTAGCAAGACTCGATTAAACCTAAAAAGTATCGTAAAGATTAAGTAGAGATGCAATAGTAACTACGCGCAAATCGCGCCATACTTACTAAAGCACCTCCATACTTTGACCATGTCCAATTTGAACGTGTCAATAAACCCGTAGTTATGAAATAAATGGACAAGTAGCACCGATAACGACCTGCCTCCCGTCGCTACATCCAAGTGAAAAGTATTGAAAGCCCATCGATGAGAATCGTTCAGCATACACTGGAAGAAAAAAAAATTAAACATTTTGTTGGTTTAAAGGGATTACCTGCTAATTGTATTTAAATTCGCCTTGTTTTCTCGCTTATCAATCGACTTTGACCATAAAAATTGTACACTCAAAGCCAAGCTGCGTGCATAAGGGAATAGGGTTTTGAAGGGGCAAATTGTTAAACTTAAATTGTACCGGAAATGTATTTGATTCTTAAAGAATGCGCGTCTTAATTATACAATAATTATAATCTGAAAACTTACAAAGATCCGTTAAGCACTGAAGTGTGCCTTTTGCATCGGGATATGCTTCGGTTGTTTTTTAATATTATGGACAATTACTGTAGGAGATATCTTAAAAGTGGATGGTTTTAGTTGGGAATAAATCTTAACTATGGAGGCCAAATACTGTTGGACAATTATTGTAAGACGTAACTATAGTGCATGGACAATAATGTAAAATCATTGATCCATTCTTTCCTAAGCAAAATTTCTTGTTGAACTGACCAACTCATCCAACAAACTATAAAACTAGTTAAAGGGAGAATGCAGCCTAGCAACATTTTTCAATTACTTATCGTTTAAATAGCTCTAATCCAGCAGTAAAAACAATTACAATCGAATATTAAACTAGTAATAAATTTAAAGCTTACCTGGGAAATTGGCTTAACTGGATTCATGGAAATTCTGCATTAACCATATAAAGGTCATCGATCAATGTCATTGGTTGCTATGGGGAGTTCAGGATCTCCATGAATACAGCTAAGCCTATATTGATGATAAGTTTTAAATTTATTTTTAACTTTAATATTTGTTTGTAAATCTCTTTTACTGTTGCATTAGGAATATTTAAACGATAAGAAATCGATAAAAAAACACTTGTTAGGTTGCATTCTCCCTTTAAGAAACCAATTTGAGTGAAAAGACGTATCAAGAAAACGTGCCTGAAGGATAAATTTAACAAGTTTATTTACTTTGACAATTCCCGTGTACGCTTCATCGAGTAAACCCGATTTGAAAGCCTTTGGTTTCATGACAGGTATGCGGGCACGTGATCTTCTCCGCTGTGGAGTCAAGAAACGCGATGTCACCCTGGGTGGGTCGCCCGACGTTTCCAATACTATAGAAAGAAAAAATTCAGAGTCCAAGCAAACACCGTTGGTCTATTGGTTAAACAATAGACGATAAACACGTCAATATTCTTACATTTGAGAAGGGCCCATTCGGAAGTCGTGATACAAGCGGGCCTATTAGGATGTACGAAAACTTCCGTTTCTCTATTATTAACCCTAGTTTGTTTGGATGCCCCTCGCGATTCCGTTGGCGTTTCTTCCTTATCTGTAAGAGTCAAAGGTCCTACTTTCAAAGTTCCGAAAAATAAGACAAACATGATATTTCGACGAATTTATAATCTTTGAGTGACGAGAACGTTACTGGTCTTCTCGCTTGATAAGCTTATCGGTACTGAATTTAATAAGAAATTTCATTTTAGCAGCACGAAGAAAGAAAAACGTCAACAAAAACGACCCTGAGCCTTTTTTTTTTTTTTTTTTTTTTTTTTGAGATCGCGGCTCGATGGTATTTCGGTACAATCATTCAAAATATTCCCAGGGTTCTAGATTCATTTTGAATTCAAGGAGATCGACGAGTAACTTGCACGTGCCTTTCATATACTGTACTGCTGTAAAAACCCAACTCGTACTTAATATAAAGCACGAACGGCGAAAGTGAAATCGTCCAAAATAACAATAAACGAGTAATCGTGATTAAGATATAATTTTGAAGGTTAATTTTGACGTTTTCTTTTTTACGTCAACAGTGAAGAGTCGTGATTGGTTATAATGAATCAATTAATTGCAATAACAATCTTAAATTATTCAATAGCGCTACGCTGTTTAGCATTATTTAAAGGGAATACGTTGCAATATTCAAGGAGAGCCAGGCAACAAACTACTAAATATTGCACTAAAAGTTCGTAAACTCAAAGGAAGAGAAAAAAATAAGGTTATCTTCGTGTAAATTTTATCAAAAATGATATTTATTTTATAAATGGCTTAATTGTGAAATTATGAGTGATATCAAAAGTATATTACTTTTCTCCATAAAAAGTAAACAACTCCCAGTAGCGTAATAGTATCAGCAAAGGTCCAGGTAAATGTACCAGCAGAATCTGATTAGAGACACTCTAGCGGCCGCAGTAGGTGTAAAAAGTGAAATCGGAAGCGCCACTCTTTGGAGAAATTCCGGAGATGGGAGGGGGGAGACAAGTAGCTAAGCGCGGCCCTCCTAAATTCCGTCCCTCTCTCCTCCCTCAAAATATAGAGGAAGAGTCCAAACTACTCGAGCCAGACAGGGGTGATGACTTTTTGGCTAGTTTTAAGTACGTTTACCTGGCCCTTTGTTTATATAGTATTAATCTTTGTTTACTTCTATGCAATAACGTGATAGACTTTTGGTGATATTCACTTTATAAGCACTCGAAAAAACTGTACTCCGAGCTCAGAGTCAAAGTCGTAAGTACTCTATGAACTGTCAAGGCTTAATTGACGTAAACAGAAAGCTTCCTTGTTTGAAATTATATTCTATAGGATGGTTATCGAGAGTCTAGAACATTCACGTATAAATAAAAATATGTAGGCTTTCCCAATCTTACATTTCCAATCTAAAGTAATCACGGGAATAAGTTTCAGATGTAAATAATTAATAATTTACATTATTAATTAACTATATTACAAAACTTTGTAAAAACGAAATAATCAGAAATTGTCCACATAGCCATAATATCTATACCAAATTCATATGTTTATTAACGTATGTATATGTTTGATTGCGTCAAACCAGTGCTGTAAAATTTTGTATATGGGTTATTTAATGATAAGTCTTCCAAAATAAATGATGACAGCTTCACATTATTCTTGATAGATTACAGAATCTGATACGTGAATTATGGGCCTGTACTAATTTTTGTAGAAATATTAGTCATAAATGAATTTAGCCCTGAGCCTTTTTTTCAAATGACATTTACCATTTTGTCAGCAGTCGCTTCTACGTATATACAAATGTTCTCTTTACGTGTATCAAATTGAATTTTTATATAAAAAGTAATAAAATAAACCTATACATACCAAAATATGAAACGAGAAGCTTCCCATCTTGAACTTCCAATTGTACCCTCGAATGTTTCTGCAAAGAAATAAAGTTCAACAATTATAAAACAAATGTTTTTAATAATTAAGTTATTGGTATAATGTAATAAAAATATATCATATCATTATTAGTATATTTCAAAAATATTTCCACACAAATTATTATTATTATGATAACTATGCAAATATATCGAAATTTACTTTTAAACAACAAATTTTATGAAAATAAAAATAATTTATACAATATACGCCCAAGAGGTTAAGTCAACACGCGAATTAAATATAATCCTCATTAAAAATTGTTAAGCTAGAATAAGTTCAACTAGTATTCATTTAAAATTGTTTCTTTTACCGGTATAATCCTAAATGAAAAATTACTTGTCATAATAAGAAGGTTATTATTTTCAAGGTTTTACTAAAAGGCGGGCCAACGATTTTTCCAAAATAGATGAATTTAATTTGTATTCAAATAATAATAATAATATATGGTAAACTTAGAAAATATAAGAACTTGGCTCACAAGCGAACGAGAATGCGTAGCTCGGGAGAACATTAAACAAGTTTTGATCTTCTCTCGCGAGAATTGGATTTAAAAAAAATCAGTTTCTACGATGCCCCCTTTCAGATTCGTTTTTTATTGGCTATCTGGCACGCATAAAGGGAAGGTGGATAGGAAAAAACGGTTATTTTTAATCTATTCTTTTATTAAATATAAGACTTATAGGCGTATTAAATTAACCAGGAATTATCAATGGACTGTGCAAAAAAATAGAGGAAGATTCGAATTTTGACCTATAAATTAAAGGAAAACCTCCGACTAATCAAAAGACGTCTCAACTTTGGTTTAACAAAATCCCAGCGACACGCGCTGTGACATGCTCTTTGAATCGCGCATAATCACGTGTTCGATTATTTAAACGAGCATAATTTTATTAATCCAAAAATGTGGATAGTATTTTGATTTATCGGAGGTTCTGATTTTAATTTGAAGGCGCGTTTTTATGAGAGCGATTTGCGAGATAAAACAAACATTTTGTTTCTCGCGCTTCAACGATATCGCTCATCGATGAATGGTTTCACATATCGCTCTAGTGAAAATCTTTTCCAATTTTTTTGCACAGTCTATTAACACATACTGAAAGTTTAAATATTACTAGAATCGATTAAACATCATTTCATCCTCCCTTTAAGAGTTTCCTACGTGAAAGTACGATACTCTATAGCCTCCCAATGGAACACCTGGTGCAAAGTATGAAGTTTAGATTTTATCAGTTAAGCTTTCTCTTTTCAGAGAAAAAAAATGTGTTAGTAGGACGAGGTCTTTTTAAAAAAAAAGTGGCCTGATCGGTAGTACGGTATATTATTCAAAAAGAGTACCCCGCCAATAGTTTAGCTCAATAAAAAGAATATCTTAAAATAAAATGAGCCTGGTTTAAGTTTTGAAAGAGTGAAATTGTATTGACACGTTTGAAGGCGAAACAAAAAGAAAAAAAACTCGTGATTGATCGTTTCAGTTTTAGTCTAAAAAAACTTCACCCAGTTTCAAATCTGATGGGTAACACATTCCAAATTATTTGAACTATTATCCGTCTAAAAATGAGGCGCTTCAAAAAATGATAACGATTTATGACAGTCTTTTTTATATTATTAAATAGTTAAGTGCCATAATCATTTTCGCATTTCTTAAAATCCCTCTTACTTTGTTTCAGTTCTTTACTATACTGTTCGAAACAATGTTTTCCGTCACTTGAAATGATAATTTCATTCACGACACTATGCCTATATGTATTTAACTTGAACGCTTGTTAAACCTCGCAACAAAAAACATTATAATCAATCTTAAACGTTAAGCCTAAATTGCTAAGCCTAAATAAGTAAATTTCATTCAATCTCGCGCGCGTTTGCAATAAAAAAAACTTCTCTGGAGGCAATATGGGAAATATAGCCACAGAAGAGTTCCTTCTGTTTAAAAGCCAAGAAACAAGGCTGCCACCAACCGATGATTTCCAACGTTCATAACGAGCTAAAAAAGGTAAGTGGGATAAATACTGGCTGGATTTTTTCACTGCGCCTTTACGAACAAATGAACAGCAAGAGTATTGCGCCGAAATCGATTCCATTCAAAAATTATTTTGGAGAAATTGGATCATTTTTCGTCGCGTGACAACTCAAATCCCGGCGTGCAATGCGAAAAGAAATGAGCAGAAATATATTTTGTAATGGGAAACCATCTTTCTCGATCATCGCGGCTCAAGGTATTATCGCGAGCGGCCGGACGGTGAATTCTTATCGTCGACAGCTTTACATTGTTTTCAGATAAATGATTGAAAACTATCTAGGCTGACGGCAATTTTACACTTCCTCACGCTATATATATACACGAGCGAAATCATCTTCGCCTAGTCCTCGAATATACGTGAGAGACTGAAAAATTGGTCTAAGAGAATCCCCTTCAATCTCTTGTAGATAAAAACAATTCTAAGATATCCAGGAAATGATTAGGTATAATTGATGAAATACAGAAGCTGTCAGACGAAACATTTTAATGCGTATAATGGGATAAAATTGGGATCAACTGCAAAGACCTTTCTAAGAAATAGCATAGTTGATCCAGCGAAGGTCAAGGAGGTCAAAAAGGCTTAGTACTATCTTCTGATGGTCATTGAGGTCATGAAAAGGATTAGTACGATAACGTGATGGACATAAGATCGTGAGCTGGCTTAGTATCATCCTTTGAAGGTCGTTTAGGTAAAACATTTAGCATGATACCGTGAAGGTCATTGAAGTGAAGAAAAGACTATGTAGAGTGCTTTGATGAATATAGAGATAATAATAAGGCTTAACACGATCCTCAGGGTGGAGGTTGAACCATGTCAATAAAAGGTTTAATATAATCATCCGAAGGTGGTTAGAGTCAAGAGTAGGATTCGTATAAATCCTCTGGAGTAAGGGTTCAATGATGTTAAGAAAAAGCGAACTGCAATCATCCAAAGAAAATTGGGGTCAAGAAAAGGCTTAGTTACGATCCTCCGAAGGTTTAGCGGGATACTATAGTGCCGCTGGTCAAAATAATAAAAATACTTAATAAGAACCTCAAGAGGTCAATGAATTTGTTCTTCATATATAAAATGCCTTCCTTTCTCAATTATCAGCCAAAACAGACTGTAGTTTTAATTACCCTGTAATAGAAAATGCGTCCTTTCATAGACTATTCAAAATATGTAAATTAAGACCTTATTATCGATAAATTATTTCGTAACAAAATCCCAAAATAATTTCCAAAAGTGAGAAAATTTTGGATGTGTAAGGTTTATTTAGTAATCTGAATTTGAGAAGGCCCTCGGCTAAGAGTTCAAATGGGTAATCAGGACGTCCTCCTTAATCGGTCCTATGACATTAGAGACAGTTTTCACGCACCTCAGGCATGCCCCGCCTTGATTGACATTGAAGTAAAAGGGAAAATGAAATGCCTTTCAAAGGGTAGTAGAAAGAAAGTATTATTCTCATAAATGGAAGAGAGAGAAATATAATATAGCAACTAAGTTTCGAATTTTAAAGAGCTCTCGATGAGATACTTATATAATGAGGCTTTGACTTTAAATCTGTTGCCCTATTCCAGCCAGTAGCGTGTCCTGATTGGGAAAGGAAGGGCTCACGTACCCCGGACTCCTAAAAATTTACTTCAGAGCAGTATTTCTCTAATCAACCAAATTATCCCATGCAAGCACAAGCCCCACTTAATCCAAGCTTGACGAATAGACTAACTAAAACTTATAGTTGGCAGATTTTCACAATAATTGGAAGGAAGCATTATATAAAGCAGTTCATTTCGCTAATTGGAGGCAACGAATACGAACTTGAAAGGGGATGAATGTCCTTAGTAAGCGCCCGCAGCGTTTTCCTCGGTCCCAGTTTCAATAACACTTCACCTACTCAAAATTTAAGTCGATGGTAAACGAGAGAAGACTGCAGAAATGTTCTCTTAGACTAATTAAGACGCTTTGAAGTCAAGCTGACGCGAAAGACAGTCGCTCGAAATGGCCCCCTCGAGTAAGAGATAATGGTCAAAAGCCTGGATCTGTTAGCGTATATTATACTAAGAGCGTTATATCCTTTATTAGCGCTGAAAATTCATGGAATAAAGGGGTCGATAAATTGCGAATCGAGAAGAGAAGAGAATGTTTAATTTCTTTAAAAATTCGAATTGTTCGCGCGAGAGAGCCTAAGAGAAGGAAAGAAATCTATTAAACGCAGTTACGACCTCGGAAGGAATCTAATTTTACTTATAAAACCAGATTTTATGAAAGAAATTAGATTTTTCCCGAGATTGTAAGTGAATATTGGGAACCAATCGATTTTGACCAAACAAAGCCAAGGATTTACGTAAAGGATAAGTCTAACGGAAAATTATTAGATTTGAAAAAATTCAGGATTTCTATGAATCCAGCTAAGCCTATTTTTCGGGTAAGATTTTATTTTATTTCTAATTTAATATTTGTTAGTCAATTTTTTACTGGTAGATTAGGTATATTTAAACGATAAGGAATCGATGAAAAAATACTTGTTAGGTTACATTCTGCCTTTTAAGCTCAGGATCTAGCAAAAGGCAGAGCGAAAAAAAACTATTTCTCTTCTCTCCGCGCACGAATTATTTTGTAGCTGTTCTGGATACTGCAATCTTTTAATAGAAAAGGGGGGGGGGGAGAATTTTAGGAAAGGGTTTTTCTCGTCACAGAGGCAGTTCCTCCTAGGTGGCCATGCCCCAGACTTTTCGATAATTTATTTCTTTCTTCCCTATGGGGATTAGCATTGTCTATTGATAAATTAAATGATAATCCGCCTTAATTTTAGCCAACTGAATTTAAGTAAATCTTGAAAATCGAATGAAAATTGAAAACTCTTTTGAAATTATAATAGTATTCAATTATTCTAGAGAAAATGGTTTGACGGTGTTTGCGCCATTGAAAACGAATGAAAGGTATGACTAGCCCTTTAAATCATTATCCTTTTAACCCCAAGCACACACACACATTAAACTTTCTTACACCTCTAAAGTCTTAACGATGACCTGGTCTTAAGTATTTCTTTAATAAACATAAGGTTGATCTTATAAAACCGTCGTAAGTTAATACTTGGAAGGTACTTAAATACCAATAACAAAACCGGTTTTCTATTCTAATTCGTGTTTCTTTCAAGGTTGAAATTGAGTATAGTTAGTAGTGGGTTTTATTTTGCCTTATTTTTACAGTTTACGACCCCTAGCGGAATCGCCGCCACGATGGCAAAGAAAATAAGGTTTTACGATGAAAACACGGTATAAAAGATGGGTAATATTAAACTGAAATGTATACAGACGATGAAAAACCTAGTGTTCTCAAAAGTATATAGTTTAAGGATCATATTGGGTCAAGGCGTTAAACTGAAATTTAATACCATTCATACAATGAAATAAAAGCTAGCTGGGCGTTTTTGATAATCTTCGAACAATATTTTCAAACGTAAAGTGAGGCCCTTTTTTTCGAAAATAATTTAGCATTTTTAAAACTATAGAGAGATTCGAAATTTCCTTACAGGGAAAATATACTAGGTTTATATCGTGTCATTTTTAAGAAATTTAAAAATTAAAATGCTTAAAATAGAACGATTTTTTTTTTCCGGTTGGGAATTTATGTTACTGTAACGATAAGTTTCAAATAAAAAACTTTCACGAAAAAGACCCAGTGAAATTAGTGACCCTATGACGTGCTATAGTGAAATATATGCTCCACGCGATCATAATGATGACGTCATGTTGTTTTAAAAAATAATCGAGGATAGCGATTATAAAATATTTACTGTTGCGGTAACTTTTTCGATTGCATATGTATAAAAATTTTGAATCTTTTTTTATCGATCTTTTCGAAAATTATACTCAAATATCGTTACAACATCCCTTTAATTAATAATAACAATAATTTTATCGTAGATTATTTCTGAGAAATTAATGAAAATACGCGAATCTCTCAAGTGTTTTGATTTGTATGAAACTAAGTACCTAATTGTAGCCAGAAGGTTAAACTCGAAACTTTGTGCTTAAGCCTATCCATAATTGAATTTTTATCTTATATACCAATGGAAAAAAGCCTTAAAAGATGGGTATATTTTTTTTTTCTTCAAACACGGACTTTCATCGATCGGGTGTCGTAACGTAACGTTCCTTAGTTTTGACGTCATCTTCCGAGTGCTTTTTAGAACTAATGTAAAATTCAGAAGGTTTTTGATGAATATTGAATATTTTTGGAATATTTTACGGTCGCAATAGAGCGACGTAAAAAAAATCATTGAATTCAATTTTCAGATTAAAGTTTACGCTCACCAATAAAAATAATTTCATCTTAAAACAAAGTTACCTATCAAAACCTAGTATTTAAACGATTTACGGAGAATTTTGTTTAAAAAGATATTAATTAAAAACTGAATATTATGGGAATAATGTTCAACCCTCTCTCGGCGAAGACTAACGATTGGCTACTCCAGTGGCCCCATCTCCAAACTCCTTTTGAACAAAAGTTCTCAAGAGCATGAACTTATTGCTTTTGTTTTCCGACTAATAGACCCAAGGAGAGCTCCACTCCTGATCAAGGCGTAACAAAACTCTATAAATATCTCATTCGCTCTCATGAAATGATTCTGCTGATGGAAGTGAAAAAAAAAAAAAAAAAAAAAAAAAAAAAAACATTTTGGTTGCCCTGTTTCCGACCGGTATAGATTCAAGTGATCGCCTGCCTTTTTATCGACTAGTGGTTTTAAGGTGCACATTATCCTGGCCTTTCCTTTAAATTTAAAAATAGTTATCGATCTCATTGGTTATAAACGACCTACAAAACATTAAAATCAATTATTTGGCCTCCGGTACTAGAAGCGGACACGAGATTACTAGCAGTACACAACGTAAATAGACGAAATGCCGAAATTCATTAGTTAACCAAATAATCTAAAACTGGATAGATTAACCCCCCACCCTCTTCTTCAAATCCTCTCAGTCTCAACCTACTACATTTAGGTCCCCCAAAATGTTGTGGTTATAGAAACCCAGTTAAAAGAAGTAAGCAACTACGCTAGGAGGCAAAGAGCAGGCTGGGTCACTGCAAACTTCGATCTTAGGGAAATTTCTTTAGAAAAAAAAAAATAAAAAAATGGAAGTGTTAAATAAGGAAGTTCTTGTCATGGTACTTCGAGTCTCATACGCTTCTAGTATAGCCCGTAGTTAAATTTTAAATAATTAAGGTATAAACATCATTATCGTATACATATAATTAGAATTACAATAAAACAGAAAAAACCTTAAACCTTTGAACTTTCATTATATTTATTTTACCGTATTATCTTTATAGTTCCGATTTTAATGATGTCACCCCAAAGAAATAACTTTAGCTCACCACCGGAAAGGGAAACGTTTTAAAAACTAGAACGGTGAGATGATCTATGATAGTTGCCCCTATAGTATTCTCGAATAAAAAAGGTCTCTCCTTGTTATTTGTGTACGAAATAAAAAAAAAAAAAAAAAACCTAAGGTCAACGAACCTTTACACTCAGATCATATAGAAGTATCTAGGTTTATCCCACCATCAGTGTACAGTCCGGAAAAAATACTTAACATTCTAGGATGATGTGACGTATTAGGCTACTTTCCTTACTCGTAGGTTTCTATCTTGATGAAAACTCAACCTGTATTTCATTGAAATTCGTTTACTGTAGATGTAGAGACAATATAGAGATAAATATAGAGAAATATACGCCTAGTGTCTTCGTTACCGCCTGTTTCATCTTCCCTACTTTTCACTTTATTGCCTCTAATTCAATGAAAGCATCTTCCTTCCCAAAAACTACGTTAATGCGTGTTCGATAAACGCTCGATAGAGACCCCACACTTAAAATCAGTCGGAATTTACAGCGCTACTAAGATATCTCCGTATATTTCAAAGGAAACAAATGATAAAGTTAAAAGGGGAGACTGGTATTAAACTTAGTGGTAACTAAAATGCATTCCGTATAAATACCTATTTCAGTTCATTTGTAGTCTGCATTATCTACTTTTTCCCTAATTAATTTTAACACGATGTCCTAATGAGCATTAGCCTTGTCTAGTTTGCAAAGGCTTGTTGAAAATAGTGTTTATATTCTCTTCCATCTCAAGATAGGTTAACCGTTATCTCTAAAATTTTTATTCAATGGAAATCTAAGGGCCCGCAAACATGAAAAATTTAAATTATCCTAATCAATAAATTGTGGAAACTTTTCTCTCTTCAAATTGATTTCAAATTTTCCACAATTTTTTTGCAATTCTTTTAATATTTTTGCTTTCTTTCTTCATTTTGAAAGTTTTGGGAATTGATTTTAAGGACTTCATTTGACTATTTCATACATTTAAAATGAAACTACGCGCTAACAATGAAACAGCTTCCGAGTTTATTTTAAGAATTGCACACAAAATTACGAGTAAAATAAAAGCATTTTAGTGCTTAATTTAATTTTAAAGTTGGATTTGGTTTGAATTCCAGGGTTTAGGTAAATATGGGACAATCATATTTTATATAAGACTTCAACAGCGCTATCGTGATAGAGTTTCTTAAAACCGTCGCCAGGTGGCTAGAGCGACGCCGTCTGAATAAATTGGTAAATGTATACTGTTGAAGATGGGAGTGGATGGTTTGATGTGATTGGTTCTATTTTATACTTCACTTACATTCAATCCTTAACAAAACTTAATTTAAATACCATAAACGAATCGAATAATTGTTTGAAACTTCTCAAATACGTTTCTGGATATGGTGATTTCGAAAATAAAAGAAAACTGGAGTTTCATTATAACTGAATATGTTCCCTTTAATCTATTTTGCCGCCAATCCCGCCATAAAGCTCTTTATAAGATTTGTGCAGATCATTGCTCCTTAACACTTTACTAGTTCCAAGAAGGGCACGTTGGGCCACTGGCCCCGAAACCAACGCTCACCCATACTGGCAACTCGAGGTGGATTTGTCTTTAAGCTAGGCTCACTACCGACGTCTAACGCTTTGAATTATTAAACCGCGTTCTTATAAAGGAAAGTTGGCAGTACCGCTGTAAAAGATGGAACGACGGATTAACTAGGCTTATACGTAGTCTTTTGATATGAACGCGTCACGATAGATGGCGCGGGTACTTTCTAATGGATCGAGATAGCCCGCCCGAACGTCATCAGAGAACTTGTTCGAGAAAGGGATTTTCAGAGCTCCAGACTTCCGGCACAGCTGGTGAAGCGGGACTTTAGGGGGACAATAGGAAGCTTTGGCTCCGAAGTCTTCGTTATACGGAGAGAAAGCAATAGCTAAAGGGGTATATAACGTCTCTATTCAGGACGAGCAAGAACAATGAATAGAATCACGTCGCTCGTTACTCGGGACCAGCAACCTTTATTTCTCTCTTATAGAACTATATATTCTTTTGTTATCCGTAACTATACGACGCGTTTCTTTTATTTCGAACGAGCGATACCCGCTTCATTGTTATACACCGGCGATGCGAGGGACGAATTAAAAGATTTCTAGAAAGCCTGAATTTTAAATTTGATACAAATTCAATTGATTTAGAAAGAACGGGGCGGCTTTTAAAATTGTTTTTCTTTCGAATAGAATCTCTTATACTGATTCAATATAGGGTTACTTGCAGGGATTATCTTTTCAAATACTAAAGAAAAGATTATAAAGTGTATTTTAAACTTATTCTCGATTGGTTCCCAAATAATAATGTAAGAAGAGTTGACAACGACTACTTGTTTCTAGCGGGGTTGAATATTTCGAATCACTCCGTCTCATCTTTTGATCCAATTATCAACTCTATTCTTTAACAACAGTTTTTAGAATGTAGCAGTTCGAAATAATTAAAAAAGGGTGTTTAAGGATTGTGATTTTATTGCCTTGAACTTCTCACGCGGACTTTAGATGTAGAAACAATATACAATTATTTCTACAAGTATATTGTATCTTTAGTTCAAAACTAAGCTCACACTCTTACATCCTTGTTAAATAAACTGAAGTACACGCGCGTGTTAAATAATATAATGATTGAAATATTCAAGGTGAGTGAAATTAGAAACTTAAATTCAAGATAGGATATTTAAATATGGATGAGTAATAGCGCGCTTCTTGAGAAAGCGAGCCTCGACCGGAGTTCGTTCGGGATAGAAGAGGTATTCAGTTCTGAAGCGGTAATTGTCATAAGGTTATTGCTTCAAGTGATTCTGGAAAGGTGAACATTGTGAGTCATGATCGGCAGTGTATTTTACCCAAGATGCGCTCGACTGTCAGGGCCTAAGATTGTAGAGCCATCTCCCGCGATAGGAAATAACTTTCTTTGAGGTAGAGCACAAGGTTTAAAAACATGGGCCCTGGTTAACCGCTTTGCAAGCCGGTAAATTTACACTGCCAAACATGGGTATAAGCTCTCTGTACTATCGTATTTTCCATTCCATCCTACTTCTATTCTCTACAAGACTTGTTCAAATGTAATGTTATTGGTAATCGATGCGCACGCCGCTTCACGATTAGATGCTTAACTTTTTTTTTTCTATCGTTGTCATCGTCCTGCTCTCCCCCTCCGTTGCCGGAACAACACCGGTCAAGCTTGCTTACCAGAGAAAGCGCGTTATTAGGCATCCATATTTTAATTATCCTTGATTTAATTATGAAAATGATATTCGCCATCCTACGAGTGACGTTAAACAAAAAAAAAATCCAAAAAAATGGAGAGCTCTCTATGTAGGAGATATTTTAATCCCTCTAGGGGACTGCAACGTGCTTATATCTCTAGCTTGTTCTATTAGCTGGATATAGGCCTATATTTTTCATTTTAATATAGAGACTCCTTCCGTAAGCCGCTTTTGAAAGAAAAAAAAGTACACAAAGTCACGAGGACTAAACAAGCAAAACTATATATTGAAAAGTACTATACACAATATACTATGAGCTTCACAATAAAACAGCAAAGCGCAAAATAAAAATCTAAACAAATATTGTTGAAAGAGAGTATACTCCGCGAAATAGAGACCTTGGCTAAAAATTTGCCCGGGGATTTGAAAGGGATAATACATGATAAAAACTCTTCTTCATAAAATATAACTTAAATTTCAACATCAAATTAATTCTAATGTAATGCTGCGTCCACGTGTTCTAATTAGGGACTTCAAGGGATACACTAGAATTCTACGCTACCAGTTATGTCTACAATTAGTTTCGTTACTGATAAATGGAGCTTAGCTTTGATCCTGCTGTCAAATTAAGGTCAAATAGACTAAACGTGATCGATCGTGTTAAAACATATTTTTATTGAGGGTTTAATTTAAATTGGTTAGCCAGATGTCAAAATAAACGAACTTCAGTGAAGAACGTTCCACAGAGGATTATTTCTTTAAAAGGAAGTTCAAAGCACCGATATATCGGTATCCTAGACTTTATTTTGATATGAAAATACTTTTTTTTTCCTCTTGCGTGTCGTGGTTAGAAGAGCTGGGAAAGGATTATGGAAACTAGGAAGGTTTAGATCTCTTCTAGGTGAAGCTTTTCATCAGATCCGCGAAGTTTGTAAAATATGAAGAGGGGAGGGGACGAAAAACCCGGACCAGAAGGGCGAAGAGGATAGGCTTCAGTTCAACCTGTGAAGCTGAGAGATCTAATAGCGCGTGAAAAGGGTAACTTAAAGCCGACAAAAGATCGAGCTATCTGTATGTAGGTCTATAAGAGGAAGGAACAGAGAGATAGAATGCCCGTTGGCGCTACGCGCTACCCACTCCACTTTACATAATTCAAATAATAAGATTTACACATTCCCAGATTTCACCGGAAATGAATTAGTAACGAATCAGAATGGTATATGAGCGCGCTAGGAAATTCTAGAACTCAAAGGATAAGTCTGATGAAAATTCACAACAGATACTTTTGGCAAAAGCAAAAGTATAGAAAATATGGTATTGGCAGTGCGCTGGGGAAACGCGCGTGTCGAAAAAAAAAATAGTAGTGGCAGTGTGAAACGCCTGTAGAATCGGTGGACACTTCCTTAGCGAAATGAGAAACTAATCACCGCGTTGAAAACAACTGGGTGGAATGACGACATACGGACATACCCTCCTCAAACCTGCGATAGGTGGACAGAAGAAGGATTTTAATTGTATCTTTATATAGAAAACAGTCCTGAATGATTAGTGCCTGGTAAAACCTTGGGTAAAACATCTTTCGTCACGCGTATAAAGAATTTCAGCATTTCATATTTAAATTTTCAAGATAGCTAGACGTATAAGGTCAAAAGTTAATATCGATCGACTGATGGGATTCGAACAATTAGGCTTAATAATTAATTTTTTCAATCCCCTATTATTATATAGATTGGGCACTAGGTCGGGGATAGAACGTCGCGATTACGCGACAATTGTGGTTATTAAAAGGTCAAAGGTCGTAATTCCATTTTCAATTCCCACTCCTCCTTTCGCGAGGGGAAAGGGGCGGATAAATGAAAGTAGGGCGGAAAGGAACATCTTGAACAAGGATTTTACGTCAATGGGGTAATGGAAGAAGATGGTACACGCGCTGGCCAACTCTTTTTGCCAGTATGCTTTGGCCATATAGCTCTCCTTGAATTTTCCTCCGCCTATTTTTCCCGATTTCTCTTCCTGGTGCCTCTCTGGTTCGATAATAATATCGGGTCAACCTATCTCCGTAGTCCAATACTCTTTTCCAGATCTTACTACATACGAAAATGTACAAAATCCTGTATACGCTCTCCGCTAATAGAATGGCCTGATTTATAAGAAATAGAAGGAAGCTTTAATTATTGGGTGTTGCAATCTAACACGTATTGGTTCGTATTTCGAAGAATTGTTAGCGCCTTTATAAATGTTATCTAAGGAATTAAAGGCCTGTAAAGGGAGCCTGAACGGAAGAGTACAAGTTGATATAACTTAATTTTTAGATCAACTTTTAGTAAAAAACTAACTTCTCTAAAATAGTTTGATGGTATTTAAAAAGAAATTTAAACAACGAAAACCGTGGCTCCATACATAGAGATGGCAGTTCGCGAAAGCCAAATTTGGTTAGCTCTATATGCAAAGTATGGTGGTGGACGATTGAAATAAGTCGACGAAGTAAAGCATCGATCGGCTTAAAACTTAATTTGGCACAATTAAGTCGAGTAAAAAAGATTTTAACAATAAAATATAGCTTTCAATTTCCCGTTTGGTCTCCCTTTAAATTGAAACAAAGGAATTTCCCGTAATGCTCTAGCTGTAAAATTAGCTTGAAATGGGATTTAAATCTCGTGGGTGTCTGAATTTGAGGCTTATATATTTGAGCGTATAAGATGCTAAACATTGGCTTTATTGAGCGATAGTGATTAAATTAAAACCTATATATTTCGCGAGAGTCTTATTTTTAAACCTTTAAAGGCTCTATCCGATGGAGAATATGCCCATTGAAAATTGTTCTTTCCTTAGGTACACAGAATAGCTTTGCACTTTACAATTTTACTATATAAGTGGGAAAAATAAGGCAACTTTAAATAGGATCTACTAATCTCTGATAGTCCCTTTAAGTTATCAAAACATTAGTGAAATTATAAGAATGATTTTGAAACACAGAATAATATATAAATATACAATGGTAATGATATTAAAATAAATTAGTCACGACAACAATTCGAAGTTACAATTTCATCCTTATGCAGGTCTAGTAATAAACCTGATAATGAAACTTTGTAACTTCCAAACGATGTCGTGCTTAATAAATTTTAATTTTATTATCATAAAGCGCAGTGTCTCCTTGTTGCAAATGATTAAATAATGAATAGAAGTTGGAAAATAATTGAAATATAAAGGTATACTTCAATGGAAATCTCTGTGAGCTATAGGTTGATCAAAAGTTTATAATTTATTCCAGAAATGTAATTTGCATCCAGTAGCAAACTGAAAATTGTATACGCAATCGTTAACCAATTCGAACGAAAACATTAGCTGCTACCACCACTGTAACGACGAATGCACACAGACCTATTTTCACGCGTGGGGGACAGTGTTTAGTTAGGTTAAAATGTTTTAGGACCGAAAGATAATGCTAGCGCGGGGAACTAGAGTTTACTCTACCGTTTAGGGTTAATTAGATGAACAATGCGGTTTGCAATATAAAGCATTACCCCCGTGTATTCCGTGTAAATATCATACGCAGAACTGTTTAAAGTATAAGACAAAGGGTAATTGAGTACTGTATATACTTAATTTCGAAAACGCGCAGAGAGCTAAACAATATAATTTCATTTTCTCCCGAATGAAGTTAGTCCTTTCTTCAAAAGGATGAATCTCTTAAGACAGGCTTATTTAGAAAGCGAATAAAAATTTAAAGATTAGAGAGAAAAAAGGATTTAAATCTAGAGACATATTTTGTAAAAATAGGTTTAGCGAGACTTCTAAGGTTTCTGACGTTAGATTAAACGTCATGGAGAGGATAGAGAGAGCCTAGGAGGAGAGAAAATGCGCGGGAAAAGGAGGGTTTATTTTACACGATGTCGCGTTTGACCTCATCTTTTCCTTACATTAGTCGTTAAATGAAACAGAACAAGATTAAAAGCGTAATCGACTCTGGCTCTCGGCTTACGAGACCTCGCTGGACCGAGGAAATTGATTGCCACTGAATACAGGACGCTGAGACGGAGTAGCCATGCGGGGAAGCCAAGCCCTGGATAAAACAGAGTGCTATATATACGCCTATATACGTATAATGCGTGCTATTAAACTAAAAGAGGCTTAAAGGGTTAGTGCTTTCATCTCGCTGTCAAAAATTCTCGTAGAAGTTTCTAAACTTAATCCATCGGTATAATTTGCTTTCGCTTTACAAGATTCAATTGATTGAATGTTAAAAAAACGTCGTCTCTCTGTGGGTTTGGGAACAACTAACTTCCAGACTATTCCGCCAATAAAAGGTTAGTGCCACCGCCACCGTAATAAGCGATAATAACTATAATTACGTTCGATTGGCGACATACTCTCAATGATAGTGGTTTCTAGATCTGTTGAGAGAAGCGGTTAATGTACACAAATGGCCAAAATTGGCGTAACACTACAACATGTTTTAAATAAGAAAGGTGAAAGTGAAACTAGGCATATAAGAAAAATAAAATAACGGATCGGTAACTTTATGAGAAGTGGAAAAATTTGTAAAACTCGAATATCTTAAAGATCGGTTATATTTTTTCGTCAGAGTTATATAAAGTTGAATAACGTGACAAAAATGACTTTGAATTCATTAATTACAGGTAAGTGACCTAAATCTAGACGATGGGTGTGAGGAAGCGTGTTTATGACGTGTGTGTATAGTTAATAAAAAAATAAAAAACATTAGTACGAAAAAAATTTGCTTGTCACGATTTTTAAAACCCAATTTGAGAGTTGTACGAGGAAGTTTTATATAAATCCTTATACACCCTAATTAAAAATTTTAAATTTACTCGTCACGCGTTTCCGTTCTTTATAAATTTTTAAATAGTTAATTATCTCCATGGCCAAGACACGTTGAATGCATTTTGAAATGTATTCAATTTTTCGAATAAAAATTATTTTATAGGAAGGTATTTTTTCGGAAACTTTTCCGTCTTGGCGAAACTCGTATTGTATCTATCGGAATTCAAAGTTTTTGCGAGCAATTAAGACTTATGATTGATATTCTACAAATTAGATTATTTTTTCCGCTCCATTTGATCCATATAAGTAGTATAAAATATTATACTATAAAGATAAATGATATGTCCGGATTTTATGCATTTATCAAATACATTTTTAATTAATATTTCTTGGACTTAACTGATGGTGCAACTGCGGCTTTAAGAGCGTTTAGGTGGTAAGAAAAAAAAACGGGGGTTCTAAGTACACGCGGCGAGACTTTAATCATTGCTTTCGCTTGACAGTTAAAAGCAAAATGGACAAAAAGCAAGCTCTAGTAAGCGTTCCGCTTGATGATGGTTCGATCAACACCGTGGGAATCGGATAATTTATTTAATAGCTGGCGCGGTACTTTACTAAAATCCCGCGCAGTTATCGATTTCAATAATGTAACTCATTATTACTCGCCAACCCTCGGCTTCGTTAAATAATTGCCATTACTTCGCGACTCAAAGTCCATTTTCGTATCTATAATTAAGGGTTAAATATCTATCTAAATTTATGTATAAATAGGTAACCAATTATTTAATAATGGATTATCTTTTTTTTCTAATTAAATTAGATATTCATAAATAAATTT
The DNA here is from genome assembly GCA_963920705.1 of Odiellus spinosus. Lineage (NCBI taxonomy): Eukaryota > Metazoa > Arthropoda > Arachnida > Opiliones > Phalangiidae > Odiellus > Odiellus spinosus. The sequence goes on along the minus strand of OY987227.1, from coordinate 17,126,342 downwards.
CCCAATATTTGATCAAATACGAAGTAAAAACACTCGCTGTCTTTTGACCGATCACTAATTGGACTATCAAAATTCAAACACATGTTTAAGATTGTCTCTTATGCTAGAATAACTACTTCAAAAACTATTCAGTGCACCATATTTTTACAAAAGGAATTCATTTCTGCTAATCAGCTTTAATCCATGTCCCCATGTACAAGGTTCTTCCTGACATACCCGAGCTAAAGTCCACGTATACGGAGAAAATTTAATAAAAAACATAGGAGATAATCTCTTATAATTACCGTTTGGCAATAAAAGACAGAAAAATAATACAATCGCTCACTCTCTCCCTCTCTCTCTACCAATTTTCTTTTTGTCTTAATATAAACAGAAAACAGGACCGCGCATTAGCGGGCAAATACTCCTATGCCCGTGTAATAAAGCAATAAAAAAAAAACAACACAACGCTCAAGAAGAAGAAGAAGAAGAGGAGGAGAAAAACAACTAAAAAAGTGAAGAACAACAACATATAGCGTGCTTCCTCTCTATTAGCAATCAACCTTCCGTTTTCTTTCCAACAGCGGGGGGAAAGTTCAGAGGGAGTAGGAACGTTAACAACCAAAACAAAAAAACAACGAGATATAATGCTCTTAAAAGAGTTACGAAGAAAGACGCGAGGCATCGTATATAGGCTAAAACTAGGTATCTAAAGCTCGTACAATCGAGGTAGTTACCAAATTTTAGAACTAAACTGAAGAGCCATTAGGGAGAAAGCGGTCGTTAGTGCAAAACCGCCCTTCTCTGCATAAATTATACTTCGTGACGTCTAAACAATTTCGTTAATAGGATAGACTTTTCAGGAAGAGGAGTCCCTAATACCAAACTATATTATAAGAATGTATTCGACTAATTTGGGTTAAGGCGTAAAGGGCTAACGGTCGTGGCTTTTCCGCATTTTTCTCCTATATCTAAAATAATATTAAGTATTACCAAGAGTGTATGAAATCCTTCCAAAGAGTATTTTCCGTAATACGTTTATGGATAGCCATTCCCGAGGATCATAACAAATCAGAGTGCTCAGAAAGTGGGGCTGGGACGGAGAAATATCGGGGGAATTGTAATTTTCTCTCTCCCCCCTGAGGTTGGGAGGGTTTTCGTATTCTTGAAAATGTCGGGCATATATAGGGGCAGAGTTGGCAAGTTTAAACCGGTTTTAACCACCAAAGCTACTTTCAAACATCAAACACTGTACAATAAACAAAACCACATCTAACCTATAAAGTAACGAAACTGTAATGTTCTTCTTAAAAATATATGGGAAAATTATATTCAAATTCTATTTGGATTTTATGAGAAATCGATGAAAGCGTCACTTTATGAATAAATTAAATTCATTTTCTATAAATATCAAGGTCTCTAAGATTATAAATTCAAGAGTATATATTATTAACTTCCCCGCGGTAAAGAAATAGATTTAAAATTTAAGATATTTCAAAATTTCCGAAAGCACGAGGACAAAATACAGACTCGAGTAAAAAAAACCTAACTTATAGGCGATTCATTATTCCGTACCTTTATAGTGTATACTAGCTTAAGAACCTATAGCTTGTCCCTAAAACGTAATAAAATTCTCCACCCTTCTTGCGAAAACAAAGCTTATATAGCCCAACTATAACAATAACAAACCTTTAAAAGGCGGGCAGACAATTTCTAGGCCATCACCAAAGTTAATGCTCTCTCTCCCAGGGCTGATAATGAATTAAAGAACGAAGGCGCCTAGTTTGCCCATAGAGAGGGCTACATGATGAGCTTTCGCGGAGTATATAGAATGAAACTTTGGGGCAAAGCGGGAATTAGAAATTTTACGTAAACATAAAGAGGTTGGCTTACCATCGAGGTCGAGAGAAGTTTAGAGTCGAGCAGCAATAACCAATATTAATAATTGGTTCGGCGTACTCGTGGTGGCTATATTTATATATTAAATACGTCGTATCCGACGCCTAAATGTATTTAGGTCCCGACTACTTGAAGATGGCAAACATATATAGCGCGAGGCCAGCGTGAGTAACTGCGCGTAATCGAAACCACGCTCGGTTGTAATTTAATTACATCAACCGCTTTTCATTCCAGATACTCTCCCCTTCGCATCCAATAGCCGAACGCGCGATAAGGAATTATACGCGTAAATTAACGACAAATACACGAGTTGCGTAAGCGGAAAGGTTTTTGATTGATTTTAGTCTAAATTATAATTTAAAGGCAAAGTATGTCCAGTGATTTTCTAATTTACGGTCTTCTAATTTCTCACAATCAAATTCAGAACTAAACCTAATGTTCTCAAATCACGCCCGAGACAACTAATATTGTCTGTTATTTCGGTCGAATGGGAATTTTTTATAAAACTGTTCGGTTCATTGTGATTGTTATCGGAAAGTGTACTTGGCACTTTTGTTTCCTTTTGAGGTTCATTAAAATAATTGAGGTTCATTAAAAAAACACGTCAACTTAAAGGGAAAATTCGACCTAAAACCATGTGTCTTTTATCGGTTCTTTATCGTTTCAATATGCATAATCCAACAGTAAAAAAAAATATTAAACTAGAAATAAATTTAAAACTCACCCGGAAAATAGGATTAGCTGGATTCATGGAGCTCACCTGAACTTCCGTATAAGGAGTAGCGACCAATGACATTGATCGATGGCTCTTATATGGGGATCTCCATGATCAATGTCATTACACGGGGAGTTCAGGATATCTCCATGAATCCAGCTAAGCCTATTTGACGTTAATTTTTAAATTTATTTTTAGTTTAATATTTGTTTGTATTTTTTTTTTTTTTTTTTTTTTTTTTTTTTTACTGTTGGATTAGGCCTATTTAAACGATAAGGAATCGATAAAAAAGACTGGTGGTACTCTCCCTTTAAGGCATAAAATTTTTAAGTATAAAAAACATAAAAAATATTGGATGGAAAAACATTGTGACCTCATAATTAAGTAAACCGATAAAATTTCATCAATTTTACTGCTACTATCTCTTGAATATATTATTTTAATTAACAAAGAATGTTGTTTACTGTATTATAGTTCGTGACACCTTCAAATCACAATAAGTTTAAAGATTACTTCCTTATACTTCTATATATGATAACGATAATTTTAGCCTTTTACGTGTTGCAATCGCAATATGAAGATAAGAATATAATTGTTTTGAAGGTTTGCTGAAGAAACGAAAAACTCCTCATTAAAAAATCAATATTAATTTGATTTTCAAACTTACTCGCTATATAACAAAGAATTAAAGGTAACGTAAAATGTTTTTAAACTTTCTAAATTTTATCTTGAAAATTTTCACATATTAACCTAATGCGAATTGATACAACGTGTTATCTCTATACGGAAGAAAGTAGTCGCTGCCAATTCCTCGTGAACACTCTAATATAAAACTAATAAACCTCATTTTGGGATTTAAATTTTTAAAGACTAATTATTTTACAAAAGAGTGACAAGTTCAATATTTATTTTGTTTAAACTTTGGCACATTTTTACAAGCAAACAAACAAACAAAAACGAGTAAACGAAGATAATCCGTAAGTCTCACGCTTCACAATCCCTTTAAAACGCGATAGAAGAGAAAAACCCTAAAGTAAATCCCTAAAGAAGAATACGGTGCTTCCAGGAGTCCTATAAACGTAGAAAAATAAAAACTTCGGATAGAAAGGCAGCTCCCAACCTCAATTCGCGAATAATATTTCTTCTCCAGCCGCTAATTAAATTTACGGCAAGAATAACAAAAATAATCTTTCTTGAAAGGATTATGGGGTCATTTCCTATTATTTTTTGTCTACATTCCTCTTCTTTAAAACTTGAAAATATCAATTTAAAAAAAGAATTCGCGGAGGAGAAGTTATTCGAGGTTTGTATTGCGCATATGGCGTTGCTGTCAACTTAGCTGTTATTGAAAGAGGGGCTACAAGTTACAAATTTATCGAGTACACAGGAGGAAAGCGGAGTAGTATACTCGCAGTAGAGAACGGAATTGAACCAAATTCTAATCCTGATAATGGTGTTTCAAATGACGCCAAATGTTGACATTGGGACCAATAATCAGTTACCCAGTTTTAATATATATTCAGTGTATTGCGATATACCTATCTATATATGCAGACTGTATCAAAGTTTCGAGTTTGTTCTATTTGAAGTTCCATCTATTTTTCAGTATTTGATCATAAATCTGTTATCCTTCTTGGTTTGATCTATAGTAGATGTATATTGGGACGAGGGCAATAATTTACTCATAAATTAAGTGGTTTTCCAAACCTTTAAACAGTTTTAAACCAGGTGGTAAAACGAAAACAGAAATAATATTCCAAATTTTTCGAACATACCTAACTTATCACGCCTGTATTTATGTTAGCTTTACAATAACTAATAAATTTGTGTAAATGTTAGCAGACGGCAGTTCTATTTAGGGTAGATCTATATTACAGAAAAAAACTAAATAATTTTGGGAATTTACACAACATACGAATAAATGGACATCGTTGCGTCTTGAATAATTTGGATTCTTTGGATTAGACGGGATCCTAGAGTTACACGTATTGCAATCTTACATAAATATTATCAACACGGCCAAAGCATGTAGTGAAAAACGAGGGATTTGCATTTTTGTATTTTGGGAAGAAACAGATGTTAGGAGCGATAAGATGAAAATAAAAAAAAAAAAAATGGTATTCAGCGCGGGGATAAAATTTTACACACGACACGTGTTTTTTAAAAAAAGCCCCTAGTGTTGTTATTATTAATAATAAAATGGATAGAAAATGTGCTAAGAAGACGTCGTGGTTTTTATTTTTATGACGTAAAAAGCTGACATATACCGGATCCTGTAATTAATTTTTTTTTTTTTTTAATGAAGACCGAGCTAAAAATCTACTGCTTAAGCTATCGCCAAGGTTATCCTCTCTTCACGTTTGAGGTTCAAAGTCAGCTTAACTGATTGCGTAATTCTGTGTGGTTTCCGACGAAGAAATTTAAATTATGCAAAAAAAAATTGCTTATTAATAAGATTCGAAATCTAGGACTATAAACGCATGGACACTGGCAATAAACAACTAAAACTGACGAATAAGCGTTGTCTTAAATTATTCATGAACTAAAAATGGAAATGGAGTAGCAATTTCGGAAATATCGAAAAAAAAAAAAAAAAAAAAAAAAAAAAAAAAAAAACGATTTAAAATCTGTATATGTCTTAGAAACAAATTACCGCCACAGTAAAAATGCATTTTTAATCGGCCCTTTTCAGAATTTTTCTCCGCAATACTACGTCATCAATATGGGTCGCGTGACTATTATAAAGCCTATACAGCCGATTCTCGAGCGCTTTCGTGCGGTCTTTTTCGTGAAAAGTACTTAAATCTAGAAAGTTATATCTTTCAGAATGAAAATTAATAGTTAAAATCGTTTGCTATTTCGTTTGTGACTGGCAAAAACTTTACTAAGATTGCTGCCTAATTAGATAAAACTTCATTTTTTTTTTTTTTTTTTTTTTTTCCGATATAAGCGTTTTTAAACTAAATTACGGTTAACCCGTAAATAGTTTGCTCAAAAAAGCCTAAGGGGAATTAAAGATCGAGCGAAACCGAGTTTAGGCTTAACAAATTAACGTGAAACTAACATTTTTTATCCTTAGGCTATATAAGGCCAATGAGAAGAGGATCAGATATCGAACCGCCGCTGAAGAAAAAGCCAAAATAAAAAAAAACCACCCACGCTAATTAAATCTATTGTTCGTTGGTAATGAAAGTAAAGAGGCAGGCCGAGAAGAGAGGGATAATTCAATTCTAGGGTGAAAAGATCGAGGTGAGGCTGAAACTAAGGGAAAATGGAAATTTTCAATTGTTCTCTCGTGAAGTAAATTTGTATCTACGCTTGATTAATTATTAAGTTTATTCAAAAAGATTATCATAATATCACCCTGAACACGCGACGTGCAGCTTTCTCTGCCTTAAACTGAAGTTTGCCAGATTTTTTAAATAGTTAAGGATTTTGGTGGGGCAGTTCGCTGGTGCCTCTAGCGGTCATCAAGACAATTATCGTAGCTGCGCATGAGCGTAAACAGTTTCCAGCCTAGAAATGGTGGGAAGGAAGAGCGCCACTAGGAATGTAATAATCGTACATCTTCATCTTCCTTGAGCGCACCACCGAAACGTACTAGTACCGCCTCTATCGGCAATAACAGTTACTAATGACGTAAGGAGCACGTCACGTGTCGAGGGTGAAACTCTTAGTCTATATGATAATATTAACATTTCTATCAACATAGGGCTAAGTCCCCCTTTCACATAACGGACGCAGACTCAACACTTCGTCGCTGTTTGTCACTCTTCTCTCATTGACCCTCTATTTGGTAACAAACACCGTGGGGGAGGTTTTAGGAGAAAACTGATTTAATTGTAAGCTGTGATTTTAGTTTTTTTAAGTAGTAACCGAAGAATACGAACAGCAAATGCCTTGAAATATTTTATCGGTCTAAGAAAACTTGGCGGGAAAGAACTAAGGGAGGCAAAACGTGATTGTCTGAATTTTGTCACGCGCGCAAATTGTAATCTCTCACGTTAATAACGAGGTTATACGAGCAAACATTCCCTCGAGGGTCATTGAGCATCGTGACGAGAACCATTTGATCTATCTGGTTTGTACCAGTTTTCCCAAGGTCGGTTTTAATTTATGTTCATTTCAAAGTCATAACCGGCCGATAAAACTAATTTTGTAAAATATGAATCCTAATTTTTCATTTATATATATTATAGTTTCGAAAGCTTTAAAGGAAAATAAAAATATATTAATATAAAAGTCTTAGACAAAAATACGCGATAAAGCTGAAAATGTCATTATCTAATACGAGGTGGCGCTAGTGAACTCCAAGCATTTAAAAACTGATCATATGACAGTGTATTCCTTGTTTATTTGTTGTTCAGGTCAATTTGAAAAACGAAAAAATATTAAGATGAATAAGCTAAAATTCATCAGGGTTAACGGTATAAACCGCAAGTTTTCACATCCCCTTTGAAAAGCTAGAAACTAATAACAATTCCGCATTCGAAGCACCAAGAAAAAACAACAAACTCTTATGTAAGGTGGGGCGACATTCTTCAGAGAGCGCACTCGTATAATCTCTTTCAAAATAGCTGTAAGTCTATAAGCTATATATATCGTTACGCCGGTAGTATACGGTTATATATGAATGAAATTGAGCATAATCCCTGTTCCATAAGTTCCCGCGGTCCGCCAGGTTACATCCCGGATCAATGAGTTTCTTACATAACCATGAAGAGAAGTTATAGTTAGAGCAAAAGCTAGGGGGAGCTATAGAAGGCTGAGGAGAGGATAGGAAGAAGCCACGTACGAGGTGTTATACCAAGAAAGAAAGAAAAAAAAATAGGAAACCGAACTGTCAAACTCTTAAGAAGAGAAAGACGATGGCAAAGGGGCTTATACTAAAACAAAACACGGTTCAGAACAATGGAGAATCGACACGATAATTCCCCCTTCCATATCCGAGGAACACCCTCCCCACTCTAGCCCCGAAAATAGGCGCTTCCTCATCATGAAACCAAAAAGAAAGGAAATTTACTGAAGAAAGAATTGTAAACAAGGTACACCAGACAAATTATGGAGTGCAAATTTTAAGAAAAAAGTATTTCCCTTAGAGAAACAACAATTATGTTTTTGTGGTAGAAAATTGTTAAGGTATGCTTCTATCTTTTTCCCTCTGGTGAAAATTAAGCTTAATTCTAAAAAAAATTCAACGTTAATGATTTGGAGATATTGATCCGTCCAGATTTAGGTCAAAGTAGGCAGTTGTTTTGCTCAAGTGTTACGTGTCAAAATTAAACCCTTAATACCCTCTTCAGACGAGGCATAACTAACCGAGATTTAATCAGATTTAACTGAGGTTTATTGAACTGGGATTAAATCTTATTAAACTGGATAATTACGCCTCGTCTGAAGAGGGTATTACGGTTTACTGCAAAACTGGTTAACTCCTATAGAACAAGAGCTATTTGACCATAATAATATAATATAATAATCTAATAATAAAACCAAAAGCAGTTTCCAATAACGGCTATAATGCAAATTTGAAAATAAAATACCATTTTCCATCAAGATACGTTTTAAACTGAGATAACGATAATTTCAACCGCATTATCTTGTAGAACTAAAAAGGCTAAGTATAAACCTCGGTTCAAATTGATTAAATCTCTAGATAAAGAAAAAATTCGAGGCTCAAAGTAAAACTTCCAAAAACCTCAACCATGTCTTAGGTATAAAAAAGTAAAACTTTTATCCTAGAAATCCCTTCTACGACATATCCCTTCCTTCAAGTCGTCTATATAGGGAACTGGGGAGCTATATATAATTCTAGCATTGAGGAACATTGTCCCGAGGGTGGTAGGAGGGCAGAATATATTTTGACGAGGCTGAAATGGCAAGGTTGGGGGTGGGGAATTGGCACAACCGATACCTGCAATTGGAGAGGCTATGGAAACTGGAACTCTTATATCCTCTCCTCCGCTCTCCATCCTCCTTGGAAGAGAAGAGAGCCAAGAGGCAAAGCCAAAAGGGGACGAAAATGGACTAAGGGAGAGAGAAAATCGAGAGGAGGAGGACGCAATCCGGTCAAGTCCATTTGGTCGATAAATCGTTACGCGTAAAGCCGAGAACAAGCGCGTCATCAAGCGGTAAGAATTCGAATTACGTCAGAGCTAGAACTCATCCCCGACGCTCGTCTTCCTCCTAATCTCTCCTCCTCCCCATCTACTCCGAATCAGTTGACGTTTTCAGCGCGCAAATACCAAGACCATCCCTCTATAACTACAATAAGAGACAAGAGAACGTAGTTTTGTACCCACTGAAAAGTAAAACCGTACTTTCACTATAGTACATATTCTACTAAGTTTGCAGAACACGTCAAGTTGCGTTTTATTTTCTCTCACTGTCCGCTTTTTCTTAAAGATGTAGGGAAACTAAGGTTTACACTCGCTGCCGTCTCATACTGAATCCAACTATATGATAGATACCGATGGCTCCATTTCTCATAGTTATTTTTTTTTTCTTCCTTTTGGGTATAAGGAATTTTCTTTGTATGGATTCGTCTGCTGGTTTAGAGAGCTACTAGAGACAAAGGGTAGGGTATATACGTGGAGGATTAGATGCTTTAATGGAAGTTATGGAACACAACTGTTTTAGAAACGTATATAGAAGAAAGGCGTTGGAATTTATAGGGCGATTCATCGTCAGTTGTCAGTATACGTACGAAACTTACGTTATTCGTTAGTTTCTAAAAGATACTTTTAAATGGAACGTAACTTTACACGAACTAACAAATCAAGGCGGAATTTACTTTAGTGTTGTTAAATTTAAGACTAAATAAAAATATATACTTTCTTTATCGGTGCAATTTTTTTTCTCTCTCTTTAAGGAATGAACTAAACATTATTTTGATTTTTTTTTCTACGGCTCCCTTTTATTTATAAGACAAAATTAACTTAAAATGAACCTAAGTGGAAAACTCCTCTGTATTTCAATTATAGCTTCGCGCTCTCTTTTCAAAATCTTCTCAACGGAAAATGTCACGATGGCGGAATGATTTTTCTCTTTAAAGGGAAACATGGAGCTAAAAATGGAACAGTTTCTGAATTTTTTCGAAAACACCATGTAAAAAAACGTAGTCACAATTATTAGACACGTTTTTGGTGTTTAATTTAATTTCTAAAGTTTGGTACAGTTTAAATAAAAGTAAAGATATATTTCGACCAATCATAATATTCCAGACTTCAACAGCATTTGTCCTAACATTAAAATAATAAGCCGGCTTGGATGGCCAAGACCTTGCAAGCGCTGTTGAAGGCTGAAATAATATGATTGGCCCGAATTTATATTTACTTTCATTCAAATTTTGCCAAACTTTAGAAATTATTTTAAACACCAAAAAAAGTGTCTAAAAATTGTGAAAAATAATTCGAATAGGTTCTTTTTTTATTCCGAAAATAAAATCAAAAGCCGTTACATTTTTAGTTCAAAGTTTCCCTTTAATATAAAAACCATAATGATAACCAAATATTTATTGGGTCAAACTAAAAATATTACAAGAAACATCAAGTACTGGTCCATCATTATACCAGATTTGAGATTGATTTGATCAGTAGCTTTTAACTAATCGGTTAAAGAACACGCAGACAGACAAACAAACCAACATAAATGTTTGTAATAAGCTTTCAACTTAACCTTTAGCTGTATTACGTATTGAAAACTCGAATAGTTTTTTACTATACTGTTAATATACAGGTTTACTAACATTGCTCGTAGTTCGGTAGACAATCAGACTTTCTTCTCTCAAGGGGCCTAACGTATACGAGAAAATACATTTTAGTGATTGATGTATGGCGAATTGCGTTGCGTGGCCCAGCGCGCACAACACATACACACAAACAGGCTTGGTCCACCTTTCTCCTCCTCTCCTATTACTCTATACTGTATACCCGAAGAAAGATTGAGTTACCGTAATAAAACAGAGGCGATTACGGAAGTGGATGCCGCTGTGATAACAATAACCAGGATATACATTAGTCCGATTCACCCGGAAATTTCTACGACCGCAATAAGGAACCATATTTTTATTAGATCGAGTTTTGTGGAAAAAATAATGGACACGTTGAGAAATCGTAAGCGGCGTAAGATACGCAAATAATCTTCAATGCATTGATCAAGGGATGAAATTAAATTGGTTTTACTTATCCGTATAGATGTTCTGAAATTAGATTTCACAATATCTCTACGGACGATGGGCAGATTTAATCAGAAAAAAACTTAAATTTCAAAACAAAAAAATCAATGTACCGTAGAAGGTATACTAGGGTAATAATAATTAATCCAAATTGTGTGTATCACTAAATCGTGGAATGACCCGCCCCGCATGATGGGAACTTGAAAAATCAGACCACTGACCAGGATACATGAGGAAATTTAAGATCGTGTTCTCAGCCGAACATGGTTCCTACTTTGACCCGCACTGTTTGCCGTTAGAGGACGCTTTATGAACGCCAGGTTTTGTTATTAATTTTTATCTATTAATAAAGCTATCCATTATTAATAGTTTTTGACCGTACGAAAGGAGTGAACAACAGCACTGCAATCCAAGTGTGAAACCAAAGTATTAGCTATAAGACATCCCTCCCTTTCCCATCGCACCTTCTCCGTTTCGCCTATATCATCCCATAATCAGCCACTTCCTAAAGTTTGGTTCCGGTTTTCCCTTTCCTTATAAGTTATATAGGGCATCCCCTGATGGGGGAATAAAGAGACCGAGAACTCTCTTACGTTGCCTAGAATTTTGTGGAAATTATACGAAGGCCTGCATGGCTACATGCTCCATCATGAACGCGCCCTCGATAGCCTAAGAGGTTATGGGACACCTTTATGTCCACCCTTTTCCTTTCTTACTTAAAGATGAGCGCGGAGTATTAATTCTAAGAGACGCGTGGGCGGCTTCGATAAATTCCAACGACCAGATATTATAGGATCGTTCGTATAATAATAAATGAGGATCATTTTCGACCAGGTCGCTGGCTTAATTTGATTTGTTACCGACGTCCCTGGATGGACCCTGCGTGCGTGCGATAGAAAAGTTACATTGTTTAACGTATAAAATTATCTTTTGATTAAAAGAAACGACAAATTGTATGGCTATATATATTTAGTAGCCATACAAATGATGTGTAATAAATTGAAGTGAGGTTGTCACCGATTTCGGAATAAAATTACATACATACATTATATTTCATAATCGCCATCTTAAATAATAAAAAAACATTGTACGTCATCGCTATTATTATTACATAACAGTTTAATCTCGTTGGGACTTTTTCGTGGAAGTAATTGATCAAAAAAATCGTAGCTTAAATTGAAAATTATCTTAATAATCGCATTTTCCCCTCATTCTACGTCTTTAAGCGAAAATATAACGAAATATACAAGTATTTAACACTAACTATATCCAACAAAGAAGGGCCTTGGCTCAAAACGTCTCATAAAAAAGGTTTTTCGTTCAATACCACGTAACTTTATCTAAAAGTTTAATTTCAACTATTTCTTCCTCAGGGTAAATTAGTTTAATATATATTTAGCTCGAAGTGAAATAATTACGTGCTGCCATCACTTTGTAAAATTAATCTTGTAATCAACAACAGATAGAGGGTTAAACACCTCTTCCAACAGTAATTTTACCTAAGCTAGGATAAGAATCAAATCCCTTAATTGGGTGGTAAACCAAAGGAGAAAATCGAGTGTACTCAGATAATCATAGGACCAAGTGGTTCTTATATCTTATTCAGCTTCTGGGGGCCCATTTTCCCGCAGTTGCCGCTTCTAACGAAACCGAAGTTTATTTTCCTAATCTTGATTCTATAGTTAACATCAAAAGTCTATAACTTTATTCCATAAAAGTAAACAACGCCCCGCAGTTTAATACTATCAGCAAATGTCCAGATAAATGTACCGGAAGATTCTGGTTCGAGACACTCTAGCGGCCGCAGTTGGTGTAAGGTGTAAATAGTGAAATGGGAAGCGCCACTCTTTGGAGAAATTCCGGAGTTGGGGGAAGACAATATAGCCAAACGCGGCCCGCTTAAATTCCGTCTCTCTCTCCAGACTCAAAATATCGAGGAAGATACCAAACCACTCGAGCCAGACAGGGGTGATGACTAATTTGTCTATTTTTAAGTAATGGGCTTTGACGTAAAACTGATAGTACTAGGCTACGTGGCGTTGTTTACTTTTATGGAATAAAAGTGATCGACTTTTGTCAATATGTAATTGCGATACCCTCATACACCCAAGTAAACATTAACAAGCAAAAAATCCACATATAAACCAGTGATTGCGAAATAAAATTTACGAATCTGAAATCATGACTTGGAAATAACTCTCGTACAAAATTTTATGTTAAAATATAGATTCCTTCATTGACTATAACATATATAGTTTATTTTTTTTTTCTCTAATCATAGCGGCGTGTTATCCCTTCGAATTGAAATATTACCTACATTTTTTATTACCCCTTTGGTATACCTCGGAAAGTAAATCGAATCAAAATATTGAGAGAAGCTCTAGAAAAGCGGAAAAATTCGTAGTTTATACTTTCCTGGAAAAAGGCAAGGGCATGGCGAGGGAATAATAATAAGAAGTTTACGTTGAAGAGAGAGCCCAGGGAATAACCCCTCCCCCATTTCTATATATTCTAACCAGCATCCAAACAAACAAAAAAAGAGAATTTGCTTCGGATAAATCCCTTTCGTACCGCCCCCTTAAAACCCTTTTAGGCCCGCCATACGTGTACAGGGTGCTATACTTTTTATACGGAAAACAACCTTCAAACCAAGACTAATAGTTAAAGTAAAGAGAGCTAAGGAATGAAAACATTTCTTGGCCCTCTGCCTTTCTGACAGACTAAGTATGACGAAAACATTAATAATTTGTAGCTGACTACCAACTTCCGGTGTTTATGATTGCCCATTTTAAAGGTAACACAATGGTATATTATTGGTTCTAATCATTCGTCTCTTATACTCTTTGTTAGGGTTGTATTAGAGTTAACATTGGCCGTTGTGACTAAGATATTTCTGGTGATGTCTATTTCGTAAAATAACTAAATTTTAATTCCATAAAAAAAGGTATGCAGACTTAATGATACCTTTAGCTGTATTGAATAATTTCTGTCTCCATTTTTAATTTAAAAATATGAACTAACTAATATCATTACGAATGATTACACCCAACATTTGAAATTGATCCCGCCGAGGGCCAAAACCGAAAGACACGCCTTTTTATCACGTGATGTGTTGAGCCATTTGAACTAAACCCAAAGGTGTTTTTAGTCACATTTTCCATTAATTATATTTTATTTGGTTAAAGTAACGCTCTGTTACCATTTTTGAAGGGCTCCAAATTATATTTTGTTTCTTCATCCTATTAAAAATTTCACAACTTTCATGGATTGACGCCAATTTATTTTTAAATTAATGTCTTTCCGCTTGTTACGATAACGTTGAATTTGTGGAAAACGTGATTAAGTTTAAAAATGCTTAAGTACTTCACGAAAGGAACCACGCCAAAGCCATAGTTATATCGCATTACACATGGCGATCATCTCATAACATTAGACACTAACGGGTCTACTGAATTAGGCAAGATACACCAAGGATCAGAAACGATACAGCTTTTCCACGCTCAATAGTAAGCCGCAGTCAGCCAGGTGAGCCAATCAGTACCTTTACAAGTGTGAAACTCCAGTCTAATTTCCCTAGGGTATGACAATCAACGCTTTGAAAAGAAATCAGGGTGAAATGACGACAGTCAGCTAATGCCTACTTTCCTCGAACACGAGTATTTAATGCCTAAACCTTGGTGCGTATTTAAGTTCCTGGAATGTCAGAATCACCGTGTGACACCCTGTTTATTATGAAAGCCCAAAACCCTTACCGTCGCTTATTCTCTAAAAGGTTAAAGTTCGAGGTTCTTACGCTTAAACGAGCGAAATCTTTACGTCACGGATCCAGAAGCTGAAAAGAAGATCTTTTAATAGGTCTTTTATATTCTGAGGATAACATAAGTTGATTTTTATTTTATTATTATTTTTTTTATTTTGTTCCGTTTGACTGAGCTAGTGCGTATTACAGTCTTTCTAGACGCTATACGCAACCACGCCTTTTGGCCGATATTTTTTAAAGGGAACTTGTAAATGTCAATTTAATTTAAAGGGGGAGAGTCAAAGCTAAAGGAGGAAGACCATTTTAATTTAATTTCAGAAACTGCACTCTTTAAAACTTGTTTTAATTAAGCTTAAAAAGTAAAAAACCAAAATGGTATTTATTTTTCTGCTTAATGACGTTGATGTAGAAAAAGATTAAATAAGAGTTTAAAAGAAAGGTATAGCTGACTCTCTGGATTAAGTACTTTCACGAAAGAGATGGCGCGTAAGCAAACATAGGCGAGAATTAACTGTTTCCGAAAATATCAATTATATTTTTTATTTTTTCAGTTATGATAATTTTTAAGTTTAAACCGAGTTAAAGATAAAGCTTTTTTATCTTTGATATTTCAACCTCCCTTTAAATGTAATCTATACTATATGACAAGGACAGTAACCAAACCCATTTCCAATTAAATTTCTGTCATCGATAGACATTGGATATATAAATGATCCGCTTTAAAGTGGGTTTTACGTTACATTATTATTGCACACTAAATTATGAAACAACGTCTTACCTCTGACCCACGTATCAGACTATTTTACTATCATCAGTAATCTTTTATATTCATTTTATTAACCATCGCGAATTCGATCATGACTTAAACATTAATATTTGAGACTGATACTTCACGGTTTAACTGGTTGTAAAGTATAGCGTGCGTGTGATAGAGAGGTTCCTTACGTGACGTCGGTTTTACTTTTCATATCAATGAGTAAATATCTCGTAATTTGGACAAAAACGGTCCAAATTGGAGAATTCCTTCAGAATTCGACCAAATAAACCAAATGAAAAAAATCGTGATTTCAACAAAAGTGGCCCGCAGTAGAAAATGCGGGCTATTTTTTGTTGAATTCAGATTATTAATATCTCGTAATTCTTTTGAATTCGAGATTATTTCATTTGGTCTTTTTAGTAGAATTCAGAAGGAATTTTCCAATTGAGTATGCCGATTTCTTTCATTGGTCTATGGGAACATAATAAAAAGAAAATAAGACCCATGTTACGCGTGTAAAAAAAACAGCCTCGGAATTTCTTTTTAAATTTTTAAAGATTCGAAACGCGAGTAGTAACTTGTTTAAAAGGACTCGAACTATTTTTAAAACAACAAAGTATCCCTTTAAGGATATTTACTAATCAAATTATAGAATGGCTAGAAACCAATTTGGACAATCTAAATCTAGCCACCCGTGAAAAAAAGATGTCGAGATTTGAGCCGATGTACAATATTTAACGCGGGCATAGAAATTAACTGGCCTTTGTGTGCCACGATTAGGTTTGTCAAAATTTCTTAAACACAATTCGCAAACTGAAACGCGGCGGTCTTAATTAAACAATTTATTAATTTCTCGCCGTATAAATGACGTCAGCCTCTTGTTTCGAAACGCCTGACAAGATTTAATGTCACATTCATTTGGCGAACAATTCAAGCGAAGAGATGAAAGGGGATCTTTTTTAAACAATAAAATAGTATATAATAAACGCCGGACATTTTAGCAGGTGCGACTGTCAGGTAAACTATATATCGCCATATAGAACAGGGATTTATATTTAAGCAAACCATGAACTCATTTTGCGTTTTCTAAAACTATTACCACCATAAACCAAGAAAATTTATAGCCCAGACCTAAAATTTCCATTAAATATATTTGGAACTATATACTAGGGATTGTTATTAAGGATAATAAGTAATACATTATTGCCCTGTAAAGTGATGCTGTCACAATCTATTTCGAAGGTGGGGAGAGAAGAGAGATAGTTTTTATTCGCTCTCACGTTAGCCCGTGAGCCTTCAGACTCGAGATATTCCAAGAGAATTAGCAAAGCAATCTTCTGCAGTCTAATATATTAGTTATTATTATATATACTAAACGTTACTGTACAATTAAATAGTCTTAATATGATAGAAATTAGTTGAGTCTTGGGTTTTATAGATAAGTGTATATACATTTTGTAATATAATACCTTATAAAAATAAGTTAATACGAAGTTGTGGCTTAGTGTACTTAGACTAGCCGTTTATGAAGAATTGTAAACTAAGCATCAGCTGGATTGAAAAGGGATTAGCTCTACTACGGAAACATTTTATTTAATAAAACTGTTTTTCTCGCAATCATGATGTAGAAGTCTCGTAAATTGATTTAATAATATTATAAATTTCATGTGAATTGGCGTGAAATCGGTGACACAGTCTCAGTGGCAAATTGAAATTTTCAGCCATAAGAAGCGCCGTCTAGTGGATTTTTCTCGCGCATTTTATTACCTTCTCCGACGCTATAAAATGTTCTATTTCCTGGCCCTTCTCTAATACGTGGGAAGGCAATATGCTTAGACAAAATTAAACATCACTCACACCACCTCGCCTATACCCCTTTACTATTTATTCTTGTTTAGTTGAAACGAAGGTGGAAAAAAAAAGGACCTAGATATAAATTACGTCGAACGTATATGCGTAGCTTAATGAAAATATAGTATCTATATAAGAAAACTAAATTACGTATCGAGGCCTCCTACGTCGCTCCAAGAAAAAGCCCCCTTTTTAGGGACGAAAAAAGGGTCGCTCTCTTTAGGAAGATTCTATTTTAGGAGAATAGATATATGGCTAGGGCTGTGTAACATTTCGCAAAAATATACGCGCGATCTCTATACATCCACTTTCCACGATAACCTAGAATGGGTAGAACTAAAGGACCCACCCCTGCCTTTGACAATGATCTAAAGCTTCGTTCATACACAGACCTAAATGCGTTTCGATTTCTATAACTGGTTATCAAACCAACGTGAGAAATCAGTTCGTGTTGGTTCGGGAAACAATTTGATCAAGTCGCTTCGTTTCAAACCGCTTTGAAAATAACGAGACGGGGAGACAAATTTGCTGACTAATCTTAAAATAACACGATTAAGATTATACTTTCTGTCAAAAATAATTAACCAACGAGTTACAAAAACACGATTTACTAATTAGTTTGAGATAATTGCATATAAATTTTAAATTCTGGGCATTTTTGAAGTCGAACGGCCGCGAACCGTCTTTACAGAGTGTGAAAACAGAAAGCACTTCGGATTGGGAACCGATTTTGTCCTCAAGTATGAACGAGGCTTAAGTAGCTAAGTAGAGGGCGAGAGAAAAATGAATGGCGCATGGTCCAGAAGGCACGTGCCTAAAATGACCTTTTCTAACATTACGCCCTGAAAATGGTTCCAAATAATGTAGGGTTAAAACCTTTATCAACGCCAAAACCTTGGAGGGAAGAAGTGGATTTTGGGGAGGATTGTAGATTTAGCTGTATTAAGTTCGCATTCAATGGCAGCCTCCTGAAACGAAGGGGGGGGGGGGGGTTATAAGAAAAAGGGCAGGTCAACGCGAAAAAAAAATCAATCAGAACCTAAACTTTTATGACATATATATATTACCATATACTTGGCACTATTACTAAAGCCAGGGAAAGATCTTTTGAACCTATCGTATCAATGTAAGGTGACACTGAACTATAATATAGAAGTTCGGTATAGAGGTTGTGGTTGATCCTTAAAATGTCACGTCGCGAAGTAAGGGACGAACCTTATGACGTAATGGGACACTCCCCCCAGACGATGTTTTGTTTCGAGCCTACAAAGTTCATGTCATCTCCAGTTTGCAAAGTATGTCATAAAAAGAGGAATTGAAGGCTAGTACGTTTTGGCTCTATGGCAGTATTTTTCTTCCAACTTCCGGGTGTTATACAAAGACAGTTGAAAGTAGCTTACACTCTCAAAACCGGAAATATATAGTATAGAGAAAATACTAAAGGGAGAACTATAGCCTTATATACTATTTTAGATTCGTTTTGTGCATAATGTACAAAAAAAGCTTTTTACACAAAGATATGGTTTTGTACGACGTGTACCTGACACAAATCAAGGTGAAATCATGAATTAACGCCTAATAGATTTAATTGATATTCAGGTTTCACCGTGCAATTAGGTTTGTTTCAAAACTACTTAATCTTTGGTTAATTTTATGTACTTAAGATAAGCAATTGAGCTTCTGATAGTATTGTATCCTCCAGATGAAACAAAACTTAAGGAATACATAATCTCGTGGAAACTGGGATCAAATGGTAGTAACGTGTTATTCGACCAAAATAGGCAAGGCTTGGCACTGAAGCGGGCTTTATCATTTTTTTATTACAGAGTGACGCAGTTATAGAGCAGGGCGTTGGACTTGATTCAAAGCTTAAGCGGCTTAAAAAGGGCATATTTTTCTATCTCGGTCTCAGAACTCTCTCTAGAGAGCTTGGGTTATATACTCAACCAAAGAGTCTTTCACACACAGTTAAACTGTAAATCAGAATCTTAAACTTGAAGGTATCAGCCAATACATTTAAAAATGGCGAATTTCAGTCAAATTCTTTCAATCGTCGACTCGCCTTGTACAGTTATATATCAACACAAGAACTAAATTATGTCCCCAAGAACATGGGGGCAATGATATCATCAATCCTACCTCGCCTACTTGATATTCAGATTTGTAATAAAATTGTATCAAAAAACATGACTATTGAAGTGAAAGTTCCAGCTTAGAGAATAAGCCTAGGGTTCTTTAGTACTTCTAAGAGTCTCGAGAAAGCGAATAGCAGACTAATTTTGGCTAAAAAGTATGAAAGGATGGTACCTGAAGCGAATGCTACGTACGAACTGGAATGAGTTCTTGACCTATCTCCTAAATTGTAAATTTACACAGGGTTGTACGAAAGAGCCTTGAGTTTTCTTTAGTCTTTCATATTTAAAGACATGCCTGGTCGTATTTGATCTAAGCTTGGGGTAGAATAAAAAATGGACTGATAAAACACGACGTTATTTGAACAACAGGCAATACGAAAAGGGGATTTATCCACGCTTTTTTATATATCTATTTGATGTTTGAAGAGAAATTACTAAACCTATAGTCCTTGCCCTGATTCGAGGATGACATGGGTGTGTGTGCAATCTCCCATTTCTTTCGTTTTCTCTCGCTCTTAAGTGTATTAGAGATGTATTTTGAAATATTTATACGGGAATGGAGTTTTAAAAGCGGTATAGGTGGGTGTATAACTGTTAAAATTGAAAGCTGTTGCACGCATTCGATTTGGTTAATGGATCAATATCTCTTTGATCTTAAAAGCAGCTAAAATATAACCATATATACTTAATAATTAAATCATAATCATATCTACACAGAGTTAAATAAGTTTAAATATTAAAGATTGAAAGAAGCTACAGCGAATGGATGTAGGTATATAAATAAAAGTAGTTATTACGAAATCAAAGTGACTTTGGAAATATATAATTTAATGGTAAAGGGACACTGACAGAATAATAAATCGAGATTATAAAAAAAAACAAGTATGCAAAAAAAAACGCGCCTCATCTCCATGACGTCAAACACTTAAACGCGTTATAAAACTTCATATTAAACATTGACCTTATTGCAATTTTAAATTGGATGTTTCAATATAAAATTATTAGTATAATCCTGATCTTCAACTAATTTATACATAAATTAGAAGAGAACATCCCTACGCGATACTTTACTGGGATGATTGGTCGATGTATCTAGGTACTGTTAAGATTTGAAATACTTGAATTTATTGAAGACGTATAGCCTACTACGATTTCAGTTAACAATTTCATTGGTTTCCTTAAAGTCGCGCGACTTATACCAGCACCAATTTAAAAAAGGTTTGCCCCTATTTCGTCCGAAAAGTTCTCCCAATTCCCATTTCTCCCAATTTAATGTAAACTAGCCTACAGATTGGGTGAAATGGGAGATGTGATAACCTTAGAATAAATAATAATTGGGAGAAATGAGAACATACCTCAAAAATCTCCGTCTAATAATTAATAAATATTTATAATCATCAAAATAAATCCATTTTTATTTAATATTGCATTTTAGGATAATTCCGATAATTTAAGTTCAAATGTTTGTTATCCTGTGTCTTTAAACTTACGCAACGGTATATTTACATATTCGTTAAAAAATTACGCGGAAATGGAAAAATTGCATGCCTGAAAGTTTATAAATATTTTATGAGTTTCATAATTTTCGGAATAACGGTTGTTTGAACTTTATAAATTAATAACTGCCTAATTTATTAGACGATTTTAATGTCATTAGTTTCATTTTAAAGCTTGCTTTGTGCTCTACTAGAATCCAGTGTCAGTGAAACCTTTTTTACGAGACCTGACCTTTAAAGGTTCATGAGGTAAATACTGGGACATCAGTGACGCGAAACCAATCGATATGAAAAGTTTACATAGTTGTAATAACAATTAGTCGACTTTCAAATGATCCAAAAGTTTTTTTTTCAATTGATCGACATTCAAATGATAGACAATTGGCTTAGTTAAGGTTAGATTAGTTTTCTATCTCATTTCCGTCGATAATTTCAAAGTCGATTACTTGGACTCAAAATCAAAAACCTATTTAGCGAGAGGTTAAAGGGCATATGTGTTATCCACAAATTATGTCTCCTTCCTCGAGTATTCATCGCGATAAGATAAAATATAATTTAAGATAAGCTACTTATATCCTAAAAGAGTCACGCACAGATAACCCCCTAACACGCGTTATTGTTTTCAATAACAAACCTCGAGCGGGGAAAGAGAAAGACAGAATTAAGCGAGCGAGGGAGTAAAAGTATAAGCTTGTATACGTAATGTATGTATTTCTTATCTTTAAAAACGTGACGTATAAAGGCTAATAAAAGTTTTAAGGGGTATTATAAAAATATTACAAGAATTCTGATTTCAGTAAAATCTGCTTGCTTGTTCAGCCTTTTCTTATCAAGGGTAATTGTTGGCAATATTGAATTAATTTGGTTCGATAGATGAACTTCAAATATTTTGCAAACTGAATACTTTTGAGAAAGAGTATAGAGTTTTCCTGGAGATGATTTCAGGACGTTCAAATGAGCGGAATAAGCTTTTGGTGAAATCTGATTATATCCGAGCATGTCACTCCGTTCCAAGAGCATATGCAGATGAGTGTATACTCAGAGAAAATATACCAGAGGAATAGAAGGTTCCCCGTTTGTACAGGCATTACTAGAATTTTAGGGATCTCCTCTGCGCCAATTGTCACTATGATTGACGTCATAACCGGATATAAAAGGATCACCTTTTGCTCGTGCCATTTTAAACCGCTCCTTTTCCTCTGGTATACTATAAACCTCATTGGACTTGATCAGTATAAAGAATTTTTCTCCTATTAAAGTCAATATTTCGAATAAATTTTAATTAAGTTCAATATTGCGTCTCGTTAATAAAAGAAGAAAACCGCGTTAAAATTACTGCCTATACAAATTTTTCTAGGTTTAGCCTTTATGAAATACGACAGGTATAAAACTGTAAACCTTTTGACATTTTAAGGCCCGGCTGAGGTCGGACTATTTTTAGGAAATGAAGGGAAAATTTAATTTTATATGGATTAAAATATATCTTTCTCAAAGGGATAATGTTAAAATTTGGTCATTTGAAAATAATTTCTGCTTACTAAATTTTTTAACACGATGCCATAAGTACAAATGATAGAAACTTTGCGAAAAAATTATTTGAAAACATGCACTAAGAATGAAGCAAATTTTAAGTTGTTCCCTCCTCTGTCCGTAGAAAAAACCTTAAATAAACCTTCGAATAAAAATCCATTTGGGTGAGGTAATCTTTCTCCAGTAATATTTCGAGTCTTGAAGGCTCATGGTCTGCGTAGGCAGAGCGAGGAAAAACTACTTCTCTTCTTTCCGTGGCCGCAGACGAACTATTTCGAAGGGCGTCTGTATACTTCTATTAAGTTTTAGGGGGATGGTTTTTACCCTCCATAAATTCTGTTACTCCTTGGTTAAAAATCTAGCCCTGCATATACTAGGCTTTTTGTTCAAAGCTGTACAGTTTTAACATTTTTACAGACCACACACGGCATCGTGTTTAAGTTAAAAACGGCGCGTAGGGCAAACCATTTAGTACTTGTATCCCAAGAGCATGTTTTCGAACAATTTAATTTTCATTATCACAAACTTTCGATGGGTTTTGGTTGCTCTATATGAATTTGGTGAAAAAACTCACTACGTGGTGGTCAAAGAAACAAGACTTGACCACAGCCGACATATCTGGCCATTTGTAGACGTTGGGTTAGACTCCAACGCTATCTTGACGTATCCCATACCCGAGTGGGAGACACTTGAGAACTCTTTTCACTACAAGAACTCAACTCAGTTGAATAAACTCGTGTATAAAACAAATTCAAGGGTGACGTTCCCTCACCCCGCCGCACTTTTATAAAGACTGCAATTAGATTTAAATTTAATTATTGAGCTTCTGGTCAACAGAGGAGCCGGAGTACACTTTTGAGAGCCATAAAAAAAAATCGGTAAACCCGTAACCATCGTGTTCAACGTGTTAAAATGGTCCAAAAATACCAATTTTTTTTAAATTCTCCTTTCTACGATCTACGGTATTACAGGTCGGTATTACAGGTCCCACTACGGTATTACAGGTCGGTAAAAATAATTTAAATATTCAGGAGACTCTCCCTTTAAAAGTAAGCGCCCTACACGTATATAGTTCAATAATTTTAATGGCCTGTTAAGCGAGTTGACAGGGGTAGAGAAGAGTCCTTCGCCTGATCGTAATATACATAGAAAAGAAAGCTGCGGGAAGGGAACGCTGAACAACTTAATTATAATAACTAGCGTCGAGAGGGAGAAAAGTTTGCAGACTTTAGTAATAGGGTGAAAGAGGATAGGGAGAAGGGGTTATATATGACCCCAACCTGACCTTTCCACAGCTTCAATTGCGCACTAGTTATAGAAGGAAAGCTTTTTCGCTAAAAATGGTCCAAAAAATTTACATAATAACGTCAACTCGGATAACGGCGAGGGAATAATAAGATCACCCTAACTTCGCAGTTCATCCACCAGAAGCGTGGTTGCTTTAAATATGAATGGTTAGTGCACGTAAAGGTTAGTTGTCTGAATGACGTCTTTTGACTTTTTTTTTCGTATATTTCACATTAATCCATATATTATGAAATAATTTCATTTTTGTAGTTTTTGAGCGCCATCTATACGTACGTGTGTATTAAAATCAAGCAGTGAAAACGCGCGCAAGTAGGAAAATGGTCGAAATTATAGGAACTTATGGGAAATAAAGGCAAAATTGATTTTGAACAAGCGTTATCCTTCGGTTCAAGACGAACTGACAAGAACAGCGAATCTTAAGGCTGATTGATACGCAATTTTAAACAAGATATGGAAAAAAGTAGTTTATTCTAATTCCTCTTTACATACGAGGTGAATAATTCTGAAAACACCCTGTAAAAGTCAGTAACCCCAAAATGCAGTATCTAGTAGCCTTTCAAAACGTCGGTAATTAGCGCAGTTTCCCTTCAAAAAAAAAAAAAAAAAAAAAAAAAAAAAAAAAAATCAAACTAGGATTAAAATTGGGGCCTTCTTTATTATCTTTAACATCGCTACGGCGGTGGTGGTGGTTTTAATACCAAGGACCTAAATAAAAGGCTATCGCATAGGAGGCTTTAAAGTTTTCCAGACGGGTAAAAGGGTGGAGTAGAAACCAAGTAGAAATGCCACGGGAGCGGGGTGAATCCAAACAGTTTGGGGAAAAAGGATTATTTGGACAGGAAACTTGGCCCCCTAACGCCCTCGCTTAGAAGTTGTTTTTATTATATATATATCCCTATATGACGTTAGTTTGGCGGGAGAAAAGTTTTCAGCTCGCTAGGTATAGCTAGATCCGTGGAAAATAAATTTCGAACTTTATCCTTCGTACAGTTAAACTTAAAATAACATATCTAGGATGAAATTACATTTTATCGGTGCATGGGAATAAAAAAAAAGTGATAAATTTCATGGCACGATTCAAGGGATAGCGCCATGTTTTTAGATTTAATATTTACGAATTTGTTATAAAAACCTTAATAAGCAAGGTCAGGCCGCCTCTGAATTGGAATATTTAACTTATTAAAAGGGAATATAATCCCTGAGTTTTATTAAGCCCACATAGTTAATGTTGAAATGTTTCCCGTTCCCTAGGTCTTCGCTAATTTTAGGGCTGGTTAGTGTATGAGGTCTGCGTTTGGAGTAGATAATCCTATCTTTATCCATTATTAGAGATTATCCACAGGATTCTATTATATATTCAATGTACCTATATTCGAAAATATTGCGAATAAATAAAGTGATTATAGACACATTTGTGGATTATTTTGTCCATACGCAGACCTCTAGGTTGGTCGTAGTTATGGAAATCTTTCGTTAGGATTTATCCTTGTTGTTTTATTATCCTTCGGTAACTATACTGACCTCATTCATAAAAGGGGTTTATCACTACAAGTAATCGGTGTACAAGTCTGTATCTTTGCCTGTACTAAGAATATATTTAGAATTAGCAAAAGGGTGTATCAGTTACGTAATCGCGTAATCTACTCTACTTAATTTATTCTAAAGCCCAAATTTAGGTTTAAAAGGTTCTTCAAAACACCAAATAGACTTTACTGACTTCTAATATCACGCTTCTTTTACCCACAAATTGTAGCTATATTAGCCCTTAATACTAAGTGGCAATAGATTCCAGCTTTACATATACTTGATCACCAAATACTGGAGTTCAGCTATCTATAGGTCGGACTAAGGAGACGTAGTTAAATTGTAAGCCAATTTGTTGAAGTTTTTACGTGGACGAAATCCAATTTAAACATTTTTAAAGCATGACATCCAATTAATAGTTTAAACAGTTTTTTTTTTTTCCTAAAAGACTCGTTTTCAAAGCTTGATTGAAAAAGGTTGGGATTTAAGAAAGGGGTACTTTATGCAAAACTAAGATAATTAGTATTGTACATAGCCTAATGGTACTATTGAAGTGTATATATCACCGATTGTACTAAGACTATATAGAAAAAATTCGGCATATAAAAACTAAAAAAAAATCTATATATTTTTTTTCTCGACCGCATTTCGGGCGGGAAATTTGGCCGAAAATATCGATCAAAACTATTTTTATATTCAATGGCTTAACTATAAACAAAAGGAGCTCTTTTTCTCGAACCCCCATAGGACAAAGATAGATTTCATTGTCAAGAAAAACGCCTCGAGAAACTCAATATTAGATAGGATGAATCAGTCAGCTCGGGAGAAAAAAAAAACGTATAGAATTATTTCAGGTATACGAATAAAAAAAAAAAATAAAAAAAAAAAAAGTGACTCACTCGCGCCTAGAATATTAAATGAAAGAACAGACAAGAAAATGACTAATACATTCGGAGTGTCCGCCTGATGACACGCAACATGCATGCGTACAGAAAGAAAGGCCATCTTTGAAAAATTAACCATAATTACGGTTTTTACAACAAAAATATTATTCGCACGTAACACGAAACTTATGACAAAGATGAAATAACATCCTAAAGTATTCCTTAATCTTAATTGCAAATAATTAAAATTTTATTTTTAAATATACGAATTCCTAAGACTTAAACCAACTAATATGAAAAGGGTTACGTGGAGTCATTTTTCGAACAAAAAGTCTTGGACAGGACCACTGAGGAGGACCGTCCTACACGAGAGTTAAAAACCGTTTGGTTAAAATTCCTTTCATCCTCATATATCTAATTCACCGAGTAAAAAGGATAGAAGTATAAAGAGACTCTACATAATTTAATTCGTATCTGCGGGTGCTGAGAGAAGAGAGATAATTTTTCCTCATAAAGGAGTCACAGATGTACGTTATTCTATAGTTAGGCTTTGGTTTTTTGTTTTTTTTTTTGTTTTTTTCCATATTATAATCATGCCCTTAAATTATAAACAACTACAAAGATTGCAGTAATGTTTCTAGATATTCGAAATAAAAATTAATGAATAATTTTTAAATATTTTAATAAAAATTTGTTTCCGGGAGATCCTATAAACCTTGTTAAGGATCGAATTCTACAGAATCCCTGAGTAGGCTGTCTGAATATTGGCGCCAAGTAAAATTCGGCTCTCTTCGCACAACTTTATCCCTAAAAATACGATGGATTTTCGCGAGATTTATCCTTTAAATAAGTCATCAATATTATATTCACACTACATAATAACATATTCTCTGAATTCTTGCCAATACCAGAGGGACGTGGCATAAAAATAAAAAAATAAATTGGGAAGGTAACAAATGGTGTCAAAATTTTGATCCTCAAACTTTTGCGTGGCAATGTCAAGAGGGGTCGATAGAACAGACCAGATGACAAGCGCGAAAATTCCTAATCTGTTCGTGGTATCCGACTTATTGAAGATATATTAGGGAAAAGGTGGCAAAACTGGTAAAACAGTATGTTTAGATCAATCTTCAATTCGGGTTTAGTTAGTATTGAATGGAATAGAATGAATGGACCGTGGGGAATGCGCTAACGCAACGCGCAACCGAAAGAATGGGAATGATAGAAAGAAGGATGGACGACGCTGTGCCCTGATTTATTGTTGAGCCAAGAGAGCCCGCGATTGACAAGTAGTATACCGTCAAAGGAGACCCGAATAACGCTTATCCAAAAAAGAAAAAAATATTAAAAGGAAGAAAGAGAAACGAAGGGTGCCAAAACGGCGGCGCCAATCACTCATATAAAAAAAAAAAAAAAAAAAAAAAAAAAAACAACCCTCTCGACCCTGACTATGAGCGAGAAAACCAGAGCCAGAAACGCTTCATTTAAATATTCTTACTATAAGGACAAGCATCACGTAAATAAAAGCTTGGACAATTTCGGACTAAATTAACTTCGTAAAACATTAATTAAGGACTGATACCAGAAGCCGATGAAACCCTCCTTTGAAGTCTATTACTCCCGGGTCTTGTCTACCCCTCTCTGTATGGGTT
Source organism: Odiellus spinosus (assembly GCA_963920705.1). Taxonomy (NCBI): domain Eukaryota; kingdom Metazoa; phylum Arthropoda; class Arachnida; order Opiliones; family Phalangiidae; genus Odiellus; species Odiellus spinosus. The sequence goes on along the minus strand of OY987227.1, from coordinate 17,098,676 downwards.
ATTCTCAAAAGGCGCGATTCGTACGCCTCCTAACGGTAGATGTTTTCGGAGCGGGAGCTCGTCGAGCGAATATCTCTAGCAGCCTTGGAGTTCGTCCAAAAAACGTCGTCGTTTGTGGAGAGAGAATTTCCAATTTTCCGTAGACAGGGGGGGATGAAGTAGGACCCCTTCTAACTCGAAAAATTGGGAATTTTACCCATACAGAGAGGAGCGCTATATGGAACATTGGAGTAGTAGACTTCAAAGGAGGGTTTCATCGGCTTCTGCTGATACAAATATTTCCTCTTAATTTCGTCCCGACTTCCATAATTTTAGTCTATTTTATTTTGCAATAATTAATAGCGTAATTAATTATAAATATCAAACACTAACTTAGCCTTGAATTAGGTTGAATTAGCAATATAGTAAAGGTCGCTTAAATAAAAAAATGAATAAAAAGGCAATAAAAATGTAAAAAATATCTGATTGAAATAAAATACAACCCTGAGGCTTATCCTTTGAGATTTTGAGCTAGTGGGTGGTAGTTTTTACCCCTTTTAGCTGCTAGTATACAAAATGCACATCAGACACTCAAAAAATTCTGGAATTCAAATTATTCAAGGTACGAGTATATACTGCTACGCGGGGTCTCTCCTCTCAGACTTAATGAAAAATCAATGATTTATGAATTTCTAAATTGAATTTAGCATGGAATAATTTCAATTCCTTTAAAGGGAGAATTCAACCTAAAATCAAGTGATTTTTTATCGATTAGTTATCGTTTAAATAGGCCTAATCCACCAAAAAAAGTTTAGGAAACAAATATTAAACTAGAAATAAATTTTAAACTTACCATCAAAATAGGCTTAGCTATATTCATGGAGATCTTGAATTGGCTCCGTGTAAGGAAGAGCGACCAATGAGAAAAGACCCGTCGTTCAGGTGAGATCTCCGCGAGACTTACAATTACATTCGATTTGTCGCTAGACCTTATACGCGAGGAAATCAGGATCTCCATGAATCCCGCTAAGCCTATTTGTTCGTAAATATGTTCACTAGTGGATTAGGCCTACTTAAACAATCGATAAAAAAATAATCACTTGTTAGGTTGCATTCTCCCTTTAAATGTATGCCAAAAACTAGATGCGTGCCATAGACCGTCTAGTCTATCTTATACACTTGTATTAATTAATTCGATAAATTCACAAGGATATATCAGAAATTATAAACAGCCATATTTGCTATCTCTCAAACATTATACCGAATAGATCTTGAAAACCAGATTTTTAAAATAAATTTTGAAACTTTTAACAAGGTTATATCGAGATGGAATATTTTAGTTGCGAACTGATTGCTCTAATTTGTGAATTTGAGTAAGAGTTTCATCAATACGAAAGTATTAAAAATATTTTTTAGTCCAAGTTTCCATTTAACGAAAGGAATTTGCCAAGAAATTAAGGATCTCCATGAATCTAAGTTAAGCCTATTTTCAAGGTAAGTTTTGAAATTTAAATTTGTAGTTTAATCTATCAAATTCAACGTTAAAAAGTGAAAAACAACTCTAAATTAAAATTATACTGTATAAATATTAAAATATTTTGGCATGAGGCTTTAAAACAATTTAATCAAGAATGTTTAAAACACCCCTTTTGTCCCCGTACCGTAAAAAAAACTTATAAACTGGCTAATCCTGTTTTTGGTAAAATAATTTTTTAAGTTATTTGGTGGTTAAAATATATATAAAATAAAAAAAACTCGTAAGTTATAACCTCATTTCTTTGGAAAATACAAAAGTCCTTGCGTTTTATACGGAATCATTTTAGGTTATCAGCACGTACTAAGTAAATCTCCCATATATTTCTAGGACCAAAATTATATAAGGATTGAATATGGAAGCAGAACTTTAGTATATGCTAAAAAATCCTCAACTTATTCTGTTCAAGAGAAGCTGCCGTAATGGGAAAGGTTGAGGCAAATTAATACACACTGATATACCTCATAGAAGAGAAAGTAGAACGTTACATTTACCCTTTAACAGAAGTATATTAGCCAAAGACACTAGACGCGCCGAAAACAGAAAAGTTTACAGCGCTGTAACTTCAAACAAATATTTCAAAGCCCATTGACATTAATTTGTTTTTACTATATTTTTTCTTTTAAAGGGCAAATATTAGGAAAGTTATGTAAATTTAATAATATAAATACTAAGCTATTCAACGAGAGCTACGGGGCGTTGTTTACTTTTTTAGAATAAATTAATAGACTTTTGATATTATTAAAAAGATACGAAACAATCTAAACATTGTTCGTGATTCTTAATGCCTTAAAGTTTCGGTTCTTTCGAGCTCCCGCATAATTCTAACCAATCACTAGGCGTTATTTGAATAGCCAATAGAAAATGTCTGTCATTGTCTGACCCCTTTGAACAACGTGTTAAGGTATATATATTTGGCCTTAGGGAGACTTTTCCTATGACTATGAGCTTACATAAACGGCGAATAAATGAAAACGTGGTTTGAATATAAATAAAATTTATGAAAAATATTAAGTTTTCCAGGAGCGCAGCAAGGGTTGTTTGTTGTTAAGGGGCTTCTAATAATTTATAAGGGCTACTTAAATGTTCATTCGAATTATTTGATGTTATACGTATTAAGGCGGAGGTGGTGTTTTTCTTGCAGACGCAAATGTACTTTTTTATCATTTAATTGCTTGAATTGATAATTAAACCGACCAAACGCGTTTAAAAAAAAGGAAAAAAAAATTGGCTAACATCATTTGTGTAAAAGAGGACATGCAATTGTAAAGGTTATTACACTGTACTTGAGGAATAAAACGGCATACTAGTTGTGTATTTAAAAAAGTTGCAAAGGGTTGATGTAATGTTTGTCTGTTTAAAAGTGACAGAAAAATTTGAATTATTAAAATATTTCCTTTTCGTTTTAACAAGAAGGATCAGATAAGTAGAGGAAAAGTGGGAACAGCGCGGCTCTTACTGCGTCGGCCTAAACTCCCACTCTGGGAGAACGGGGGACAGACGGGGGTAGAGATGCTTCGTGGTAAATTGTTGTCACGTGGGTAAAACGAATCCTTTATGAAACGCGCTAGCTAGCGACCACGTGACAACAGTTTACCTCGAGAATTTCCTATCCCCCTTTCCACCCGAGTGGGAGGTTGGCTCTTCTCTCTTACTCAACGCAGCCCCACTTTTCCTCTCCTTATCTGATCCTTCTTGGTTTTAATTAACAATTAGCCGCATTTTAATTGGCAATTCTTACTAATTTAATAAGCTTAAACTTTTAAGCTTAAGATATGGTGCATCAAATCAAAAATACATGTACAATAACAGAAAGTCTATAACAAGACAGGGCTGAGCCAATAGGAAACGTGTTCTCAGAGACGTGATATAGTCAGCCAATGAAAGTCCAGTTCGAAGTAATACTTCTCCTGGAATATCTCTAGTCTGAAGGCTCAAGGAGCGAAGAAAAGCTTTCTCTCTTCTCTCCGCGCCCAAAGACACTATTTCGTAGCGTCTCTGAATACTACTACACTTTTACTCTGGACAGTAAACTGTCTCCCGTGATTAGGCAAGGGTGATAAAACCGAATATTACGGTGGTGTTGGTTTTAAATTTTTAATTTTAGAATACGCAGTCATTTCATGGCAAGTAGCGCACCGGTCAGGCCTATGACTAATTAGTGAACAGTCGTAGCGCCACCATTGCATTCGCTTTTCAATGTGCCATTTGTATGAAAAACATTTTTTTATGGAGTGTACAAAGTACTCTACTCTTGATGATGTATCAAATTTGGAAAACAAAGTAACCTTCTCAAATAAGCAATTTAATTGTATGGTTTGTAAAACTAACGCGCATTTATTCAAATATATTATAATATAGTTTGCGAAGACATTCTAGAACATTCTTGAACATAAACAGGTCTTCATTATCCCTTAAATCTCAGGGGCGTAACCCTTTTCGCAAAAGAAAAAAAAGTGTACTATAATTGTAAATATTTGAGGAAAAATAGGATGTCTCGAAATGCCAAAGGCGAAACCTTAGGAAAAGTCAGGGCCAAAAATATTTAACTGTACTTTTCCTATTCAACTCATTATTATTATTATGTCTGAACAAATTTATAAATGACTCGGCGTTTAAATAGAAAATGAAGAGATTTATATTAGGGTTCAATCATTAAGTCATAAAACTCGATAAAACCCTAGAGCGTATTAAAAAGGTTTCCTTCCTACATGTTCTACAACGAATGATTGCAAACAACGTTAAATTAAAGGGAAACTATACAGACATAAAAGAAGTATTTGCTTAAATATTATGGTATAGAAATAAACTATATATAACTATATAAACATGCAATCTAACTCTTTAAATCACGAAAACCGTGAAACATGGAAGTCTCTTGGAATAGCAGTAAATTAATTTACGAGACTGCTACTTCATAGGTAACAAATTTACCGATTATAAAATAAACGTTTTAGGAGAGTTTTCAGACCACTCAAAATTTAAAATAAGCAAATTCCGTCCCTCTCTCCCGACTCAAAATATCGAGGAAGAGTCCAAACCACTCGAGCCAGTCAGGGGTGATGACTTTTTTGGCTATTTTTAAGTACGTCTAGCTGGTCCTTTGCTGATAGTTTACCTTTATGAAAAAGTGATAAACCTTTGTCTTCGTAAATAAGTGAAGCTCATCTAGGCCTAAGACGTGATATTTCCTGAGAATCTGCACTGTCTATTAATGTCTCAACGTTGCTCGTAAGATAAATTACATTCTTAGAATCATGCGCGAAGGGGCAAACCGTCATTCTTGGGTAAAAATTGAAATGTCAACAGGCAACTCCAGACGGAGCTAGGCGCCCTATAGCTACTGCCTAACTAAAGGTTAAGGGCAGCACCAAAGGTGAACTGCGTGTGTAAATTTACGAATCTGTTTACATGTCGAAACACGTACACGAGTTAAGAACTTCTCATACGAAAAGAGGTTTGTAATATACTCCTGATTATACACACCTTCAACAACAATAGGAGTATAAATAGGAGTATAAATTGGTATTACTCATATTCAATTGCCTATTAAATAAATATCCAAACATACGCTATTTAATAAATCTAAATTCGATTCATAGAACACGTGGTTATTTTAGATTTCAGTTTTTTCTTTAACTCATAATTGACATACTTCGCGGTTGACAAAGCGTTCTGATAGGCTGACGGGAGAAATAAGGGGGAGGTGGAGAAACCGGGAGTGCGCGAAACGCTTCTGACATATTTACGAGTTATAATAATCAAGTACCGGTATACTTTAGTAGAACATATAGTTTGTAATAATAACTAAAGTTGACGCGGATGAATACGCCATGATGAATCTCATAGGGTTAAAAGAAGTTTTATGAAAACTGAACTGTACGAGAAAAACAAACTGAAAACACGAGCCTTAAAGCGTTCAAGTGGAGAACGAACCAGTACTCTGGGGTGTCCTTGTTACAAAATAAAACTTGAATTAAATATATATAGAAGAATAATTGTTTACAAAGGCATTTAAAATAATAATAAATTAAAAACCGGACGGGATCAGTTTCGTTTTGGACTTCGGAAGACAAAGACGTTCACACTAGAGATGTTGATAAAGATTTAGATGTTTATTTAGTTGCTGCACAGAATGCGCACCCTTTTAACCGTTATGGAAAGGTCGTATTGAAAATTTCTATAGGTCAACCTAAGAGAGCATTTGGCAAATAATGGAAGTATTAGCACGAAAACATGATTTCAAAGTGCCTAGTGTGAACGGAGCTTTATTGTAAACTTTTGGGGGTCAGGTTTGAAGGGAGAATGCAACCTAACAACAAGTGATTTTTTTATCGATTCCTTATCGTTTAAATAAGCCTAATCCACCACTAAAAAATTACAAACAAATATTAAACTCGAAAAAAATTTATAACTTATCCGGAAAATAGGGTTAGCCGGATTCATAGAGATCCTGAATTTCTTCGCATTGAATGGTAAGCGACCAATCGATTGATAGTGGAAGTCTCATGGAGATTTCGCTTAACGACGGGCATTTTCTCATTGGTCTATGAACCTCTTATGTGAAGAAATTCAGGATCTCCATGAATCCAGCTAAGCCTATTTCCGGGTAAGTTTTAATTTTATTTCTAATTTAATATTGGTCTAATTTTTTACTGATGGATTATAAGGTCAATTTACACGATAAGGAATCGATTAAAAAATCAGGTTTTATTCTTCGACATTAGCAAAAGTAGAAACTATAACAAAACATCGTGGCAGCTATGCAACGAGAATAGGTAGACGCGCACAAAGTATTGATAGTTACTACTTTTGCCAGTGTTTTCCGTTAGAGGATCCTTATGAATGCCAGGTATTGTACTTTATCCTAAGATAGCTGCCCCTTGTTAATAGTCCTAGCTTCAAGACTGAAATATATTTTCAAATGAAAATCATTTTAGTAGATTCTCTCTACATTCAGTGGAAGTACGCATATAATTTTAAACTTTCACTCGATAGATTTAATATCTGGGGTAATATTACACACCCAAGAGCGTCCTATGGGTTTGGCGCAACTCTATATGATTTATTACGATGCTGGTCTTAATTTCCATAAAAATTGAGAGGATTAATTTAAATATTCAAAGGTTTTTATTTCCTTTTAAAATATAACTGATAAAAATCAAAGTATGTAATCATTACGTGTAATTGTTATCAACATCCGTTCGTTAATTAAGCCAAAACAAACGCGGGATTTACAATAGCTACTAAACTTCCGGTTGCTAAATTAAGGATTATAAATTCGATTAATTAAAAAAAAACTCTAAAATAGGTCATATCCGGTTACTTAAATCAACACTAAACATCTGGATAGTTTTAATTACGAATTTAAGGTTGGGCTTTACAAGTCCTAGGCAAAAACCTACGCGCTGAGCATTTGTCAAAATCCACGCCACTAGAGAACTTGGAAAGAAAAGTGAAACACGGTAAGAGATAAATTATTAAAGATTGTTTAGGAATTAAGGTTATGACTATTTCGTTCACGAGAAGTTCGGATGATCTATTTTTATCCCTATAAAGATTAACAATATGTATTATTTCTCCTACGGTCTTGTTAGTTTGAAAACTACTTTTGGATCTAAAAGTTAAATTACCGGAGACTGCTTGTATACGATTATATCCAAAAAACAAATTAAGGAAATTTATGGAAATTATTTATTGGTAACCAGTTCAAACCAGAATATCTTCGAAGGAGAGTTGTCGAAAATGGTAAAAGTTAAGGCGAATTGATGCAAAATGCTTCTCTCATAATGGTTTTATCTTCCCTTTATTGTTATAATTATAATAATACTTAAGGATATAGAATAAATTAACTTTATTTTTCAAAACAATGATTACACCCCTATAATACCACCCCTATAATAACTGATACTACCTAAAAAACACCAAAGTCTTCGGGAAAAAAGTTCGAACCAACTGTTCATGATATTTCATAACAAGTGACGTGAGGTAGTGTTTAAAGAAAAAATTCAAGTTTTAATTTTAAGTAACTAGATAAATATATTTTAACTCAGTGAGGGATCGTACTAGGACCTCGACCCCAACCCAGTAAGTCAGAGATCCCCGGGTTTAAAAACCTAACCTTTGGAATCTATTCTACTGTAAAAGAAGACACGTCTGAGTTGCTACACTACATGTTAATTGTATTCCCTTTTCAAGACAAACCCCAGTAAACAGTGCTTCACTATAATTTCTATATGTTTTAAATATTTTTTTCATGATACAACGATGTGAAAATTATTGATTGGAAAAATTATTTTAAAATTCCGTTTTATCTATCGACTAAAATATCACCGTGTATAACACCTTAACTCGGAGTTCAACTATAATATACTTGTCAAAAACATCTTGATATAGCAATTTTAATGGGATAAACTTTGGTATTTTGAAGTTTCCGAAAAATCCCCAGAGTTTCATACGAATTCTCTTTTACGTTATGCGGGAAAAATTTGACAGGTGCCAAAAAGTAAGGGTTTTAGGAACAATCGACAATCTAATTACTACTGGAGACAGATTGAGAATCTGCACATGGCCCAGGCGCCAATCAAATTAGCTAGATCTGTTAGACCCTTTCCTTCAAAGAAGGTGGGGAACAATAATAAATAAATTAAAAACGTAGAGAATTGTACTAGATCAATTTTTTTAGATCAAAATACCAGATTTTCCCTTAAACACTCAATTAATCTAAAATCTACATGCTGAATTTTCCCTTAACTCAAACATAACATAAATTATAACCACTAAAACCTTGTTGAAACATTGGAAATAAAAAATTTAAAAATATTTTCGTGTCAAGATACATTTAAAATACATTTAAAGTATGTTAAATATATCAATTCTGGCATAGTTGTTCTTTAAATATTTTGACAACCCAGGAAAACTCGAATCAAATTCGTAATATTATAATGTAATGAATATAGACGAGTTTAGTTCCTTATGGAATAAAAATAAATCATCAAATATAGTCGTAAAAAAGCAAGGCTTCATTCTATCTCAAAGTTTTCTTGATTACTTAAATATATAGACTTTTTGCCGCGCCTTATGAAGAGGGCTACCATTTTTTCCGTTCCCCTTAGTTCCGATCCCCCAATCCACCATTTTGGGCACCAAGGAACGAGATGATAGTTTTTTTGTTAGGCAGAGCCACTACCTCCTCGATTCTTGGTGACAAAAATGGCGGATTGGGGGGCGGAAGTATGAGGAACGGGCAAAATGGTAGCCCCCTTCATAAGGCTCGGCAAAAAGTCTATAGTAGCAACGTAATGCTAAAAAAATTCAAATCTACAGTTGTATTACGCAATCAAATAAAAGTGCGTAAAATTTAACTACTATAAGGAATTGTGATGCATTTCGTGACCCTCCCCCCCGACCCCGACAAGGTTAAGTACGGGAACCCTGCGTTTTAAGGTGTCGAACTCTTCAAATGTTAGGTTTTAATGAGTTAAAATATAACTTAAAGCCTAATTAAACTGATTAACCGGTTAAAATTGTTCAATTAACTCTTACAGTGCATAGATTAATGTTGACGTTCTATAAGATGAGCAAGTTTAAAATTAGATATTATAAAAAATCATTTAAATGAATTCGATTTCGTTAATAAAGTTAGGTTTTTATCATACGTAAATAATATTAAATTATTTAAATTTAATTTATAATAAGTAGTATAACAATAATAATAACATTAATATTGTTATTTCAGAAAAATGATTTCAGGTTTTAAACTTAAAATAGAAATTAAAAAAATAATTTATGATAAATTTTGGGGACGTCTATACCCAAATTTTGCGGTTACAAAAACCAAAGGTGTTAGTCATAATTATATGACACTTTGACCTCTTAATACTACTTTAGATCGAATCAAGAAATACTATAGGTTGGTATTTCTTCCCCTTTATTTGGATGGCGGACAAAACAGAGGAGTCTCGTGTAGAACGAAACGCGAGAGCAAATTAATTATGCAATAGCGAATTCCCTATTTATTTCCACCTATTACCACGCTAGCGCACGTCTTAAGCGCGTACCGTTTTCCAGGGCGCGATTATAGCGTTGTAAAAGGCGGGGGAGAGTTGTTCTAGAATAAGGATTGAAATAACGCGGAGAGTGCCTTCCATTCCCGCTCTAATCTACCGATGAAAAATCGTCACAATAAAACGGAATCAGAGAGAATGAATGCGGAGAATCTTTCCACGCGAGCCTTTAGATCTTGTAACTCCGTTATTTTGCATGTAATCGACTAATAAAAGGTTCTATGAACTCTTTAACATGTATTAGCGTATTAAGAGATAGAGCCACGGAGGATAGATAAACGAAGAGACTGGGGATATTTGAATTTAAGGCGGCAATATTTCTCGACCCCCTATATTTTTAACGCGGTCGTCGACGAAGTAATAACTTTAAGCAGACGACAAAAGTCGATGGCGAGATCCAAGTCTCCAAGGTGGTCAAGAAAACCTAATTAAATATGATTGGCTGGTTCGCTTGGGATACCAGTGACGTCTACACACAGAATTTGACAAGACAAAGTGGGCGTTACGAAGGGTACCAATGACGTCAAAAACACATGACCACCTGAAAAGCAGAAGACTCCACTGAGAAAAGGCAAACAGTTTTTAAGGCAAAAAACGTATAGACGTTTGGTCAAATGACCTTGATCATTTTTTAAGAAGTTGGAGAAAGGCAAAACCAAGATTCATATACACCTCTTCCCGCAAAAACGTATTACTTCATCTCAGGAGCAGGGATTGTTGTGAAAATTTAAGATATTATTTCTAGTTTCTAGATGCTCAAAAACATTATCACCCCATTTCGAAACGTCTGTCTCTCCTCCTAATATTTAACTTTAGTGGTAGAGCTTAACTTTGGACTATTTATCGACCTATTGAAACTTACAAGGATGTCATGTAACTTCCTATAGACATTAAATTCATCTCAACTTATATTTAAATACAAATAAATTACGGCAAAGGGAATAAAGCACGCGAAGAACAAATATTGATAAAAGGTTTACATAGTAGGTCAAACCTTCGTTATTAATTGTAGATTTTTTACATTTAAAATATGGATGACCCCATGGGATCAAAACGGTCACTTTGAAAGTTTGGGCACTAGATATTGTTAAATTAACATAAGTAATGTATCTGAATAAATTTGAGGTAATTAAGACGAACTTATAGATTTGTGAAAAATTTGCATTAATTACAACAGACTGACTTGGCATAATTTGCCTAATTTCAGAAGTTATATTCAACTCGCAATTTTCACAAGATTATACAACAATGCAATTCTTGTAATTTGAATATTTAGCTGGCCTAATTATCGTATCTAGTATTTTAAAAACGAAGAGAAGGAAATAGCGTTAAATTTATAGGACTATATAGAGTTCAATAAACCAAGCAGGATTCAAAGGTATATGTGGCCTAAATTAAAGTTCAATTTTAGCTCGGGTGCTATATTTGGTTTCGTTCGAGATAAGTGGAATTTGTTATGTCTACAAAATCATATTTCAAATAAAAATAATAAGGGATTTTTTTATGGTAATGAAAATAAAGATTAGTGAAGTTTGTGAAGTGCACCATTTTTACTGTTTTACTTTAAACTAATCAATAAAATTAAAATGTAGGCTTGGAGAAATTAATTATTTTTCATCTATGTTTCGAATAATTTTTCCTCCTAGGTAGTAGTTTTTTTGTTTTATTAATTTAGGCGTGTGTTCATTATAATAATGATTTAAAACTTAATCTAGATAGCTACTGGGTTCTTGGAAATTGCTTTAAAGGGAAAAAAACTTCACTAAGCCTTGGTCTATCAAAAACTAATACCGATCTCTGCTTTAGAGATGAGATGACAAGTTTAACACTATCCGAAATATAAATATGAACAAGAATAATTTCTACCTGGTTTTTGGTGACTTTCCATTGGCTCCCTTTCCGGTTAAAGCACATACAAGCGGAGTACGGAATCATGTTTATGTTAGGCGAACTAGAGGCCTAAGTACAGTGCACCGCTCAGCTGGACGGGTTTCGATAGCAAAATCTTCAGCCGCTGCGACTCTCCACGTTCGCGGCCCTAGCTTCCAAGCCCGAAATCCACGCACCGCTATTTCTACGTTCGTGATAAATACAGTTCATTTTAGCGCAAAACTTGATGTTTAATAAAACCGCGGGAGGTTATAGTGTTTATGGTTCAAAGGTTAGTGATAAATAACGCGTTTTTCGCGTTCCGGTAGCGAGACAAGCGGGGAATCATACGCCCCGCAAAGGCGTTCGTCTGAACGGAAATGCAGAACGCGGTCGAGGCGAGCTGCCTGAATCGAATATTTTGTAAACACTGACTTCAGCGTCTCCTACTGGGAAGTATATTAAGTTAGGAGTTTTTTAAAGCTAGAGGAGGAAAACATTTTGATATAGAAATTTAGAACATTGGGTTCAAAGGGATTTTTATTTACTTATTTAATTGTTTATTATTATTTTTTATTTTTTTAAACATAAACGAGACTTTCCTCGCCGCATATAGCGTAGCGTGGACTTCCTGTCTCCTAGCAACGTTTTATACGGGTCACACTAGGGGCTCGATGCCTCGTCTGTGATCGTCTTCCGGCAATAATTTCTAGAGCTGGCGACTAGGGTTAGTTTTGGTCTATTCTCTCCACCCCCTTTTGCGCGCGACACGACGCGTGGGAAGCCGAGGTCTTTTCGGGTACGTTACAATCGAACTTCCGCCGGGCCAGTACTAAAAGACCTTTAAAAGTTAACCCTCTCTCTTACCCTTCGCCGCTCTAGGCCTAACAAGAAAGATTTCTCTCAAATTCCCGGGGCCGACATTTTGGAGCGAAAGCGACGCTCTCGGGCTACGCTAGAGCGACTCTGGGGCGAGCCGGGCAACCCTCGGTGCGGAAGATTATTACCGCTATATCGGAACACGCCCGCTAGAGACGCTAAATTCCGATTGGTTAAACCCCCATTGACGTAGTTTCGAATTCCCTGCGAACGTTAAAGCCGGCTGGCTGGGATTGCGAGAGTTATGTGGTTCTATAATAAAAGCCTGGGCTCGATTTTCAGAAATGACCGAGAAAAAATGATTTATCCGCTTAAATTATTTGGTCAATTTTTTTTTTTAAAGACACAGATTCACGCATTTTTGGTTGGTGTCCTAATATAAGGACTAGAGAGTTTGACCTTACGTGGTTCATTTTATATTCGCCTCAAACTGAAGTCGAGGGTTCAGTCACTTCCGTAAAAACTACATTGACTAACGTAACTGATTACATAGCAATCGTAGTCTGCCATTTTAGCTTTAGTACAGTCTTGGTTTTAGAATATCATTTTTTTTTATAAGGGATATGTAATCGGAAAAATAAAATCTACATTTTGACATACCGTAAAATCGGCGAAGAAATTCTAATGACGTCAGAGAGTTAAGCCTAACATATTCCCTACCAGTTAAAAAAACCTACTTCGTAGCGCGGCGCGCTAAGCCTAAATTTAACTTGAATACCACGTTATTTATTTTTGGAGTCCCTACCCCTTTTAGTTTTAAAACCTAGCAAGCTGGTGATGCAATCAATGGGATTAAATAAAAAATAGTCTTTGATGGATGATGATTTATGAAAAAGTAATTATAGGCCACGACAAAGACACATTTGCTGGTTCAATACAGTGATTTTCTTTAAAATCCAGAAAAAAAATGTAATCGTGAGTGAAACTATTCCTTTAAAAAGAATCATACCCAATTTTTCGTCTGACTTAGAAAACTTAACCCTAAGCCGACGTAATTAGGATTTGATTTCAAAGAGATTTGATAGGACCCGTATTTAATACGAGAAGAAATATAGAACTAGGATATCTGTATACAAAGAAAGAAGTCCCTTGGGAAATGAGAAATACGCCGAGGTGGGTGTCAAGATGATTACCATATAAACCACCCCATTTGTAGTTTCCTTTACATTACATCCCGCGGGTTAAATGAACAGTAAAATTGGGTTTGGATAAGTGTTTGTTTTTATCAAACTGCATTATATAGGCTAACCTGATTAATTTATTCTTCGATAAAAATAAATCGAATTTCGCTTAAAGAGAGCATGAATGAAAAATAAAAAGTCTGTTTTTGTTGCTAAACATTAATGCAACAATAAAAAAGACTCTTTCTACAGTCAAACATAAGTCCACTAAAATTCAGGTTTAAAATCAGCGTTTTTAAATCGTCTACCTTGTTTTTAAACTTAGAATTGTAGATCCCAGCCAATCACATTTTACTTTGGCCGAAAAAAGCATACTTAATTTTCTATAATCGAATTTAGATGGAGCCACGGTCTCCATAGACGGAAGTAAGCAAGAGTGATAATTACAGATGAAATGTTCCTTCAATAATGTTGTATACCCCTTGCAGCTAAAAACTCACGATTTTTGATTTATATTTCAAAGACATTTTTGAGCAAATATTGTTTTGGTAACTCCCTAAGTGTTAACGTCCAGAACTGTGCATGGCCTAAAAACCACCCAAAATAGACCAAAAAGCATACCTGAAAAAGTGTTCAGCCGTCTCGCAATAATAATAATGATTCTATAATTCAAAACTGCTAAACTTATTTCAAGACGTCTGGAACACTTTTACCCCGATTGACCTATTTTAGGCTGTACGTTAATGTCATCGCAGTTACAAAACCATATTTTCCCGAAAATAAAATATCTGATAGATTCTATATAATATAAAACAAAAATTTGGACTTTTCAGGTGTTATTAGGGGAAGACAGTCTGTTTTAGTCAAAGATTGTATCTTTAACACTATGGAAGCAAAATTCTTTCGCTTGTTCTCTGCAGAATAATATTTTTTACGAGGCAAATGTTTGTGAAAATGGGGTGTGTTTACTATCCAGCCAACCTTTAAAATTTAAATTTATTTTGCGTTTGGGTTCTTTTTTAGTAACTTATCAGTGAGGGCACAATTATATCATGCTTCAAGTTTACAACAAGGCATATTATGATTAATATGTGGTTCTGAAATTTTTTTCGTCAGAACTTTCGCCCGAGGAGAGAGGAAAAAATCCCAAAACTCTAAACGGTCGAGATACGGAATTCGAAATTGCCCTCTCTAGCGGTTATGATTGGAACTAAAATTCAACTAAGTAAACGGTGCTAATATTGCGCCGAACTTTCTAGACGTTTACGGGGGTGAAAATGTATCGACGGAAAACAACTCTACTTTACATTTTACAAATTTTGGAATAGTTAGCGTGAAATCATGAACTGAGAAAATCAGACTCACTTCATAGTCACCCGCAGTATGCCGTCTTATAAACTTAAAAGGATGATTTACTTGTGGTGAGAACTATTCCAATTAACGGTAATATTCGTGAGACTTGTTCTTTGATATATTTTTTTATCTTACAAGGTTACAATTACTCTAAAGTTCGATGAAAAAAACAAAAATACATTACGACTATAACGCGTAAGATTCGATTCAATTTCTATTTCGCAGACATTAAAAAATCACGTCCAATAAGAATGAGAGAACTCAAGAACCTTCAACTTCCCGCGACCCTGATATAATTTCGTTCCATAAAAAAAGATTGTTTCCTCCCCCTCTATAACTTGTAAGTAACGGGGAATAGTATAACGGCTCTCTCAGTAGAGTAAAAGACGATTTTCTTGGGGCCCTTTCCGGTTTATGAGAAGCGAGAGAAAATCCAAAAGAAACGGTTCAACTGAGATGTCAGATCATTTCAGAGTTCCTTTCGCCATAGCGTTAGCTAAAATATTAGTGACAAAGGCCTCTTAAGTGTTAAATCCCCCCCCCCCCCCTCCGAAGAGTGTGAAATATTTTTCTCGTATACCGAAGGGTATAAAATAAAAAATATATATATCGAGTTTGTTTCTAAGTTGTCATGACAACCATTTCCGCGCGTCATTTCGCTGGGGGTTAAAAAATAACGCGAAGGGGTGCGCGCGATACCCCACCATGTCGATCGTAGCTTCCGGTTCAGACTTCCAGAGTCTACCAGAAAAACCCTCTCATATATATATAAGTTTAAAACTTGGCCTTATACGTGGGAGGGTTGCGTTTGAAAATAATCGAAGTTTATCAATACTACCACCGTGAACGTGAAACCGCGTATAGTTAAGCGAAATAAAAAGAACTAGGGGGTTTTCGGCGCGTTTTTAGTTACTCAAAAACTTGGTTTTCGACACTAGTGATCCTTCTCATTACCGTCGCCAACGCCCCCGCCGACACTGTCAAAAGCAGGGACAAACGCGAAATAATTCAAGGATAAGTTAAATCCGCTTTCGTTGGAAAGACACAGCATTCTAAATCCATGATTTTCGTTTATCTAGCTTTTGTCCATCCATACAATATTCTCTAGCTTTATTGCTATAGGGAGACAGCAAAGAACCAAGGGGGATAGAATGACGTCATGGAATTCCTTACTCGTGGAGCCCTTGTAAGGGCGAATATTGGAACTCCCTCACTAAGGAGGATGAAACCGATACCTCTGACGTATTAATGTCTCCCTTATACCCTGTTAGCTTTTCGTGATTTTATCTCTACAACAATGTGTCCATTTTTAAAACCCAGCTTGCTAACTATATTTTTAGATTCAAATCGCCCAAGGTTTTATTTAATTAATAACAACTTAAATTCGGCCGCGTAGTCGTAACGTTGCGTAACTACCGTGGCCTTAGACCCATCTTGTCTTTTTTCCCGCTTTTTTTTTTCGCGGTTTTTTGAGAGCTTGCAGAGTAGACTGTAGAGAGAATGAGAAGGGGCCTATGTTCCTAGATGCTATAAATCAAGTCTGATATAGCCTTATGAGAATCTTATGATAGCGTGCTCTCTACGGCACCACACTTTCTCCTATCATATATGAAATATAGAAAACAAGATGGTAAAACTCATTAAAAAAACTACCCCTCTTACGACTGTAAACGCAATGTCAATGGTGTTTACTACCATATTATGTGTAGCTTATTTATTTTTAAAAGTTTTTCATGGTCATTTAAATGTGTTCATGCTCATCTTTTATGGTTCATGAAGTGATTTCGCGGTTTTAAAGTTATCATACGTGACTACCTGTTTCCCACCGCCAAGGCCGAGGACAATACAATAGCTATACCCACCCCTCTGGTAGAGAAAGGTACGACTTAAAAACTATTACATATGCTGGATAAGTCTACGTCTCTTGTTCAGAATGCCTCGTAAAATATGGACCCCTCTTTTAGCCACTTAAAAAGTATTGAAAATGGTTATCTCTAAGTATATTTCACTTAAAAAGAGTTGCGTTTAATATATTTATCTATCTTAATTGTTGTTAAATGAAAAGGTATTTTTGTTATTAACTCTTACTCAAGAAGGCGCGCACCAGTCTTCGTCGGTTTGGTCACATTTTAGTGAAGCCAGATTATAAGGCTTTACTTTAATCGCTATGGATTAACCTGGATTAATCTAGCAGTAATATTCTCTTGTGTTCACGAGCAATTTGTAAAACATTCAAAGCTGAGCCGAACTAATACAAAATCTTAAATATATACAGATAAGTAGTTTTTGCAATTTTTTTTTTCTCGAAAGACGATTACTACTAAAACATTTATTTCTCGAGAATACCTTTGAGTATGGGAATCTAAGAAATAACGTAGTATATATGATACGGCTGTTGGTATAAAATATCTATAAGAATATAGTTACCGGAAGGAAAGTGAAGGTATAAGTCTTAACAACAACATCATCGTAAAAAAAAAGTATATTTATCGGCACGAGAAAAAGAAAAATCCGTATGTTCTTTACAATCATTTTTCTCACAATTTTATTTACCCTCTCTCTCCCTCTCTCTATAAGTATCCCAAGCACGAAGATATAAGAAACATTAACCGAAATTCAGGTTGATGGGCTTTTATTTTCATATTTCCTCTGTTGTCATAGCGAAATTGAACCAAATTATTAATAGTTAATTTAAAAATAACGAGCTTATATATAGATCGTATTTTTCGTTGTTATATACCAGTAGTTGGGTGTAATTCGAATATCGCAGCTGTACTGTAATGTTCTTAAATTGTAACAGACGCAATAATAATAATCAAAAGTATATCACTTTATTAGATAAAAGCAAATAACACCTCGTAGCTTAATACTATCAGCAGAGGGAAAGGTAGATGTACTAGCCCGTCACTTAAAACTAGACAAAAAAATCATCACCCCTATCTGGCTCGAGTGGTTTGGACTCTTCCTCGATATTTTGAGTCGGAAGAGAGGGGCAGCTTTATTGTCCTCCCTCCCAACTCCGGCATATCTCCAAAGAGTGGCGCTTCCGATTTCAATATTTACACCAACTGCGGCCGCTAGAGTGTGTCGAATCTGAATCTGCCGTTGAAATTACCTGTAGCTTTGCTGATAGTATTAAGCTTCCGGGCGTTGTTTACTTTTAAGCAATAAAGTGATAGACTTTTGTTATAATACATAATGCAAATATTGACCAACTGTAGATGGAAATCATCCATAATTTAGTGTTCCTATAATATTGAAGCTAAACCTATATAACTTAGCTAGAGATGATATTGCGTCTTTCAATAAATTGATTTAACGTATGCATTAATAATTTGAATTTTTCCTAGTAATTTCCATATATTTCTAAACTGACCTGCGACTATAAACGCCCTTATAGATGGCGATCTTTAAAAACAAAATTAACCTCATTGAAATACAAATTCTCTTTTATATAGATACGTTCTTGGTAATCTTAAATTTGCATGGCATCAAGATTTGTATTGAAACTAGAAATATTCAAAAATTCGAACAAAAGAAGGGCTAGGTATTCTTCACCCAATTCTAAAGAGGCCAGGGATCGGTTTAGGGCAGACTAGGGTTAAGAGTTTAATGAACTTTGGAAGCTCACTCACCCCGGACCCTCCTCCCCTCTTCCCTCAACATTCGGAGACAAGGAAGAAGCAAAATTGCTCCAAAAAAACCTTATGCCTCGAAATGGATATTTTCATAAGGTCTCTACAGAGAGTTATTTTAGAAAACTAGAGGATTGAATCCTTCAGAGAATTTAACTTCGGGGAAGAAAAAGTTCAAGTTCATACGCTTGTTAAACAATTTTAGGGGGTTTCATTTTTATTTATTTTTTGTTAAAAATAGTACTATACCGTATTCTAACTAGAGAAGAGAAAAAAAAATGTGTTTAAAGTCCACACGAAAACTTAAATAACTATTTAATTGGTTTTAAACCGTGCACATATTTAATAGTATCAAGAAAAGATCTAAATTCTTTTAAATATAGTTATCTATTTCTTTGTAAATTTATGGCAGCAAACAACGATTATAACTAAAATTGTAAACGCTTTTTAAGTTCATTTCAAAATTAGGACAAAATTTTGTACTGATGAGTTTAAATTGCGAAGTTTGATTAGGTTTGAATTTCATTGTAGGTTAAAATTGGGTCATGTTTTTATAGCCTTCAACAGCACGATATCGATTGAGTTTATTAGAAACGTCACCAGATGGCGAGAGCGACGCCGTTTGAAAATGAAGAAAAATGTGTTTACTGTCGAAGATTTCGGCTGCTGGGTTAATCTGATTGGTCCGACATTTAACCTCACTAAAATTCAAACTTTATCAAATCTTTTAAGTTAATTTAAAGGGTGACAGAATGAAAGAGTGTCATATGTCATATCGTAAATTTTGGGTGTATTAGAAACACAAATATTATCTAAAGTAAAAAAAAATGCAGCAAGAAGAGTTTAAGTATAAAATTCTAGCTTCCAGATCGACCATCATTTCGAAAAATGCTTCAAGAGAGTTATTTATTTACGTAATCGCTTATTCTTAGGCAGCTACGGGTGACGGTTCACCGCGGTTCACGAAAGTGAAATTCGATTGGTTGGAATATATAATTGTACAGGAAAACAATAGGGGGTTAAAACTTTGAAACTTAATTTTGACCTTTAGAAGATATTTTATCATTCAAAACAGGTTTTTTAGAATGGAATTATTGATTTGTCATTCCTCGAATATCGGTCATCTTTCAAATTTATGCCAAAAAAATTAGATTACAGATGGACTTTCTTTTAAAATAGTATATACTACAAGGAGAAAGAATCTGCTCAAAATAAAACCTCGCTTCAAAGGAACAAAGTTGCGTGGGTGTCTAAAAAAGAACGCCCGAAGGTTCGCTAATGAAGGATGCACTAAAAGGTTTTTAAAATTCCACGGGAGTATAGCCAACTTTCAAAAGTTCAAAAAATTATTATTAGAAAATATAAAATTAACATTTTATTTCCCAATTTAAAGCACTTAACTAATTATAGCATTAAATCTATATATATATGCGGTATTTAGTACCTCCCTATAACCATTGAAATTTGGTCATAATTTAAATTTCCTATTGGAGGGACCAAAAATATGTCTTACAGGGTTTTATTTTCTGCTCTCTTATAATATAACATAAACCCTAATCAGTTTTTTGCTTTTGTGCGGATGTGAGGATTAACGGAAGACTTAGAAAAACGAGGAGAATACATTGACTCTTTCCGAGCTAGAAGAGACTTATAACTTATCGATTATGATAAATACTATCGATTATGACTTTTATTCGGATTCCCCGGGTTTCAGTCTATTACAGTTGAGTTCAAATAAAGTTTGCAAACGAGTTAAGGCTTACGCGAATCAATACTCAATGAAAAACTTCATAGAGCGAACTAAAGTTATTGAAAAACAAATCTTCAACGAAAATATATCGGAACCAGGCCAAGTTAGAAATGAGTAGATATCTAGATCTACTATTATCACGAAGTAATTCAAAACGTTAGAGATAAAAGTAGGCCTGGTTTTTCTAAGCGCCAAATACTTAGGGCTATAGTTCCTGGCTTATAAATCCGGTGGAAGGCCTGCCATCTGGATTTATTCTCAACCTCTAGAAAAGAGAATTAGACAAATCAGACCGACTCTGACCGAGTCCCAGCGGGGAGCTTGTAGGGTAGCTAAACGAAAACGGGAGGAAATTCTACTTTAACTTGATGTTAATTAAACTTAAAACGTTAAATTAAGCAACTATTTTATAATTTTATAATCAAATGCAATAGAAACAATGACTGCTCAATCATCGATGGATTTCTGGATAGATAAATGGGATACCGGCGATACTCGTTGGCATTTGCCCGAAGTCAATCAGTTGAGTATTTTTTATTTATGTATATAAATTAATTGCATTGGAATTTATATTAATGTTAAAGAATTAATTAGGAAACTAGTCAAGTATTTAAAAACGTTATTCAATGGAAGAAAGGATGGCACCGTTTTTATTCCATTGTGTGGAAAAAGTGTGGATATGAAATGGTAAAATAGATAGTAATTTTTCTTTATCACATTTTATTTTATTTATGCCTTTTGATTATTAATCGTATTCAGGCTTTACGATCAAGGTTACCAAGTAATGGGACTTGATTGCTGCGAAGCTCCAATCAAAGAATTTTTTCAAGAAAATAATTTGCCTTGCCAAAGATCAAAAATTGAAATTGGAGTAGTATATCAGGTTGATTAAGTTTTGCGGATTTTTAATTTAGCTTAATTTTAATCGTCAGTTGATTTTAATAGACACCGGATAAAAGGTTAAAGATTTATTGTACTGATATTCTGAAGCTCAATAAGTGAGTACCATCGTTTCAAAACTCAATATTGATTAAATTAAACCTGAAATTAAATGTTTAGAGAAATCTGTGGGCCAATAACTTCTATATGGGATAGGGGCAGCTTGGTCGCTGTAGATAAAGAATTTCGAAAACCGTAATTAATTTTAAATTACTAACTTAACTATTTTTATAAGGTTTAAATGAAACTAATTATTACTGGTTTATCAAGTTACGCGGCATTATTGAAATCACTAGTGGCTCCTGATTTTAGATATCTTCTAGACGTTTATCATTACAATGACTGGTTTGTATCAGGTAGGCTTTCATTTTTATTTTTAAATGATTAAATTAAGTTAAGGACTTCAAGTTTAAATCGATTTTGTTTAAAGGTCCACCTAGAAACATTCCCCCACAACTAGTAACCGAACTTTTTGGTACGACTTGTTTTTATCGACTTCTCAAGAAGATTCTTGAGACAGTATTGCCATCTATTTTTAAGCCTAATTATTTTTTTCTTATTACATAATTTTAAAATAGAAGACACGTTTGAAATTCAGCACCTCGAACAAAGAGACATAACGGATGCGTATGAATGTAAATTCCACGTTAAACCTGTTTATAATGACATATACCTTATGACCATGAAAAAATCCGCCCAATAATCTTCCATAATAAGAAAATTCTCTTGTTATTTATTGCTAATAAATTTGTTATTTACTTTAAAAGACTCATTTTTTTAATCATATTTAAATACCTTAGGCCTATTTTTTATTATAAATTACCAATGCCTTTTCTATTGGGAAAAGGGTTTTGAAACCAGGAAGCAATATTATAAAGGGTGTCAAGGTTTTTTTACAACTATAGTGTCCGCTTTTCATCGACCCATGGTTACAATAATTACCAACGGCATAACCCTAATTCGTGTGTAAGTGACCCTAGAGCAATTGCATGAGCAGTATTGGAATTATTTCAGTTATCAATTACAATCAAAATATTTATACTGATATATCTTGACCTGGGTCTGCATCCAAAGGTTTGTCTAAATATAGGGATGTCACACCTCAGCATTAACCCTAACGAACGCTCTCCCAGTAAGGTAGGTACTGTTTTGAACTTTGGTTTCGGCCTTGTCCGTTTGACAATATCCTAAACTTACGATACCTTTTATTGTTTAAAATTACTTGCGTAATCTTGTCTACACTTGCCTACACACAATTTTAAAAAACCAGATAACCAATGCATCTGCATTATCTTACAAATAAACATCCGTAATTGAGAGCTTTGGGTCCTTTCGACCGAATTCCCATTCGACCGAACCCAATCCCATTCGACCGAAAAACCCGCGCTTTGGCGGTTTTTGAAATTTTTGGGGTATTTTTGGGGTATTTCCAAGGTATAACCTAACCTAACCTAACCTTTCAAATAAATATTATTTAAAACTGCATTATTGTACTTTTTTTTACTACCGTTTACGTACGAAAAACCTAGCTTAACAAAAGTTCCATTCAACGTATTACATATATAATTATGCGTATGCTTCTATTCGATTGAATTAAATTTTTGAATTTATTAGCCCATTCGGTCGAATGGGAAGAAACCTTTTTCCCAGCCCAATGGGCTAGAAATTGCAGTAATTCGGCCGAATGGGATTTCGTTCATATGGGAATTCGGTCGAAAGAGCATATACCAATTAAGAGGTTATTTCACGATAAAGTTCATGACATAATATATAATCAGATGTAACAGTTTCACGTTACATTAAAAAAAAAGAGCCTAACAAACCAAATTTATATAAATTGAGATCGACAAATAACAAAAGTAGCTACTCACTTATTCTTTTCGGGGTGTTCGTCTAAGTTTACCAAGATTGGCCAGCGTTCCCAAATTAAACCATTTCTTTGATACAGTCGTAACCGATTGAAACTGTCTCTTTTCTTTGGTAACCGCGTAGAAAAACGACTGTACGTACAAACAGGTCCGTATAGCGACGCAACATGCAATAAATTCCAACGTATGAATTACGAAACGCTCGCAGCAAGATTTAGTTCATCAATAAAAAACTCCACCTAAAAAACACAGGGTCCGTTTACTCGGGTTGGACACGAAAAGGAACTTTGAAAATATCCCCTCTACTGCGAAATTAACATCAGATTACCGCTATTAACGCACCAAAAACGGCAACGGAGAAATGGGGCTCTCTGTTCACCAAGAGGTGACATGGTTTGGCGAGGCCAATGGAAGGGTGCTGTGTAATTTCTTGGAACAGCCTCGAAAGGTATGGGAGGAAGCAGGCCTACTACTAGTAAAGTGTTAAGTGTATCAGGCCAGAAACGTAGTGAGAGTGCAGGAGCCCGCCGAGTAATTCTGGTCCGTTTTGTAAATTACGGTTGTAACATGCGCCGTAAGTAAAGTTGAGTCAAGTCATTTAGCATGCACAATTCAACATTTTTGGCTCTGAATATATATTTTCGAAGCTCCTCCTTGTGCATCAACCCGAGTAGACGGACCCTAGGAAAATATATGATTAGTCAAGTTGAAAAAAAAAAAAAAAAAAAAAGATAAAAATTATAATTTAGACTTTTAACCCTCGAGTTTTTAAGGCTACTTTTGTTTAAAAATAATTTGGGTAGTGGGTACATTTACTGAGACACGAACGAGGCCTTCGAAAGAAAAAAACTAAATATTTTTCTGAATAGTGTGCATGGTGATAAAAAATTCAATTCACAAGAGCGCCAAAACTTCGGAGCCCAAGTCACCACCTTTTTAATTTGGGAATCTTTACGATATGTATGTCCGAACCCTAATAAACTGACCCTGATAGCTAGATCAGCGGGCTAACCTTTATAGGGTGCGTTAGTTCCATAGCTTTGGTGCTGAAATAAAATCTTTCTTTTTAAGAAAATCCTCAAATTGTACAAGGGAAGATTACTCATCCACCTCAATATCGAAATGGTACGTGTCAAAGATCAGATGTTGGTCCTGATTCGCAAGTCACACTGCCAAATGTTACAGTCTTTGAAAGCATGAAACGCCTTTAATGACATAAAATTAGGCATGTCTATATAGGAATAGAAATAAACCTAGTTTAGCTTATATCACAATTTATTGATATAATTAATATATATTTTCATATTTTTTTTGTTTTCATAAACGGGGCCCATTGTACACAAGAGAAAATTTCAACTTTATACCTGATTTTAACCAATTATGAAAATATTTGACTGAGTGATAAATATCATCATAAATCGGTTAATTAGACGGATTAAATATTTATACGCGCACTTAACTATACAATTAAATTGTTAAACTTTCATTTTAAAAAGTAGCGGGTACTAGTTAGTAAGTTAAATAACCGTTAACAATTAATAGACTTTTATAAATGAATTCAAAATTACGGAAATATTTGGTGATCTCATTATTTTGAGTTTAAATTATGCTTTGTAATGTTAATAAGGTTAGGGTAGGGAACATGGGATCTTTAGCTGAATAAGTGAAAAAATAAAGAAATACATTTTGGTTACCACCCATTTTCTTGGCTACTAATTCATAAAATTTTGACAAGAATAAGAATTTTCCAATATCCTTGAACTTTAAATTCAGTTTAAACGAATACTATAGACTCTGAAAACCAGTTATTTTAACTCGTTAAGCCTTCGAATTAAGTTCAGAATTGCTGATGCAAATGAGAAGACTTCTTGTGAAATTTCTTCACACCTATTTTCGAAAGTTTTACCCATATTTTGAAGAGTTAATTAAATAATAAGTTATCAGAGTCTATTATTCCTTCATAAAAGGATAGAATAATAATTAATTTATCCTTAATAATTTATTAATTATACTAATTATGCCTATTGTTAGGTTTGCCAAAGGAGGATTAAATCAAAACTAAGTTTTAATTTTAATTAATATAGCTAAGTTCATTTATTAACCGTAAAAACTGAGTAAAATTTGAAAATGTAAGAACCAAATCTTAGGAACAATAAAACAGGCCTATCATTAATAATTAAAGATATTTTGTTGTTTAATTACCAATAACCTGTAATAATTAATGATGAAGAAAAAAACAAGCCAGGAGATCAAAATACTTTTCAGTGAAAGGCCATTAAAAATAAATTGCACCTTATTAAAAAAATAAACTAATAAATTAAAAAAAATGAGGAGGGGTCAGGCAGGAGGGGGAAAGTTAATTTTAATTTTAGGCCAATTTCAAAATGATATCGCTACATTGTACAAGGGCTATTCAACTCACGAGTCCTCTAACAAAAAAAAAACAGGGGTATCAAATTTTCAAAACGGTATTATATTGAATAAATTTCTGAAAAATAATAACTTGTTTCAATATTAATAAAAAATAAATGATGATAACCTTTTTTTCTTAAAAAAAACATTTTTTTTCCTTTTACATTATATATTCAAAGTTTTAAATATCTAATAGCGAAAACGTGTTTTTTTTTTCGAGTACGTTATTCAAATATCTTGATTTTTAAAAAGAGAAGGAAAAATAAGATTTTTACAATAATTCTGATTAGAATATTTTTCTGAAGAGTGCTAGGCCTAAATGTTTTCACGTATTTGAAACTTAACAGAATCAAAATTTGTGATATTTAACGTAATACCAAATAACCCCAAATGAACCTGATATTGCCAATATGAAGATTTTGCGGAAAAAGAAAAATATGAATAATAAGAAATTTATATTAAATTAGGCCTAATGAAGATAATTTACATAAATAAAAATGGATAGACCACAAAATACGTAGGATTTGATTGAAGAAAACTTGGTAGTTTCAAATTTCACGAATGGTGAAATTTGGACAATTTTCATGTTTTTTTTTTTTTTTATATATTTTTCAATATTATTTTTTTAACCTTTTATTTTTATTTTTTTCTTTAATACGAATTAAATCTTAATCCTTCCTAGAACTGATTCTTTGATATCCTTTTTTGGGTGTAGGCGAAAGGTCCTCGTCCCAACCAGCTTCTTCCCAACCGGATTCCCAATTTCTTTCGGGTTTTGTAGAATTTGGCGTCGCCGCGGACGCGGAATTTTCTTCACCAAAGTCTATAAGCATAGCTTCTTCTCCTTTCTTATTACTCCTGGGAGAGCGGCTTTCCTTGGTGGTAGTTGAGGCTTTACCGCTAGACAGCTTAGTAGTAGTAGCGGAAGAGGAAGAAGAATGTTTCGAGAGTAAAAGACCGGTCTTCTGAGCCGAGCTGGTTTTCTTGACGGGGACGCTTTCCTTTTTACTTGTGACGCTTTGTTGGTCCACCCAGTCATCTTGCCAGTCCTCGTTGCTCCAGTTACTGCTAGGTGTTTTCACGGGGGAACTAGACATTCAAAATTAATCAAAGATTAGTTTAATCTCACGTTTATTCGGGTTAAGGGATAGTGAAACGCAAAGTTTGACTTCTGGTAAACTGGTAGAAAGAGTTTAACGATAAGGGTCTGTTCGCAGGGATAGAGTTAAGGTATAGCCTATCTGAAGAACATCCGTTGACAAATCCCCCACCCCCTATTTTTAATCCCCTCGACCAGAATTTAGCGAGTCAAAATGGAAACCTAAATTATGTTCTTAAAGCAATTTACTACTGTACCAAAATTCAGGTTGGGGCGTTGTCAACGAAGCCTTTTTTCAGATTTTTAACTTACATTCTAACCTAACTAAACTTGATAAATTAATTTATACTCTTAAAATGTGTCCAATCATTGTGAAAATAATTCTCGAATACTTTTTTGGCTCAAAGTTTCCCTCTCATTAAATCCAACAAACTTTGCGTTTCTCCAATCCTTTTTAAAAAAATATTAAAAGAATAAGAAGAATGGTAATGTCGGGCCATGGTATGTATTTGAGACATGCCTATTTTGACTACTGCCTCTGCTTTGAGCCCAGCCTTCCCAGGGTTCGTCGTCACTTCCAGCCCGCGCTTCCTCTCTCTCGAAGCCAGCGTGAGACTGATCGTGAAGTAAAGGAGTGTTGCTTTTGTCGGGGTCCTTATTCCTTTAAAACGAAACAACCAATAGCAACCCGTCTAAATCGTGTCGTTTCATAAAAAGAAAACAATTCGCGACTTCAACAAAAAAAAAGTAAATAAAAACCCAGCCAACAGCCATCCAATTCGAGTTTAAAAAGCGTGCCCATATAAGAACCCGATAGTTTTAAAATAAAACAAAAAAATATAAATCTTTATCCGATTTTTTTTCAAGCGAAAGCGGTTTAAACCCTTCAGTTTAACGGAAAAACGTTTTTTTATTGGCACAATATCTATACTATAGCGTCAGTCACAGATTTAAGCACGTAGAAAGCTGATTTCAACAATTTCTAATAGAAAACTAAAACAAAGACGGAATAAAGAAGCCTCGATATGAACAAGCTTAAAGTTCAAATTGATTCAAAAATAAAACCAGTCGTCCAATTCTTCCCATTTTCGTATTTTTTGTACTGAAGTTTTCGACCCCAAAATAGTACTGAGAGTAAAAACAAAAAGAAATGGGTGAAGGGTCGGAAAAAAACCCCAAAGGTTTAATTTATCGTACTGGTAATCTGTTCAGGATTTTCTTTTTAAAGAAAATAGTTCTTTCTTCTAACTTCAAAAACAAAATCTAAATCATCGAAAAAGAATCCAACTAAAAATAACCAACGAATCAAAAGAAAGAAAAATTTAAAGGTATAGTTGTAGACCATATTTAATTTCGATAAAAGGGATCTAAAATCAATTATCAATTTCTCCTTAACTGCCTTTAATTTGGGTAAATCTTATGTGTTTTGTTTACTCGAATTTACATGGCACGGTCTCCGTGACTACCAAACAATTGGTATTTGCTTCCCTTGGTTTTTAGACGATAATTCGCGTTAAAAGTCATTCAGAGTTTCTTAATCGAGGTTACGAAAGGAAGCAATCCTTTCGAAACTCTTGGTCATAATCAATAACAGAATTTTAATTTTTTTCAATCAAATTTGCATAATTTGTTAAAAGTGATTCAATTTAAAAATTTTATGGGAAAATGTGGCACCACCTTTTTATAAGGTTGTCGTATAGCTGCCTAAAAGGACGAGATTTGATTGGCTCGCATACCCTTCTCTCAGAGGGGGATTCATATGCGAAATTTAAATACCGCCTTTTTTTCATAATTTAACCCTTTTAGATACATTTTTTTTTAATAAATATCATATTTTGGGGTCCCTTTAAGACACAAGGCTCATACCTAAAATCAACGAATCAAAGCTTTATATTTAAAAGCCGTTTAAGTTTCTAATTACAGTTTGTGTTGCCCTCTGTTTCGTAAGTGTCTCTTCAGGGTTTGCCGGGATCCGTATTATTTTTTCCCCATTGTAATTCACGCTCGAAAAAAACTTTCAAAAATAAGAGACACAAATTGAATAATACTGCGTGCAACAAACATCGCCTAAAGACGTGTCTCAAAATTCAAAAAATTTATACTTATGCAACAAAATATAAAATATATATATATATATATTTTGGTAGTATATTCGTTTATATCTCTCGTTTTAAATGGAAAACAGATATTGATTGGATGAAAACCTTCTTTTAAAAGAAACTCCTCCACGCAATTTTTTTTTTTTTCTTTTCATCTTTATTTTATTTTTATTTTTTGAAAGCTCACATCTTTCAGAAAACGCGTCGAATCGGAAAAAAATAAGAAATACTTTTAATGTACTTCTCTGTTCATGCATTTCTTCATCGCTTCATCACTGACAAAAAAGTTCGGGGGGATACTAAGGATCCTGTAGCGAGTTCGCGAGTTGAACTTCTGTATTGGAAGAAGCTGGGGAAGGTCTTCTCGAAGATTGAGAACTTTCCCAGCTTCTTCCAATACACGTAAGTTCAAGCGCGAAGAACGAGAGGGAAATATTCCTGTTAACCTTAAAGGGACACCGAAAAGCAATCATGAATTATTCATTTTCAGACAGATGGATGGAGATAGTGTTCTTTCGTTATCACCTTAGTATTCAGCTTATTAGCAACATAAAGGGTCAAGTAAAGATTGAAGTGATAAACGTATAATATCGTATCTATATTTCTGGCTTCATTTCAATGATTTATTGTTTGGTCGATATCATGAAGATTAAATTGGATTAAAAATAATAATACCGTAATTTATACTTCTTTAGATTAAATTGATCGATTAGTCTGATTAAATCCAATTAAAAAATAATTTGTGTCTGCGCGGAGAGAATAGAGATAGTTTTTCATCGATCTGCCTAATACAGTGAGGCTTTAGACTCTTTACTCAAGGATATATAGCATCATTATTGGATGGTTATTAAGTACCGACAAATAAATATTTCTTCTAAATTTATATATGAATTCCTTATAAAAACAAAAATTTAACACTTTCCTTCACATTATCCCTGCTTTAAGGTAAGTAAGGTAGCAAGCAAGGGTGGTATTAACTTTTCCCTTTAACAACCACCTTCATACAATCTATTTTCTCCGTCGTTGTTTTTTTTCTTTTCGTTTTTGTTTGGCTAAAGCGAGCTATATCCTTGCCTTAATCCTTGTCCCGTCTTCTTTATAGGAAGTAAAAAGAACTTACAAGAAGAGAAAATAACTAAGGCTTGAATAAACTTCGCGCAGAGGGTGGAGGAAGCCTCAAGAGCGAAGGCTATTCCACCGACCTAACGCGCAGATCAAGCGAACGACGTTCACACAAAAATATCCCGTATTTCACTCCAATTTGGTACAACGTAATAAGGTACCGAAGCTATATATCCCTATGATTGGTACAGTAAGTGTTAAAAGGTAGTAAAAGGTTTGCGCGTGCTTCCAAATCAAGGTGAAATTGATTCGTGAAGTACCTAGCGAGAATCGATTATACCAAAGAAGAGATATAGCTTAGGACCTCTTCAGGCATTTCTATCTAAAAGAAATATATATCTATATACACACATACACGTGTTCAAATAAAGATACGAATAAAAGTGTCCTTTAAAGGAAGACAGACAACCGATTTAAAAGAAAATTTTGTGCTTAGAAGATATCCGTTTTCTTGGAAAAATTAAAATCCATATTTTTTTGATAATACATTCCTTTTAACCAATCAAACATTGTTTAATTTTTAAAGCTGAAATTAAGTTTTTAAAATCTACGATTATCTCCCCCATTTAACTTATTTAAATCATCCACCCTTTCTAGCGGGATATACAAATTGCGCGATAATTTTGTTTATCTTAAAATTCAAAATTTCTCTCGAAAACAAAGTTTCAATTTCTATTTGCGAGAAAACAGTGAAAATGTCTTTAATGAAATATTGTATAGACATTTTGTATACAATACTACACCCATATAGGTTAATTTTGGTCTAAAAATTATTTTGCGACCGTCTGCCTTTAAGATCTAAACAGTATAGGGGGGGGGGGGGAGATGCTAGGGTATAGTCCTAAGCTTTATGGATTAACGTGGGACGGAAAATTGGAAGTGGAAAAGGGTTAAGAAATGTCGGGTTTCTCTTTTCGATTAAGATTGTACAAGCCTGTGTAGGATTAAGTACGAGCACTGGGATCTGTAGATTCGTAAGATTCATTAAATTCCATAGGCATTTCGCCTCATCGTTTGGCGGCAGGCGCAAATGGAGGCTATTCACGGCCATTATATCTTGGATCTGTTAAATATTTAAGATCAAGTGGGTGTAGATTTGAGCGTAATACCAACTCCAGCCAGATGTAACTTCTAATGCATTCGGCTCTAAATATTCAAGGATCCATTTAAAGGATTTTGGTCGAAATTACACCCAGGAACTATTTTTGGAACTTTTGAATAAATAAACACAGAAGACCAAACATCTAAATAGGGATTTCTAATAGAGAAGAATTGGTCTCCATTTTAAATGATTCAAAGCCTATGGGGAAAAAAGATTCCCTATAACACGGGTTATTCATTTCGATTGGCTCTAAGGGCAAGTAAAATATATATTTTAAAAATATAGAGGTTAAGTATATACCGGTATATAGTTTAACAATTCATTTCAAGGGTTGAAGGATTTATGCTTTTGATCTAATTATGGTTCAATGTGGGTTCAAGAATTTAATCTGTTGATCAACTACCGCTGTGGGTTCAAGGATTAAGTTTGTTTATCAAATAACTGATCTATGGGTCAATTGATCTTGTATTGGTTCTGTATAGGTTTTCAAGGATTGAGTCTGTTCAATCAACATAGAACCTGCCGAATTAAATCAAGGATTTTGCTTCGAATATGTTGATTAAATGTCATTTAATCGCTAGTCCTTATAAGAGGAGTTCAGGATAATTTATACTGTTGGATTAGGACTATTTAAACGATGAGGAATCGATAAAAAATCACTTGTTGTTAGACTGCATTCTCCCTTTAAGAAAGATTATAATTATAAATTTAGCAGGATAAAGTTATATAATTTTATACTTAACCTAATTTTAATTTAGATTGGTTCCGACGTTTATTGGATTTACGCATTTTATTTATTGATTCGGTTTAGACTTAAATCAATGCGAGAATAGAGATAAGGTTGAGGGAATTAACCACCAGCTCTCTTAAGATCTCTCAGAGATGCTTGTGGATGAGGAAGATTTCTTCCCGCTCTGTTATTAGCGAGACGAATTGCTCGGAGGATATAGGGAGGCTGCGAGGGAGAGAAATTTATGATGCAGAAAATCCGGCGGTGGCGCGGCTCTTAGCGGAGCCGCTGTCCGAGGTTATCACTAATGGGGAGACGAGATATCGACTTTGAGAAAACATATTTCAAATAAGCTTATTCCTCCGCCGAATATCCTAAAAATAGCCCGTCGCAAACGAAAACGGTTTATCTCACGAGCTTCATCTATTAAAACCAGCTTTTCGTTTTTTAGCGTCTCTTTATCCAAAATAAGATTCGATTATACTTTTCCATTTTTATGAATTTTTCATTTTACAATAAAGACTATATTTATATAAAATTTCTTTTTAAATTTTGATAAATTTCACGCCGCCGCCGCCCACGCCACGTATTGGAAAACTATTTCTCCTTGCAACCATTTTCCTTTCGTCTATTTTCTTACATTTACACGTACGTCTTAATTAATATTTTTCTTGAAATGTCCTTCTGTTTTCCCGGTTCATGATTTTCTTTTAATTTGACATTTATATCTATCAATTTTCTTATTGTCATGACCAGCCGCCGGTTGAAGTTCACTCTTCCCATTTATTCCCCATTCGAATTTTTATGATCGTTCTATGACATTTCGGTTTTCCAAAAATTCGTCAATATTATCATTTCCTTGACTTAAACATCTCGGTTTATTTTCCCATTTTCATATCATTTCTATCTTCTTTCCCAATTCAATGACATTTCGATCTATTTTCCTATTCCCAAGATATCTCGATAAATTTTCCCATTTCCCAGATATTTCGACATATTTTCCTATTCCCAAGATATCTCGATAAATTTTCCCATTTCCCAGATATTTCGACATATTTTCCTATTTCAGTGACATTTCGGTCTATTTTCCTATTTCAGTGACATTTCGGTCTATTTTCCCATTTCCATGGAATTTCGATATATTTCCCTATTTCAATGACATTACCATGGTATTTCGATCTATTTCCCTATTTCCATGACATTTCCATGATACTTCAATCTATTTCCCTGTTTCCATGAGATTACCATGGTATTTCGATCTATTTCCCTATTTCCATGACATTTCCATGATATTTCAATCTATTTCCCTGTTTCCATGGCAATATCATGGTATTTCTATGGTATTTCGATCTATTTCCCTATTTCCATGAGATTTCCATGGTATTTGCATAGTATTTCGATCTATTTCCCTATTTCCATGACATTTCGATATATTTTTCCAATTTCCATAATATTTCGGTCAATATATATTTTCCCGTTTTCATAATTTTTTATACCAGCATTCTCGTATATATTTGCATAATTTATCTTACATTTCACCTTGCGCTAACAGTTTTGGTGTGTGAAGGGCCCTAGAGCTTGCCTGGGAAGATAAATATTCTCAACAAGGCCTGTTTAAGATAAATTCGAAGGGCAGAAACATCTGGAAAGACTGCGAGCTACAAAACTGTTAAGGGATCTTAAAATCCTGATTATCACGCTAGCCCTATAAGAATCTTTATGCTAAGTTTAAATTAGCGCGTATAGACTGAATATAATTCCGCTCCTCAAGTACTAAGCCTTTCTTCGTTAAAAAAAAAATTCATTTAAGAAAGCAAAATTAGACGCGGGCTTTCATGAAACCCAAACACGACATAAAGTATAGTTTTACGCGCCGAATTTTCCCGCGTTAAATTAGGAGCTTCAAATGGAATCAGTCAGATTCAAATCGTTATAAAACCAAAACAGTCGCTATATAAATATGCCAAAATACATTAGCGGATGAAGTAGCAGCTAGAATAGGCTTAGTTCTATACACCCAATTTGGGAAATAAAGGATTCGGTACTTCGGGATTTGAAGTTCTTTACGCGGGATTTAAGAGAGGTTACCGCCCAATTTTCGAAGATTCGTTCCCTACGGGAGTCGGTGTACCGACAGGTAATGTCAGCTACAAACAAAGGCGCTACGATATTGAGTTGCAGCGACGGTGGAAAAGTTCTCGCTATAATCCCGTATTTCAACGACAACGCGAAATTAGCGCGAAAACTGAATCGTAAAGGTTTGTCCGCGTCTCGTACAAAGTTTTGACGCCCGCTCTAATTTAGGTTCAATTGTTTCCTATTATGTAGCTTGAACACAGTCATCTCTCCCCATCTTTAAAATGAACAAAAGCGCGGGAATTTGAAAAGCCATCAGAAAGGAGAGAAAACAAAAGGCAATTTAAATTAGGCTTAAGTGAAAAGGGGTCCAAAAGTTTTGAAAACCTAAAGACCTTTACCAGCACTCGTAATTCGTAGATAAACTAAGCCTAATTCAAAATCGAGAGAACTAAATTTAAAGGCGGGAGAGAGACTAGAGATATAGAAAGAGGGAAGAGATAAAAGACAAAAGCTATCTAATTAAGAACACAAGAATAAATTAATTTCACTCGTGCAAAAAAAAAATAATTGCGAGAGAGAGATAAGATTCCAACGTTGTAACACATCGTATCAGGTTTACAAAAAATGCAGGGTTTTCATGAAATAATCGTTTCTATTTACAGAAAACTACAATGAGTACGGAGCTCCCCTATTTTTTTTTAAATCACATGTCATTATCATTGACATGACGTCAATGACAATGTCACGTGGTATCTTTAAAATGTAGAGGGCTCCGCCGGAAGGTTTAACAGTTCCTTTAAACCGCAATTAAAGGTAAAGTCAAGTGATTTTCAGTAGTTTGAGTGCCAATTCCGCAGATTTTTATAAACGAGCACAGCTCTAAATTTTGTATTTGTTGGGGGGGGGGGGGGGGTAGGAATAAACAAGGTTTAATCTCGTAAGACATAAGCAGACTATTGTCCCCGAACAAGAGTATAATATTTCGCAAATTTGGGAAAAAAAAAGCCTCGAAGGTACAGGCAGATGTTAATCAATCGGAAATATAAATTTGGTTTTCAACGGGAGATTTACGAAAGATGAGACTCGAATAACAGCAGCGGTTGGCGCAAACATTCGGGGAATTGGACCATAGACCAAAATGAGAAGGATTCTCAATGCGGTGTATTTATAATCAAAATAGTTATTAATTAAGACTAGTTTTCGGATCGATCAAAATCTATATCGTATATAATTGCAATGAATCTTAATTAAAAACATATATTAAACTAGATAACAATTTTTAACTTACTAGGAAAGTAGAATTAACAGGGATTCGTAGAGAGTTTGATTTCTCATCGTTAAAGAATATGCAGCGAATTTATCACGCGAGAAGAGCGCACTGTTTTCTCATTGGCTGGAGACTAGGAAACGATGAGAAATCAAACTTTAAATGGATCATTCTTAAGCCTAATTTCCGAATAAGTTAAAAATTTATTTCTAGGCCTACATTTAAACGATTAGAAATCGATATAAAATCAAGTTTGATGTTATTTACCGTTTATAGTTCTAAATAACACAAATTCTAATATAAATCATTTTGTGAATACTAATAAATTAGCATAAAACGCTAAATTACGCGAGAAATTACCGCGTATTTCACATAATTCCTAAATTACGATAGTTTTAGTGATAATATTTTTGCGTGATAATACCACTCCGGTTGTTTAAGTGTGCAATGTAGTGTAGTTATAATTGAAATCTCGGATAAAATTAAGTAATTTAATTTCAAAGTGAGTTCAGAAACTTTGTTTCTTTCAAAATTGATAATTATAGCCATAATTACTAAAATTCCAATGGATGTAGTATAATTAAAGTGCTGGAAACGTTCCAATTGGTCTAATATTGGACTACATTCTCGATGACGCCTTCGAGCCCATTCTACTAAATTAATATCGTGTATCCCGTAAGTTCTCTCCCATTCCCCTCTGTGTCGTAAACAGTGGGTGGTTAATCCAATATTTATCGGAATAGACGAGCAATGGATGTCAAAACTATCCAATTCCAGCGCGCTTCCCAAAATCTACTTCATTCTCTATGATGTTTAATATATTTATTAATCCGCGCCATTTTTCCCCTGGTTTGTAAATTACCCTTGAACAGATAACGATTAGTAACTTAATTCAAAAAGGGCGTATACACAAAATTTGGAAATTTTAAATATTTGGAAGTGACTAAATTCAGGGCTTTTAACTACGAAACTAACTAAAAACTTAACTTGATAAAATTATGTATTCAGGGTTGCCACAAAGTTATACATTTCAAATTCCCTGAATTTTCCAGGTGTCGTGATCATTTTTGACCTTTTTTCCTGTCCAAATATGACTATACAATATCCACTTATCTTCGATGAGACGAGTGCTCTTTATTTATTAATTTATAATTAATATATAAAAATATCATCAACAAATGTGCAAATACACCCTAGGAAAATTAGATCTTGCCATTATGTTCAATATTCGCTTTCCGAGGTTACAAAATTAACATACGTCATATAAATCTAATAATAAGGTAAAAATAAATGGAGCAAACTCACCGAACCGACATCAAACAGTATAATATCAATAAAATATTAATATTATACGAATATCGTAATAAAAAAGGCGAGCGGACGTTAGCATATGGGTGTCATCTCACTTTTACAACAAAGTTTGCTCTGAAAGAGTTCACTAAAATCAACCTGCATGACGTAGGACGTCGTTTTTAGGGTGGAACCAAACGTATAGTAAAAATCCCGTAATATTCAAAGAGAGAGTGAAAAAGAACAAATCGAGTTGGTTTTAATTCAGGGTTGCGTTTTAGAATTCCGTAAGGTTTTTAAGTTTTTCACTAAACAATAATATTAACGGCGTTAGAATTAAAGCTATAAGTTAAGAAGAAAATGCGCCATATAAGGGCTTGTATTTTTCTCTAATTTGCATAAAGGTCGGAGCCCCCTCTTCAATTTATTTAGCCACCCCGATTACGCAACTGATTACAGCCTCTGGTAATGCTTAATAAGTAATCTGTTAAGTAATAATATTGTTCAAACAAATAAATTTAACAAATTACGAGATAGTACGTTCTATTCCAAAAAATGATTAAGGTTAACTTTTTTATCGTTCATTACCACTTTAATTTAATATTACTTTTGTATATTTAAACAATGAAATTTGCAAAAGATGAGAACTCAGGTGTACAAAACTTTGAACTCTTTGCATTGCCAAAGTTGACTTCAAGAGTTCAAAAGATTTCGAACTCAATCAACAGTTCAAATCTATTTAATTTAAAAATATTACGGAGAAGAGTTTCAGGTCGAAGAACATTTTTCAATTTACTTAACCACCCCGATTAAGCAACTGACTACAGCCTTTGGTAACGCTTAATACGTAATACGTTACGTAATCACTTTGTTCAAACAAGTAAATTTAGCAAATTACGAAGTAGCACGTTCTAATTCAAAAAATGATTATGGTTAACTTTTTTCTCGTTTATCACCACTTTAATTTATTATTTTTGTGTGGCATACAAAGTCTAGCAAAACTGGTTTCGACGCGAGGCAACCACGCGTTTTGTCGGGGAAATCATCATCAAAACTTACTTGGATAAATCTCCGACTTTGTAGCCCTTTCGAAGGTGAGAGTTGGATCTATCCCCCATGACGTGATGCCCTAGGTGGGCCACCTGAAACCACTCCATCCCGACAACATCCGGCCAGCCAATTTTTATTCGGAGGGTCGGAAACGTTACGGGGAAAGATAGAAACAGAGGGAAGACACACAGAGAGAGACACAAAATTTTGCGGTGGCGACGCGCAAGGGGGGAAAAGTAAAGAAAACCTATATGAAGATTTTTGGCGTTTTAACGACCATTTACATGAATTAAACACGAAAAACTGGGTTTTTTTTTGGGAAGATTTGATTATACGAGAAAGGTTTTTCTTTTTTCTTACTTTCCCTTGTGAAACTAATTAAGATAATCAGACAAGTGAGTTTATGTATATTTTGAATAGAAATTTGCATCGAAATTATACAAAAGACCTATACTAATCATCTACGTAACGTAACTTGTTTATATTATGATTTTAAATAGATAACAAGTACAAGATAACGGATCCTAATCAAATTATAGAATTAATTTAAATGTCTTTGAAATTTTGACAGCTTTGAAATAAAAATGTATTTTTTAATAACCTTTTTCCAAATTTAATTCTAAAAGGATCTTTATGACAGCCTGATCTTGATAGACAACAAATTAATATATTTAACTCTTAAATGAAATGAAAACATCTGTTCCATTGAAAAATCGAACGCAAAGAAATATTTAATATTAGAACTTCATATTTAATTTATTAATTAAAAAAAACCTTCCTCGTATAAATATAAAGCATGCAAATCAGCACAAATTAACGAAACCATTTAACTCACTCACTATTAATTAAGTCGAAATTTCTTTTTAAAAAAACTCGTCAACGCCTACAGGTTCTTCGGTCGACTCCACCAAACGAGCGGAAAAGAAAAAATAGAAAATTGCGCGGAAATTTTGTTTGGAAGTTCACACCCCCCACTGACGTTAGAGCGTTTTACTACTACGAGAATCTAACGACATTTTAACGGAACGCCGAGATGAAAACAAAGGAAAGTAGAGAACCGATACGGTAAGGTGACTAGCGCGCGACTACTAGAAAAAGAGTCACAGAGACAGCCAACGAGAAAGAAAGGCCCACGAGTCGGCACGAGCTACACTGAAAGAGGAGAGCGCGATCCAGAAAAGACCCCGGAGGAGAGAAGATGATGAGAGGACTGCCAGAGGAAAGAGGAAGAGAGAAGGGACTCTCAGAGGCCGAAATTCGACCGAGGGACGCAGCGCACTATAGCCCAACGTTGTTAAAGAACAAGTCTCAGGTAACTTCACGCTCCCGAAATAGTTTAATAATGTCAAACTGCGAAATTAAAT
Source organism: Odiellus spinosus (assembly GCA_963920705.1). Taxonomy (NCBI): domain Eukaryota; kingdom Metazoa; phylum Arthropoda; class Arachnida; order Opiliones; family Phalangiidae; genus Odiellus; species Odiellus spinosus. The sequence goes on along the minus strand of OY987227.1, from coordinate 17,060,069 downwards.
CGGAGTCTTTCTTTGGAATGAATTCTAAGAAGACATTCAAAGAGATAATGAAAGCAAGGAAGATGCTGATTTTTTAACTGTGGTATTAATAGTTTTTGTACGGGGTTAAATACATCTAGGGATCGGTACACAGTTAACCCCGAAAAAACAAGTCGGGGTAAGGGGATTGGGATTAAACATAGACTTCAAAAATGATGAAAAATAAGTTATAACCCGAAGACTTGATTTTTTACGAAGACTTGCCCTTTGAGAAATAAAGAGGGGATGGAATTGGGAAGATCGAGATGGGGGAGATGCGAAGGGATCAGTGGATGCTAGAAAGGAAACGGAAAACGGAAGGCGGACTTTACCGTTGGCAGAATTTCTTATATTCTGAAAGCGGAATTTCCACCAAAGGAGGAGACCTTTTAGGGTAAATGGGAATTTTCGAAATAGATTTTAGTAAGGTGAAGTGCTTTGATTTTATATGTATATTGTTATTTAGTTTTTTCCCCTCCTCTTCCAGGCTTTTATTTTTTCTCAAAGCTGTATTTATAACTAGAAAAAGAGTTAGTCCGAGAAGATGGGTACTACTTTTTTGTCTACGAAGTTTAACAAGAGTGTCATTTCGTCTTTGAGTCGTCACCCGTATCTTTTCCCAATTTTCCGATTTAAGCTTAAGCTACTTCTAAGGGAAATTATTTCGAAAGCCCAGCTTTCTCAAATCTCTCGAGGATAAGAGCGGGTTCTTTTACGTTTAATACCGTATATTGCGATTCTTTGAACTTAAGACTTCAAAGCTCAACTATTTACTATGTAACAATTCTTAAAAGAGACCTAAATTCCTATTTAAAACACGTTTTTTTATAGTAATTTCGGCCCTTTTCAAAAATGCAAAACAATAGATGAGTAGGCGTATTTTTTTCCGATATTTCCTGACCTTTCTAATAATTAATTTTTCCTGAACTAACTGAAATTCCTATAGCGTTAACAAAAATGATATTGGTGGCTTGAACGAGTAACGTGAACCAATCAAAGTAGGGCCAAGCAAATAGCCAGTCAAGTAAGGCCAAATTTCATTACCAAGGCTTAGAAATGTTTTGACCTTTTCTCAAAATTATAATTTCGAAAAATTTTAAGAAGATTAATCGATAAGGGGATGATTTAGCTAATCCTCATTACGTTTAGAATGGAAAAAAATATATATATATATATATTCTATCCATGATATAAATGTATTCTAAATATAAAAAAGTAATAATATCTTGCGTCATCCATTTTGCAAGCATTAGACTTTCCAAATCCCACAGACTAACTCGTTCTTTCAACAACGCAACGAGCGTTATACTATTTTTGTCCTCCATCGGTATACAGAGGTCAAGGGATCGGAAAAAATTAGAAATGTAATTAAGTCTCGAGTCAGATAGAAAGAAAGAGAAGATCAAGAAGAAGAAGACGAAGAAGACGAAGAAGATGAAGAGAAGGGGGAAGAAGTACATATGAGAAATCGCCTGGGTGTATGTAGAAAACATCAGACTAACCTACACATATTACGCACAACTGGAGACGAAAATGATGGTAAGGTAAACCGCGTAGCGTTCTATTTTTGGTATAAACTTCTAGATTCAGGGGGAATTTGCAATCCAGCGAACTTAATAATAGTTAGTAACTTCCCTTCCGAAGATTTTTTGTATAGACTTATGCTAATATTAAGTTTAAAATTTCTGTACCTTATGGAAAAAAACCTTTCAGTCAAATTACTTAAGAAGCTACAGCGGATGGATTCGCCATATTATTTCCCATTTATTGAAAAGTAGTCGCTGGAAATATTTCTTAAACTATATTAGAAATAATTTGGAAATAACTACTTTTCCCCTGTGCCATTTAACGTAGTGTATAAATCCGCCATATATGTCACCATACTTGCAATCTTACAAAGTTTTCCCGTATAGAATTTCAAAAGGAACTTAGTTTTGAACTCGTTGCAAACTCAACCTAACAACAACAAAAAAAAAAAAAAAAGGGGCAAAAGCTAGGTCAACTCGCCGATGATGTCAAGAGAGTAAAACAAAGTATTCTATCCTTTGTTTTTTGGGCATATTTCACCTTGATTTTACTGTAAGTAGAAAGCCAGCCCGGCTCTCCTTATTATCTTTAAGAAAACAAATAAGAGAAATAACGTAGAAGCTTAGTTTTGTACTTGGCTTCCAAGAGAAAGTAAAATATATTGCATAAACAGTTGCAGCCTGCGAAAGCTCATAAATTTATATAGAAAATCAAATCTTCTAACGAGAATATACGATGTTTCTGAAATTGCAACTGATTATAGACGCAATTCGGAACAGAAAAGAGCCTTAAGTGGACTCTATGCGTAAGAAAGGATATAACTCAGAATTCCTTTACACTACCCAACTTTTTTTTTTTAATAATAAGACTTAGTAAGAAATCCGAGGTATCCAAGGTGAGGCCTGCCTTTAATATAAATATGATATAAATATGTTCCAAGAACCAGTCTTGTATAAGCGCGATAAAATATTTCGCTTCAAAACAACACACTTGATACCGCTGTACAGTTTGAGTCTTTGACTAAAGGGATGAAGATGGTAAGTATAATCCCGCCTTTGCTAGTACTTCTAGGTTAATGTATTCTCTCGTATAGAAGTTTTTTTTTTTTCCATTCAGGCGCCAACTTGCTTTACGGAGGGATTCACCTTTTACATTTTACATTATTTATATTTCCTAAGAATATAAATTTTATTTTTCGTCGTGAGAATTATCTAGCAAAATTCAAAGTGCAAAAAATAAAATATAAATAAAAAAAAATGCTGGAGATGAAACATTAAGAAATGACCTTAATATCTATTGATCATTAATTTAAATACTAATGAACAAAATTCTCTAAAACGTCATCCACTCAGACAAAATTTACAGTGTAATATATCAGAAGACGATGAAACCCTTCTTTGAAGTCTATTACTACCGGGTCTTGTCTACCCCTCTCTGTATGGGTTAGTTTCAAAAAGCGAGATTCGTACGCCTCCTAACGGTAGATATTTTCGGAGCGGGAGTTCGTCGAGCGAATATCTCTAGCAGCCTTGGAGTTCGTTAAAAAACGTCGTCGTTTGTGGAGAGAGAATTTCCAATTTTCCGTAGACGGGGTGGTATGAAGTAGGACCCCTCAGATCTCGTAAAATTGGGAATTTTACCCATACAGAAAAGAGCGCTATATGGAACATTAGAGTAGTAGACTTCAAAGGAGGGTTTCATCGGCTTCTGAATATATATATGTATAAAATTTCTATTTCATTTTTTTCCCCTTGAAGACGTAGAATAATTCTTGAACGTAATTAACGACAAGTTTAAAGGAAAGTCAGGAGTTTGTTGATAAAGTTTTTTCACGAAATAACCGCGAGAGAATCAACTGAAGGTTCCAGTGATATTACAACGCTGCGCTATAGAGATGTATTTGTGCCTGATTAACTAATTTTGGTAGTTAGCACCAACTTTGCAAATAATTTAAGTGATAGAAACTTGATATGGAATTGTGGGTCTTTCCACCTATTATCCCCAACTCACAAATGGCGCTGCCCGTCTATCGAACTCACATTCCCCATCCCCCAACTCCTCTTGCACAGAAGTATAGCTTTTTATGACGTTCGTTGAAACGTCAAACTTATTCTGACTATATTTAAAGATAATTTTTTTTACAAAACTTGTTTCATCCATACGAGGTTTAACAGTGTTTACAAACCGCGGTGCTCTGATTTTTTTCGCCTGAAATGTATTCATTATGGAAAAAACAAACTCGCTCTCTCCGTGAATTCATACATTTAAAATGAGGTTCTAGATTTTCCGCGTTTCAAGTAAATTAATGAAAAAGTAAATATAGAGTTCTTAAAGGAAGCATAGAGACGTTAGTAATTACGCTAGGTTATGGAAAAATCTTATTACTTACTCGGAAATTAGGCTTAACAATGATCAATAGAAAGTTTGATATCTCGTGATCGTTAAGTTTCAAATTAGGCTTAAGAGGCGCGAGCTTTTTACTTCTTTATCCATTTAAAAATTATCCGAAAAAAATTAATATTAAATAATTTTAAGCTAAACACTCTTTACCAGAAATGGTCTATTTAAAAATAAAAAAAAAAAAAAAAAAAATGGATATAAAATTCCAATTGAATAAAATATCGATAAGGGACAATTTTTTGGGGTGATATAAAAAATACTTCTTCAGACTTTCTAATAATAGTTTCTTATTTCTTGGTTCGCCGCTTAGTGACGAATAAATTGTCCTCACTTGAAAGCGAAAACGGCGTATCTAAAGTTTTAACGGGTTTTGGTAACGTATTATGGCGGTAAGACTCCAAAGTCGATAAAAATCTAGTTACCCCCACCCTGGGGCGCTAGGCATTTACATTTAAATCTAAATGTTGCTTCAAAATTTAATGACAATTCTATGACATCACGATCTTAAGTATATCCTTTGAATAATAAGTTGCAATTAGTAAGTACATTTATAGGCGAAAATCAGCGACTGCCTCATAGGAAAATAAGAAATTTTCCATAGATTTATAGGAAATTATAGGAATTTTTCTCTTTCTATAACTATAGTGGATGGCAATTATTATAAAATTTAAATATTTCACTTCTCTTCAGTAGTTTTTACACTAAACTTCTATATTAAAAGTTTACATTTAATTTTTGTAGCTTTTGCGCACCATAAATATTAAAAAAAGGCGCAAATATATACGAGAGAAATCTTGAAAAATAAAGGAAAATATAGGAAAGTGGTCGAAATTATAGGAACTTATAGGAAAATGGTCGAAATTATATTGGAACTCATAGGAACACATTGAAAATATAGGGAGAATTATAAAATTTAAATAAATTATGGTCACCCTGCGTATGCTTCAACCAACAATAATATCTTGACGTTTAACATGTACTGTATAAATCCGTCAAGGAAATGACGTCACGCAAGAACAATTCCAATCATATATACCATTTAGTAAAAGTAAAAAGCTGTTAACTAAAGTTACTCGGATTTCGCTGTCAAAACAAACGAAAAATGGAACTTTGAAAGTTGACTAAAAAAAGAAAATCGGCTTCTCTTCTAATAAAAAATAAGGGAAATGGAAGTTTCAAAAGAGAGGAAAAACGGCGTGAACTTTAACCTTTAAGGGGAAGATCGGAGTTCAAACTATATAAGAGGGATTTAAAATGGGCTTTTAAAGCTTCTCACCTATATAGATTCGCGATGTAATATTTCACGTATACCTTTAACCGACCCGGTCGACTCAAAATTTTAAAACCCAGAATAAAGAAAAGACAGTTCATAAATCTAAATTCAAAAACGGCGGCAGGTAATGCTACATTACCTTTAAAAAAAAACAGCTAACCCTAACCCTTAACCATTTCTTGGCTGTCTTGAATATAAAAATAGGAGAAAGAGATTTTTCAGCCATAAACTAGTTGCTATCCACTATGCGGGCTTGGCGAACTAAATATATATAGAACCCAAGATGTATATTCAAATTTAGAAAGAAAAAAAGAATTTGTAGAAAAGAGTTTTCCGCAAAAACCTCAAAAACAACTGTGTTTTCGGTGATTTATTAAAATCGATTTAAAGATAAATACGAATACTCGTTTAAAACCGTTTAGAAGCTAAAGATTTAATGTTTTCGTGGGGCCAAGATCAAAATTAATCTCGCCGACGAACATGTGGTCAATTCGACCATTATAAAAGATTATGAAAAGTTGAATTCCACTAGCAAAAATGTTCCGAGAGTTGGTTACAGAATCAGAGGGTTTGATTAGGATTAAAATATCGTCAAAGCTCTGAATCAAAGACCCTTTTTCTATCAGTAATGAAATAATTTAAAATATAAATTAATTAATTTCGAAGTCCATAACCCTTTAACTCAACATAAAAACGGAACATCGTAGAAAATTAAAAGCCAAGCAACATGGCGATAAAGGATATTAACGAGAACTAAAACAGCACGTAATTAACGCTATAATTAAATTAATCACCAAAGCGAGAGATTTTACGTCAAGTTTCTAATCCCTTAAATAAAAAAAATAAAATAAAAAAAATTATCGATGGAACGAAACTGATGGCGTTAATGCGAAGATAATGAGCCTTTACTGAAACGGTTAAGGGAAGGGGCGTCTAATTGATAATATAGGGGGGGGGCAGAACGGGGGAGCATCAACTGCTTCGGCCTTAAATCCATCAAACCCAAATAAGCCTTTTGATTGTCTAAGATTTTGGGGGATTATATAGCATGGTCTCCCAATATTTATGATGAGATAAAGGGAAACAATGAAATTGGTTTCCTCAACTATTTTAAAATTTGATAAAATTGTAATTTCAGTGAAGGGAAAAATAATACCACAAGTCTATTATTATCTAATAGATCTAGATTATTATCTACCAATCAAATTTAACTAAAGGCCTTCAAACCCACCGACATTTGAAGCCCCTATCTGCTCTAAAATTAGCCCCTTTAAAATTCTCTTCCCTTATGCACACAGCCTAGCTTTGACTGTACAATTAGCTATGATCCACGTGGTCTGCTAAGCCAGAAAAGAAGGCGACTTTAATTGGGATTTAAAAATCGCAAATAGTCTCTTAAAGTTATTAAATTACAAAACTATATCAACATATTTGCATATCTCTCGTCGTCTGACGAAGTTTCGAAGAATCGTGACCTTAGAAGATTGGGTTAATATGATTGGCCGGCCGGAAACTCAAATCTAACAATTAACCTTACCATAGAAAATGTTATATAACAAGAATAAAGACTGAGGAAAGTTGGGTGACGGACTAAAATGAATACACGAGTTCCTGTTACGATGTCTTTCCTTCCCCAAGTCCCGCAATTTATATTTATAACGGCTAGCATGCAGAGAAAATATTTACGATCTAAAATGTCTTCGAAATGGATTTAGGCTTAGCGAATCCAGTTCGTAACTTTGATAATTATTAAGTGTAAATTACCACGAAACCTTTGGTGAGTTTGATATGGTTTTAAAGAGAGTATTTTTAACACTCGAAATCAATTAAAAATAACTTCTTATTAGGGTATAATATATATTAAAGATATACTGGCTTTTGAAACTATATAGTGCGCTGCATTTCCCCATTGAGAATAAGATCCAATATTGCCAGATATTTCTTCAAACCAAAAAAAAAATAATAAAAAAAAAATCGCAAAGTCAGGGCAATAAGATTTGGATGGTCCCATATTTCCCAATGGATCAAACATATAACTGTGTAGTCTGCTCTACATGTATTCGCATATAGAGGCTATTTTCATATATTACTTTTCCTTAAGAGTCAATACAGCCAAAGGTATACCATATGTCTATATTTTTCCAAGAATTCCAAGATGAATATAAAAATTGTATTACATTATGAAAGTCTAGTTCATTCCTAGACATATTTTCTATTGGTGCAAAACTAACCTCCCCATAGTTAAAATGCTACTAAAATGAGTTCTTCGACGTAGGTAGTCTCGATTGTAGAGAAAACTAGGATTGAAATACATCACCATCGAAATCAACTCACGTAAAAAAATAAAATAAAAAAAAAAATCGATAAGAAAATTCGTAAAAGATTCCAGAAAAATCAAATTATTATATGAAATAAAGATTTCATATTGAACGGTTAAATATTTTCAAGAACTCGTATACCTAAAAGAATATGGGGGCAAAGCTATTCTAAACCAATTCTTGAAATTTAAAGTAAAACCCACGTCACGCAACTTGCAATTGTATTTGAAATTCTTAGCCCGAGATCAATTTGACAAGGCCCGAACCGAATCAAGTTACATTTCTACTTATAATCAATTCTACCATAAATTGGTTAAGTACATTTCTGGCCTATCTTCCATGCACTTGAAAGGACCTTTCGAATCAGGTTCTGGTTCAGAAGCTGTTATGAGCACGCGTAAATCTATTCTTCCTCAAACCCGGATTAAGGAGTGGACACTATTTTAAGTGTCCTGAAATCAGAAAATGACTTTTAGCTCATTAAATAAATTTAGGGCCTACGAAAGTTTAATTCTAAGCCTTGGCCCTAAATCCGGCAGAAAATTGCCCTGGACCCACACGCAGCTCCACGTATCCTGGATCTGGCTCTAACTCAATCGCAAAGGCAGCAAATCATACGAGAGATAAAGGGTAGACTAGCTCGTAGCGTTCCAACCCTAAGTATACAACGAAGAAACCTAACACCCAGGGGTTATTTTGAGCGAATATTGTAGCTTCCATCCCCATTCCATTCGGGCCGCCCTTTCGACCCCGGAATCAACGTCAGGATCCCGCAATGTATGATCTAACCAGTAAAGAGTGTCTAGGACTCGAGGGAAAATTATGACCTACATTTTACGATCCATTGGCGAAACGCCGCGATGTCATCCCGAAGTAAACTAAACGTAAAATCGCGATGGGTTTACTTCAAACACGTTCCACGTACGAGCGACTCTACGAGTGTGTTACGTCCCAAAGCGAGCTATGTAAACGTACCTCTAAAAACCAGAATAAAAATCTACACAAGGACGGTTAAATTTTATACTCAAATAATAAAAAATAAGAGAACACTGTATTTCAGAGTATGGGGACGCGAGAACGTCAATCGAATGACGTAAAACAGAATTCCTCTCCTTTGTTTATTTAGCCACATCCCTTTTCAATAGTACTTAATGTTATTTCAAGCTGTAGTTGTAGTACTTTTCGATATTAAACCTTAATCAAAATGTCACTTTAAAGGGATAATCAAAAGGAATATATATGTTTATTTCATTGAAAATCCATTGAGAAATGTCGAGAACCCGTCCGTTCGGTAAGTCGTTGATAACGGTACAATTGATTTCTAGAGAAACTAACCCATTTCAAAACAAGCAAAACCCGTTAATCCTTACATTTTCAAGTGGTTTTTCATCGTAAATTCATTAAACTTTAACTAGGCTTAAGCAACTCGTAAAAAAATTACAAACCAGTATCAAGCAATAAAAATCAATATTTAACTTACTCAAAATGTAAACTTAACAATTATCCACAGTGTTAGATAATTCGCCGTTAACGAATCTTCATCCAACAACCAAAAGCGCGGTCTAATCCATCAGTAACAATGTTGGGAAACAAATATTAAACTAGAAATAAATTTAAAACTAACCCGGAAAACAAGCTTAGCAGGATTTATGGCGATCCTGAACTCCCATGGTCGATGGTCCTTATATGCGGAGTTCAGGATCGCCATGAATTAAAGTTTTAAATTTATTTCTAATTTAATATTTGTTTGTAATTATTTTACTGGTGGATTAGGTATACTTAAATGATAAGTAATCGATACAAAAATCACTTGTTGATAGGTTGAATTCTCACTTTAAGTCTAATTTGAAACATTTAGCTATATGTGTATAAATCGCCAGACTCGATAATGACGAAATATCAAGATATTCATTGATCACGCTTACTTGCAGCGTAATTTAATTGATTTCTAGGTTAATATTTGTTCAAATTTTATTACTAGATCTATTTCAAGCAGTAATAAAAAACGGTTATATAATATTACACGAAGCTCGTCCCATCTTGTTATTTTTGTCGCAAGGATACGAAAAATACTTTTTTATAGCATATATAGAACACTTTATTGATTGAGGGAGCGGTCACGCCCAGAACATCCCATCGCAAACCTCGCTAGCTTGTCCCTATAGACTCACACGGCGCAAATTGCCACCTATTCTTCGACCATATCGCCCTAACGGGTATAGAATTCCATACCGAAAACCCTATCGAATCAGAGGTTAAATTTCAGCCATATGGAGTTGAATGAAGCCTGTTCAAAGGAAAGACATTTTTTTTTCTATTTTTTTTTTTTTTTTCCTTGATGTTGGACCGAGGTCTTTCCAGAGAAATATTGACAGCCGTTCAGTCAAAATAAAATAGACTATATTATATAGTATAAGATCAGTTTCAAAATACAACAAGTAGAAAGTTATTTCGTAAACATATGGTACTGTTTATTTACCCTCCTCCGTGCTGAAAACTCAAAAAGATTCAAAGGTGCATGTAGACCAGACGGAATTCCAAAATATTGGAAGGAAGAATTTTTTATCTTTTTCGGAAGTGTCAGAAAAAAAGGATAATTTATGCCTAACTTGGAATGACGTATCTCTACAAAACTGGTAGATGATTTGACATTTTTACTGGACCCACGTTTTTTTATTCTACAGTTTAGGAAAGTGACTTTTTAAACTTTTTTTTTTTTTTTTTTTTTTACGATTGAAAACTCCCTTTATGTTTATTGACGTGTAAAACATGGAGTTTTAGTAATTTCCCGATAAATTGGTCTATTTTGTGTTTATTCTGAATATAATGGAGAGTGAAAAATAAAGGGATTTTATTTAAGCGAATTTCAATCTCCAGTGAGGTGATATTTGCTAATTATCTCGAACAAGGCAAATTTGTTTTTGGGATGACCCAAATACCCCCCCCCCCCCCGTAAAATCTTCATTGAGAACCCAAACATTACAAGGGCTGACCCCAAGGGCTCCAACATCTTTAATTCAGGATTGCCACAAAAACTGGTCATTTCAAATTACTAGACTTTTTAAGATATTTCATGGAGATCCTGAATTTATTCGCATTGATCGGTCAGCTACTAATGAGCAAAGGCCCGTCTTTAAGGCCAGATCTCCGTGAGATCGCTAACCATCACTGCGAAGAAATTCAAGATCTCAATGAATCCAGTTAAGCCTATTTTCATGGTGAGTTTTATATTTCTTTCTACTTTAATATTTGTTTGTATTTTTTATTTATTTTTTTTTGCTGTTGGATTAGGACTATTTAAACGACAAGGAATCGATAAAAAAAATCACTGGTTGTTAGGTTGCATTCTCCCTTTATCACTAAAAATAGCACATGAGGGTCGTAATAAAATAATTCCTTTATATAAAATTAAAAGATTTATAATCCCTACATGTCAAGAATACAAAAACCTTAGACCAATCAGCTACTTTAATCTACGCTAAACACGTGATATTTTAGATATAAAGAAGTGGTTTAAAATAATATAATGTATATTTCCCAGTGTTTCATTCTCTTTTCAAAGTGTGTGGCGAAAATATGTAAAGTTTAATACAAGATTAGGCCTACTATTCCTTCTAAATAATGTAATTAGGCTTAGACACATATATAGTATTATATTAAAAATAAAAGACTCGTAAATATCGTCTAAAATCCAAGAAAACGTAATAAACCCCAAGCCTTAAAAAAAAACTTCGCCATTGTCCCAAAATCATTATAATGCAAATGAGAAAGAGAGGAGAGGGGAGAGTCTTAGAAATCTCTTTATTAGCTTGGTATAGTGGCTCGCATATTATATGGAGTACTTCCCTAACACACACAACGTGTATCGCGGACAAGAGCTAATCTAGGATCGCTTCTGCTAGGATGATGGAATTGCGCAAAATAAGGAATGGCTTTTAATTAAGTCGCTATGTATATATATAAGAGCTATCAAATCAAAAGAGGGGGTGGGCCAAAATAGACCGATCCCTCTTAATTACTGAAGACAAACGCCTTGCGTGTTGTTTCACCAACAGGTTTTCATTATGGGGCACGTTTTAATATTAAATAAATATAAATTTGAGAATTAAGGCTAAAAGAATAGTCTAATCCATCTATAGTTGAAGTTATGAAATGAAAATTATGTAGGCCGATATTAACATTTTTCAAGACATGGCATACTTCAGAAACAAATACAATATTGCCTGTCATAAAATTACTATTAATTAATTATTTGGAATAATAATATACATAATATTTAATTATAATTATTCAAATTTCTCTTATTGAATAATAACAATTATAATTACTGAAATTCCTCTTATACTTTAATAATATAATAATAACGGGTTAAGTCATTTCCGAGAATGTTTGGCCTAAATATTTTTCAAACCCGCAGACGTTTCATTGAAAATTTCCCTAAATAATTCGTAAGCTTCACATGTTAAAAACGAATTACAGTTTACAATTAAAACCGGTGAAATATAAGCTTACGCCTGTACGTTATCTTTTCCTTAAACACCAAAGTACTGCACGAACAACACTTCTACAGGCGCCGATTGAAAATACATTGACCTCGTTCACCCTGGAAAGGTGTTTCCCTCAAATATCATTATTTTTGTTAAAATCTTTAATTCTTATTATATTTTTAATTGTAACAAATCTTTGAGCCTTGGTTAAAATTTTGAAACCTTCTAGATCTCCTTATCTCGCATTTCAGTTCTCAGTTGATGTAAAACAGTTGGATTTATTTGATCTTTAGCGCGTAAAAAAAAAAAATCTAAATTAAGCCTAACGAGTACGGTTCGTAGAAACGATTTCATTTGTCACGGTCGGAATGAACTAAGTTTGGCTAGTTCGTATTAGAATGTAAACCGAGACGATGTAGTGGTAAGGAGAGATTACAGCAGGGGTAAGGGGGGTGTTTTTAAGGGCAAAAAGGGTTAATTTCGTTCAATGAAAACCCGAGAGGAGCGTACCGTCCTAGCGCGAGCTAAGCCTAATGATGGTTTTACGGTGTCAGGAACCGGCGACGGAACGGGAAGACAATAATAAAGGCCTGCGCCACCGAATTTCGGAAGGGAGCCAATGAGAGGGTTGCGACGAAGGAGATGGTACAATTAGTTCGACTTACAAGAATCAATACAAGCAAAGCTATAAGGATGGTGGATTAATTAAACCACGCCTATCAGCGATTTCTCCTAGATAAAACTATGTGCCATTCACTCATACAAGTCGAACAAATAACGTGAATGTAGGAGGAGAATGGTACATTCTGTTCGTTTAATTTGAATCAATTCGTACAAAGCTAAAACAGGATGAAAACTAAACATAAGCATATACCCATTATTTCTCGTTCCTCCGACATCTCCTTATTAACACAAATAAGTCGAACGAATGAAGGGATTGTAAAGACTAGAATAGTGTTCATCTAATCCGAGTCAATACGTATAAAGCTGGAAGGAGATTTGCTTAACACCATCATCCATCTAACCCGATATCTTTCTTATCTCCAAACATCGCTTCATTGCTTCCCCAATAACGAACGGATGAGAGGTTGCATTTGAATTAAGAGAAGAATAGAAAGCGGAGGAGAAAGGCCCAATGTAGGCGCGATTGAATTAACGCTTATTCGAACGAAATTATATGGAAGCTCTATATATTTATATACACATACACCAGATGGCGCGATGTGATAACCTAAGCTTTTCTCCTCTTTTTCTCGCTCATTACCACGTTTCCCCAAAATTTCGCGGTAATTTAAACCCCCAAAACATACTTAGCCCTTAATTTATATTAAAAGTTGATGGACACGTATACGGTTCGTTTTGCAAACGAATGGAGATTGCAAAAGATATTAAGCTTTGTCCGTTTATAAATGCATAACATTAAAGGTCAGCCACAATAAAAAATATTTCATCCTAAAGTTTATAGTTTAAAACATGATTGTTCGAGGAATGTACACCCCTCTCTCTAGGAGAGACGTCAAAATCTACGAAATCATTGATATCCTAAATCCGCCTACATCTTAACTTATTCTGTCGTTCAAGCCTTTTTCGATCGATAATCTCTAGTTGGCATTGCTTAAGTACCCATTATTTACAAGTATAATAAAAAATAATATTCTATTAAGTTAGAAATCAACTTTAACTTAAGGTAGGCTTAACAAGGATCCACGAAAAGATTGATAACGGTGATTTAAAAATATGTATTTTTGCAATTGAGGTAATTTTTTTCTATGACATATGTATATACATTTCAAATCGTTTTTTAACGATCTTTCCGAAAATGCTACTCAATTTCCATTTGGAGTTGTTCATGAGAAATTCGCGACAATTTGAATAAAATTACGTAGTGTAATGTGACTTTTTTATAAGGTCAAATTATTTTTATCTTGGTCCTTTCCTTTAACAACGAAAGATTTGTATAGTAATTGCTAAACTAAATAATTTAATAAGATTATATGCATGGCGCTTTAAGAACCTTTAGAAACGTGATTTAAGATAACTCCCATACTGTTGGATTTAAATTGAAAATAAAGGTAGATAGGGCATCTACATAATCTCTTATAAACTTTTACAAAGAAAGATATAAATTCCAATTCCTTTCTGTACCAAACAACAAGCCGAAATATTTCAAGTATTCTTTCGGGAAACACAAAGCATTCGCGGAAACAGCTTTCTTATCCACTACCTTTTTATACAAAGTTTCTTGGAAGCGAGAATATATATATAGATTTACACGTTTCCTATAAATCTAACTCCTTTCAGCCATTTTCCCGCTCTCTAAGAGACCGCCATAGAGTGTGTACTACAAATAGCCAAGATACAATCCCCCCAAAAAATCCACTCTTTCGCCACTCCCTTTAAAAAAGGTTGTGAAGTTAGCAAATCTAATTTGAAGATGTTCAAAACTAGCCTTTTTTATCCTTAAACTTGTAAGGGGAGATGGAAATGATAAGAAAATATTTCTCTTTTATATTAAAATTACTAAACATGGTGAAATATAAATTTAACTTTTATTTATTATTGTTAGTTGGGTTGAAACGGAGAGTGTTCGTTCGAAAGCTCCCCTCAATGTTTTAAAACCATGAAATTGGATTACTTTTAAAAAAGATATCGCATTATATTAATTTCTTATTCACTTGGTCCTATAAGTGGTTGATCTTCAAGTTCCCTGACTTTTCACTAACCTTCTATACCTAGATCTTTTCTATTTCCCAAACATTCTAACCCGTTTTTCTAATTTCCCAGAACTTTAAACCAATTTTTCTAAATTCTTTAACATTTTATCTCAGTTCTCCATTTTCCCTGACCTAAACTAGCCTTTTCTTCAACTTCTCTACACCTTCTAACCCTTTTCCGATTTCTCTAACCGTCTGTGAACAGTTGGTCCAATTTTATACCTTTTTGGAATCTTTGGGTTTTTTACTCTCCCTTCGAACGTTAAGCAACAGAATTCCGAGTAAAAATAAAAATAAAATAAAAAAAAAACAGTACCTAAAGGATCTAGTGTAAATATCATCTTTAAATTATATCAAAATAACCCCGAGTGTTTTCCCAAATCGTCTTTTATCAAATATACGAAAAACTAGGGTGGGCTTCATTAGCGTCTAAGAAAAATAAAATTTAATATAAAACTCGGCAGGGGCGGGAAATAATAAATTGATTTTTCGAGGAGGCGGCCATCCACCAAATAATAGCGGGGTTGGTTAGATCGAGGGCTAAGGAAAAAAAAATAATAATAATAAAAAAGAAGGGCGAAATCAATTTAACGATAAAGCCCCCTCGACACTTTTATTAGGATCCTTGAAGAAATAGTGGTGGTGGTTGCGAGGCCAGCAAATACAAGGAATAGTCGCTTAATACATGGGAAACGTTCCAACGAACGATTCGATCGCAATGGAACGTGAAAAGGAAACGATTTCTATTGGATTATTTACTTTTATCTATTTCACTGTGGCTGATACAGTGACGTAGGGATGGGTTATCAGACCAAGTCAAGGGGTGAAGCTTTTCGGAATAAAGTAAAGGAAATATGTCTGAATTCCTGCTAATAAAAACTTATTTTTGTACGAATCTTTAAATCTAAAAATTCATTTCACGTTTTCCCTGACTATTTATAATTTGTTAGAAGGAGTAATTAGTTAACTACGTCGAAACCAAAATACTTTGATAAATTTAAGTTCTAAGCCCTTCAAAATTATTTAAAATAAACGAAAAATTTCAATAAATTGTTATCTTTCGACTTTCCGCTGACATTTAGGCCTATTACTACATTACCGGTACCTTGCTAATTTATTCACAGCTATGACTTTGCGAACCATACTCAACAAGCGAAACCAAATCGTCATTAACAGTTCATATTTTTTATATAATTAAAAACCAATTTATTCTGTATACAAATGCGGGGTAAATAATAATATCCAAAATAACTTTATCCTTTTCACTACAACTTTAAACCTATTTTTATAACCTTTCGGTCGTTCCACGTATTCTAGGGGTATCTACGAACAGTATAAAACCACGCGGGAAAGAAAAAATTCAGAGGGAATTGATGAATAGAGAGGAAGGCTTAAAGAATGATAAATATTATACCATTTATTATTATTTTTTTTATTTCCATCAGCATGGCTCTAATTTCCTTCACGATGTACCCTGAATATATATATTAGGGCAAGCAACCCATGTTTTAGGGAAAAATTATGAATGGAATGGATAGTGTCAATTGATTAAGACTCGACCTTTCTCCGACATCAACCGGTTACGCCCAAATATAACCAAGAATTCATTCAGGTTCCATAAGAATATGGGAGGGCCGCGATTCAATAACCATCCTCCCAAACTTTGTAGCAAAAGTTCGTCTGCTTCGAATCGATTTTTCAAGTAAATCGCTCCTGACATCTATTATTAACCCGCACCACTAACGACCTTGACATAATATTTTGGGTAATAAAAATGGAGCCGACCGAAAAAAGATCTAAGCGTACAAATGTTGCGAAAATTGCAGACGAACTTTTGTTACAAAGTTTGGGAGGATGGTATCAGAGGCTAAAGCTATGCTCCCATATTCTTATGGAACCTGAATGGATTCTTGATATAACCCATTATTCAATAACAATCTTTGAATATATTTAAAAAAAGGCTTATATATTATATTCCCATTCGACCGAAAATCTCCGTCGTCCCATACGACCGACAACCTTATCCTGACGGATTCGGTCCAATGGGAGAGATGTACTAATTTATTTGGGTTACACTGGGTCGAAAAAACAACTCATTCGGTCGAATGTTGATTTCAGTTCAACTGGGCCAAAACGGGGCCTGAAGCTAAAATAAACGACCTAAATTCATTGCGTATCTGTTTATTCCCAACTTACTTCGTATTAATCGGGTCTATGCGAATATGAGGAATTTACCACAATTTTACTCTCACTGCCTTAGATTCTACTGCATCTAAAACATTAGACAAATTATAAAGCAGCCAAGAAAAAATAAAAAATAAAAAAATTGCTGCGCAGCCTGGGGCTTGAAGCGCTTCCGACTCGAACAGTGCGGATTTAATAGGGTCCTTCTGAGCTTCGAAGTCACTGTTAATAAAACGTGAACTTCCTAAGTTTAGGGTCATTCGCGTGGTTAGATTTTGCGGTTAGTTCTGAACATCTCAAGTCGCGAAAAATAAAGAGTTACCAAATGAAAATCTACAGACAATTTCAGTCTTTATATAGTGTTAGGTCAAAGCAAAGTAACCCTTTACACAAAATTTGTTGCCCATGTTGAATAACTTAATATATTATTTAAATAATTAACGGGACTGCTACTTCATGATTGCATTCCCTCATTATTTTAATTTTGAATTTTAAAATTAGATTAAAATTTATCAAGCATCAATAAATATTCAGTTCCCAAAAGTTAATTTAAAGCCAAGTACGTAAACTGTAAAATAAGAGAAATTCAAACTAAATCGTTTTGAACATTTTAAATAATTAAAATCTTAACTACGTCATCAAAATAAATCTCCATGTTGAATTAAGTCAACATAGAGATAGATTCCCTCCCGTAAACAATAGTTTTATACAAATATTTTATTTTATTATCATGGCTGCGTTTAGCGAAGCATACCGAAGCGTGCGGTAGGCTAGTGGTTAATATTTTTTTTATTAAGGTGGTATCTCCGGTATGCGTGACTGAACGCAGCAAAATGTCGCCAATAACAATAATCCTGTATAGGTTTTTTTTCTACCGAAGAAGCTAGACGTTTTCTATTAAAAAGTTAGAGGATATTACAACAGTGTTTTCTTATATTGAAAGCCTTGCTTGTTTACTTTGTAACCAATAAGCTTAAAGGACGGTATAACGAAAAAAGAAAAAAATACGACAGTCAAAATTATTAAAGGGAGAATGAACCGTTCGAGTTATTTCGAAAATTGATCCGAAACCTAATAATGGTCAACAGAAACCTTTATAAATTATTATGAGCCAAATCCTCAGCCTATCTATTTTTAAAAGTGGTTTTAATTAAATTATTATTCAAGACAATGTGTGAAAACACTACTAGGACCAAAAAACCTACACCCACGGAGCAATTAATCATTTTATAAGTGTTTCGAAGACTTGGTATTTCTTAAACATGACGCTAAGCCAGGCTATGCTAAATTAGTTATTACCTATTGCGCTAAGTCTAATTTCCAACGGAAGAGCATATTTGGTTTCACTCGCTCTTTAATAAAGGAAAGTTATCCCCCATAAAAGCTTCCTTTTGTAAATCTAAAAAAAGATACAACTTATATCGAGTAAAAAAAAATATGAAGAAAATTTATCGACACTTGAGTATATGGCTTGTGCCATAATGGTGAACGCCCTATATGGGTTTCTTTCAAGTTTTATGGCTTAGGTTTTGTTGTACGGGCAACCCTAAAAATAAGGTCAACTTGTTGCGGTGGTGGTTTTTATATTTTTTATAAGAAACCCCAATCTCATTCGCTATATATGTTCAATTTACAATACAAAGATTGTATCGATAAAATGTTATTAAATCTTGAAAAACCTCTTGGTAAACTCACAGAAGAATATCAGATACTACGGGATCATGGATTAACTGATCGACTCCTAGTAGTGTGCCCAAATGATTTTTGCAAAACCAAATTTCTAAACCTAGCCCAACTTTCACCATTCCAACTAAATTGACAACTATATTTGCAAACTAAATCTACAAACCTTACACATAAACTTTCACCCATACCACTTCTTAGCACGAATTATTTTTCAAAACCATGCACCACTTTACCATTCCTTTAAGTTTGCCCAAATTATTTATGCAAACCAACTTTTAACCATCCTACCAGTTTCTCCAGAAACATTTTACAAACTAAATCCTCAAACCTTGGCCAGCTTTACCCATTATACTAGTTTGCGCAGATTATTTTTTGTAGACCAAACAGAGACTAACTTTCACCCATCTACTATGATGCGCAAATTATTTTTAAAAATCTAATCATGTCCAGCTTTATTACATCTAACTCGTGTGCACAAATAATTTGGGGAGGGAAGAAAATATAATAAAAAACGGATTTCCCATCAATTTCTACACGCATGAAGAGCCGGATAAAAGATAAAAAACTAAATAAAGATTAAGATGAAGGAATTGTTGAGCAAATTGCGTCTGGACGTCATTACACGACTTTTCCAGACAACGAGAGAGAAAAAAACTAAATTATTCTTGACAGGGACATCTAAATGGGTGTTGAAAATGAGAAAAAAGTCTCGGCAGAATGGGTCCGAGATGAAAATGTGTTTTGACTTGTTCAAGAGGAGTTCGCAACGAAGGATTTTAATACTACGTTCCTCTCAACCAGACGTTATCTGAATTACAAATGAACTAAAGAAATTTCAAGCTTTTCAAAAGCTTAAAAGTAAATCTAGGGACCCAGGGGAAGAAATGATGTAAATCTTACGCAATATATCCAGCTAAGCCTCACTCTAAATTTGTTTACTTATAACAAAAGTTTATGAAAGACACTCTTTAGAAGTTTCTAACTTTCGAATTTCAACGAAATATCAAAGATAGATCAAGGTTTCGTAGTGCCGAGCTGAGAAGCAATGTTACAATTGTGTAAAAGCGAGCTACAAAATATCTCTTGGTAGAACACGAAATAATGCGATCTTCATTAATTTTAAGGTGCGTAACACGACATTTAGTGCGCTTAAACGAGCATTATTTTTATACAAGAGCAGTTGAAGGGAGAATTTGTACCTAGCAACAAGTGGTTTTCTTATAGATTCCTTGGAAATAGGAGATATTGAATTTCTTCGCATCGATCTGTCAGCGATCAATCGAATGTCATTGGAAGTCTCATGGAGTTCTCGCCTTAACGACGGGCCCTAGCTTATTGGTTATGACCTTCCTTCAATGCGAAGAAATTCAGGATCTCCATGAATTCAGCTAAGCCTATTTTCCGGATTAGTTTTAAATTTATTTATTACTGGTGGATTAGGTCTATTTAAACGATAAGGAATCGATAAAAAAAAATGTTAAGTTGCATTCTACCTTTAAGAACTTCACCAGAAATGTTTTTCATAGACATCTGCTTCTAATTATACTTAAAATTAATATCAAATAAATCTAGGACTATTATTATTTTCATATACTCAACTCAATTCTAAAGCTTGAGGTTTAATTTTTATACACAATAATGGGCTTAAGACTACAAGGGTTTAAATTAAAGGGAGACTCAAGAGGAAATGTTTTTAATAAATTTTATGGTCTAAAACTTAAACAGGTTTGTGAATTAAAGGGAAACTTGGAGCTAAAAATGGAACAGCTTTTGAATTTATTTGCCAAAAAACTAAAAAAAATTTAGACAGGTTTTTGGTGTTTAAATTAATTTCTATAGTTTGGAATAATTTGTATAAAAGTAAATATAAATTCGGGCCAATCATATTATTTCAGCCTTCAACAGTACTTGTAATGTCCTAGCATTAAAAGAATAGGTTGACCTTTGATGCCTAATACCTTGGTCGCGTCAAACGCCAGGCTATTCTTTTAATATTAGGACATTGAAAGGGCTGTTCAACGCTGAAATAATATGATTGGCCCGAATTTACATTTATTTTTATTCAAATTTTACCAAACTTTATAAAATAAATTAAACACCAAAAACGTGTCTAAAAATTGTTGTCGGGTTGCATTCCCTTTTTAATTTAATTTCAGATTTTAAAATGTGTTCTAATTTATCAAGTAAGCTTCTATAAATATTATTCGGTTCACAAAAGTTAATATAAGACAAAATACGAAAACTGCAAAATTTGCAAAATTCAAACTAAATCCTTTTGAAGCTTTTAAAGAATTTAAACTTTAATTTATAGCCCTATAATGGGTATAACTGCGCGTATAGAACTCCACCCTTTCGTAGATTCTTATATTAGAAGTTTAATTAGAGGGGGGAATAGAATCTCAGACAGAATAGCGAAAATAGAATCTTAAAAGTTAGAGAGACCCCTTAATTTAACTTAGAAACGACTGGCGTTTAGAAAATGGAAGAGACTTCGGGGAATTTCGGACCAAAGAAAGAATCGATTAAATTTTAGGATTTGGATCGGGAATTTTCCCCCCTAAAAGTTTTAATCCCGCGCAGTCAGTAATTTTTACTACCCGCCCTGAGTTTTAAAATCGTCTACCGTCCTCCCGCCACCTAATTAATGGAAGTTAAGCCGAATAGAAGAATAAAAGCCAAGGAAAGTGAAATAATTAAACAAATTGTTTCTATACAAGTTAAAACGGAGCAAGAACTCATTTAGGTAACTAAGTATTTTTAGGGATAAGGCATATAAGCGTCGTAAAATCCTCGCCTATGTAGCCAAAAAAACTTCATGGATTTTTGATTTATTTTTATTTATTTGTAATAATTTTAAGAAACATTTAAATTTAGGCCTAACTAAAAAAAACTGAAACTCATAGTTTTGAAACACGAGTTTTCAGTGAAAGCGGCGATGATTGGTACGTTTTTAAAACGAAGTTAGGGAAGTTATACGTGCAAGGATTTCGCGGAAACATTCTGGGCCAAAAGTAACTAATTGTTAACGCTAACGAGGATTAATTGGAAATTAAATATGGATCACGACTTTTAGTATATTATAAGCATTATTAAATAAGAAAAAAATCTTAATTTCATTATCCCTTGATATAATAAGTTCATGCTTGAATGTTATAGAAATCAGGTTTTTCAACGTTCACCAAGACTACGCGAACATGAAAATGCAGGAATCGATCGATATATATAGCTTTAAAACCGTAAAAGTTTCAGAGATCTGCGTAGCGAGAAAAATCAGTCCCTCGGACGGCATTTTTACGATCCGTGAGACTGCAAAAGAATTCCGCTAAAATTTTAAAAGTGGAGGGAACAACTTATATACAATTTACTTGGCGGAAAATTCCTATAAAATTTTTTTTTTTAACTTTTGAACCGAAGTTTATATACATGGATATGTAAGAATCTAAATGCTTGAAAAATCTTGGCACGTACTACACGGAAAGAGAATAGCAGGCGTGAGAGAGCATACACTTGTTAAAAATATTGAACTAAGAACCATGAAAAGCTGAACTCAGGTGTCAGGTTTATTCACTAACTCTTAATGATATCCGTACGTGCGTACGTCCGTAACTATAATCAGAATGTTCTAGAACGTTCCAGAAAAGTCTGGAAAGTGCTTAAGAATTCTAGCAAGGTCTAGAAATATCCGGAAAATTTTAGACAAGTCTAAAAAATCTAGAAAATTCTGAAATTTTTTTTAGTTATTTTTAAAAAATAATAATATTTCTGTTTAAAAACGTTTGGAAAAACTACTTTTTTTTAACACTATGTATTAATCCATTACTGCTTTGACTATCTTGCAACAGTACCCGCGAACAATATGAATATTCATCTCTATAAACTTTGACACGAAATTAAAATTTTCTAGATTTAATTAAACTTTTTTAAATTAAAGACTAGGACCTCCCCCTTTGAATTCTTTCTTAAAAAACAAAAATGAAATTTAATTAATTTTAGTAAATAACCCCTGGGTTCTTTTTTTCTTTCTTAATTTTCGGATGGATGGAAAGCTTATTTAGAGAACGAGTGATGCGAGAATTCCTATGAGAAATTAACTTTAAATTTCGCCTCCATTCCCCCATTCTCTGGCTTTCCGTAAAATTTCCACCTTTTGAGGGAAAATAATCTAAAAATCTATATAATTGCCATCCTCGAGTCCCGGAGGAGGCTATATGAAAATCAGAGTCACTCGGGATCATTCAGAAAAGGCAAGTTCTTGAAGTTATAATTGACTTATTTTTTTTTAATCGATTAGTTGGATTAATTAGTTGGATTAAATGAGATAAAAAGTCCCCGCCAATTCCATTATATTTTAGTAATATACAGACAGGGATAAATTAAATAATTCCACGTAGAGAACGGAAAAGACAAGTTAGTAAAATATACAACTTCCCGAATTGCAGGCGGTGCGCGGAGAAATATTTCTCTCGTGTTGATATTGCGCGGACACAAAAAGCAATTCATATTGCATACGTCTTAGTTTACAGAACTACGTTTTTCCCCAATGAGTTTTAACATTATGTATTAATCCGAGTTAACTTTCGTTATTTCGCAAACTACTTTTGAACTCGTTCAAGTACCGAAATCTTCCGGAAGAGTAAAGCTAGGAGTAGAATGACAAATTTACGGTTTAGTTTCACGTTTGAAAATGAAAAACGGGCGTCTATTTTTATGGCTCTATATAAATTGCGGGACGTGTCAAGAGATCTAGAAAGAGAGGAAAGATGTTGAGGAGAAGCTCTTCTTCCTCCATTGGGACTGATGCAACTACAAACTAAAGGAGAGAAGAAATGATCTTTCTTCTCGCTTCTTTTGATTAATGTTGCTAGGGAGCTACTTTTGAAGGGGGAATAGGGAAAACTATAAGGTGATATATCCGAAAACACGAGTTACTGTCCCAGAAAAACAACAGGACTCAAAATCCGCTGTCGTGATTCTTCAAAATAATCGTCGACTTTTCTGGCTTGTTCATTTTTTAACAATTGTCGACGGTTTCGACCATTACCTTATAAACCTCGCCTTATAAGGGTACTGAAAAAGACAAAAGCTAAGTCTATTTCCTTCAAAACATTTCACAAGGAAAAAGCTTTGAAAGCTAAATTCAGATTTTACTAACTCTAAAGCCTAATTATTCTACTTTTATAAAAATATTGCTAAGCCTAATTTCATGCTCATTTTTCTAAACTAAATTCTTAAACCAATAGGCCAATTCTTAAAATAAATAGGCAATTCCTTACACAAATTAATATACCAATTATTAAACCAATAGGCCATTTCTTAAGCGTAATTCCCACATTACTATACAAACATATATAAACCTATTTAATATGCCTAAGTTTAATCCTATTTCCTACGTTATTATGCCAAAAATCTGAGCTCATTATCTTATTATCAAAAGTGAATAAAAAACAAAAAGTCCAGGGCAGCGCTAGCGAGGAGGAACAGTCTCTATGATGGATGTAACCTTTTCATATAATGCATGGTGATTCCGAAAATAAATTCATATAAGCTGACCCATTTAGAGATCCAAGATTCCAATTAAACCAATTCATACGTCATTATGTAAATATAAACATTATTAAGACTAAATCGCGTAAAATTATGCCTGTATATTCTTCTGTTGAAGGCGATTTATCTCATTGGCCAAAGCTGAGGCGGATTCATACGCAATGCGACACCACGCAAACCCCGCAGTAGTGGGGGA
Source organism: Odiellus spinosus (assembly GCA_963920705.1). Classification (NCBI taxonomy): domain Eukaryota; kingdom Metazoa; phylum Arthropoda; class Arachnida; order Opiliones; family Phalangiidae; genus Odiellus; species Odiellus spinosus. The sequence goes on along the minus strand of OY987227.1, from coordinate 17,035,722 downwards.
CAACTCCCCTTGAAAAGGAGTATAGTTATTTTATCGAAATGGATGTCCAATTAAAGAAAACGAAACTAATTATTCCTACTATACTACTATAACCTATACTATATATACAGTTCACTTCCCCTTTAATCTTGGAAGGTAAATGAGGGGTTGCTAAGCAACGAGATATTCCATTATAATGAGGTATCGTGACGTACGTAGGCATTGCGGATGGTCATCGCTTAAAAAATGTTTAAAACGAAAAATCACCAAGATGAAATTTGAAACCCCCTTAAAAACCCGAGAGAGAGAGAAAGTTTCATAAATATGCAAGGGGGCCACTTTAAAAAGAAAAACATTTTTAGAAAACGAGGTCTCGGAGAAAACCGATGCATTTTATATGGGACACAAATTAAATTAAAATGGTCGCGTAAGGAAATGATGGCAAAGTAATGAAGTATTTTTTATATTACTTTTTAAAGGGAGAATGCAAGCCGATAACAATTCGTTTATCATTATTAAAACATGTAATTCTATGGTAAACAACTTACAAACCAATATCAAGGCATAAATAAATTTTTAAATTATTTGGAAAGTAGGCTTAACAAGGATTTATGTAGTTTTCAGCTGCCAAGAAACGTCTCTTAATTTCTTAAGTCTATAGTTTGAAACATTATGTCGGAATAAATTGTCCGCTTCTGGCGGGATTATCTAAATTCCAAACACTACACGCATCCTTGCTAAGCCTAATTTCCAATTATGTAATGTTTTTTAGTCGCGAACTATAGAACTGCTTTAAGGATAAAGCGGCAGCCCTCTTAAGGCAGTTTACAAGTTTAAGAAACTTATTTATGGTACGAACGGAAATATGGATTTTACACTTCCGTATATGTTCCAGTCAGGTTTTGACCAGGAAAAGGATTGATCGGTTAAGCCTAAACAATAGTGCGGACTCGACTTTGTGGTACCCACAGTTAAAAAAGGCCAATAAACTTATTTTTTGGGGTGAGGAGATAGAATCGTGGCTAAGCCTAACCAGTTACATTAGGAAAGAGTACCACGTAAAAATGAGTTAAAGAAAAAAATGTATTCTAACCTATATCAAGGCAAGCCCCAAAAAACTTCCAAAAGAGAAAAAACTCTTGTCATTTTTTTTTTCTCACATTTTTTTCGATAAAAACTAAGAAAAAAGGTTGGAAAAGCTAAATGGCCTCGTAATGTAGGGTGCGCATATGAGAAAATGGTTCTTGTCACCCAGCCCAAGACGACATCTGGCAAAGTGTTGACCTCAATAACCCCGAGAGCGGGTCTTTTTGTTCAAATAGGGGGGCAAGTGGAAAGATCGTAAGATATCAAAGGTAATTGACAATAAATATGTATCTCTTCTTCCTACTCGTGTTCAGATCATACGTGTTAAATCGACTTTAAACGATGAATTTAGATATATTTAGAAGTGAGGAAACATCGTATAATAATTATTAATTTAGTTAAAAACAGCAAAGTATATAGGCCCAGTTTAGTGAGAGTATAAGATATTAAAGAATGATTGTTAAAATTAAAAACGAACGTGCTAATCATAACATAACCCCAAGTTACAAACATTTTTAATTATTCTGACACAAAGCAGAGGCGTGACTTAATCGAAGAGCTTCGCGAAGCACTGTAGCACTGTAGAAGCTAGCGAAGCACTTTCCGACGAAGTGATTCGCTAGCCTTAGACTGTATTATACCCTTGGACAAAGCCCAAAATTATCAAAAAATGTTATTTTGTCTTACAAATTCAAGTTTAAAATCGTTTCTTTTAGCAAAACCAATTAATTTATGATTTGGTGATACAATTTGTATACTATTAAACTTTTAGGAATATAAATGCTATTACAACATTAAGATTTAATTGGTAATTTAATTTCCAATATGAATCTAATTCCTGAAAATTCAAAGTTAATAAACTGCTGTTTATCACATAGACTCAAATTTACACGCTAAGTAAATATGAGACCATCATTATTTTATTTTTAAATTTGTGCAAAGCCTGTTTAATGTAAATTCGCATCGAAGGGTAAACAGATATTTTTAATCAAATACTCGAGGTGCTATAGCTGGCGTTTTGCCTTAACAAAAACAAATATTTATCTAGGCTATAGCAAAATACGAGCCTAACTATGTATCAGAAGCTATTTTGCCCTTGGGAATCAAATTTCAAAACTAAAATAGTACATTTAGGCAGCAATAAACTTTAACGATCCCTTTTCAGAGAAAAAATAACCTAAAGAATACGTTTTATTTCACTCTAAAAGAAATATATGAAAAGAAGATAAGGGGCTTATAATATGGAGATAGAAGACGCCACGTTGCCATGAAAGGAGATCATAAATTTTAAAAAAAATATCGCTACATCGTTTTACCCTTACTTTTATTTAACCCAACTCCCTTTTATCCCAGAGCTGGTTCTTGAATCCTCGCAGAGAAAAATTTGGGCCACACTGTAATTTTTCCTCCTTTAAAGGGAGAATGCAACCTAAAACGAGTGATTTTTATCGATTCCTTATGCCTTAAGGACTAGCAACCAATGACATTGATCGATCGCTCTTATAAGGGGAATGCATGATCTACATGATCAATGTCATTGGTCGCTAGTCAGTAGTCCTTATACGGAGAGTTCAGGATATCTCCATGAATCCAGTTAAGCCTATTTTGATGGTAAGTTTTAAATTGATCTCTAATTTAATGTTTAAACGATAAGGAATCGATAAAAAAAATCACTTGTTTTTAGGTTGCATTCTCTCTTTAAAGGGAGACGGAATCAAAAACTTTATTTTGTTAAATAAAAATTGAGATATTTCACCGAATAATTTTACAGGGGTCTCGAATGGATATTAGTGACCAAATTACCCTATGACCCGAGTCTAAATCAGCCCAACTGATGTCTTATTTGAATGGCTTACATTTAAAATAAGAAGAAAAAAAGAATCTTCACGTAGGAAAATTTCAAAATTTCGATAAAATCGTACTTCAACAATGACTTTTTCACGTTTTATCTGAGGTTTTTATCCTCCCTTTATAAGGGAAACGTAGATCCCAAAGAATAATACGAATTTTTCAATAGATTTTTGCCTCTAAAGAAAGAAAAAGACGCTTGGCGCGAAAGACGAGGGATGAATCTATTCTTCACGGAAAAAAAAGCGGTCCAAGAAATCTGGCTTGGATTATTGGAAAAACAATTCCGAGAGTCGAAAATCGAATATCTTTTCCCAAGGCTTTCTTCTAACTTACGTTTAAAAATAAAAGTTTGGAGCGATATAAATTTGGCCTACTTTTGTAGATCTTATATCCGAAGAAATTTTATTATAGGGTTAACAAATTCGTACTTCATCCATTCGTTTAAGTGCGTGAATAGAGAATTTAGTGAAATGCAAAATCGAGTAATTTAGCATTTTCCATTGCAGGGGAGAATGAAGTTCGACAAGTGGTGATTTTCTATGATTTATTATCGTTTAAATAAAACTAAATCACAAGTCATATATGCTTTAAAGCTATTCACATCCGACTAGGCTACTTACTAAGCAATGTTATTGACGGCATTAACTAGTTTTGAAGTGGAGGTTTCGTACAAAATTTTGGAAGTTAATTTACCTGACCATTTCCAAATAATTTCCCTGACCAATTGTAATATATATATTTTTTTTTCATCAATATATTCTTACGAGCTTGAGCTGTTGGCAATTCCCACATTTTATTTGACATAGTTTATCAATCGGGGTCAGGATAGCTTACTCAGAATATGAGCAACAATTTGAACTTTAAATTTCTTTGTCAAAACTTTCATTACAGTGAAAATAGGCCTATGTATTAAATTAGAAACTTAATTGGTGTTGGACTTCATTCTAACTTTAAAGTATGGTTCTATAACCGCATGACAGCTTGTCATTACGACGTTAAACGGAATTCTCACCGGTACTATACTTTTAATTCGGGTTAGAGAAATGCTATAAACCCCACCCAGAACGTCGTATATCGTTCTTAAGGGTCTGTAAGGACCCATAAACTAGTAAACTACACCAAAACAGCAATAACTCTAGGACCATTTTATCAAAAAATGGGAAGGGGGGATAATAAGTTATTCGCGCTCGCGAGCTGTAATAAACTAGGAAATCGAAAATTCCGTCAAGCGCGTCCTCCAAGCACCCGAAATTGACCCTTAATCGCCCGTAGGAAATATGAAAGCTACGTATAAGCTAGATATAATGGGTTAAGGCTTAAAGATAGAGCTATATATAGAAGAGTCGGGCCGTCGTTCTAACACGGGTGTAGGATGCGTACCGTGAAGGGGTTTATTAGCCCAAGATACCATGAAGCCCATCGCCCGTTCATTTCGGCTGAATAGACAAGAAATGGCTCGTTTCAGTCATTCTGCCCATCACTGAAACTTTATGATGCCTCATTGCTATATGCAATGTCCGCATTTTTCCTAAGTTCGAAGGTACGTTTTCAGTCACCAATCTAATCAACTAATCCTGGTTGAAAACAAGCAATCAAATTAGCTCTGGCCAATATTTCGAATCAGAGTGCTCTCCGTCGCGATTTCGCGTCTACTCTAATAAGAATATACTGGGCTTGGCTGCCTTTCTGTACAAATTTCGGAATACTTAGGGTGAAACCATGGACTGAGAAAATCGTACCCACTTCATTGTCACCCTCAGTATGTCGTCTTATAAATTTTAAGGATGATTTACTTGTGACATCCAATTGATCGACTTTCAAAACGATATGTTGGTTTTTAACTCAACTCAGTTCGGTCGATCATTTCAAAGTCGATCACTTGGACACAAATCCAAGAGAAGTAGTGGACCCTAACTGAACAAGGGCCTATATGAGGACAAAGGGCGCTTTTAACTAAAGCACTCTGTAAAGGATATTCGTAATATATACAAAAGCTCTTTTTAAAATTCGTTAACTTTCTTATTCATGATCCGACCGACGTTGCGTAATCGCCTTATCACGACTTTCCTTTAACTTTGAAATTAATAGCGCGTTCTTTTTTGGCTCAATGGTTAAGTACGCGTGAAAATTCGCCTTAACGCCCACGCAAGCACCCGGAGTAATTTTGGCGGAGAAATCGCTTCAGTTAAAACGGACCAACCGGCGTCGGCATCGGCCTAAGAGTATAAATGTATATTGACGCGAGTACGAGCTCGGAGAACTAAACGAGACTCTTTTTACATTTAATCAAGTCAAATGGGAAGTCGTTCATCGCCGGGAGAAGAGAATGCGGGGGGGGGGGGAGAGAAAAAAAGAGAGAACATCATCGAACCAGTAGGGGTTCGGATCAAGCTCGAGAAGTTATATACTAAAAATGCTAAGCCTAACGCCTCAATATATATATTACGTAATATAAATGAATCGGTGCATGGGTAACGTTCCTATATAGCTCGGAAGGCGGCCGGAAGACATTCATTTTGCGAAAGTAGAGTAGCTGACGTTCTTGATATTGGAATATAAAATGAACCAATAAAGAACGAAAAGGAAAGCGGGTTGGGAGGGTGAGGTAAACTTCTTTTGATACAAAGTTAAATAGATAATGAAATAAAAAAAAAAATATGGAGAACTAACGGGTTCACAACAAAATTTAGCATTTCAAATTTTCAGACTTTTCCTGATCATCTTTTTACCATTTTCCTATAGCTGACTATGCCAATATAGCAAATTCCTCTTTCTTCCTTGACATCATTTGGCACGTGCAATCTTTACAGAGATTCACTGAATATACCTTGACCTTTAAGCGCAATTTTTAAGTTCCTGACATTTTGGCAAATATTTAAATTCCCTGACTTTCCTAGTTCTTTCCTGACCTATGGCAATCCTGACTAAGGTTGTTGATTCGAATGCTTGTCCCTAAGCTAAAAATAGACATATCTCGTACGATGGAGAACTGGTAGTCTACTTTTTGCGATTAAAATAAATTAATTGGACACCTTGCTATTAATTAATCAGACCCCTTGGCAAAGCAATGTTAAATTAAATGAAACCCTTGGCATTGCAATGTTAAATTAATTTGACCCCTTGGCATTGCAATGTTAAATTAATAAGATTTCTGGAGGGGGAAGAGCTGAACAGATTTACTGGTTGAAAAATATAATTAATGATATTAAAAGAACGAAATTAATATTTTTCAATAATTGTCGGTGACGGTTTATCACAGTATTTTTAAAAACTAGTTCTTTAAGGAAATGAATAATCGTTTTATTTCAGAGCCATCGAATCATTTTGCGATTAACATCTCATTGTCTCTTTATTTCTTTACAAAAAGAAAATAGACAGTTGTAAGGTGCCAGAAGAGAAATGGGAGCATTAAATAGAGGGGAATTAGATGATAGCTGCCCTTGCAATACAGAGGGCTAACTTCGATTTCCCCCACGGGCTAGAAAACTCCCTGATTATCGACTTCCCGACAGTTTCCCGAATGACACGTTCATACTAAAGGGATCTAGAAGACAGATTCAAAAAAAAAAAAAAAAAAGCACTCACACCGTTTTCTAAACGAAACAAATCAAAACTTTATAGGTCAAAATAAGAAATTTCCTGAAGACCGTTTAGTGAACTTTTGAAGTGTCGCGGTCATCAATGTTGGATACACAAATTAAAAATTGAAGCCCCTAAGAACTATGAGATATGGCAAGGCTCGTATACTTTATCGTAAAACGCCGTCCGCTTATTTATTGGCCCCGCCTAAATTCGCAGGTGGGTAAGCAGATGCCGTTTACGATAAAGTAGTCGAGGAAGACTGACTGGAGTAGTCTCCTTCAAGGTTCTCAGGCGTTTCAATTCGTTCTTGGCTATACAATAAAATTTTAAGTAAAAATGGTTGAAAAAATTTCACTAGTGTGAATGAGACTTATAAGTAATGGATCGAAGACTCAGTATTCCCATTGCCATCCCACCTTGCCACTTTATCTCTTATTTTTTGTCACATTCGGAATTCGAAGGGGAGGGATAGCTATAGATAAACAAGAAGGTCCGTAGGGACACGGTAGTTACGCAACGTAACGACTTGTTTTCGGGAGCCAAAGTTGAGTTAATAAAACCGTGGCCTAAGTTACAAGCTGTCTTGCTCTCCCTTTTGTATCCCTAATCCATATGATTTTACGTCTGGCTCTCCCTTTAATATTTATCCATGAATTTTGGCCCCAAGGAACCTCACTCGTAGGATCCGTGCCAATGCATGTGATAAATCTCTCTGACATTATTGCGTAAACATCCTTACTTTTGACAGTGCCTGCGGCGTTGTCGAACAGAACGCAATAGTCACTCAAAACCAAGTTTTCGCGTAACTAAAAACGAATCCTGTCAGGAAATGGCTAGGGCCAAATTAGGGTTAGCAAGATCCCTATTGGATCCCTCACCCCCAACAGTCTTTCGTCGATTGAATTAGCATTAGATCTATAATTTATTCCACCTCGAGTTGGCAGCGCGAAAACAGCCACGCTCCCATTTTTATCGCTAAGAAAACAAGGGTATGTTATAGCTTTAAACATGCTAGCATTTGAACCAAGCTGGAATAGATTAAATTACGAATTTCCTTAGGCTCTTAAAATACGTAGCAATTAATTAGTTTAAAAGTTAAATTAACACTTAGTACACTACACAGGGTCTTTGAAAGGTCTGGTATTCTTGAACCTAAGTCGTTTTCTCAACTATAAAAAAGAAAATCAGCATTTTCGAAAATAGATTCCTGTTCAGTGCTGAATCCTGAAGTGTTTAGCCAAAATTTCAAAATGTACCCTTCCACCAAAAACCCTGGGAAATTTTCTAAAAACCTCGCAATAACTTCTGAAATAGTAAAATTTGGAAACCTCCTTAAATCCGAAATATCAGATCTATTTTAAAACTTCAAACCACTTATTTAAATTCAAATTCTATCATATATAGAAGACCTCATTAAAGCCAATTAAATTAATTTAACTTCAGTAGCGCTAGCGGTTCAGTTTGTTGAAAAACCTTTTTGCTTGGAGGTATGCCTTTAACATCATTGAAATAAATTCTTCGCAAAAATATTTTCTAAAAATGCTCATGATAATAAAATCCCAAAATTTCGATCTCCTGCTGAAACCTCTGACAAAAATCTCAACAGCATAGCCAAGCCACGCGAGAGATGGGATGGTTCCTGCTGCTACAGTTACTTTTACCGCATTCTACGTATATAGGGACCTTCACGATGGCTTAAATTCGCGTACTCCTTATCCGACGATTTAGAGCCAATACAGGGATATAGTGCGAAAATATATAACTCCAATAGGTGTGACGATTAAAAACCCCTGACCACCCTACTTTGTACGTTTTGACTCATACGAGTCGAATGTATAATGATTGATTCTAAGAGAAATCAATCGGCAAAACTCGCCCGGAATCGGGGATGTCTTTGGTGCGGAAAATATCGGACATTTCAGATGATTTCTCCGAGTATAGGGCGAAAAGGTTTAGATTACAAACTTCTGAACAGTGGCATAATGAGTTATTGGGATAAATTTGATTCGAGGCTACAAGTTACTGCCCTAGAAAGAGGAACGGTGATTTAATTACGACACCTACGTTGCAGGAAACGTGCCATGGACTTTAGTAGTTTATCACTAAACGAAGAAATGCACAGTTAAAACCCACCCTTAAAGTAATGGAGTATTTGTGACAAGCATATTTAAATTTTGAAGTGGTAAAGACATTCATATATAGTTTTATTTAAAATGAAACTGAGGCCAAAAATTATTTTTTAATATGATTAGACTGCGAATCATAATCGGAACATTAAAATCATAAAGGGAGAATGCAACCTAAAAACCAGTGATTTTTAATCGATTCCTTATCGGTTAAATATATTTAATCCACCAGCAAAAAATTTACAAACCTATATCAAACTAGAAATAAATTTAAAACTAACTCGGAAAATAGGCTTAGCTGGATTCATGGAGATCCTGAATTTCACCGCGTTGATAGGTCAGCGACCCATGGAATGTTATCGGAGTCCTCATGGAGATCTCGCCTTAACGACGGACCTTTTTTCATTGGTTGATGACCCTTCAATGCTGGATCTCCATGAATCCAGCTAAGCCTATCTCCGTGTAAATTATAAATTTATTTCTAGTTTAATATTTGGATGTAAATTTTTAACTGGTGGATTAGGCCTATTTAAACGATAAGGAATCGGAGAAATATGCATGTCGGTTCACGGATACTCTTAGCTTAGGGACAAAATTACAATTACATTTTTTTTTTTTTTTTCTCATTTGGTCAAACATAATAAGTATAAAACTTCAACTTTTTTAGGTTCGTTTTAGAAACAAATAATTCAATCTTGATTCGCAATTCATCTCACAATTAAATATAAGGGAGGCTTGGGGGATATTCTTTCAAAGACCTATAATAGCGCGCATTGAAATCTTGGGGTGCTATAGGCAACATTACTGACTTTTAATCATCTTTGGGGAGTGAGCTGGGATCTCCCGCGGGGATAAATTTCAAGACGCAACGACGCTTGAAGGATCTTAGGCGCGAACCCTCGTCAAATTAAGTCTTCTAATTAGAAACGTTACACGGAAAACCCCTCTATCATTCCCGTCGCTGAAGCTATTTCAACTCGCTTCTGGGTATAGTTCCGAGATTGAGTGGTTATTCCCAAGCCTTAGGTCAAAGTACCCTCCCCCCCCTACCATTTGGCGGTTACAAACGTCACTGTGGAGTGGGTCTCCGTATTTATAACCTTATAAGATACGATACATCACTACATATTAGAAAGAAAAGTGACAATTATTTTAAGGGTTATAGTCCGAGGTTAAGTTACGTTACACTGTAAACACAAAGGGTTGATGCGCAGACCGCGCTCCTTTTAAATTCATTGTCTTATTCAATTTTCCAAAACTACTTGGTTTTTCATTGATCAAATGATATATTTATATCATTTAGTTGGTACTGACTTAAGCCATATTTCGCCTAATGGCGCTACAGATACTCAAGCATTTTATCGCCCAACGGCGCAAATTGGTCCCCCTCATTAAATAAAAATATCTCTAACCACGTGGAACAATATCTAAAGTAACTCAAGCGCTTACTCTTAAGTCGCGTTCGCACTAGAGATTTTGAAACCGAAAAATGGAATTATTTCACAGCCCTTTTTATATTTAAAGCGTTTCCAAGTGTCTAACTTGAACCTAACTTATGTCTACGAGCTCCTGACGCTATAAAAAACAATTTTGGTACCTTTTTCTTTAAAGGGAGAATGCAACCTTAGTTTTTATCGATTCCTTATCGTTTAAATATGCCTAATCAACCAATGAATAGTTTACAAAACAAATATTAAACTAGAAATAAATTTAAAACTTACCCAGAAAATAGGCTTAGCGGGATTCATGGAGATTCTGAATTCCCTACATGCAAGGTCTAGCGACCAATGAGCAAAGGCCCGTCGTTCACGCGACTTACAATTGCATTCGATTGGTCGCTAGATCTTAAATGCAAGGAAATCCGGATCACCATGGATCCCGCTAAGCCTATTTTCTGGGTAAGTTTTAAATTTATTTCTAGTTTAAATTTTGTTGTGTAAACTTTTTATTCGTGGATTAGGCCTATTTAAACGATAAGGAATTGATAAAAAAAATCACTTGTTGTTAGATTGCATTCTTCCTTTAAAAGAAATCAACATACATTGTCCGTTATACTATAAGGTTATGACCTCAGCACAGGGTTCGTACAAGATTTAGAAAATGAATTTTCCTGATATTTCCAAATTACTTGTTAAATTTCCCTGAGTATATTTTTACATTAAAAGGCATCTTTAAAAGCAAAAACATCGCTCCATATTTCGGATTTGCAACTTTTTTGAGTGTCATAAGATTTTTATCTTCTAGATTTCCCTGATTTTCTCAAATAATTATCACTCGTTTTTTGACTTAAAATTTTTTTTCCTTGATATTTACAAGTTTTCCCAAATCGAGCTGTTTTCAAAAATATACAAATGATGTTTGTTACATGATATAATTAATGATAAATTTTTCTAACCTGCTGAATAAAGTGGTTCTGGCAGCCACCATTGACGGCAACATTTGATATAAACGAAATTTTTGGGGTAGCACTTAGTAACCGTAATACGGTACTTCGATGTTTTTAAAAAGGATTCGAAGGATCACAATCGACTCTGTAAACAGTTTACTATCAGATTAACGGTACATCACTTATGTGTAGATATTTATAACTAGAAAACATTACCGCTCGCGGTTTTGTACGGGGCTGAAATAAAACCCATCTCACTATCCACAGCTTCGATGCGGCTGTTTAAAAATTAACCTACACTTTATCTGTATAGCTAAGACGATGTTTAGAATCGCGCCAGACGAAGTTCTGAACTCTTACAAAGCTTTTCAATCTTTAGTTCTTAGGGATATGATTTCTGAGCGATCGAGGCATACTTTAGGATAGTACGTACAGAAAAATAAGAGTGACTCGGACTACACGAAGGGGGACTACGAAAGAGAATTGGGCTGACTGCGAATCTGCGATGGCGTTGAATAAGAAACGAAGAAATAAATGAAAGAAAAACAAACCCCTATTTCGGCCCGCCGCCCCAAAAAAAAATATCAACGCAGACACATATAGCGAGAAAAGAAAAAGAATGACGAGAAAAACAAAAGCTTTTTTTTTTTTTTTCAGAATCACGTGACTCTGGAAAGTTCACCTCGGCAACTCGAAAGGTATTTTTCTTAAACGGACAAAGAGATAATGAAATGTTTACTAGGTTATGAAATAAACTATTTAACTTGAAATTTGAAAAACAATTTCCTGTATTTTCCTAACATCATTTATTGATAAGGAATTTTACTGATAATATCCTAATTTCTCCAGCATATCCTTGACAAGGTTGGTATCCCCTGTTCATGCTGTTTTATTTAGACTTTTCCCGGCTGAGTCTGACCGTTTAAGAAGGAAAAAAAATCCCTTGTAAAGATGAATGTCACCATTATCCCATTGGTCGGCAGTTAATGGTCGATAATCAATGAGAAAAGTCAATTTTTATGGCAAAAGTCGAATTGGTTGAGCTCTCTACGATTTATACCCTCTTGTTCAGAGAGAAAGATCACTCTCTATCTGGGAACGTTTCTAACTATAGCTCGCAGACTTTCCCTAGATGGGGAACGGGATTAGCGAGGATTAGTGACCTGGTAAACCCCACAAAATTATTTTCATGATTTTTCGCGCAACAATTTGCAAATTTAATCATTTCCTTTTGGTCATTTGGCTTTCCCTTTAAGGAATGAAGAGAAAGGATCCATTTTTCGCTTCGAAAAGTGGAATCAAATTAGGACTAACGTTATTTTTTGATGACGCCTTAAATTTATATCTTACTCCCCTCTTTTGAGTTTTACATATCTATAGAAACAAGACCCGCCATGGTAGACTAGGTTGCCGGCCACCCTCCAAGGACTTATTGAAATTTAAAAATATGACATTTGAAAAAACGCTATTTTTTTCAGTTGGCTTGAGAAGTTGAGAGGGATCAGTACCTCTACTACGTGCTTTTAAGAAATATTTCGAATATTTAACCTCCGGTTACTGATTACTTTCACAACGTAAATGTGAAAGTCACACATCTCTATTTTTTTATGTCAACATTCACTCCTACATACACTCAATATAAATACATGCTTTAAGTATCGCTAGAATTAAGTGCCCATATATTTTATAATGAGAATTTGAGCAAATACCCCATAGCTTTTACCCCAAATAGTAAATGTAGAGTTAACTCCAAAACAGCCCTTTTGCCGGCTATTGATGGCTTTGGGTGGTCATTACCACCCTTTTCTAGGCCTACGAAGTGTGAAAGTTAATTACAAGGTAACTTATTTTCCAATAATTAACTACAAGGTCACTTATATTCCAATTATTAACTAAAATGGAAGTTATATTCTTATATTCCAAAGACTAAGTATGTGCTACCTTACTTACATTCGTAAGACTATTCATAAGACTAATTAACATTAACTTATAATACGAGGACTTATTATGTGGTAACTCATATTACAATTGATAAATGCGCGGGAACTCATAATCCAAAGAGTAAATACCAGGTAACTTATAATCCAAAAAGTTAATACCAGTTAACTTATAATCCAAAGAGTAAATACGCGGTAACTTATACCCCAAAGACTAAATACACGGCAACTTAAAATCCAAAGAGTAAATACGCGGTAACTTATATTCCAAAGACTGAATACGCGGTAACTTATAATCCAAAGATTAATTACGCTATAACTTATAATCCAAAGACTAAATATGCGGTAACTTATAATCCAAAGAGTAAATACGCGGCAACTTATAATCCGAAGAGTAAATATGAGGTTACTTATAATACGAAGACTAAATATATGATAACTTATAAACCAGAGGTTAAGACATGGTCATTTATAAACAAATGGGGGATATGATAATTTACTTTAAATATTACTGCAGTAAATTAAACCGCAGTAAGTTATACTCCCAAGAGCCTATACCTATAAACTGATCAACAAAAATAAAAGAAACTAAAACAGTCCTTAGTTTAAGAGCTTTTAAGCGTGTTTCTGAAACAATCGACAAGCGTGTATTATCTATTCTAGAAAGGTTTACTATACCTCGTTTAAAAAGGTATTTTGTTGGTCAGGGAGCATCAAAGCATTGCGTGACAGTACCCAAATCATGCCACCCAAAAGCTAACGAGTGATTGCTAGAAATCACCACAGCGCTAGAAATATTCAAATAAAAAATGACAGACCTGTTCTTCATGGAAGCCGTTGATCCTGTTGGCGATCCTAAAAGCAGTGACGATCTTTCCGAAGGAGCTCCTTCCGCCGTTTCCAACGTTGTTGCTTTTTGAGCAAAGACCGATGATAAATCTTGTAGTCCTTTGCGACTAACATCGGCCACCTGATACGAACCAAAAAAAAATAAAAAAAAAAGTAAGTAAAATGTTTACCCATTGAATGGTATTTAAATTCATTAAAAGCGCTGAAGGAAAACTCAATGATTGAATAAAAAATTTAATTAAGCCTTGCCTGTTTTCATCTGACTATTTATAAAAATTATCCCCAAGAAATTATTTGGGGTTGGCTTAGCATTTACGAACGCATTGATATAAATAAATTAATTTTAGTTGAAAAGAGCCACGAGCTTGAAAGCTACTAGTTTTAACTTTGTATGATAATTTATACATAGTTTTCACTAAAGGGGGTAAGTGCCGTTCCCCCCATGTTGCCAACCACTTGTGAGTACAGAGGGAAAGGCTAGAGTTCAGTTTTGAAACTGATCTGTTCTGAACTGTACTCACAAGCTCCTGGCAACCTGGGAATGATAGCAAAGCTGGGTAAGAGGGGTGGAATTTTCTTTTGCCCCTTTACTGAAAACTATGTATTGACCATCATGATTTTTGACGGAAGTATTCTAACTTAAAAAAATTCTAATGCTAATAAAACAACACAAATCATTGTCAACAGAATCTAAACAATATAGAAAAAAATGAACTTACTTTGCTTCCAATCGTAGTCACTTGACCCTGGATATCATTTATTAAAGTTCCATCCTTAACCTATGAACAAACGGCACAAAGAAACAAAAAGAAACATGCAAAAAACATGCAATTAAAGCAAAATAAAAATCACAAAATAAATTTAAATTAACATTTCATATCAACTTAATCATATCAAATATAAAAAGAAATCTACAACAATAAAATTGATAAACTAGCGAATAACCAAACACCAAATTAAAAATATTTGTAACGCCGCTACTAGACTTGATTACAAATTGTAATATTATTTAATTATAAATGATATAAAAAAATGACAAATTACCTTTTCATTCACAGTTTCTGTAATTTCTACAACTTTTTGAGAAGCGATTGAACCCAATTTAACAGCCTAAAACAATGATTAACTTATAAATACGTAATTAAAATGATAATTAGTTTGTAAACTATAAAATATTTACATTTTCAGAGGCTTTAGAAGCAATTTTTGTAGCTCCGGACGCAAATAGCGAAATACCCTGAAAATTACAATTTAAAAAATTACTTTTAATAGATGAACAACTGTTTTAAAACTATTTTAAAACACTCTTACTGATGAAAAAGAGTTCCACGCCCCGTCAAAAAATTCTTGAGAGGTGCTACGCGGAGGAGCATCCATTGTATAACCAAAACCAGAGTATTTACCGCCTTGATTAGGAGGAACGCCGCTAAATTTATAAGAAATTTGTTAAATTCTTAATTACCAATATGATTATTCGTTAGAATTTTAAGGGAATAACTACAAAAGATAATTTTTTTTAATTAACTTACTCTGGTCTGGAAGAATTTTCTTCTTGGACTCTAGAGAAAAAACTATCTCGATGCGAGGAAATGTATTCCTGATCTTGATATCCAGTTTGGTAGCCACCAGATTGATAGGAATTGTTGAGATTTTGGTTTGTGGGATTATCGCTATAAGATTTTAAGCTGGAACTAGACCCTGAAGTTTTCAAACTTGAAGATGAATTATTATATTTCGGAATGACATTCGCGGAATAGTTTCGTGCCGAGGACGTTTCCTCTGACCAAGTCTCGCCCCTAGCTTCGGAAGCAATCTACAAAATTTACAGGGATTAAATTAGCCCTAACCTTATGACCATTTAGTTGAAAAAATAAGTTGGGTAAATAGAAACCTTGTCTCTGTATAATGCAGCCGCTTTAGTATTGTATTTTTCAGATAACGTCATGTTGGAATCCCAATCTGGTTGCGATTCAAAAAACTCTTTGGCCTTGCGGTTTCCTCCCACTTTCATTTTTTCCAGTTCGGTGTCTTTCCATTTGTCCATAGTAATGGATCTTACAAAACTAAGATGTACCCCTAAACTTCGATGTTTACCAGAACATTCTAGACAAATCCATATGCCGTAGGTGACACTGACCCATTGAGGATTCTGTAAAATGGCGTTAATTATTTAGTCTCAGTAATAATTGTTTATACAAAATCATCTAGATCCAGTTAAGGCTAAAACTTACATGACCACCGCATTCAAAGCACCTCTAAAAATATATGAAATAAAATATTACTTATGATACACTAGTAATGAATCCAATTTTAATGCAGGAAACTGGTGAATAACACGTACAGTATTGTCATCTTTTGTCCGAAGCTCTTGCATTATTCTTCTCGTCCTTGGGCTGGCCATTGTGACAGGTAATTGTTTTGATCAAAATCTATATGCCCTAATAATAACAGCGCCAAACTGTAGAAGGAAAGGGGAAACACAGTTATAACTACTATTATACTTGTAAAGCCGTTTAAATTCGAGTTAGGCTTAATATTTATATGCCTTAGGAGAAATAAAAAGGGGAGAGAAAAAACCCGCTAAACCTCTTGTGATTCATATGGAGAAGCAATCAAGGAAAAAACTAGGATGAATGTAATTAGAGGGTAGCTCGTTAAGCCTCGGCGTAGTATCATATGGATTGTGAAAAAGGTATCCTATTTAGCGTTTAAACACTAAATTAAACAATAATAATTTTGAAGATTAATTTTAAAACATTAAAATGCGTGTTGTTAATAGAAATTTAATTAAATAAACCCACCATATAACAGAATGTTGACACGAAATACCAGAAACCGCCGAAAATCTACCCTACGCGGTTTTAGTGGCACATAATGCAGCTAAGCAGCCGACCCGAATGCTTTGGCTTTCTACGAATGTACGTCACTCTCGGAAGCTGACGTCCATGGGTTGGGTTGAAACAGTGTAGGTATATATTGAGTGGAGAAGAAATCACATGAATCATGTGACTAGATAAATGCTTGAGTTTCATTTATCCCTGGGGCTTTGTAATGAGAAACATTTTGGCCAAACGCCGTGGTTTTTTCCCCACTTGCTCGCTACACCCTCTGTAATAGGCTAATAGCGTGGCTTTGGGGTCGTTCAGTACATACACCGATTAGGACTAAGTTCACCGACGCCAGAGATTATTAATGGACTAGATACACAATCCTTTCAAAAGTTGACGTACATGTACAATATAGATTTTTAGCCCTGCCTTCCACTCTACAAATTGCAGGCGCGGCTCTACAGAAGGCATTCCACCCCCAGTAGAGTAGTTGTCTATATAATTATTATATCTGTGTGCTACCCATTACAAAGATCCCCATGTTCATTTCCATATGGTACCCCTCTTCCTACTCCACTTCCAATAGTTTTTCACCCTACTTTAGGCGGGAAAATTTAAATATCATGCACTTTAAGCCTAGGATTATTATTTAAGACTGATCTAAAGCTTTTACCTAAAATCATTTACGAATTTAAAATAGATTCCAAGTCATAAATTAAGATGTATTTATTTTAAAAATTTACGACACATTTAGTAGTCACAATATTATTGTAGCAAAGTACAAATGTTAGCCTTAATAAACTCAAATTGGAACCCGTCAGAAAACACTTGGGTTAAGACGGAAGTATTTCCTGGAAGCTTTCGACATCGAGAAAAACAAAAATACCACGAAAAACCAAAAAATAAAAATTCAATAACGCGAGAGAACATGGAATGTTTTAAATTTAAATAAAGTAATTATTATTATAAAAATTTTTAGGTCCACGACTCCACGAAACACTAATATTAATTGAAATCTTTTAAGCCGACAGTGGTTGAGAAACTGGTAAGACTCCGTAAAGATTGTGCGAAATACCAGCCGCTTCAAGTTGGGGCAAACCAGCCATCAGTTCAACGTCACTTACATCAAACATGCGAACTAGATCTGGCCACGATGGAAGTTGTTGGAGATAGACCCTAGAATAAAATCATCAATGTTAGAAACAGCTTCGAATAACCAAAACTTAAAATTCTCTAATGACTTACAAAGTGTGAACTGGAAGAATAAACTTCAATGTAGGCTTTTGAAATCCATTGAAGGTGGAAGCGGCTGCAATGGTGTAGGCACCCATATTTTCAAACGCGATCCATTCACCAACTTCCATGTTCGGCATGAAAGTACGAGTGACAATACGATCCATGCTGTCACATGTTGGACCCCAGAGACTGCATTCTCGAAGAGGACGAGTCTCATCAACCATAACTGGGAGGGGAGTAACTTCGGCGTGATCAAAAATAAGGCAGTTGAAAGAGCCATAAACGCCATCGTTGAGGTAGTACATAACTAAGCCTTCTTCTCCTAAAAAAATTCAGAATGAAAATAAAAATGCTACGTTAATAAAAGTTTGTATATTTTTTTAACTCCTCAGAGCTGAAATATACCTTCAGGGTTCTTAGCAGCTTCGCACAAAAGGCCTTCGCGTTTAGCGATGATGTTGGTGCAAAGAGTAAAGGCCGAAGCTACATAGTAGCGTCCTGGTTCAGCAATAACCTCAACATCAGTTCCAATAGGGAAATAGCGCTCTAACGCAGCATTCACGATTGAAGCAACTTCGTCGACAGCTCCGTAACTATTTAGATGTCCGGGGAATCCACCCCCAATGTCCAACAAATTCATATGGAAGCCAAGAGTGGCTCCATACTCAAACAATGCCTTAGCATCAGCAATAGCACCAGTGTAGGAGTCAAAGTTTCGGCATCCACTTCCAACGTGGAAACTAAATAGAAAAACAAAATAATACTTTTTTCCCTTTAAATATGGAAAAAGTTAACTCTAAAATCTTACCTAACACCCACAACATCAACTCCTAGTTCTTGAGCTTTCAAGAGAAGCTTGGGAGCGTCTTGAGGTCGGCAACCAAATTTAATTCCCAAAGCACATTGAGCGCCGCTGTCGTCAGCTCGAATACGTATAACCATTTTAGCATTCGGATGCAAAATCTTTACTTTATGGAGTTCAGCTTCATTGTCAAAAGTCATCATATTAACTCCAACTGAACTGGCGTGTTTGATGAAAGATCTAGTTTTGCAAGGGTTGGCGTAAATAATGCGAGATGGTTCTACTCCCAATGATAGAACGGCTTCAATCTCCCCTTTGCTGGCGCAATCAAAACCAGTGCCTAAAGCCGCCAATAGTTCCAAGATGATGGGACAGTCATTGCATTTGACGGCTGAAAAAGGAGAAAATACCATTTGTTTGATTAAAACTAAGTTCATTTACGTAAAAAATACATGTACCAACATTTAAAAAAAAATTCTTACCGTAATAGGGCTGAACGCGTGGCATTTTCAATTTCCATAGCTTATGTTTACAAACAATATCAGCCAAGTCAATAACATAGAATGGTTCTTCCTGGTCCTTTAAAATAAAAGTAAAACAATATTCAGAATTAGAACCGAGTTTATATAACTTTTTTTGAGTGGTATGACTCATTGAATCGATGGAAAAATCTAAAACAAAAACTTACTGGCAAAGACGCAATCTCTTTCACAACATCAAGCACTGTTTTGTCAGTTACAACTTCCAAAGAAGGGTTTCCGGTAGCTGGAGTTCTCATGTTGAATAATTTAGAGTAAATACGAGGTGCAGAAAATAAATATATCACTTAAAGAATCGTCGAAAGGTTCCAGGAAATACCTAGAGTCTGTAATAAAACACACGGGCCAAAGTTAGATTTTTAGGAAACTTAGGCCAACTTAATTAAAAAACTTACTCGGCTAACACCAGACTCAGTCTAGAGATCGGGAGATCACTTAAGTTATGAGAAAAATCTAACGAATGAACGTATGGTGGACTAGAAAACTGCTAGGTTTCTGGTCAGCTAGTTTCCCAAGGTGGTTTTCCTCCGCACTGTCGCACTACAAACGAAAGTGGTGCGTCCTCTGGGGCAGCAAGGAACTGTGTCCCCTGTAAATTAAATTATGTAAGTTAAAGGTTAACACTATTACTATTCATAAAAAGCAAAACTCTACACCATCATAAACTGGGGCTAAACGTTTCATTTACTACTCCATATGGAAGTAGGGCCAAATTGAAGAATAGGTCCCGGTAGGATAGGTTAGGTTAGCTCTCGTATTATTATGCTAAGCCTTTGCACCGGGACCTATTCTTCAAAACTCCCAGCCCTGGGGATTTTCGCTACGAAAAAGGGTACACAAGAAACACAACTGCTTAAAACGCGGCCTAAGCTTTCTAGAAGTTGAGCTTCAAGATGTGGCAAATAGCCAAGGGCTGCTTGGAGCCTGGGCTGCAACTTGGCCTACTCCGTTAAGCCTCGGTCGATGGTTTCGAGTTTTCAATATTGAATGAATTTCAACAATAAGTAAGGCAAAATTTTGATAATTACCTGATGGAAGGCTTCCCACCGGTTAATTCTCGAATCGTTTAGGGACGGAATGGTTAAAATTTATTAAACAGCTTGAAAGAGAGTGACGAGCCAGTTCGACGGATTCTGTAGGTACGCTCTGAGTTCTGGCGGGCAAAAGAATGGACGACTGTAGGGTAAACCGGTCCTTTTTATCTCAAGTTTCAAATGGGGGTTAGCAAACGCCAAATCTATACTTCTTTACAGAGCGCGAAGACGTACCGAGCCCGCAAAAGGCGCAACAACATTAAACGTTAATTTCGTTAGAAATAAAAATAGTGCAGATCTTCTTTCTCGCGAACCACCGCGAATAACGATACGCGATTGGTTGGAACTTCGAAAAGACTCAATCCCACCGCCCTCTGATAATGCCGCGTCTTTCATTACGTCAACTTATTTAAATATTAATCGAAATTAATTTTAATTTTCAATTAAATTTAGATTAAAAATATATTTCATAGCAAATTTATGGCGCAGATTAGAATTAATTTTAAATTTTAATTAACTATAAATTATTTTTCTTGGAGACCCAAGGTCAATTGTGTGACGTAATTTTGTACTGCCAAGCTAACGAAGGGCGGATCATCCCTGTCTTTAGAGAGAATTTCCAAAGATATTATAGCTTTCTAATCCCTGGAACAATGAATGCAGATTAATCATAGGGTGCCCCGCTTCCACTATCAGCCAATAAAATTAACCCCAGCAGACAACGCGTTACTTTTAATCGCGCAAGTTGATTGGTTTTATGTAATTACGTAGAGTTTTGGCGCTCAAAGTCGACATTCAAAAACCAGTTCTAACAGGAAATAATAAGTGGAATTGTAATCGCGTTTAATAACTAATTAACGATGTTAAAATAACCATTAATGAATAAAATTCGCGAAATAATCGAATTTGTGATTTTTTATCTTTTATAAAACAATGGATCAATTTATTTGAGTTTAATATGAATAATATATAAAAATATATTCAATAAACCAAATAAGCCTTGAAATATTTTCTGTTTAAGATTAAGTCTAACATTGTACATTTATCTGCATTAGTTTTCGTTGCTTTGAAAATTGTTTCAACAAAAGTTTAAAATTTAGGCCTATAAAGGTTTTTGAAAAACAAAATAAAAAAAAAACTTGTATTTAATATGTTTTAAAACAACGGAAGAACCAAATGTAAAACTTCAATGAAGGCCTTTTGTTTAAAAAGAGTTTAAAATGTTTGTAATTCAGTTTAACGGTACACTGTTTTTAAATTAAGCGACAGTAATGCTAATTCTAATAACTTAACTCTTGACCATATCAATTTCAAAAATTGTATCCGATTATGACAACTCATACTCAAAGAATACCGCTTAAAAAAGTACAATAAACCAAATTGAAATCAAAAACAATTTCCCGCCAGTAATACGATCCAATCGTAACTTTGATCGGCCGTCACCTGACTAAATTGCGTAAATACCGGTTGGATCTAGTTAATTGAGGAAAACGGAACAAATTTCAGATTTAGGACCTGGTATTCGAAATTTTTTTCTCAATATCACGTTCTTAATTCGATAAAATGCAATCATTGGTTAAAGTGGTCTGACAAAAATCGAGTCGATTGGTTGAATTATCTAAGATTTCGGGGAATGACACAATCGAATTATAAAAAGAATGGGGGAAGAGATTTCTTGTAATCTCAATAAAAAGAACTGTTTGAGATGAGTGTATGAATGAAAATGAAGAGGGAATTATAGTAATATTTAAGAATTTAACCCCAATATAAGAATATCTACGCATAATTAATGGACTCCTCTCGGAAAAAACTATATTTAATCCCCTCTTTATGATTATTTGAAAGAGAAAATTATTTTAGTTACGCGTTGCAGTTTCACGATTTCTTATCAATTGTGGAGTAGTTCTAAATCGGGATAGAGTATTCCCCCGTTTAAAAAAATCCCCCTTCATAATATTTTGACGCTTATATCAAGGTTTTACAGCCTTTAATCCTGATTATAATTAGTTTTAAATGAGTTTTTTAATCTGCACAGAATAATGTTTAAAAATTAGTCTTTGAATATTAATTTAATTTTAGATTCATTATTATAAAACCCCGAAATATTTTAAATTATTGTAAAAATTTGCGCTAATATTTCTCTTGAACCTTTAAAAATACCGCTACCACAGAAAACTTTATTACTTTAATTTGATTTTACCCACCCTGGCGGCCGGTTGAAACCTCTGAATTTCTAAGACCCACCATGCACATATAGAGAAATGACAACCAATATCTATTTCGGTACAAGTATACAAAATATTTAAACTAGAGTGTTGCCATTACACCAATACGAAACGTGATTCAATCGCACATTCCGAATTGAATCAGATATTTTCCCCCAAAATTTACGTCATCACAATCGAAGCCCAAATTAGAGACCTTTATTTAGAGAGCGTGCATTGTAACACGCGGAGTTTGCAGTACAGAGTTAAATCCCTATTGGATAGTTAGAGATTGGAAGTAGTAATAAAAGACGGATTTTAGTTGGGTTCTGTGTAGAAAATTCCGTTTGAAATAACCTCACATAACAGTAGGATGATTAGAAACTGGAATATCGGTTTAAAATTTGAAAGATTAGGGATAGGGTGACTTTTGAAATTATTATTATATACTCGACGGATAATAATTATATATCTATTTCAAACCTATCTTTATAGAAAATTATTGCGCAAATTATGAGAAATAACTCTTGGAGGAGACACAAAATATTCTTTAAATCGCGAGAAAAAGCGCTGTTTCATGATTTTGATAAAAAAAACTATCCCGTTAATCGCGAATTACAAAAGACTTATTAAGCGTTAAAAGATCCGGGACGGACGGACAACCGGCTGGAGGACAACGTTTAGAAGTCAAGAGTGAACTAAAATGGACGCCGATGAGCGGTCATGTCAGCCGAAAAAGGTCTATTGGGTGTTGAGAGTCTTTGGAGATTAATCATTTTTGGGACGCATCTCTTGCGGAATCTTTCTTTTACAGATGCAACGTTTTAGTTGACTAAGTTGGCATAAATAACACGGATTTAGAATGGAAAACAATTTTGAGTATGTGCAGCATAGGTTAACGTCAGCTTACTAATTTTTGAATAACGCTAGGCCTATCTATCTAAGACACTAGCTTTACGGTGGACTTCATAATTCGAGTCGATGTACTCCAATATTTCGCCAGGCTTTTGGTTTTAAGTTTGAATAAGAAGTTAAAAAGGCCTAACTCACTAAAAATATAATCCGTTTAGGCATTCGAAATAAATGGTGACACCCTAAGTTTAATATTTGTTTTACAATTAAAGTTTCTAAATTGAACAAAGCTGCTGTTCGTATGGATTTGTTCCTTAAAACAGTTAAAAATCTTTAGTGTTTCTGCCCAATAAATATCCAAAAGTATGACGTACGAGAAGGGAAAAAGGGTTAGGTCTAAAACTGTAACTTAATACTCAAATTACGTTACGTAAAAATAAAACCAGATTAGCTGGTATAAAAAAACTGGATTTGTGATTAATAACCGACTTCCCGTTGAAATACCGAAGAAAAGTCATCGGACGCTCGATTTACTGGAATACAAGAGCTAAGCAAGCCTTCGCTATTCGAACCAATCGGGGAAAAGCGCGCGAACTTTCTCTTCCCGTTGGTTTCCCGCCACTTTGCTCTTCAGTCGTACAAGGCTTTGGAAAAACGACGTTTCGAAGCCATATCATAATGGACAAGTTATCCTCGGACTGTTGTTAAAACCATTATGATAGCGGGCTAAAAACGGTTCACTCAACCTCTTCGTAGGGAGGGCTAGGTTTTTTTTGTTTTTTTTTTCTCTCGTGCCCTTTTCTGCTTGGTAAGAAATGAAAAACTATTTTGGTAATTTGGCTCTTTTATTTAGTCCTAGCTGAAACATGCCCGAACGTGAAATTCACACAGAGGGAAGCCATTTCACCACGCTCGTACCAGAATGTACTGGTTTCAGCCAGTTTATACCAGTTAACGCGGATTGTCCTCCACTTCGGTTCATGGCATCTCCCGACCCCAAAAGTTTCCTTTTTTTTTTTTTGTTTGTTTGAATAGGTGGGGAATTTTTGTGAATATAAACAACTCCATAGTGTTAAATTCTCATGCCATCGACGCCCGCCTCAAAATCGACCATCATGGAGCAACTTAACCCAGAAGAAAAACCAAAACTGACAACAAAAAAGCCTTTTTTCGACGTATCGAAGGTTTCATCGACCCCCTACCAACACGTACCATCTCAACAGAAAATCTGGGTGTTTGCTCTATGTTTTTATCCATTATCTTACAGAACATGTTTTCAGGAAGAGATTGTACCACTAGCAAAGGCGCCTGATAATCTTTATGAATGAACCTTATTTTCCTGGCAATATCTTTGATCTAAACTAGTCAATTTATATCTTGAAGTTATGTCGAACTTAAGAACTTTTTAAGAAAGTTTTTGATTAATTACTAGACTTCCAATGTCAAAATATTTTAAATAGGTTAAATGTGAGTCTTGAAGGGAAGGCTTCATTTACGGAAGAACCCCATAACGACAGCATCCCTTTAAAGTACTATAACATGATTTAGAAAGACACATGATGTATGGGTCGTTACAAAAAAATAAAGCGAATTAAAATGATTAATTAATACAAAAGATAGGCTTAATCGCGTTTCTTTACGTTCCGAGTTCATTGATTTCTACACATTATAACTTAGGCTAATTCTCTTAAATGGAAGAGTTTAATCAAACAGGGTGTTAAAGTTGCCTTTTGCTAAACCGTAAACGTTCAGATGACGAAAAGACTCCGTAATTAACCTCTCAATCATTGTCCTCTATATCGCTCTCTCTTTCTCCCAACGCTCTCTTCTTTTACATAACCATGCATGGTGTTACGTCAAAAGAAATTCTCCCTAGAACCAGAAATTTCAAAACGCTGAATACTAGGAAACCTCCTCGTAATATTTCTATCTCATTATTGCCCTAGAGGTTTTATTTCAACTAACGTATAACACGTATAACGTCACAAACGAGGCGAGGCGGTGTGGCCTGAGATCTCAATTAGGAATTGGATCGCTATACTCTATGGAGTGGCTAATGGTAAAACGTCCGAAAATTCGAAATATTCCCGGAATATATATATATATGTATTTTTTTTTATAATTAGTCTTTACGCTTTAAGTATAAGTTGCTTCCAAAGTTTAATAAAATATGGGTGTGTGCAATTTATGGAATAAATTGAAAAAAGTCATTAAAATAATTACGTGTCTGTATTTTATGTTTTTAACTATCACGTGAATGAGGAGTGCGCTAAAACTTTAAACAGGATAGAAAATATACCTCGGTCCTTAAACCAAATAACCTTCTTCTGGCATCGACTTGTATCTACAGAAGAAATAAGGCTTTCGGCTTTCTTACACTGTTACTTTAGACCATAACTAAAGGCTAAGTAACCATTCTCTGTCTAACATCCTACTTTCAACTTATAAATTGAAAAATATAAAACCATTTGTTCCATCCTTAGATTCAATAAGAGGTTATTGAAATGAAGAATTGGCTCCCGTAACTATAAAGTGACAACATAAATTGATATCAATAACATTTTTACTGTATTCCGATTCATATCCCAAGAGCTCCGCCCCCTCAACACCTACCAAAACTTTATAAAATATTATTGGATCTCTTGTATTCACGTTCCTAATGGGAGATACGGAAAACATGGTTGTCCTGCTTACGACCACAGCTTCGCTGAATGAAAATAAGACCCGCCTCCTCCTTGCTACCCCCATTCCATGAAATGGGATCGAGCACTCACTAGAGCCTATTGAAACATTGTTTATATTTATATATGAATTCGTGGTAAAAGGAATCGGCCAATGGATTATGAAAGCCTCATGTCATGGAAGCCACTTACCGGAGAAGCATTTGTAAGAACCAAGACCTCTCTTACTAAAGGGGATGTCACCAAGGTTTCAAGGTCTCGCATAGAGACTTTTTGCGGCATGGCGAGGCCACCCCCTTCAAAATCATAATTCCCACTAACGAGTCTAGATTCCCCAAAACATTTCAGGTTTTGCCTTCAATAAATGTTTGCCAGTACCTTGACGAGTCAAGTTCAGTTTGGAGTAGACAGTGGTTCCCAGCCTAAACAAATAGTCTTCCATTGTTTCATGTTTGGCTCATAAAGTTATGGGCAGAACTGGGTATAGCGAGGCGGCAATGGAGACCTTTAAACTAACACCTCAGTGTCATTCCATTTAATGGGAAAGTTACGGTATCTCTCTTTCCCCCTTGGCCATTTTCTATAAAGTAACATATACACTAATGTAGAAACGGATAAAAGAGCCGTTAAAAAGCACCCGTTTGTATTGCTAATGTTGCCTTTTTCCAAATTTGGTTTAAAATTTAGGATTATCTCTACTTCTGCCAGCCTCGAAACTAACAAAAAGAGTCGTTAAATAGAACCCGTTTCTATGGCAGATGTTGCCTTTTTCAAGGGTGGGACGTATATAGAGTTTATAGATTCAACCAAGGAAGATATTATTTGATATTCCTTGATTCAACTATTCAATCCACCCAAAAAACTACGCTCTTTTTTGTCCTCCCGCGTTTTGTTTATTCTGTGCACTTGGAGGAAATAGAGACAGTTAACGTCTCTCCTCCAAGCTGTGGATTCTGTTTCGTGACAAAGTGTAGGCGCAGACATTGATTGTGGTATGCGTACCACAGTGGAAAGCGAATAGCTGCACCATGCATTGAGTTTCAATTTACAGGTCACACTTTCATTGGGTACGCTGCAGTTTCATTACGGCCTTTTCGAACAAAAGAAGACGAAAAAAATAATGTATAGGAACTATAAATTATATCAGTATTTCAGTTGACAATTTCGCAACTGGGAGATTCTCTGATCCCCCACCCCCCTTCCCTGGTGGATACAAGATCTAAAAAGTTCATGAGATTTGTCCTTCAAAAGTCTAAAAATTTCCAGTTCAAAATTGAGTACCTGGGAAAAAAATGGATATCCTTAGATTAGTTAGTAACAATGCGATGAAAGATTTGGGGGAGACTTTAAACTCGGGAGATGAGATCTCGAATCTACGAATCAGGAGACCGATGCACCTTTCGTGATAAATTTAAGAGAGATGTATACCGTTCTATAAAAATAACCACCGATGTTAGATTTCTCTTGATATTATGATGAAGCAATTTTAAATCCAGCTAAGGTTCAAAAAGAAAATATGACGAAATTGATATAAAGGTATGACCACCCCCTTTTAAAGATGCGCAGCAAGATAAATTTAATATAATCCTGCACAATTTAGTGCATTACAAGGTTTCAGATAATGGCTTCAAATAAATACCCATTGGAAAATTAAATTGCAATTAAACTATGACGTTACGTCGAGGTCTTTGAATTTCTTTGCTTCCTTAAAACTAATAATTAATAATTCAAAATTTAAAGGTAAAATCCGAGTTAAAAATAAAAAAAGACTTTTTTTATTTACTTTCTGAAACTGCGCTTGAAAGCACCGTTAAAGGCTGTTTTCTCCTGATTAATTGGTCTAATTACCCTGAAATTTTCAAATCGATTAATATACCGTACACACGCCACGCGTAAAGCCTTATGTATAACAATAATAATGACATCAAGTCTCCTTTGTGATTGTGTCAAAGTCAATATAGACAAATAACACTTTGTCTATGTCTATTTGTCACAGGACCTTCGTACAGGTATACACCGAGGATATTCGTTGACTCAGAAAAGAACCGACTCTATGTCTAGCGTATCAACCTCGGGTTTCTTCCCCCCCCCCAATTTAATTTCGCGCCAAAGGATATAATTGTTTTATCCGAAATTAGGTCGAATATTCAGGTCTATATATTCAGTCAGAATCAATTTGAAATTCCAACACGTAGAAAGCCAGAAACCTATATATCACTATGATCTCGTACGCAAAGAGCCTTGGAGAAGTTGGTGGTCTATTTAATGAACGCTCTGAATTCTAAAACCGAATGTAAAGTTGTGGAAAAACCTGGGACAGACGAAAACTAGTTTTTGAGAAAATGAAGTCGTGAATGAAAATGGTCATCCTGTTAGCAGCTATTGAAAAGAGTAGAAACAGTTCCATTTCTTTGACTTTCGAACAAAGTTTAGGTCTATTCCGAGAACGCTTTCACCCTATCACAATACAATCTTTTGGCGAACCCTATTGCAACGCGCCTTTACAGCATTGAACGCAATACCATTGCGGAAGCGCCATTGAATTTAACGAGTGACGTCACACTCAAAAGCCGTCTCCCTTCTAAATTCCCTTAAAGGGAAAATGCAACCTAACGACAAGTGTTTTTTTTTTATGATTCCGTATCGATTAAATAGTCCTAATCCAACAGTGAAAAAAATTACAAACGAATATAAAACTAAAAATAAATTTAAAACTTATCATCAAAATAGGCTTAGCTGCATTCATGGAGATATCATGGTATAAGGACTAGCGACCAATGACATTGATCATGGATCTCCATGAATCCAGCTAAGCCTATTTTCCGGGTATGTTTTAAATTTGTTTTTCAACTTTTTACTGTTGGATTAGGTGTATTTAAACGATAAGGGATCGATAAAAAAAATCACTTGTTTTTAGGTCGAACTCTCCCTTTAAACCTCGAAAAGATGGTCCACGTGGTTACTCGTGAAGTTTAAAACTAAAGTTAAATTTACCTCCCTTTTTGACACAAAAATTACGTGAAAAATTGGAAGACGATATAATTGGCTACTATCCAGTACATAATATGGAGGCTGAAGTTCCAACCTTTGTATAAAATAATAAAAACGTAGAAGCCTGAAGCCAAAGTAAGCTTCCAAAGTTTGCAACGAAAAAAAAAAAAAAAAAAAAAAAAGTTGTTATCCTTGAAGCCCTGACCTTAGACTTAAAAGCACTTTTTAGCTAGACCCTATACTTGTATAGGTTCTAGCTAGTGTTTTGAGTCGTGCTGGTAGTCTGAAGTCTGAAGTCAGAAGTCTGAAGTCTGAAGTCTGAAGTCTGAAGTCTGAAGTCTGAAGTCTGAAGTCGGTGTCCCAGAAATGACGAAAAACGTCATCGTATCGAAAAAACATTCGTTTCTTATCCACCAGACGTCACGACGTGATGTCCCAGACAAATTTAAAATATCTATTTTTTTTTAAGATATCGATTTTCCACCAAGTGGTCTCCCGAATTTCGGAAAAAACCGCGTCGCGCTCGAAGCTTCATAGCTTTGCGATCGAGAGTTGGACGCTCATCCTCGTTACCACGGGTAATTGGTTAAACTTTAGCGAAAAACTCCTTATATCTTCATAGATATACAATACAGAAAACAAGTCGTTGTTAATAAAGGGTCGTCGAGAACGAGATAAAAGGTAGCTTATGAAGGTTTCGGTTCTAGTCTGTCAGTAATGAAAACTCAAAAACAACAAACAAGTCGTCGCGAACGAGATAATAAGGGAGCTTATGCGTGTTGGGTTTGAGTATGTCAGAAATAAAATATTTGATTTGAAAAACATGATTTGAAAAACATGATTTGAAAAACATGATTTGAAAAACATGATTTGAAAAACATGATTTGAAAAACATGATTTGAAAAACATGATTTGAAAAACATGATTTGAAAAACATGATTTGAAAAACATGATTTGAAAAACATGATTTGAAAAACATGATTTGAAAAACATGATTTGAAAAACATGATTTGAAAAACATGATTTGAAAAACATGATTTGAAAAACATGATTTGAAAAACATGATTTGAAAAACATGATTTGAAAAACATGATTTGAAAAACATGATTTGAAAAACATGATTTGAAAAACATGATTTGAAAAACATGATTTGAAAAACATGATTTGAAAAACATGATTTGAAAAACATGATTTGAAAAACATGATTTGAAAAACATGATTTGAAAAACATGATTTGAAAAACATGATTTGAAAAACATGATTTGAAAAACATGATTTGAAAAACATGATTTGAAAAACATGATTTGAAAAACATGATTTGAAAAACATGATTTGAAAAACATGATTTGAAAAACATGATTTGAAAAACATGATTTGAAAAACATGATTTGAAAAACATGATTTGAAAAACATGATTTGAAAAACATGATTTGAAAAACATGATTTGAAAAACATGATTTGAAAAACATGATTTGAAAAACATGATTTGAAAAACATGATTTGAAAAACATGATTTGAAAAACATGATTTGAAAAACATGATTTGAAAAACATGATTTGAAAAACATGATTTGAAAAACATGATTTGAAAAACATGATTTGAAAAACATGATTTGAAAAACATGATTTGAAAAACATGATTTGAAAAACATGATTTGAAAAACATGATTTGAAAAACATGATTTGAAAAACATGATTTGAAAAACATGATTTGAAAAACATGATTTGAAAAACATGATTTGAAAAACATGATTTGAAAAACATGATTTGAAAAACATGATTTGAAAAACATGATTTGAAAAACATGATTTGAAAAACATGATTTGAAAAACATGATTTGAAAAACATGATTTGAAAAACATGATTTGAAAAACATGATTTGAAAAACATGATTTGAAAAACATGATTTGAAAAACATGATTTGAAAAACATGATTTGAAAAACATGATTTGAAAAACATGATTTGAAAAACATGATTTGGAAAACATGATTTGAAAAACATGATTTGAAAAACATGATTTGAAAAACATGATTTGAAAAACATGATTTGAAAAACATGATTTGAAAAACATGATTTGAAAAACATGATTTGAAAAACATGATTTGAAAAACTTCGTGTTTAAAGGGATCTAGAAACGCCATTCAAATTGTTCAAAGAGCGTTTATGCATGCATAACAAGCCCCTGCTATAGCATAATTCTTTTCAGCCTCTTTTACTATGTCATGGGTCTAGCTATTCTATGGGCTTGACCATCTTGTTATTTATCATTCAGGGTTAAATCACGCTATATACTATTTCCCCCTAAAAGTCTGAAAAAAGCTAGGGGGCGCCACGTGACAGGGCATTATTTTTTTCCAAGGGTTTTTAGTTCATTCGGTAAACTCAAAACTTAAGCTTATTTTTAAAGTTAGGCTGTCACCATTTTCATGCAATATATATTAAGTTTTTTTTTCACACTAATAAAAACCAATATTCCAAATTTTACACTTTTAAGAAAATTCAAAATTAAAATTCCAATAGATTTTATATTTTTCCTCTTTCCGTAATTAAAGATAAGTTTCGAGTAAAAGGAGGTACTTTCGATAAACAGACCCCACGAAAGCGACCGTATCACGTGATAGATTGCGCAAGAATCAACTATAATCTATAAATAGCCACGCGACGATAGTGATGACGTAGTATTGCGACGATGTGATGACGTATATTGCGAGGAATTTTCGTTTTAAAAATATTTTTACTGTTGCGGTAATGACACACTGAACGATTTTCAGCAAATGCTAATCAAATTCCATTTGGAATTCATGAAAAAATGTGACAGCCTTAGCTTCAAAATGTTTTATGATATTTTGTACGTTGAAATCTCATAAAGAGATTCCGAATAATTCAACTCAGAATTATGAACAGTGACAAAGAAAGCTATCCATGCCTTTAATAACGCTCTTAGGCGTCTGATGACACTGATAATCCTCAAATCTTTTAATTTCGTAAAATGCCCTTGTAAAAAGAAAAGTCATATGAAAGATAAGTTTGATTACGAGAAAGTTCAGCGTCTGTGGACCCGAATTATCAATAAAATTACAAGTGGTGTATTCCCCACGCTATCCAAATTTATAAAAAGTTACTTCACACTAAACTTTGCACCCTTTTATAAGATACTATCACGTTTAGCTTCGGTGTTAAGCGGTAAAGCTTCTTTAACCCCGTTTATAACCCACATTCTCACAACCGCTATTTGGTCTAGCCTATTTTTAATATTCGATCACTAAACGTTTACACGAACGAGTTCTTTTACGTTAAATTGTGCGCGTGTAACTGCGTGAGGTTACGATTTATTTTAGAGCCCTAGATAATGAGTTTGATTTAAACTAGTTTAAAATTTCAAGGTTAGATGCGCTAGTGTTTAGCGTATCTCAAATCTCCCTCTTTTCACTGCCTGTATAGTTTTATACCTTTACGGCGTTTTGTTTTTTCTTCTAGATTTTATGAGCGAAAGATTCGCCATCTGTTGATGCAAGTTTCACTACGAAATTTGAATCCTAAAATTACACATGTTTAAATTGCAATAATAATTTTCAGGGAAATTTTAATTTTATACAATGTCTTTAGAGAATAACGACCCAAATATATTTTGATTCAAATTTTTGCAAAAATTATATAAAATTTTGACCTACACGTGTATCATCAGCCTAGAATAATTTTTATCTCTGATTAATTGTATACAAGGTTAAAAGAACAATTTAGTTTCTATATTATAAAAATAAATGTCAAATGTCAATGTTAGAAATAGTTTGCATATTTTTTAACCTTCCCGAAACCATGCAGATTTGTTTTTGCTAGATTTTCATTATATTGGTTGCCTCTCTAACATCCCGCCGTGAACCAATTATCAAGGTTAGTGAATTAAGTTAATTAAAATTAAACTCACCAAGTGCTATTATAATTACCCTTTACGAAAATAATTAGGACTTTTTCCTATTTAATTTTTGAAGATTTAATTCGGATATATATAGGTATCGCGCTTGTAGAAGTGTTCCAGCCACTAAGCTCTGGTGTTCATGGAAAAGCCTAACCAATTGCACCTATTGCTTAGATTTTCAGAGATAATTTTGGGATAGGTTTCACCTTGCGAATATTTCAAACTGATTCGGACTCGTATTCAAAATATTAGAATGATATTATATAACAGGGGCCGGTTTTTAGCAACACCCCCTAATGGAAGGTGGCTAGTGTATTCATTAAGTCAGCGTCTGCGTAGTTGTAGTAATAGTTGGCATAAATAACGAAAAAAGGAAAAGTCGAGTAACTAAAACTAAAAGAGCAAAAATTAAGTATATCTCGCTTAACTTGAAAAACTTTTTCCAACTTTAAAAACTTTCTATAAATTTCAAAATTTCCTGACGGGGTGTTGCTTCTCTTATGGTCTTGTCAATCTTGTTTATCTCTGTTCGCAAGTTTTATAGACCATGAAGACTCTTCTTTACTAAAGCCATAAGTAACATATGATATTCTAAAACGAATAATATCCAAAAATATTTCAATCTATACCAATATTTACAAATGTTTAAATTGATAAACATAAATTTAAGATATAAATGATCAGAAAATCCTAGGGATTTATTGTCTGACTGGCTACAAATTACGTCATTTAAGAAGTGCCTATAAGTGACTGTTTATTCTATATAAACATTTTCAAAACATTGCCATCTAAGTCAGTCTGCTCAAGCAATACTAACATTCTAAAAAATACATATATATATTAAATTTAATATAAATATTTTTTTTCAGTCTAGAATTTTGATAAAATAAACTAATAAATTTTTTCCTACTCAAATTAATTTAAATACGTACTTTAACGGCACCATCTACCGTTAAAAGCATATAATATAATAAAGAATTTAGTTTTGAATCTGTTTTTGGTGTACAATATGAAAATTTACTGAGTAGAAAAGGGATACAAGGGTCTGGTAAAATTATGCATTGCCATCTAAATTCAAGTACATAAAAACTCAAGTACATAAAAACAATATTTAAACCTATTTCTAATCTTGATTTTTCGTTTCAAAATATTAAATAAAATGTATTTCTTAATGTAATTAATTTAAATACCCATTTTAAATTAGCCTCAACTGTGCCATCTATCGTCAAAAACATTTAATATTTCATCAAAAGTAAAATCAAAAGGTTTAAAAGAGGGGAACAAATTAAGTCAATTATTTTATTGCGAGATCAGATTTGAGACTGCTATTGGCGGCTAATCTTAAAGAGAGACTGAAGGAAATCGTATATAATACGCGATAACTTAATTTTTAGATTTCTTTAAAATATATTATTTAGTACCAAAAATATCTATAATTGTTAAATTGCGAAAAAACGGTATTTAAATAAGTACTTTTAAATTTCGAACTTACAGGTCGACCACGATTTTGAATCCCGCTCTGGAGATAAGGGGAGGCGAGCCATTCAAATCTCGTCCTTTTATTCCAATAGTATATAGATGTGGCAAGTCCCCAAAAGGGGCGCCACATTTCCTATAAAAACCGATATCAATTCGAGAAAAAGTATTCGGAGAATACGAACGCGTAAGACTTTCCTAAATAAAAATTCTTATTGGCTGGCCTCAAAGTTTGGTACATTAACAAAGATGGCGGACACTTGAAATTTGTCGGGGGGGGGGGGGGGAGATAAAAAGATAATTCTAAACGTTAATTTCAATGAAATTAAGTAAAATAAAAGTATTTCAAAGGCAGGAAAGAGTTATTTAGATACTGCATCACCATTTACTCATCAAAATATGGCTTTTGATATTTCCTTCAGTCTCCCTTTAAATTTTACAGAGATTATAGGTTGTCTGGTAAAATAGAATGTACTGCCATCTAAACAAGTGCATCGCAATTCCAAAAAAAAAAAAAAATAACTACAAAATTTAAACAAAAGTTCTTATGTACTGGGATAGGTTTCATTCAAACGAATTAAATCAAATGAATCCTATAAAATAATTAAATTTAATTCCCCTTGCTGAATTAACTCCAACTGCACCATCTACCGTTAAAAATATGTAATATATCACAAAACAGGGCAGGAAAAAATAAATGGTTTTAAAGGGGGGGACACGACTAAGTCGATAAGAACTAAAACCTAATTAAGAATTCATTTTTGAAACTGTTTTTTGCGACGTATCGTAAATTTTACTGATTAGAAAAGATAGATAAGGGTTTGGTAAACGTCCCTGAGTCAAAGTAATTAAATCCGGTTGGATCTGGTTAAATCTGGGCGTACTGTAGATACTTTAATAGAATTTTTCCTTTAATCTATGTCAACCTCGAGATTCAGGTTGAGAACCCAAAATCAAACCTATCTATCTTTACGGAATAATAAAAAAAGAGGTTTAAAATTGAAAATGTCGGTTTTAACCAGTTTAAACTTTTAAAATATTTTTTTTTAAAAAAAAAAATTAGGAAATATTACAGAAGGGCGTCAAGGCGATTTAGTTATTTTTCTTTTAAATTCCTTTTTCAATGAAATATATATAGTTTAAAGAGTGGAAAATTTTGTAACTAGTTGTAATTTTAATCTATAACCTAAATTGAAAAAAAAAAAAAGGCAGAGGTGGGGCCAATTATTTAAGTTTAAACAAAAATTTAAAGATAATTAAAATAAAAATTAAACTCACGCAGAAAGTATTACAAATTATTTATCGGTATAGGCTTTTTTTTTTTTAATTTCACAAGAAAACAAACGTAATGAAAATCTATATGGAATTTAAAATTAGGACTATTACGAATTTTAATTTATTTTCTTAACTATTGTTTGAATATTTCAATTAATTTTTTTTTAATTATAGATATTATTCGAGTATTCAGATTTAATCTGTAACGGTGATTCATATTTATTTTTTCATTTTTTTTAAACGAAATGTTTGAAGGTCCTTGATCTTTCTTTGTTGGTAAATGACCGATAAAAATTTGTTTATTTTACGTTATCAATTATCAATCGGGTTAGAGGTCAATTACGAAGCCTACTTATAAAATATAAATGGATTGCGCAAAATGCAAGAAAATTTAATCGCATTTTCTGCGACTAAAATTAAACGTTTTGAAATGGGCCCAGAAATTTTTATATGCCTACATAGTTTTGCCTAAATTTCTGATAATAAAAGGAGGTAATACTATTTTAGATTCAATTTGTGTTTAATTCTGATTAAATTAATAATTAATTCCATTGAGCCTCTCTCGGAATGCTCTAAAACCTAATTTCTTGCCCAATTGCTATCGAGCCTTAAGCTGCAAGCAGTGCAACGAAGCATTTGTTAAATATTGTATCCTCCAATCAAATCAGTGAAAAAAAGCGCTATAATTCAGTTTCTTTCTCGAAAAAGACTGAGCCAAAAATTAAAGTTTCCCAGTGGAATATAAAAAAGTTGCTCTACAATGATCTGACTCGCTTTTATGCCTAGTGATGTCTTTAACTCTTGTCTAGAGCACCTATTGGATGTCGCTTTAACAGGGTTCATACGAAATTAATCAATTGATTAATAAACCACAATAAATACTATGAATTTAACTAAATGAGGTCGTATTCAATGAATACTGGTTACTGGCGCCTAGCTCCCCATAAGTTTCTATGATTTATGCCAAGTATATTTTGGTTGACAATCATACAATTTTGATTAGTTTGTGGTACTTTCCCTTTAAATTTTAGTAGAAGTGAAAATACCTGTAAAGGTTTTAAATTTTAGAAATATTCTGATTGGCTGACGTTCCATGAGATTGCCTTCAAATAAACACATAGCTGTATCTTTTCAAAGCTGTCACAAATTAAAGACACATATATTTGTTTTTTTCAAACTATTCGAGTTTTCGAAGAGGTTTTCGCAGTTTTAGAGATTTTTTTTAAAGTTGACTGTATATCCAATTTACTATTTCAATAATAAATTTTAAAATATTACAATTTTAAATAAGGAGTCACCATTTTTTTACGAATACGGATCATATTTTTTGGTTTTATCACACTATTGAAAAGTACCTTTACGAGAAAAACAGCGCGAAAACTGCCTTAATCACGTGCCAGAACGCGCGAGAATCAATTATAGGCTCTACAATAGAGACGTGACCATATCGATGACGTAGTATTGCGGGAAAATTTTTATTTTAAACATTTCGAAAATGGCGATTGTAAAAGACGTATTTTTACTGTTGTGCTAATTTTTCTACGACATATGTATACATATTTGAAATCATTTTTTAACGATTTTTCGGAAAATGCTACTCAATTTCCCTTTGGAGCTCATGAAAAATACCCGACAGCCTCGTCTATTAAATTGCATATACCTATTTTCAACCGTCAAAAACTTGGGATATTTTTCAACTCCAGGACGAGTTACAACTTCAAAATTTAAACCTTATTAGGTTTAATATTGTTCGCATTAGTTTTCGGCTGTAAAACAATAAACACTGATAGAACAAGATACCTAAATCATAATCCCATAAGATCATAAACTAACTAAACTAATTTATAAAAATTAAGTTGTAAATGTTATATGTTCTTAACAATTACGTCATAATATAGCCCATTCCTCCAAAAATAGAAATAGATATAATTCATTAAATAAGACGAGATAAGACGATGGTACGAGTGATTGTTTATGTTGAAACAAGCACCATAGGGTTAAAGAAAGCAAAATGTCCACTGCCGACACTTTAAAAAAGAATGGAAATTACGTCACGAGCAAAATTGCTATTATATAAGAACTAAATTGGCGGTAAAACAAAAAGGCGGAGACTGGGAGTAAAGTGAAACCTAAAATTTCTCGTTCACGTGAAGAGTTTGAGTATAATAGGCCAATGAAAGGGTTTCGTGGGAGAATCCTAGAGGTAAGCCTATGGAAAAAAACCCAGCCAAAATATTTAGTCGAGCACTTTTTTTTCCGCCACGAGCATGAAGCACGAGCGTAAAATGTTTTCATTGGCCGACACGCCTTTCGGCTCGGTTCGGAAAGAACTCGGAAAGACTCGGAGATGAGAGAAAGAGAGAGAAAAGGAAGAAGATAATGCACGTGATTTCGGCGTGAAATCGTCAGCTGTAAACACACGGAGCGTTGTGCGAAAGAGAGAGAGAGAGAGAGAGAAAATGTACGTTTTCAACCTCCAGAGTTCAGTCAACGAATCACATTCTCCTCCTTCCTCTTACTAGCAAGATTGAAATGGAGATTTTTAGCATATATAAAATGTTATATACAAAGCCACTATTTCTTATATCAGGAATAATTAAGATTATAGGGAAGTTTAGCTTTACACTCGCTGCAAATCTCTAGCTGATTTTCAACGGAATACTCCCACACCCTGCTATTATACAGTCGGTTTATGAAACTTCGAGACGTTGGCGAGCGTATAAAGACGGCCAAGAACCTTAGTAACAAACATTCCCTAACTCTCGAGGTTAATACAATATTTGGATAATTTCCCAAAATATCCGTGAAATATTATAGACATTTAATATCAACATTCTCTCTAATATTAGAGTTCCTAAACTACACTAATTTTGGAAATTGGTAATTTACCGTCTCACTGGAATTTACGGCTATTCACATAATGATTTGTATTTGAATATTTATTTATTTTTTTTTCGAATATTAGGCATACCTTGGTAAATTATATTAGAAACACGATTAAAAAAGTCTATCAATTCGAAGACTACGACAATTTCAAATTAATTGGGCAAATAATTGATTATATCGAATATTTATGATTATTTATAAAATTAAATTGAATTAAAAGTGATTTAAAAATTGGGGAAAATTACATTAAATTTACAGTTATTCATCACTTTGCTTATTAATTACCACACTGTTTACCACCTGGTAAAAACCACTTAGGAACCTTGCATATGATAAAAAAATAATCCTAAATATGCCTAAAACTTTTTCCGGACTAACCTATAACCTTCATAAAAGTTTTCGTTCTGATTCCAAACGTTTTTTCATTTGCTACAATTAA
Organism: Odiellus spinosus; assembly: GCA_963920705.1. NCBI lineage: Eukaryota > Metazoa > Arthropoda > Arachnida > Opiliones > Phalangiidae > Odiellus > Odiellus spinosus. The sequence goes on along the minus strand of OY987227.1, from coordinate 16,996,767 downwards.
AACTTCCGTTATATCTTGAATAAATTATGATTTTTTGGTGATATACTATAAATATTTCACGTACTTTGCAACAATATTTTAATAATAATAAAAACTGTTTTAGTTTCATGGTCTACCCATCGTTTTCTAATGTTTTGCCAGAAACAGATTTGATTTTCAATTGGAAAAATAGTTTCCCAACCATTATAATTGCAAGGTCATGGTTTTTGAACATAAAACAATATAAGCCCTTATAAAAGTTAAATTATTTAAATATTTTAAAAATAAATTTGCATAATAATAAATAAATAGAGAAATTATCAATAAGGGAATCGAGTAATAGATTAAACTTTGAACTAAAATGTAATTTCGATTATCACAGTTACATCCCATTCTCCTCGAACATCTCTTTTTATGTTCATATTTGTTATCTTAAAGTCTATATTTACAATTTTTTATATAATATTGTGTTTCGAATTTATGGCTGCAACATTTCGTTTTCAGCTTAAAAGGTTTTAAGGCGATAAGATTCCACGTCGGCGTGAAATAAAATAAAAAAATGGGGTGGGGATGCTTTTAAGATAGATTTCATATAGTTTATAACCCAATTCTCGATCGCGCAGTACGCGCTCCCACCATACAGCAGCCATCACAGACGCGCAATAAGATAATTACGAAATTAGGCTTAACTACTTTTCTTTGTTTCAACAAAAGAGGAATTTAAAGAGAAACTATAACAGCTCAAAATGAAAGAGAACTGAAATTAATTTTGCTGAAGTTTCAACCCAAATTTAACCATAACCGAGATGCAAACCACTCTTGAAATCAGGTGTACAAACTAAATGGAATCAATTTTGAATCACGCGAATCAATTCGGAATCACTTGAGAATCAAATGAATCTGGAATCAGGTGTACAAATTTTTCTAAAGTGGTTTGCCCCTCGACCATAACGCATTATTAAACTTGATTAAATTAAATACCGAGACAGTTTATAAAATTAACCTAAATTGAAAAAAACTATAATTAATTTAACTGACATTATTGAACCAAAATTATTATTCAAAGCTAAACTTATTTGAATTTATATTTATTGAATATTATAATTCAATGGTATTAATTTCGGTGCTCTATTTAGCCATAGTAACAAACAGTCAAATCGAATGAAAAACTAAAAAAAAAAAAAAAAAAAAAAAATTATACGCGTGACGTCAATTACGTCCTGTTTATTAGAAATATTCACCGCGACTAAGAGGGGTAGGCGGAAGAACGCGTAATAACTATTACGGGACCTTCCCCGTATATATGAGAGCGTTATATGTTAAGTTATATGTTAATATATAGAATTGCGCGTCTTGAAGCCCAGCTCCACAACGAAATGAAGGATTGACGTCAAATAGAAAGGAATTATTATTCTTAGAATTAGAAAAGAAAAAAAAAAAAAAAGCCTACCAATGGTCTCAATAACTATTATCGTTGCCACGCGAAAGAGTTATTTTTGAGTGACTTCTAATTAGTGGTTGCAAATTGATAATAAATTGGAAATATCGAGTTTCATTCAAATAAATTAAAATCACGTGATTAACTTTTTAAAACTGAATTACTAAGGTATTGAAAAACAATTCATTACCCGGGTTTTGAAAAACAATTCATTACCCGGGTTTTGAAAAACAATTCATTACCCGGGTTTTGAAAAACAATTCATTACCCGGGTTTTGAAAAACAATTCATTACCCGGGTTTTGAAAAACAATTCATTACCCGGGTTTTGACAAACAATTCATTACCCGGGTTTTGACAAACAATTCATTACCCGGGTTTTGACAAACAATTCATTACCCGGGTTTTGAAAAACAATTCATTACCCGGGTTTTGAAAAACAATTCATTACCCGGGTTTTGACATACAATTCATTACCCGGGTTTTGACAAACAATTCATTACCCGGGTTTTGAAAAACAATTCATTACCCGGGTTTTGAAAAACAATTCATTACCCGGGTTTTGAAAAACAATTCATTACCCGGGTTTTGAAAAACAATTCATTACCCGGGTTTTGAAAAACAATTCATTACCCGGGTTTTGAAAAACAATTCATTACCCGGGTTTTGAAAAACAATTCATTACCCGGGTTTTGAAAAACAATTCATTACCCGGGTTTTGAAAAACAATTCATTACCCGGGTTTACAAAATAGATTTTATAGATTTTTAAAACGAATTTCATAGAAGATTCCATTTCAAAAACCTTCTTTCGAAATTGCTGGGTTTGAAACAATTGCCAAGATTTTTATTTGGGTTTTCACGATTTTATTTTTGAAATTTGTTTTATAAATCAAGAGATCAAAATAAAGTTTCTTCACGAATATTGAATCCCAAAATTAATTTTCTCATATATTTCCAAGGATTTTCCGTGTTTCCCCATCTCTTTTACAATGCCGGTTTACTTAAAATTCTTATATAGAATAGAATTCTTAAAACTGTATCTTAGAAATTTCGAATATACCCTAGCTTATCTTAGAAAATAGGAGCTTGTTTTCAATTTTGTTAAAACAAATGGGTTGTTTATTAGATTTCTGGAATTCGTCTCTCAGTCTTTACAAGGTTATTAGTCGATATAAGCTTGAAATTTAGTTACCCCCCCCCCCCTCAAATAACAAAATACACGCAACACCCGCTTTTCCAAATTTAGCCATGAGATTCTATACAAAATTGGGCCTCGTTCCTCCCTAGATTACGAGTTTGACCCAATTCCAGAGGCCACGCTAGAGGAATCCCAAAAGGATTACAATAGGGTCACGTAATAAAATTCTAGAGAAATCTTATTTTTTTTAAATTAATAAACCATCTTTAATTAAAATTAAATTTAATTAATATGGTGACGTACTTCGTACGTGCGATTTCGTTTTCGTAAGAAGGGACGAATATGTTTGTATATTTTGTTAGCTTCTCTGCCATAATTTAAGCGACCTAGCGCAATAACTTCGTTCGTTACGCGCCTTTTCAGCCAAACCCCACGCTTTACTCATGCGTTTGTCAGTCACTCGGTTCCCACGTGCTCTCTACTCCTCGGTGCTACAGACAGCCGAAAGCATGCTGGTTTCACGTGCAGACACGCGCGCTATTGGCTGAGAGCGACGAGCCCACGAGCTCGAGCTTCTTATCTATTGGATAAACTCTGTTACCAGCCCATGAGACGGTGGACGACGACGTCATTTCCGGAATGAGAGGAAACAATTTGGGTGTGAAATGTCGGGAGGTGGGGATGATGGGGAAATAGTAAGGCTTTTCCGAACTAGCCCGCGTCAAATGAACTCGAATAGAGATTCGTAACGGGTGTACAGAACCTAAGCTCGAACGTCTCGTAATATCGTGTCGCAATTCAATTAACAAATTAACCAGTTTTTTTATTAATTAACTTTTAATAAAAGTCGGCCATAAATTATGGCACCTAGAAGAGATGGAGATATATTGAACATCCCAACACCTTATTCTCCACCATATCAATATTCCGTAAGTAATTTAATATTTTAATCGAAATTAATTTAATCACGGATATGGATGGAATTTGGCTTCATTCAAAATAATTATTCGGACTTTAAAATTTTTTTAACAATTATTCTAATTATAAAATTTATTTGTGTTTAGGTGTTTATATAGTTTATTAGGGTACTTCAAATTTTAATTATTATTATTATTATTATTATTATTATTATTATTATTATTATTATTATTATTATTATTATTATTATTATTATTTTTTTTTTTACTTAATTATTCAAATTTCGAAATAGCGAGCGCGCGTGAGCATTGCCGAATATTTATCAACACAACCGTTTAAAAAGATTAGGAACGTGCTCATCACGTGCAGAATCTCTGGCCAAGTTAAATAGCGTATAGTAATCAGGCGAGAGAAGAGAGAGATAAAAATAGTCAGTTACCCAGAAAAACTTTTCCATAGTCTGAGGAAAAGGGGGTAAAGGGGGAAGAGAAAAATAGATAAAACCCTTTTAGTTAAAATTACAGCTAATCCGATGATAAAGATAGATCTTTCTAAATTTTTAATTTTTCAGGGATCCAATGATGGTTTTAGTTCCATAAACTAAATATTTTCTATCTTAATTTCTTTTGAAGGATCGTTGTGATTTTGACGCCGCTGAACTTTTACTAAACATTGGACGAGCAAAAACAAGTCGACCAATGGCCGTTAGAGATACTTTTGACGTCATGAAGAGGAAGTCACCTTACTCTTGTTTGTCCCCGCCCCATTCTTCCGAAGATGAATTGGAAGATATCCAGAGAACAAAAATAAGGCGAACCGAAACGGATTTAGCCAAGGTAATTTCGCCTTTTTTTAACCCAAATTAATCTTTATGACAAGCTCGACGCCATTCTACCCAAGGTGGTGGTGTTGTTAATTTATCTTTTGGTCTCCGCGACTCTCGAGGTCTTATTCCTTATCTTATCTTTCACAGCCGCTTTTGTCCACGACTCCGCCTACCACCCCAGTCCCGTCGTCTCACCCGACATCGGTAGCGGTCTCCGTAATCGTCAGAGCACCCAAATCCACTCAAAACACGGATCACAAAGATACCACACGAACCGAAAGTGGCGCTCCGTCTTCCCATTCGAGACCAGTGACGCAAAATTCGCCCACGATTAAAAATAGCCAGCAACAAATGTCGACTTCCACGACGCCGATCCCTAGCCACGCCCCAACGCAAAAGGCCCCGCCCACTCAAACCGGAGGAGGAGCTATCGCCACGAAAAGGCACTTGACGTCCATCGCCCCCAAAACCACACCTACGACGATGATCCCAATTCTACCTTGTTCAAGTATTCAGGCCAGAAGCCGAACTCTCTTCTGGGCCCCAGTGTCCACGACCAACTGCGCCACGAGCACCATGATAAACAACAAATCAACGACGTTACTCGCGCCCATCAACCATCACCGGCAATCTGGAACGGGTGGAGCTTCGAGTAATGGTTCCACTCCTCAATCTTTCGTGCAACTGGTCTTGGCCTCGCCCACCCAAATGGACACTTTGGAACTGGTGGGGGGTGTGTCCGAATCGAGGTCCTGCCCTATTTTAACACCTACCCCCTTCATCTTCGCCACTGCCCCAGCGACAAACGCAGCTACGGCTTTTCAAGGAACAAATACCGGAACCAAGATGGCAGATCAGACTCAAGATAATAGGCGACGCGCTTACCAATGCGATTTCGCCGGATGCAATAAAACTTATTTCAAGAGTTCGCACTTGAAGGCTCATTACAGAACGCATACTGGTACGTATTTATTTACTTGGTCCTACGCCTTTTTTGGCGATCACAATTCAAGGTCAAACGAATTTCGAACTAAGCCTACTTTATGGCAAATTTTACGAGGCCATCCACCTTATTTCTATAAGAGATTTTTAAGCTTATATTTGACTTGTAAGAGTGGGTCCATGCAAGCTGTGACGAATGTTCCGAGTTAAGCCTATTCCATCTGAAACGAGGTCATCCTAATAGGGATTTTTAGGCTTAGCTTAGTCTGGTTAGAACGGGGAGAGGGCGTGTCCATTTCAACTTCTATCCTTCATTGGTTTAAGTCAAAGGTAGAATTGACCTAGTTAAGACAAATTTGACTTATTTAAAAATTTCTATTAGGCATAAGGTTTTAAGTTAATATTTTCCTAATATGTTTTCTTTTTGTTTTTCAGGAGAGAAACCATTCGTTTGTACCTGGGAAAACTGCAATCGTAAATTTTCCCGATCAGACGAGCTTTCGCGTCACAAGAGAACCCATACTGGAGAAAAGAAATTCGTCTGCTCTGTGTGCGATAGGCGTTTTATGCGAAGCGATCATTTGGCCAAGCACTCTAAGAGGCACGCCCCGACTGGGCGACGTCATTCGGTGACGTCATGGACTGGCGCCACTCATACGGTGGTTCGGGATCTCGCAAATGGTGACGCCAGACTTAGTCCGGCGCCTACGCTTCATATCTTGCTTCCGGCTCCTACAGCTTAAAATCAAACTTTTTAAAACACCAATCTCCCTAATCAACTCCTTTGAGAGGAAACCGCTGGGACTTGTATTATAATTATTTTTTCTCAGGGAGTGAGCGATTTCTTTCTTAATTACCCCCCAACACTTTAACAAAGAACTTTATATAATTACTATGTAAATAATTAATTTCGAAGAAATGAACAATTTTATAAATTCCGTATAATCCATATTGGGTTCCAATTTTTTTTTTTTTTTTTTTCTTTTTAAGTTTTTTGTCGGAGAAGTTTTGAAATATTTGAATTTCGAAACGATCTATAATGATGGATGTTTTTTAAAACGAGATTTTTCTTAAATATCGTAAATATAATGATAATAATATTGAAGTGCAAATTTGTATTATAAATAATAATTATAAAAATCAGCCTGCCTGTGATTTTACGGAGTTTAAAAAATATACCGCGCTCAAATAAAATATGAATTAAATAATGTAACTTCTCCTTAAAATTATGGATTAGTTTTTTCCGGATTATAAAGGTTTTACATTGATATTGATAAAATTGAAAGAATAATAATAAATGTATAAATCATTCAATATTTACTTATTAGTAACGAAGAAGATGATAAAGAACTCCAGAAATGTATTTATTTTTTAAAAAATAGATTAGCCGAAAAATTGTAAATACGGGTTACGTTTATTACATTTTATTATGAAAAATTATATCTAAATGATAACAAATTGTGCGTCGTTTCATATTTTATCCTAAAGACTAATTCTAAGCATACTCTAATCAGTTTTGAAGCTAATTTTAGTTTTATTAAGCCTCATTGTAATTAATTTCAACGGATTTAAATAATTTCAAACCTTAATTAGGTTCAACTATAAATTAGTAGCATCATTAAGGCTGGGCGGTTCGGATCCTATTCGAGTAATCGCTAACAATAAGTTCATTGATGATTAATCGCTAGCAAGCATATTTTTCGTATTAAAAGTAATCGAGTAATTTATAGCTATTTTAATCGGTAATCTAATTTTTTCAAGTATTAGTATACGCCCAGAATTGACTCTCGTGTGTTTCTTTCCCTATTTATTTTAAATTTTAACATCATAGCCGGACCGCCTGCTGCATCTACAACATTAAAGTACGCTCGTGTGCGGTTTTCCAAAAGGCTTTATAGTTTTCAATGCTCTACAAAAATCCAATCTGTTAACGACTACTACCTTTCTTACTAACCAGCTTTAAACCATAACATTAAACCAACGATTTCGCAAGTTACGGTCAAATATAAACCACCAAAATATAAATAATTAAAGTAAAAATTTAAGTTTTACGTTTGTAGATTCCTTAGCTCTTACAACGCGATCCATCCCAGACTTTAACTGCAATTATAACGAGTAATAAAAACTTCATACCCAAGATAAATGTTAGTATGAAACCCTAGATGTTTAGGTGTCTTAATATAGAATTCAATGGATGAGACAAACTTATCTTGAGACTGACTAACAAGAGCCCTCAACACAGCAAAATTCAACGCATTCAATTAACAAAACCCTCGCTTCCTCAAAACTGACTAGATGCCCAATTTCTACAGAAACTCTTTCATTGGCAACACTGTGACTAGCCTCTGCCTTTATGTAATTTCCAATCGATAACAGTGCCAGGACTCTATAAGCGTTAGATGTATTGAAACGAGCAATGAAATATATGGAAGGGAGAATGAAAAATTGGATGATGACCTTTTTATTTTTCTGGCCTTAATTTATATTAACTCTAAGTCAGTAGACGAATTATATCATCATTTTCTTAGATATAACAGTATCTTTGCTATGCATAAGTCCTTGAATTTCAGTTTCACTAGACTCGTGTTCAAGTGGAGTTAATTGGCAGACTACTTCATCCTTGTAAGGTTTAACTTTATGTGTATGAATCCGCATAAGCCTTTCCCATTTTGCAAACTGCTCTGTCTCTATAGTGATATAATTAAATACAACTAACGTTTTTTTCTGTTATGAGGAAAGTAGAGTGTATACGATCATTACATGGTTAGGGGACATGTTTCTTCTAAAGGCGATAAAAGAATTGACTCGCGAGCAGCAAGCTTTAAGACCAAACCCTAGGCTTGAACAAATACTTGAGAACCCAGGTTTAGAAAACATAGGATTTATTTATTTATTTGTAAAGCTGAAATCCGAACTAATAAGAGTGTGAATTCAATACATTGTCAAGATTGAACTGAGGGGTACAACGAAATTCAAGAGTAAAGTTCATCCGCCTTCAAACTGGCTCAAAATCAAATCCAAGAAAAATCTGTGCTTCATGATTAAAATATATCTAATAAACCGTTAACCGCGAGTTCAAAGACTTAATATATATATAAATATATATAAATATCGCTTGACCTTATCAGCCCTACTTATTTACGCAATACAAAGCAACTTTGCATTTAACTATTACAGCATGCTCTGTATTAGAATTATTTCTGACAAAGTTCCTAAAAATTCACTATCATATCATTTTTAGATAGCCTAGATAAGATTCGGAAAGTTTTGTGGTTTTGTTTCTGTCGCAAAAATTATGTAGCGATCATCCTATTAGAATTGAGAAATGGAAATCAATCGATTACGAAGCACTAAAAGCGAAAAACCTTTCGACTCCGCGACCGATATTTGGCTGGATAAGATCGTGGAATTAAATTAGAAAAAAAGCAATCTGAAGTTTCAAAGACGCCATTTTTAAATCTAACCCTCCAAAGGGAGGACCTGATTCGTAAAATTAATCTTTAGATTATAAAGAAAAAGTTTAAAAACATGAGAATTATCTTAGCGCTAACGTGCCTCGCCACTATTTTGTGTACGTATTAAAATAAGGGTACTTAAACACTTTATAAAGATATTTCAGTTCAAATTTATTTACAGGGACAGCTAGAGGTTACGAAACGGACACAAACGAAGTTCAGGGGCCCAATTTGGTGTTCAGTGACCGCTACAGCGTTGGTGGAGTTATCTTTCTGCCGTACGCCGAAATTAAAGAACCATTCCAATGTTATTACGACAAACCCAACAGAAGGAGTCGGGTAGACTATTACGGAAGTAACTAAAACCCTTGCTAAAACTAATATTTCGACACCGTTCAATTTTCATTTTAGTTTTAATTCTCATATTCTTGCCCTTAGATATGGTTAAGACCTATCAACGGGAAAATTTGGGTCCATCTGGAATAAGTTACAAAATTGCTTATATGCCCGATGAGAATGGGGACCCCAAACGCACTTGTTTCCAAGTTAATGGCACCAGAGGAAACTCTATTACAGTGCAATCTGTTGTTCCCGATTTGACTAACTTTACGGTACGTTCATATCACAAGCTAATCCAAAATATTTACTTGGTCGAATAGCCTTAGGAGTCTCAGCGTATGAAAACAATTGCATTTAATTTACACTTAAAGTCCGGCTCCCTTGCATGGTCAGTCATTTCTTGACAATCTAAACCAGGGCCAGGGGAGTTGGCCACGACCTTTTAACCCAATGAGGTTTAAAATTGTACATCTACAGTAGTAGCAAACACATTTATTATAGCCGTACGTATAACATGACCAAAAAAAGCCCTAATGTCCCTCAGTGTTGGGGCAACAATACTATGTTAAGCAAATTAAGACTACGACAACGAGGAGTATTTGTAAACAAGCTTCTGCAAACATTTGGAAGATTTTCAGTTTAATCTTAACTCTCGTTGCCAGTTCTCTAGGATGGAGGCGTGTCCTAATCCCACCGATCCGGATGCGGTAAACGAAATGTGCGAGTTATGGACGTACATCGTCAGGCAGGGCCAAAAAACCAACCAGTACAAGATGTGGTTGCAGAGAAATGCCCGCGACCAGTCCCCCATTCCCGATTTCTACGAGATGAAAGGTTACAACAGCTTATTAGGCTCCCATTATGACAAGTATCAGGTCAAATATTACAACTACAACACGGATCCTTTGCCGGATGACATTTTTGACGTCAACCCAAGTAAGATCTTTCCCCTTCGCAATTGGCTTGGTAGAAAATCAAATTTTAACGGAAACTAAATTTTAGAGATGGCATGTAGGAGTTTCCCTGGACCCGGTATGGAACACGTTGCCGACCACAACCCCATTAAAGAATTTATTGATAATCACGATGATCATGTTCACGCCGCTTTTGATAAATTTAAAACTAAGCATAACAAGCAATACGAACATACTACAGAGCAAGAAAGCAGAAAAAAGAATTTCCTTCATAATTACAGGTGCCTTTTTCAATTCAAAGCGAGAACCCATTCCAAGCCCTTCAATGAGTTCTTGTCCAAAGATGCTCAAGGCACAGATTAAGCCACCTTTTAACAAAAAGTAATGGCGTAACTTGTGCCATTATGATTTACAGTCTTGGGTAATTCAAACGTCATCAAGTCAGTTTTATCCTTCAGGTTTATCAACTCTAAAAATCGAGCGGGTTTAACCTTTAGCCTCGCGGTAAACCATCTGGCAGACTTTACCGTGAATGAATTGAGAATGATGCGAGGAAGGACGCATATTCCTGGCTACAATGGAGGACGACCTTTCCTTAAAAGTCAATACCCCAAGGACATTCCCCAAGATTTAGACTGGAGACTTTATGGTACGTATATACAGAACTTGTTTATGTACTTCAAGATGTTAAAATATAGTATTATTACAGGCGCTGTTACGCCAGTAAAAGACCAAGCCATATGCGGTTCGTGTTGGAGTTTTGGTACAGTTGGTACCATAGAAGGGACTTATTTTCTTAAAGTAATTTCGTTAAGCGTAACTTAAAAAAAAAAAAAAAAAAAAAACAGTGTTCTAACAAAACATCTTACAGACGGGCAATCTTATTAAACTGGCTGAACAACAGTTGGTGGATTGCAGTTGGACTGAACAGAACAACGGTTGCGATGGAGGCGAAGATTATAGGGCTTATAAGTACATCATAAGGACAGGGGGTTTGGCAACCGACGATGAGTATGGGCCTTATTTAGGACAGGTTTGTTATACGAGACTAGTTTGAATCAAAATTAGGCTTAGACGTATATTCTACAAACATTTGTGAACAATTACGTTTCTAAGTAATAATTATTAAGCCTTATTTCGCAAATACGATAGTTTTAAAAACTAAATGTGTTCCTACCTCATAAAAATCAGGATGGTCGTTGCCACGATAAAGAGGTAAATAAGACAGTCACAATCCAAGGTTACGTCAATGTCACTTCCGGAGATGCCGAAGCCTTGCGAATTGCCTTAGCCAAAAAGGGTCCCATTTCAGTTTCGATCGACGCTAGCCACAAAGCGTTTTCATTTTACGCTAATGGCGTCTATTACGAGCCCACCTGCGGTAAACAAACGTGTTATCTTTTAGTCCTACTTAATCGAATTAAATCGACCTTGTATATGTAATTACCAGGCAAGAAGGAGGATCAACTGGATCATTCCGTACTGGCTGTGGGATATGGCGTCATGAACGGCGAACCTTACTGGCTGATCAAAAACTCTTGGTCAACGTATTGGGGTAATGACGGTTACGTTTTGATGAGTGCGAAAGATAACAACTGTGGAGTTGAAACCAGCCCCACCTACGTCATCATGTAGGCCAAAATAGTGCTGAATATTTTGATTTGTCCGTCCGTTTCTATATCTGTAAAAAAACTATTTGAGTTAAATTTATACGCGTAATAAATAGACAAAATGACAATCAACGATTCATGTAACAAGAATTTTTATAATAAACTATCAGGCAGACCTAAATTGTTATTTTATTTTTAAAACTTGTAAAACTGATTTTTTTGTTGACGTGGGGATTGTTTGAAATTATCTGTACTTGTATTAACATAAGTATGAATCATACCACCTAAAAGTTTGCATTTTGTAAATCATTCTTGCTCTTCCACCTAATTTTTTCGCACCTAAGTCGAAACTAATCTGAAGTTTTAAACCTTGTCGAAATGAATGGCATAATTAATGATATTCGCTTTTAGAGGCGCCATCGTGCTGCAAATTTAATTACTAAATATTTTTAAATCATCATAGATATAAAAATTAATTTAAGAAGTTATTACATATATTTAAAATTCAGTTAATGTTGGATTAATTTAAATTACAATTTAATTATAAAGTAGATGGCGATACGGAGTCAAGTTCCATTAATTAATACTTTGGTTAGAAAAAAAATCTTATCAAGGTTGTACCCATTTTCCTCATTATTTAAAAATAATCACGCACACACCCGCAAACTTAAGTTTCCTATAAATATAAAGAGAAAGTTATTTTGGTACTTATAGGTCACTATAAAGTCATTAATTCGAGAATGAATCCTAAATTTAAACCCAGAGAATTAGATAATTTTTTTTTACAGATATTATTATTATACGTAATCATCATCAGTTAGCTCTCTTGTTCAAGAAATCCTTGAAATTCAAAAACATCATAATATTTGGGTTATGGTTAGGTAAAGGTGAACTAGTTACATGGACGTTGTAACAAAAAGTTAACCCTAGAGGCGCTTTTGAAATTATCTATTATGACACTCGTCTCATCAAAGATATTTTACAGGCCTACGAAATAACCTTATTTTAAATACTATATAAATTTGATAACTTAAATCAAATTCAATGGCCTTAAAATGTTTGAAAAACTATAGTTCAAAGTTTTTGTAAAGATTCTAAAGAAACGAAATTGGTTTCAACACTTCTACAGATAAAAATTCGCTATTATATTTTCCGTATATATAATTCGAAATAAATCAATATCATAATAGTATCAGAAGTAAATTGCAAGGGAAGTATGGTTTGGGACCTTTTTGTCCAACGCACATGCGAACAAATAATTGCCAAAGCAATCAATTAATTTCATGTAAACATGGTGAAATAAATTCCAAAGCCATGTTAGAAATGTAAACATGATCAAATAAATTCCAAAGCCATGTTGATAGAGTATACATGATCAAATAATTGCCAAAGTTGCGTATCAAGTAATTAACTTAGGGTCAAAGATACAATAATTGTAAACATCATACTAGTTCAAAGCTTCAATAGTAATGCATACAGATGAAAAATAAATTGCCAAAAGAATGTTTCAAGAGTATGTACATAAGCAAATAATTGTAAACGTCGTTTTGGTTAATGTATACTCGTGATAAAAATATTGCGAAAGACACGTTGATAATTCATAAACATGAACAAAACTTTGCCAAAAGCTCAAAGCCAAGTGAAACGTTTATAGCATGACTAAAATATTTTTGAAGGCGTGATGTAATTCTATGTATCCAGTACAACAGTCACGTGATAATTTCAACACGTACACCATCAAAGCTTTGCAAATGGTACCTGATGTACCTGAAGAATATTTTTCCATGTGAAAAATGGTTTCATGTCGTGTCAATACCGGTATTCAAGAGCGACGTGTATTTATAAATGTTAGTGAAATTCTTTATCTCACTTGTTAATCTTTACTGGTTTTATCTCATTTTCAATCCTTCTCATTCGTTAATTTTTTATTTATTTTTTTTTTTTTGTCGTTTTCATAAGAATGTAATCTTCAGTTTCATGCTTAAAGAGCCAAATAGGTCAAGATGAATTTAAAAAAAAAAAAAAAAAAAAAAAAAAAAAAAAAATTAAAAAACACCTAAGAAAGCTCAGTTTTGTTTAGTTGGCCTTAACTTGTAATAAAATAATATTTCTAGATAATTTTATTATAGATTGAAGGTGTAAAGTATTATTTACCCAGAAAAATCTTAGTCTAAACAAATAAGGAAGGAACTAGATTTTAAAACTGAAAGTTAAAAGGTGTTTTCTTTTCTAAATTGGGTTTAGTGTCGAGGTTGTTGCGTAGAGGAGAATCATATCTTTAAAACTGTCTGGCCCATAGATGTCTTTAAAAGGAAAATTTGGGTCAAGTCAGTCGAGATATATTGGGATGAAAGTTATGATACAACGGAAAATAAGGGGATACGACAGACAGAGAGGATCAACTTTTAGTTTCTAAGAAACTTCAAAATTAAAATGCCAAAAATAAATTTGAACGGGATTTTAGAATTTTAAAAGATTCTGAGCTTTTAAAGCTGTTTTTGAGAAAAATTTGGAGATATCAATGTTAATTTCCCATAAACAACACCAAAAATAGTTCCGGAAGAGAGCGTATGGAATTGCTATAGGATCTGTTTTATTAGGAGCTAATTTTTATGGCTCAACATTTTTGCTCCGACAATTTCAAAAAGTTTCATATTTACCCTCAAAGGTGGTTTTTTATACTCCCGCTTTAAGTCAATGAACTGAGCCGAATGATTCCCACAAATTATTATTATTATTTTTAATTATGTACAAACAAACACCTCTTGAATGGTTGGAAAATCACAAAAGGGAAGCGAAAGAAAAATGTATCAAGTTCCAAACTGGATTTCTTCTTAGAATCTTTTACAAAAGGTTTGACTCAACTCAAAGGAAGATGAAAATTAGTTTTTTTTTAATATAATTTTACCAAATGATCATATTTTTCTCAACAAATGTAGCATTATTTAAATTAATTACAAAATAGAACACCTAAGCTTAATTAATTATCGATAAACGTTAAGGTTATTACTGGTTAAAATAACATTGAATTAAAATTCTTTCTATCCTCCCTTTAAGATTGAAAAGGTAAAAAGAAAAACCCGTAGGTGCGAATATCGTTACGTATATTAGGATATGACATCATTTTAAGACAATTTGATTGGACGGATGTGGGAAACTTTCGGCAATGAATAAAGCACGTGATCAAACGTGATTTAAAATACATGACTGGAAAAGAATCCATATCAACGGATCTTTAAACCAGTACCGGAGGCAAGGTTAGGCGTCTTTCTCTAAATTTCAGTCTCAAGTACTTTTAATTTATAATGTAGGAGTGTTTTTAAGTCTTTGGTTTTAAATTCTAGGAGGAAATTTCGTTTTCATTTTCGTTTAACTGACCATCAAAACTTTATTTACGACAAGAGTAATTTTGAGGGGCGCAGCGTCGATAAAATATTTCCTTTCCCGAAAACATAATCATTAAAAATTCGGAAAAACAACAGTCATGTTTTGTAACAGGCCTTGATTTCCAGAATTTTAAAAGGGAGTATGAAAAAATGAAACAATTTACTTTTGTGATTTAGGGGTGTGCGAATAGTGAAATTACAAACCGAATCGAATAGAAAATACTAATTCTAAAATCGAATAGTAAATCACTAATTCTAAAATCGAATAGTAAATCACTAATTCTAAAATCGAATAGTAAATCACTAATTCTAAAATCGAATAGTAAATCACTAATTCTAAAATCGAATAGTAAATCACTAATTCTAAAATCGAATAGTAAATCACAAATTCTAAAATCGAATAGTAAATCACTAATTCTAAAATCGAATAGTAAATCACAAATTCTAAAATCGAATAGTAAATCACAAATTCTAAAATCGAATAGTAAATCACAAATTCTAAAATCGAATAGTAAATCACAATTCTAAAATCGAATAGTAAATCACAATTCTAAAATCGAATAGTAAATCACAATTCTAAAATCGAATAGTAAATCACAATTCTAAAATCGAATAGTAAATCACAATTCTAAAATCGAATAGTAAATCACAATTCTAAAATCGAATAGTAAATCACAATTCTAAAATCGAATAGTAAATCACAATTCTAAAATCGAATAGTAAATCACAATTCTAAAATCGAATAGTAAATCACAATTCTAAAATCGAATAGTAAATCACAATTCTAAAATCGAATAGTAAATCACAATTCTAAAATCGAATAGTAAATCACAATTCTAAAATCGAATAGTAAATCACAATTCTAAAATCGAATAGTAAATCACAATTCTAAAATCGAATAGTAAATCACAATTCTAAAATCGAATAGTAAATCACAATTCTAAAATCGAATAGTAAATCACAATTCTAAAATCGAATAGTAAATCACAATTCTAAAATCGAATAGTAAATCACAATTCTAAAATCGAATAGTAAATCACAATTCTAAAATCGAATAGTAAATCACAATTCTAAAATCGAATAGTAAATCACAATTCTAAAATCGAATAGTAAATCACAATTCTAAAATCGAATAGTAAATCACAATTCTAAAATCGAATAGTAAATCACAATTCTAAAATCGAATAGTAAATCACAATTCTAAAATCGAATCGAAAAGTAAATCCTAATTCATTAATCGAATCAAATAGCAAGTTCCAATACTAAAATCGAATCGAATACAAATCGAATAGTAAATTACAATTCTAAAATCGAGTCGAATACAAATCGAATAGTAAATCACAATTTGTTCTTCGTGATAGGGAAGGGTTATTGTTTGACGTTAAACAATACGTTATTAAATTGTAAATTAATTTAGAAATAGCTTCGAAGCATACGCTATCTAATAAAAGCACAAGTAACTTGTTTCACTACTTCATGCTACCTTTAAAGTTGTATACTATCGATCAAGGAGAGTTATCTCAGACTACTCTCTTTCAATTCATCCCAGCTATCAAAAGTATATTTGAGTTTAAAATATATATTATCATTTTAAAGGGAAAATACGAGCTAAAAATCATAATAAAATCGCTTTGGAATTTATTTTCAGAGTCTGCGCACAAACGTTTCCTTTTATTTAATTTATTTTAATAAAATCCATTGAAATACTGTTTAAATATCGTAAAAGAATTAGATTAAACGCGTAAATTAATTTCAAAACCAATTTTTTTCTATAGAACTAAAAAATATATATATATTTAAACACCTGAATAAATATCATCTCGGGTTGAATATACTATAAAAAACAATTGCCATCTGACCCTAGGCGTAGGTCTTTCGTATTCAGAGTGAAGCCACAAATAGGGGAAACTAATTTATACTCGGTTCCTGTTTCCTAAATAATTCAAAACTTTCCACCAGTTGTTGAAATTTAACATTTTACACCAGAAATGTAGGTTTTTCAGGCTTAAAAATCAAAGCATTTCTGGCTTGTTTTTCTGGTATTAATAAAACAGAATTTTAATTATAAACCATTTTTAAACCATGTAATTGGAAATCAGAAACTGACTCCTAAATCGTAAACGTATACTAAAGCCAGCAATTGGTAATTCCTTCGTCCTCATTCCTCCAAGATCGTTTTTTCTAAATCTAAATCACTATTAAAAATACAAAAACGTTTCGCCCATGGTACAAACCTTGTTTGAAACATGGTGGATATATTTCCATCACAAAACAATTAACCACTTAGGCCTTTGGGATAATATCAAAGTTTGAAAAGAGTACATGAATCAAAACCAAAAAAAAAATTACATAAAATTGTACATTATGAGTCCCTGGAAGCCAAATTTTCTCGTTTGGTTAGTGAAATTTGATCAAATTTAGTTTTAATTATACTTAAGTATATCAAGAATAATAATTTAATAAAAATAAAATATTAACGTTTAAGTTAAACCTTATAATTAAATTTTAACCATTACATTTTCATTTTCAGTTCACAAGCTAGTGAAATAGATAAACCTTGAAATAAACTAGTTTCACAAACTGCTCATGAATAATGGAAAAAACTAGGAATAATTAAAAATTTGGACTATCCTAGATGTCGTAACGAGTTACGAGAACGAAAGAAATACAATCAATGAACGCAAATGCTAATACAGTTATAATGTCAGTACGTGCAAGCCCGCGCTAGACCCTATCCTGCACGATTTAGAAGCTGGAGTCGAAAGAGAGCTTAAGTTTGCGCTTGTTGAAATTTCTAGCTGGCAAGCCATAACTAAACTCGAGGTAAACCTCGCCATCCCGCGCCTAACCCTAAACAGTGCAGCGCAAAATGGATGATAATGGAAGCCTATGACAGCAACTCTTCTTCCTAGGTATTTATCTTTAGATTATAAATTGTTTTAAGACTTGACCATTACTATTCCGTGTCCCATAATCCATCTACAATCTATATAAAAACCGTAGAGGCCATGTTAATTTGCTAAAAGTCTAAGCGCAAAATATATCAACATAGAGACGTATACGCGTATCTGACCTATTTCATTGTAGTGTATTTGTTATTCAGTTGTCGTCATAGAAACTATAATAATGGTCTTCCTATTTAGCTCATATTGGTATTTGGTATACTAAAGATGGGAGGGAAACCTGGATATTTTTGTTACGAAGTAACATAGGTCAAGCCGAGTACCTACCTAAACACGTGACACCCCCCCTCACCTTTTCCAATAATATTTCCGATATTAATTTACATTCCCAATTATTGATAGCCAATGAACGAGTGAAAGAAAAGTCAATATTTTATCGAATTGAGTTTGGGGTAAAATATGGGGTCAATTGTGTTTTTATTTGGTACAATCATGCATGGACCATGCAACTGTTACTAAATGACCATGGGAAAACTCCTTATTGATATCAGCAATGGTAGGGAAAGTGCAAGCGAAACAATACATATTGTTAAACCCCAGTGGATACGAAAGTAGTTGTGTAAGTGAGGCTGTCACCATTGTTTTTCGAAGCCATATGGGTTATATTTTTAGTTTTATGATTATCTTACTGTTAAAAAGTTAAATTCAAAATTCCGATTTTTTAAACAATTTTGAGACATTCTTCACCTTTCCTTGGACGATAATTTTCATACGAATGGTACGACTTTCTGGATTAAGTACTTTCACGAAAAAGACCGCGCAAGAATTGTAAAATTTCTAATGAAAATTAAAAAAAAAAAAAAAAAATGACAGTATTTGGGGAATTGGGTACACTATGGTATTTTTTTATTTGGACAATTTTTTTGGGGTCATTAATCGACGTTCCAATGTACACTGAAAATTCTCAAAAAGAAAATTCATCCATTGATTAGATAGTTCTATATTTACGTTTACATTGTAAAGAGATGAAACTTAATACGTCTAATTTATACGTTTAGTACCGAGGCCCTTAATGCTTTATCCTTGGAAATATGAAACACTATTTTAAAATGTTTTTAAGAAAGAATGAGATTTCAAAATAAAACATCATA
Source organism: Odiellus spinosus (assembly GCA_963920705.1). Classification (NCBI taxonomy): domain Eukaryota; kingdom Metazoa; phylum Arthropoda; class Arachnida; order Opiliones; family Phalangiidae; genus Odiellus; species Odiellus spinosus. The sequence goes on along the minus strand of OY987227.1, from coordinate 16,977,767 downwards.
TTGGATAGAAAAAAGTGGCTCCAAGAGCAAAGTTTCGAAATCTTTCACCATGCAGTATAATCAGAAGCGTATGAGTTTACTCGAATTAAGCATAAGTACTTTCGCGAAAAAGACTGGGTGAAAGCGCCCGTATCACTTGACAGAACGCGCTTTATAAAAGACGCGGGACCATAGTGATGCCTTAGCATTGCAGGGTTTTTTATTTTATTTTTTTAAATGTCAAAGAAGGCGATTATAAAATATTTTTACTGTTTCCGTAATTTAGTCTCTGGCATCTGTTTATATATTATCAAACCTTTTTTTAAAGATCGTTTGGAAAATGCTACTTAAATTCCATTTGAAATTTATGAAAGAACCGTGACAGCCTCACTTTAATTATTGTACTTAACCGAATAACGCATAATATTACAGATTTCAAAGACGTCAAAGCATTATCTTAAACCCGAAAAAATTAAAGGAAATCGCGTAGTTTTGCATTTACCCTAATTCTAGAGTTCTTCTCACTGATAAGATTACGCCTAATGCTAAACTCTTATTTTTCTCGCCTTTTTTAAAAAACCAAAAATAAAATACGCAATATAAAAACACGGTCCACGTCACGTGTACGTGAGACTGAGCCAAATTTGATTATAGGCGTGGTTAATTTCCTCTAGCGTCAGACCATTTAACGTTTTCAAGGTTTTTAAGTGAAGTTCGTCCACGATTTATAGAAATTGCAAAGGGATCTCTTCGGATCTCAAACCAGAAACAGTTGGAGTTTCTTACCGATGGCTAATCACTCTCGGAATCCCTGTGCACCGATTACGGATTACGTGTAATCATTTTAGCACTGTTAAAGGCAGGGATTTTAAAGATTACGCATAATCACTTTAGTACAGTCGAAGGTACAGCCTGTACACAGATTACGCTAAGCGATTGAGCCCTAGTTTCTTACACCTGCAAATCTAACTTTTTTTTTTTCTCTCTCTCTAAAAGAAATAAATCTTATGGATAAAAGGAGTTACATCCTTTACTATGCTAAATTCCGCCCATAATTCCGTACGTTATGACAGATTCGGATGAACATTCCCTATTCAAAAACATGTTTTCCCATGTCAAAAATATATCCATCTTTAGTCACCAAAGGTTTCTCGTTAATAGGTAATTTACAAAGTTGCTATTTGAACTTGATAAGCCTATCTCTTTAAACTGATTAAAAATACACTCAAAATGTTAGAATAATCGCGGTTATATCGTCGATTATGCTGACATTTGTATTAAAATGGTTTAATCATTGTTATAATATCAACATTGTTAAATTGCCGTAATCCGGGAGGGCAAGGGAAGGGGGATCATTAAAGGTAGGTCTAGGTCGTCTGTACTAAAAATTTGCTCGGTCCTATCTAAAGTTTAGGCTTAGTGATCGTCAGGGTAGAGAGGGGTTGGGAGGTCCTTAATTTTTGATTTGCCATAACTAAAGTTTTAGGATAGGGGGATAGGTCCTTCGAAAATTCCGCTTGATCCAGAAAAATAATATCTTATTCGTCTTCCCTTTAAAATGAAAGAAACCCGCTCGGACGAGCGTGAAATATGACTTACGTGTCGTAATTGCGAATAAAATAAATAATTAATATTCAAAATTTAAAGCACGAAATGAGAAATTTTGGAATATATAAAAACATGGTATCTTAGAGGAGGAAACATTTCGGTTTTGAGTCAAAATGAGCCTCCTAGCAAGTTTAATATCAAAACCTGTTTTTTGGTCGAGGTTTTATTATCAACCACGTATACAAAATTAAAAAGGCCTCTTTAAAAAAACCTCGTAAGTCTTTAGATCAAATCACTATCGTTTAACCTTAGTCTACTTTTTACTATACCAAAAGAATCCATGGTTATTTGGTTGATTAATCCAAGTTTTCGTAATTTTAATCTTTATTGAAAGGATTAGGTAAACTAGAATTGAAAAATATTGTTTGTTTGATGTTTTCTTTGTGCAACAGGCGCCAATTTACTAAAAACGAACGTTACTTGATAGCGTGGAAATGTGATATTTAATTGAACCCCCCCCCCTGTCATTTTATGTCTTTATGCTAAATTTAAAGGCATTCATTAGCGGCGATCAGGAAAACCAGGGATTACACTGTAAGAACTCATTCAAGTACATAAGAACCTGGGAATACAGCATTAGACTCTCGCGTACCATGCTTGCCGACTTTGTAGTCAAAATTCGTCTGCTATTCATTTTCTCACCTCTATAAAATAGAGATAGTGCACTCTGCAGTTTCAATAGGTACATACGCGAGTTCTTGATGATACTCAAAATGAGAGTTATATTCCCTTCAAAGAACAATCCTAATTTAAAATAGCATTTATGTTTAATTCTGTTCAAGAGGAGTTGGCTTAAAGCAAGAAGGTGCAAAAAGATTAACCTCTAGAGATGGGTCTAGTACTCTTTACATATCACTTAAAAATATTTCAAGTGAGGTTGTCACGGTTTTCACATGAGCGTCAATTGTAATGTGACTGATATTAAAAAAAACAAAAAAAAAAAACGATTCCGTTGGTGGGAAATTCACAGTACTCGTTCCTGTGTAGTAGGATAACCCAATGACCATCCATTCGTTCCCGATCTAGCCTTACTGGCTTTGCCTTAATATTGTAGGTGTGCAAAAACTCCTATGTTACGCATCGAAAAACAAAAGGGCTACCGCTTCTTATCCTTCTTACTTATAGGATCCTTGCCATAACTAAAAACTTAGTTTAAAAAAAATGAGGCGGACTGATACACGAAGTAGAAAAAGTAGTTCATGCTAACTCCTCTTGATATGAGTATACTCTAGTATAGTTTAAATGAAAAGAGATATCCTCCTTCTTAGAATCATTAAATTGCGGTGAAACAACCTACGTCAATTGAAGTAACTTATTCTAAAAATTACTTTTACAAAATTTTAATGAGACGGTGCTAGCGGAAAATTTTACCTACCAAGTAATGAGAAAAGGAATAATGTATCGCCTATAGCTTCCCGTATTCTAACGTTATCATTAAAAACGTATTAAACGAAAAAAAAATTCACGTATAAAAGAGCTGGAAAAATAAGAGAACTGTCAATGTCAAGTTACAGAACTTGAGTATAGCTTTTAGAAAATAACAGATATAAAAGATAGCTTTCTAAATTCTAAAACTGATTATGAAAATAGTTAAATTCAAAATTTGACGACGAGCACGCTTATTTTCAACTTATCCTTTTGGTTTTTAAAGTCTCAAGGATTACATTCGCTAATATCTTAAATTTCACATTCCAAGTGTCCGTGACACGATATTTTTGAAATAACGTGTTTGAAAACAATAGGATTTTATATGACTCAATTTTTGAATTAACGCGCTTTCTTATTGGTTTCGAACTAGAGATCTAGAAGTACATTATCAGGTTTCGTACAACTTTTGAGAAACCGATTTCACGGTTTTTCCACGAATGTTTCCCTGACATTTCCAGGTCCAAGACCACACTACCCGCACTTCTGTCAATAAATTGGAGACATCCCAGGATTGCTTTTAATCTAAAGATTTAGACCAAATATACTCAAATTTCTTTCCCTGAATTTCACTAATATTTTTAAATTTCCGTGAATTATTTAACATATATATAAAAAAAAAAAAAAAAAAAAAAGTAGGAAAAATATGAACATGTTAGAGAAAAAATTTGAAACCTAAATGTTAAAAATCACGAAAACATTTTGATAAAATGAAATAAATATATTCGGAATCCCTTATTATAAGTGGAAAATTTAACATGAAGGTCTTTATACCTAAAATATACCAAATTTTAGCGTCGCGTTTAAAAGCTTCGAAAATATTATTTGAGACTGGAAAATGTCAAATGGCTAAAAAGTATTCAAAAACATAATCGTAGAATTATATGAAAATATAATGCAAATTTTCATAATAGTTTAAAGCATTGTTACCGATACTTTATAAATTTTCAATCTCTAAAATATAGCCGAGCCATTAATTGTTTGAGGAAAATTTTGCAAATTAAATTTTATTGAATTAATTTTTTTAAGACTTAGATTTCCAGGTATAGGACTTAAATACTTTTTACTATACCAAGTCGACGAAGACCTTGGAATTATTTATAACATTGCCAGGGCGAAGGGGATTAGTTTCTAGTTAATTAATTCACGCTGTTAAATATTTTTCTTTCTTTACGCGTAAGTATACAATTTGATTTTAAATCATATTTTTCCTGGATCCTATTAAAATGTTAGTTACTGAAGGTCTTCAAAATTATTTCCTCGAAATCTGCCTTTCCTTTAACGAATGAGATAACCTTTACACGAGTTAATGTTTGCGCTTGTGACCGAAGTTCAAACGTATTGAAAGAAAAATACCATTATATTTTATTAAGTTCCTTTAGCCTCGAGAAAATTGTTGATCTTGGATAATTAAACATAAATTAATGAGAAATCTTGAATGAAATTTAATATTTTAATCCCTATTTTAAAACGCTAGCTATAGTTAAGGTTTAAAACATTTTTTTCTTTCTTATCTATTCGATTATCGAACACCTAAATTTTACAAAACCGATTATCAATTAGGTGTAGTGTTTTTCCAATCGAGTAATGAGTATTTAATTAAGCTCAGTTAAAATTTTATGGACGATTATAATATACGAGTACTCGAAAAATTTGTGTATAAACGTCGAGAACTCGAAAAATACGCGTATAAACGTCGAGTACTCGAAAAATACGCGTATAAACGTCGAGTACTCGAAAAATACGCGTATAAACGTCGAGTACTCGAAAAATACGCGTTTAAACGTCGAGTACTCGAAAAATACGCGTATAAACGTCGAGTACTCGAAAAATACGCGTATAAACGTCGAGTACTCGAAAAATACGCGTATAAACGTCGAGTACTCGAAAAATACGCGTATAAACGTCGAGTACTCGAAAAATACTCGTATAAACGTCGAGTACTCGAAAAATACTCGTATAAACGTCGAGTACTCGAAAAATACTCGTACAAACGTCGAGTACTCGAAAAATACTCGTACAAACGTCGAGTACTCGAAAAATACGCGTATAAACGTCGAGTACTCGAAAAATACGCGTATAAACGTCGAGTACTCGAAAAATACGCGTATAAACGTCGAGTACTCGAAAAATACTCGTATAAACGTCGAGTACTCGAAAAATACTCGTATAAACGTCGAGTACTCGAAAAATACTCGTATAAACGTCGAGTACTCGAAAAATACATGTATAAACGTTGAATACTCGAAAAATACATGAAAAAGTGCTCAAACGGACGTCACCCCCCACTGATGCCTTCATTTACCTCACACCTATCACAGCTCGTCCGGAAAACCCTTTATATTCAAAATGAGGAGTATAAGCCCTATAAATTTTAAATTTATATGCTAAAATATATTACTTTTGGTGGTATAAATTATTGATAATTATTGAATACTATTTCGAAAGCGACGATCAAGGCCATATTTTTATTTAAAAAAAAAACGATAAGCGTTGAAATGCATTTGAAAATAGAGTCGCGATAGTTTTGTCGCAGCCCTAATGAAATCTTTTAACAAATTACTCCCTTGTGTAGCGCATACGCACTATGCTTAGTTAATATAGGATTAAGCTTCAAAAACTGACTATAGATAGTTTTCACTAAAGGGGTTAAATGGCGTTTCTCCCAGTGTTGCCAACCACTTTTGAGCGCAAACTGAAGCAGAGAGAATTCTAGAAGTTCAGTTTTGGAGCTGAACTGTTCTGAACTGCCCTCCCAAGCTCCTGGCAACCCCGCAATGAATGGTAAACTGAGAAAAAGGTTTAAGAACTTTCTTTTGCCCCTTTATAGAAAACTATGTATATTTACTGCGCAGAATCATTTTTTTTGTTTTCGTTAATTAATGCAGATGTATTAAAGTTTAAAAGGATATCCGCGCGGTCAAAATATTATTATTTTGCGAAATGATTATTGCATAGACTTATCTAGGAAACAAAACTGAAAAGTCATTTAATTTTAAACGAAATTCTCAATATCAGATTCCGGATTCGAAACAGTCATACAAGTTCTTTAACCTATTTTGTAACATCATGTTCCTGATTATTTTGGGGTTTTTGTTATTTTTTTTTCCCTTTTCCCAAACGTTAGAGTCACAACCAAATATTTGCATAAATTTATCCTTTTTTATTTATGTTCATTTATAGCGGTTTTACCCTCCTCTAAGATAAAGAAGATTCATCTAGTCCTTTGTATTTGGTCTTATCTTATCTCAAGAGTAACAATTAGCAACAATTGTATTATTCTAGCGAATGAAGTTTAACAGTGTATAAATTAAATCCGCCTCTCATTTTTACAATTAAGAACATATAGAATCATGAATGTATAAATTGAGTAGCGATTTATATGGTCCAACATAGTGACGACGTAGTATTGCGGGGACTTTTTTCTATCAAAAATTTCAATTACTGTTGCGTTTTAACGATCTCTCCAACAATGAATTTAAAACTTATATATCATCAAATTAGGCTTAGCTGGATTCATGGTGATATCATGAACTCCACGTATAAGGACTAACGACCAATGACATATTGATCATGGAGATCCTGCATTCCCCATATAATAGGCATCGATCAATGTCATTGGTCGCTAGTCCTTATACAGGAAGTTCAGGTGATCTCCATGAATCCAGCTAAGCCTATTTTCCGGGTAAGTTTTAAATTAATTTCTAGTTTAATATTGGTTTGTAAATTTTTTTAATGTTGGATTAGGCCTATTTAAACGATAAGGAATCGATAGTAAAATCACTTGTTTTTAGGCTGCATTTTCCCTTTAAACAAATCTATAAGTAATAATCCTATAATTCATAGGCTATTATACAATATCTAAAAAATTTGACATTGAAAATATTCGAAATCAACGTTTAAAACCTTGGGCATTACTTTAAAAAGGCTTTAGAAGGAAGTTTTTGAATGTATATTTTATACGGGGTACTCTTAGTTCTCGTATAATTTGGAAATAACATTGATATACTCTCTCCTGTGTTCTCGAAGAATAAGAAATTTCCACGTGATAAGAATTGAATCTAAATAACACTCGAGAGCTCTATCATTAACTCCCAGCCAGAAGGAAGTCTTTGGCATAATATTTTCCCATAAGATAATTGCTAGTTATGTTTTGTTATCCAAAAGGTCGAAGTTTTACGATTCATACAGCTAATGTTCGAAATATTATAGGCCAAGTTCCTACGATATCTCAAATCAAATACTAAATTAAAATAATTCTAATGTTTTAAGTATTCTCGCGAAATTCTGGCATTTATCTGTCCAAGGGGTCGGTAGACTTTTTGCTAATTTAACATTAATGTTTCCACGCGATCGACTTACAAAAGCATTAATTTTAAAGATGAAATTAAAACTTTTATACAGAGAAAACAACATGGTATTGAGCGAAAAACTTTATTTACGAAACGATAAAATTTGATTTCGCGTCATATTCAAATTCCAAAATTAATTTTAGTATAGTTCTTTCCGACCCAGGATTTTGAGATTAAGGCAATATTTTGGAATTTATATGTTAATTTCTCATAGGAAAAGATTAGAGGTTTTGGCAAGTGTCCGACCCTTTGGACCAAGTAGCCATTCAGGCCAGCATTTCCTGAGTAAACTAATTTTTTAACTGTTATGCCTTCCCCTTGTTTTGAGGGGAAATTCCACTAAGGTGAAGTATACAGCACAGTTAGTGGATTTTGGGGGTGTTGGATATATAAAGTCAGAAGCCGATGAAACCCTCATTTGAAGTCTACTACTCTAATGTTCTATATAGCGCGCCTCTCTGTATGGGTAAAATTCCCAATTTTACGAGATCGGAGGGGTCCTACTTCATACCCTGTCTACGGAAAATTGGAAATTCTCTCTCTCCACAAACGACGACGTTTTTTTGACGAACTCCAAGGCTGCTAGAGATATTCGCTGGACGAACTCCCGCTCCGAAAATATCTACCGTTAGGAGGCGTACGAACCGCGCTTTTTGAAACTAACCCATACAGAGAGGGGTAGACAAGACCCGGGAGTAATAGACTTCAAAGGAGGGTTTCATCAGCTTCTGATAAAGTTCATGCTCAATGGCAGGCTCTAGAGATGAGAATATGTAAAGAGATTTTCCTGTCACAATAATAATAATTTTGAACTTGTATTTAGAGTTTTAAAATTTGACGAAAGAAAATGTTTTCGGATTATCTTAATTTTTTTTAACGAGAACAACTAATACTTAAATTTGAATTAATGACCAAATAATATACTATCAAATATAGATAATATAAATGCTTTTTCAAAAACAATTCTGTATTATAGATTGCCTTTGGGGACTTTTACCTTTCATTAAACAAAACTGGTTTTGTAAACTTTTTCCTTGTTCGCCAAATCGAGTTTCCCAAGGTTATAACGAAGATTATAAGAAAACCTTAGTTTAGACGTTCTTTAATCTCAAAGTCCAAATGAATTTGACAAGGTTTCCGTAAAACCACGTGACTACACGAGCTTAAGGCAGATTATACCTATACACGCTCACGTTGTATCGAAAAGAACCAGTTAAACCTATTTTGACGAATATTAAAATTTCCATCGATCGGAATTTTTGAAATATACGAACTCTTAAGTTTATCCAACCCAATACAAACCGCGAATAGCTAAGTCCTAGGGATTGAGTGCTTTAATCACTTTCTAAAATAGGTTCAAAGCAACCCCCGCTGTTCGCGACAACTAAGAAGATAATCCCAATGAGGAACCGAAACAAAGATAAATAAAAAGAAACTCGATTTGAAGGAAAAATGTTTTTCCCCTCTGGGAGACGAGCAACTTCCCCTATTTTTGTAAAACTTTCCACCCAAGAATTTCGAGTGAAAGTAAAAATAAACCACTTTCGCAACAGCATGTAGAATAATTTAGATTTGTTGTGGGTGGGTGCCTCTACTCTGATCACAACAAGCCCAACCATTTTATTACTTCTATGAAAACTAGACAGAAATTTGAGTTTTAAGGGATGATTTGTTTCCTAATATTCTAGTCAGTGAGCTTGTAATTAACTAAACTAAGCTTTAGTTAATCATTTTCCTTCTTTTACAAGATGGAGAGGGTGCCCCTTACATTTATGTTTCTCTGTGTGAAATTATGAATCTTGTCTATTAGAATTTTTTTCAAGATTACGATGGGTTCAAAATGACCATATCTTATCCACAATTAACCCCCTCGTAAAAAAAAATGACCCCAGGTGTACATTTTTCCCAAAAGTATGAATTCACCAAGGTTTTCAAGAGAAAAACCAACTTTTTCAATCTTTTTCGGGGTTTCCGAGATTGTGATAAACGTAAACCTCTTTACTATAAGTCAATATCTCCTAAGACTAGGAAAATAGAGATAGAGGTGTATCTATGCCTTTCTTAGTGGTCTTAGGTGACAGTGACGGATATGGGTGGTTTTTATCCAAAGGCCTATCAACCAGCATTCGCGGAATTCCCCTTAAAATTCTTTACCAGCATATTTGACTCAACACTGAAAAGCTGAATAGTTGAAATCACTTCCAGAGTTGGTAGTTACGAATATAAAACTACCATTACCTTTACTATCTTGACACTATGGGATGGAATGCGAGTCTAATATTATCAGCGTTGTAAATTAAGGGAGGCATCAACAATAGTCAACTTTTAACCATGTGCCCATCGGCTATTGTCCATCAAATATAAGATTTATTTTCAAAAGAAGAAAAAACCCTTCTTATCAAAGAAGATAGGTTTGTACCTTGTAGGGATTCCTTGAAAACTAGGGGGTCCATTGTCACCCATTTTCCCCCTTCCAGTCAATTTTTCTTTGCGCCATGGTCACGGGCTCTTAGGACAGGTTTCCCGAACTGTAGAATTTCCAGTACCTATTCTCGATTCAATCGGAGATGTTAGCGCGTACAAACTTGGTTCTAATCTCTTTCAAATTGAAAAGTGATAAGAGTTGTGGATAACTTTGGTAGATACCGCGCTGCTGATTGCGAGTAAACCTCACGTCCTTTCCCTCTCTCGGGAGGAAAAGAAAGGGGAAAGCAACTAAAATTTCCTCTCGTTTGTAGGCTGCTTCTTATCTGTTCAGTTGAGAGAGTGTAGTTCGCTGGCTTTTCTTTCGCGCACGCTATAGGCCGCGCTCGTATTGGGAAATTTTACTTGTCCCGAGAAAAAGTTTTTAGCCACGACGTAACTTTTAAATTAATAAATCTAGATTTAGCGAAATACGCGTACTATCGACGCGCAGGACCCTAAACCTTCCAGTGCCCGCTGATTGTTAAAACTGAAGATTTCCGTCCCGAAATAACCGATTTGTTTTTTAAAAAAAATATATCCGTCCGGAGGCACTTCTCTAAAGAAAAAGTGACTCCTTTGTGTTTTTATTTAAAAAAGTTAAAGGTCCAGCGAAAAACTTCTTCCTCAATTTTTTCCGTCCGGTAAAAATCAGCTTATTTTTTTAATTAAATGGATATCTGTACGGATCCTTTAAATTAGTCAATTTAGAAACAATAGGGCTTTGTTAAAATCACATCGCGTTCCGAGCCGTGACGGAGTTAGTTCATCGAAACATCGGTCCCCCGATCGCCCCCCACCCTCTGAGGAATATTTAATTGGGTTTAACAAAATGTTTTCGGATTTATACAAGTTGAAAGCCGGAGCCGCGAACACTTCGGCGGAAGTACCCAGCGGAATGGATGGCACCATAAGAGTCATCAATTACAATTCCGTTACGGATAACGTAACTATGCCCGTTAGCAATGGAACCGCTAGTACCGCGGAACCCGGCGCCGTTGTACCGGACATTCCTCAGGGCGCCACGGGTACTTCGACGTCCAGCCAAGCTTCGTCCACCGAAACGATCGAGTTGAAACCGATGGCCGCTGAAATTAACGACGGCGAAGATGCGAGGGATACTCCGCAAACGAACGTGTCCGTTTTGCCCACTTTGGAAATGTCCATCAATCAGGTCGACAATAGCGCCCTACATCATCTTAGCAAAAGGAGAGAGTCACTAACTAAAAGGAGGGAATCTTTGACGCACCGACAAAGATTTAACAGCAAAGCCGACATCTCCTTTTACAGCCGTTTAGACGGCATGTCCAACAATTTGGCCGTCGAAGTTAAAAACGCCAAATTGACGTACGGAAGTGGCAAAAAGGCTCATCACGCGCTTAGAGGAGTCAACCTCAGAGTTCCCGAAGGCGTTATGTAAGTGTATTAAATTTCATTATTCTGTTAGTCAATCATTTAGATTGGATGAATTGGGAGAAGGTTTAGAGCCCTTTTCCGAGCGAAGAAAAGTGAGACTAACGCCGATAGTTTCGTATAATGTTGTTATTAGTTAGTAAACTTCCTCTATCTATTGATCCTAGTACAGTCAAAATCAGGGCACTATTATCTGATATTAGTCTGTTGGGGATTCAGAAAAACTACCGGCAAGACGTTAGATTTAAGGAATGCTAATTATATAACAATTATACTTGTGGGATCTGGGATGGAGTTAGTATGTAATCATTGCTTTATAATTTTAGTAAGCCTAGGCCAGAGCCTAGGCATAGAATGTTATATGAGAATTTTTAAGATTAAGGTTACAAGATTAAGACTCTCTTAATCAGTATTTTTACTGCCAATCACGCGTTTTTCAGCTGTTGCCCGTATCTACGTGTGTAAACAATTAAACATGAAGCTATTTGAAAGTTTTAAGTACGAAAGTTTGAAAACTAGACAACAATTTAATCAGAGTTTGAAGAAGTAAATTAGGTCAAACCCCTTTACGTTGAGACGACATTATATGGGACTTGTGTAAAATATATGAAAATTCTAGGCTCGGAAATTCGCTTTAAATCTAGGTCTTAACGATATCAACCATTGCCTCTAATCAGTAAGTCGCCCGAAGACCCACGCTGATGGTTTAGGTGTACGATTCGGCTCAAATTTTTTTTTTTTTTTTTTTTTTTTATATGAGAAAAAATGAGGTTATATGAAATGTACTCAAAATCAGATACAAAAGCCTAAATACTATGTTAGTGAAAGTGGTCCAAAAAAGGGGCGAAACTACACCCTTGAAATATCACTCGCTCATTGATTGAAAATATCTTTGTTTCTAATTTGAATAATCTTAATAGTTTAACTACGGAATTTAAAAAAATTAAGACGAACTCGTGTTCAATGGAAGTTTTCATTAACTACTTTTTTCCAAAGAAGCTTAACATTGTATATCAATTTTAAGATCTCGTGTAAACTTTAGCGTTCCCTACCGACAGACAAGACTTACACATAGAATTATATATTTTGATGATAATAGAACTGAGTAGTCGGGTTTATCACGTGGCCAAATTTCCATAGTTTGGAGCTTTAGAACTCCATGTTAAAAACGAGCTATGTTTTACACAATAAAATAGGGCACCGCCATATTTGTTGTTACTTTTTTCATGGTAAGATGGGAATCATGGGAGGCCTAAGCTTGGGGGTCTTAGTGTCTCGAGACCTACTGATATTGAAATTCCCTGTTTTGTCTTATCAAAATAAGATTAAGCTGATATACTGTTTCACTTTTGTATTACAAGTTAGAAGGTTCAAACGTTGATTCAGGTATTTGTTATATTTATCTATGGCTTGTGGAAACCCTCATAAAACCTAATCTATTTTTTTTTATCTCTTACGAAATACAAAAATTATTGAAATTATCTGTATCGCGTATTTATAAAAATATTTGGGGGAAAAACTAATAGACCCAATATTTAGACTTCTAATTTCTTTGTATTAAGAAAATAACGAGCGACGAGGAATGTGAGATAACTAAAATTTAAGCTTGCTGACATAAATTCGATACCGCAATTTCAATCTATATTTGAGAACAGTTTTTATAAATAACAATGAGTTTGTTAAATTTTAAGTACAGTCACCTCCAGGAATCAAAATTTTTCGTTTTCAATGTTGGAAAGTTTTCATTTGTGGTGACTGTTTCCAATGACAATCTCAAGAGGCCAAATATTTAATCTTAAATACGTTTTGCACTTAACTCCTTTAGGGTATACAATTCCACTGGAAAACTCCGTACCCTATTTAGAGAGTTCAAAACCGTTGTCAGAAGATTTTCTTATCATAACCAAGGAATATCAAACATTCTCTTTGTAAAACCCAATAACGTTTAAATCTTAAAATATTAATATGCTGCGTAAGACCTTGAACTCCTTACAAAGGGCGTTGGGTTTTTTATCTAATATTAATAAAAGTTTATTAATGAGACGGTTCCTTCATTGTAGAGAAAAACAGTCAACGTTTTCGAAGAGCTTGCTGACGTACTAGTCAGCAAGCCTGGAGCTTTGACTGTACTAAATAACGGAATAAGTATTTAGCATTACCAAAGACTGTAATTAGGCAGTTTACATAATTGATTAATCAAAGTAGGTTTTACGGAAGTGGGTTAACCTCTCGTGATGGATCGATTTCAAATTGTAGGTGGGTACGAATGTACCGAGAAATTTGAGTGCCTAACTAATTTTACGTGCCAAAAATTGAGTCTGTGCGAAAAATAAAGTACCTGAACTTTGATAATTATTCTGCCCCCCTCCCCCTCCTCTTGATATAGCGATCGAAATAGTTCAAGTAGTGATGTTTCATCAGGTTTTTAGAACTAAAAAAGTTATTTGGACCCAATTAAGTCTTATTCACACGATACGTTTAATCATCTCGATCGCAACTAGGCAGTTCAATTTTAGTTGAATCTGTAAGATCGTGTGAACGTGAATTTAATTTAAATATATTTAGAAAATTATTGGACCCCCACCTCGCAGAGAATTGGGAAATTTAGTCTAACACACTTCCTTTAAGATTATGTCACTCTACCTTTACCAAATATTCAACTAAAGTACAAGTAGAAGGCTTTCATCAGGTTCTAGAATTTTGAACAGTATTTTGACATAGGTGTTATTTAAATAAAACCTATTTCCCCTCAGTGCAGAAACTGACAACCACGGACTAATTAAAATAAGTTCTAAACACTCAAAATTAATAAAAATTATTCATGCAGAGAGTGGACTTATGAGGGCATTGAATTAAAAAAACCTAGTCTTTTTTTTTAAAGTGATATTGCTACCTTTTTATACGACGGTCTAGTTATTATATTACAAAGTTGCTTCAGGTCAGGGGAAACCTGACAAATCATGAGAGTTAAAAATTAGGCCAGGGAATTTCAGGGAAAGTCAGATCATTTACCACGAAACTAGGTATCTCTGTAAAATTGGCTCGGGCTAGATTAAGCTGGTCGTAGAAAAACATTGATCAGGGAAGACCTGGTAAAGTCACAGAATTGGTTGGAGATTTGGTTTTCTGAACAGACAACAGAGCCATTAAGTTTAAAATGAGGCCAAATATTAAAAAATTCTCAAAGAATATTCGCAAGTTTATTATTTGGAAATTTTTTTGAAATTCCATCCGAACTGTTAGACAAAAGTGAAATTTCAGTGGAAAAATAATGAATGCCTAATGGAAGGTATATACCGCAATTAAATCCACCAAGGGTGTAATCTTGTCCCTCTTATTAGTCATTTTGTGTTAAAATATAAATTATTGAATCCTCTTGATAGTGGAAACAGCCATAAAATAAAAGTTGATGCCCAGCACTTATTCAATCATACTTAAAAAGTCTTTTCAGTTTTTAAATCCTAAAATACCTCACATGCAACCATTATTTTTTTATACGGCCACTTTTTATTTTACAATTTTATCCGGGACACATTGATAGTGAAAGCTAAATTGCCTTTGGGGTTTTGTATCTTTTCTCTCGCCCTTATAATAGAAAATCTATAGGTACTGAATCCTCCCAAAAATATTTTCACGGCAACTGTATAGGAAGTAACTAGTCTTTTTTTAGGAGAAAGTTAGTTTCCTTAAAAAACCAGGATGTGTCTATTAAAAGGTACAGACGTTTTGGGGAGGTGGCAGCTGGGAAAAGGGAGGCAAAGAAAGAAAATACTAATTATAAGATTAAAGGAAGAGTGTCACGAAAAGAAGCGTCTCTTTTTATAATCCCTATATTACCTTGAAGAATTTCGCACCAATACAAAACTAGGACACAAGGTACATTTACGGTTTGGTTTCTGAGAAATAGAGGGTGACAAAGTGTTGCGCCTGTTTTTTTTTTTTTTTTTTTAGGTAAACATATAATATGGCTTGTTCCACTTGTTTCTTAGGCGTCACGTCGAACGCCACCTGCCTTTTAATACCGTGACGCTATTTCGAGATGAAAAGCCAGAATTTAAGTTTCTTACCAATTCAACATAAGTACTGATGGAGGTAAATCCACCCCCAAGTAATCAAGTTACGTAATCGGCAAATATTAACATTGATAAGCGGGGAAATCTAATCATATTTGGTGATTTCCATGTTTTGTTTATGGAGTAATATATCACGTATTTTTGGCTTTTTCAACTGGTTAATTTAGCCAAGTTTAGATGTTGAAACAAGGGGAGCAAGCCATTTTATATTTATTCGTCATATCCAATAGCCTTTGGTTTCAATGATAAACAAAGTGTTTCACTACGATAAATACATTGAGCGAGAATAGAATACTAACTGAAACATTTGGTCTCTAATATAACCATTGGTTCTTTCTACCTTAGCGTAATTTAAAGTTGATCAATTATTAGATTTAGTGAAATATATTCATTCTGGCAATGGTGACTCTGACGGTTATTAGGATTAGCTAAGAAAAAGATTTTCTACACATTATAATCTTACAATAATGGCAGCCGGGTTAATGTAAGTCGCTAAAGCTGAACCGTTTTAAGGTTTAAGCCTCGGTTTATATGGTTAAAGCTCCGATTTTGATTAAATTTCCCTACTTCCCGCCAACTAATAATTAGGGACACCTTCCCTTTAAGAAATTAAATGCGTCTCGTACTCGTTCAATACCTTTTAGAAAAACCTATACTGACCCCCAAAATACATAAATCGCACTTGGCCCATGAACCAAATTTTCTTTTTTCATGGTATTAAGAAATCATTGGACCATTTTAAAGATTCTTATCCCTTCGAAGTTACTAGACACTATCGAAAACTTTGAGGCGTAAAATAGCATTTGTAATGGAATACCCCCTATGAAAAAAAAATTATCTTGTCATGTTACGCTAACATACTTTAAATATTGGCTTTTAACGGAGGAGGCCAATTGCAAAAGAATTATGAAGAGTAATCAAACATTATGGGAAAATACCCAAAAATGATTAAATCTGAATAAACTCTCTTGCACCAAAAAAATACCCATTTTTAAGCGAAAAACAAATGCCAAATAAAATCTTCAGTAAACAAGATTACTTCAAGTACCATTTCCATGAATTTTTTTATATGAAGTTTGTAGTTGATTAACTAAATAAATAATTTCAACACTTGTTAAAATTTATATTCAGTTTTAACTGTTTCGAGTAATTCCCCAAAACATACATTTTAATGTGATATCTGGATTAGATTTCAATGCTTAAGGTTACTGAATATAATTTACAAAAACAATTAAGTAAAGGGGTAGTGGCACGACAATATTTCTGTCAATTTATGACCTAAATAAAACCAATTTATGAATTTTTAAAGGACTAGTGACATTATAAAAAGATTGAAGTATTTATACTGTAAGATTTTATTTGGCATAAAAGGAAAAAGAGGCTGATGCATAAATAATCACGATATTCTTAAGAATTATAATAGTTATTAGTAATTATTATTGAACACAAGGAATGCAACCTTGCTTAAGAGGAAAAATTCCAATACAGAACTGGTTTTTCTTTTCAAAGTTTGCTTTGACTCTAGTATTAAAATAATTTAGTAATTATAAAATTTAAAAGGGATAGTGACACAATTCATTATTACCCCCACAAGTCAGGGAATTTCAAATACCAAATTTTGAGGCCACCCTTTTCTTGTTCTTGGCTCTATTGTAACGGATCTTTTTACAATATCTAAAATTATAGCATTATACTTCTCCAAACAAAAATACCTGCATTTATGAATGAATCCAGTTGTATAAAATGAGCTAAATTATTTTATCATTGTTTCTTCTACAATATTGAACCATTGGTTTCTAAAACCAGTCTTTAAAAATAGAGTAGGACGACTATATTTTCCTTGGAAAAGGAAATTGGGAAAAACTGAAAGAGAAATTAAAAGAAAAACCTTTCCTCTCAAAAACACTTTCGACGTTTTTGCGTGCTTTCATTCCTTAATACATGTACCTACTTTTTCGTCATTATAAAAGTACCAATCATTAAAGGACCAGTATATTTTACCCCTTTTTCTGAGAATTAAAAAATTCAATTTTTGGCTTATAGCCGAAGGCTATCAAGGCCGAATTATAATTTTTTTGTCTTGGATATTTTTCGCTAGTTTTCCTTGAGCTCAGATTTTTCATATTTTTTGTTTTATTTGTTTGGCATTAATGTATTAGTTTTTAAATGGAGCCTCAATTTTGTGTCAATATCGCGAGTGATATTTATGATGTAATTTTTCTATTTAATTTAGATACGGATTATTAGGACCTAGTGGATGCGGAAAAACCACCTTGCTGAATACAGTTATCGGCAAATTAAATTTGAAAAATGGACAGGTTAAGGTCTTTGGGGAACAACCGGGAACCAGTAAAAGTATTATTCCAGGATGCGGGGTTGGCTTTATGCCTCAGGTGATCATATTTTCCTTCTAAAAGTACGAACCAACAATTTGGAGGATGTAAATAATAACAAATTAATTTATATAGGAATTGGCTTTGTACGCCGAATTTACCATTGAAGAAACTTTGACGTATTTTGGACGCCTGCATCAAATTGACGCTAAAGTTTTGAAAGAACGTACCGAATTTTTGCTCAATTTTCTCGATCTACCAACGAAATCTCGTTTGGTGGCTAATTTAAGGTAATAAACAATCTAATGCCAAGAAAGGTTGCGAAAAAACTAAATTTTCTTATTGCAGTGGCGGGCAACAACGTCGTGTTTCTTTCGCCGCTGCCTTAATTCACCGTCCACCTTTGCTTATCTTGGACGAACCCACAGTAGGCGTTGATCCTTTACTCAGACAGAGTATATGGAACCATTTGGTTATGTTAACTTCTTCCGAAGGCATGACTGTGATAATTACGACTCACTACATTGAAGAAGCCCGCCAAGCTAATGTCGTAAGTGTCTAACATATAAAGTTCAGTTTTATTTCAGAGTTGACTCAGTAATTCCATTTCTAGGTTGGACTTATGCGAAAAGGTCGCCTACTGGCTGAAGCCAGTCCTGAAGAGCTGATGGAATTCTTTAACGAGCCTAGTTTGGAAGATTGTTTCCTCAAGCTTTGCATGTTGGACAAGGAAACCAAACAAGCTGAAAAGGAATTAAACCAAATTCTCGCTACTGACGGGGGAGCTACCCCAGCCTTACCGAGTATTCTTGAACGTAGACTTAGCAAAGAATTAGTTCCCGCCATAATTGAACGCCGTATCAGTAAGGATCTTACGCCATCCGATGAAAAGGATAATCCAGTGAGTAAATTTTAAATTTTCCAAAGGCTCTAACTAAACCTTTACTATATAATCTAGGTCTTCATTATTAGCGATAGTGGAAAAAATCCTGGTGGATTGGACACAAACAAAGCTAACAGTGCCTGCACCTTAAACAATTCAACCCTGGACCTCATTAACAATAGCGTGAATGATTTACGAATGCCCACCTCTGACGGTGATATTGTCCCTTCAAAGAATAACCGAATAGTTATCCCTAAACGACCAAACCAGTGTATGGATGGATTGAACAAGACCATGGTTCTTTTTAACAAAAATATCACTCGCCTGAGACGAAACATCGCTGTGGTACTATTTCAGTACGCTTTACCAGCTATTCAAGTTATACTTTTGTGCCTTTGCATTGGTCGAAACCCTTTTGATCTGGATATTGCCATAGTGAACGATGAACAACCTCCAAAAATGAGCAGGCTATTTTTACAGAAACTTGACAATGAAACTATAATCCAGGTACTTGTAGAACTCAAATCCTATGAGATTTTGATTAAAATTTTAAATAATCGTGATATAATCCTTCAGCAACCTTTTAACAACCTCGAGGATGCGGTGCAATCAGTAAGAGATGGAAACGCGTGGGCAGTTATACATATAAGTCACAATTTCACTAAGTGCCTAATTGACCGGTTTAGTCAAGGTCTTGACGTAACCAACGAAACTATCGAATGCAGTACAGTTAAAGTACATTTGGACATGACCAGTATGTGTCTCAAGTTTTCAACTCCTTTCTTTAACAAAATCTCACCAATTTTTCAACTCTTTAAGATCAACAAATTGGACTGACCCTTCAAACAAGCTTGTTATACTCTTTTCAAAAATTTGCCCAAGATCTGTTGCAGACTATCGGTTCAACTCCTTTGCTAGCCAATTTACCTGTTGTGGTAAGTCTTTTATACCCCTCTTCTACCATAAAATACCTTGTCTCTAAGCAAAAACCCCCTTTTTTATTCAGAGATGCTCATACGCTAGTTCCATATAATAAGCTCCAAAATTTCCAACCACCCTATCACCATTTCAGGGCTTTGTTACTAGGTCCCTAAACGACCCTAAAATCAGTATTTGGCCCCTAAATACCTATTGACCAAGTTCCGGGTATAAATGGTCCATATTTGGTTCATATCCTATTTTACTCCATTTTCATATAGTCCCTATTTCCCTTTTTATTTATGGATTTTTATCTAAGCTCGGACATTATAGTCCAAGTGTATGAAGGTCTATTGGCGCCCCTTACAAGAGCTTCTCCGCGACCTAGCAGATTTGGGATCCTCTCTACTTGCCAAAAACAAGAAGGGAGGATCCCAAGAGTATCAGATCCCATTAGTTCCTGCTTTTAGCAAGCCATATTTTGCGTGTAGCGGAAGATTTTCACAAGGGTGTTCAAGGACCCCCAACATGTTTTAATGGTCTTGGCAAAAACTAAATTTATTGTATTTTCTTTTGATATAGATGGAAAAGCCCATTTATGGTGTGGTTGAAGTTAGTTTTACCGAGTTTATAACACCAGGTGTTATTCTCAGTATCACTTATATCATGGCTGTGGGCTTAACAGCTATTAGTTTTGTGGAAGAAAGAAAGAGTGGCTTGTTTGATAGGAGTTGGGTTTCTGGAGTAACTGCTTTTCAAGTACTCACCTCGCATATCATGACTCAGTTCTTCGTCCTGATTGGTCAAGTTTTGGGCTTACTGGTGTTCACTTTCTTGGTCTTTGACATTCCATCACGTGGTCCATTTATATGGGTCATTTTAATGACCTTGTTCCAAGGAGTGTGTGGCATGTGCTTCGGTAAGACCTTTTGAAAATCAAGATTTAAGGTTAATGTTCTAAATAAACAAACCCATTTTCTCTTTACTTAGGATTGCTTATATCAGCCTTAGTAACGGAAGAAAACACTGCAGTCATGATCTCTCTAGGCTCTTTCTATCCAAACATCATTCTCAGTGGTAAGTCTTCCGAAATTAAACGGATTCTTATCCGCTTTCATAATAGGCGTTGGAGTCTATTCAAATTGTTTCGCTGCAGTCGTGTAAATGGGAAACCATTTTTCTTCAGTCAATATGAATCGATTTCTTGAAACTGCTTTGGCTTCAACAACCTATAGATAAAATATAGCCAAATTCATACTATAGATTTGAAACTGTTTTTGAAAAGTAGGGGTGTGCGAGTACTCGCAAATTGCGAGTACTCGGTCGCGAGTCCGAGTCCGAGTACTCGGACTCGGACTCGCAACACGTTTTTCCAGGACTCGCGCGAGTACCCGAGTCCTCCACCAAGGCTAAAAATTACTCGCATAGGACTCGCAATAGGTATAAAAATCGGACGAGTCCTAATTTTTGGGGGGAGTTTATAATTTTACAAAAGTTTCTATACATATAGTTAATTTACTTTACCTTTTAGCACTTTTACTACTTAAAAAATCCTTTATCACCGAAAATTCCAATACAATAGTAAATGGTATAGGTGGGTAAACTTCATCTTTGATTTGCCACAGCCAACTTTGATCCCTCTTATTTTGTGCCGCCCTGGCTTCAAAATATAGAAATCAAAGTTGGCTGTACATATAAATAGGCATTAAAGGCGGATGCACACTGATTAATCTAGGGAAATTTTAGATAATTTGCCCATATAGATCTATTGTAGAACGACCTTGAACCACAGAAGATTTTTCAGTGTGCCTCCAGCTTTAAATTTCCTCTTGGCGACGCCTTGTGATTGGCTATTTCAGTTTCAACAATCCATCCCAAAAAAAGTTCAATGTGTTCAAGCCGTAGTTGCGGTTTAGAAAACGTGAAAATCTAGGCTTCTCTATGGAATTTTAATACAGAGACTTCTCTCTACAAAATGTGATTGGCTGGTTCAAACTGAACTAGCCAATCACATTTTATGTAAATGTAGAGAGAGAAGCCTCTGTATTGTAATTCCATAGAGAAGCATTAACTAAAAAATTTAAAAATTTGGGACTCGTCTTGGACTCGGCTAGAAATTTTGGACTCGTATTGGACTCGAAACCATTTCTTAAGGACTCGAAGACTCGTCGAGTCCAGTTTTTCAGGACTCGGACTCGGACGAGTCCAGTTTTCCAGGACTCGGGACTCGACTCGAAACCAAAAAAACAGGACTCGCACACCACTATTGAAAAGTTAGATAGTAAAATTTTGGTATCAGCTTTTCAAAATGGTTAGAATACAGTTTCAAAGTCTCTAATGAGAATGTACCTCAAAATAAATCGGCTTATGAAGATAAGTGAACAAATAGAGCTTCAAATCCGACCGATTTTTAAACATTGAATTGATTTTCTATCATTTAAAATTGATTGGGATACGCTAATGTGATGTAACTTTTTCAGATAAAGTTTGGGCATTGTTAACAAATGTTACGTTCTATTTCTTACAGGTATTGTTTGGCCGGTTGAAGGAATGCCGCACTTCTTGCGCTACTTTTCATATTGTCTTCCTCAAACGCTACCTACGGAAGGAATGAGAGCAGTTTTATCACGAGGGTGGGGCATAGAGTATAGCTTGGTGTGGTCGGGTTTCTTAGTTACATTCGCCTGGACTGCCTTCTTTATTCTCGCAGCTGTAGCTGTTTTTAGGTTTAAAAAATAAGTTTTTATACATCAACAAAAAACAGGATTAAGCTCTACTTTTGGCTAATTTCTCATAGCCACCAATTAAAAACATTCCCCATCATTGCTCAGTAATTTCTTTTTTAAATACCACAAAATCCATTACATTTCTGGTAACAGAAGAAAAAAAAAAAAAGCTACTTATAAAGAGAGACATTTTTATACTGTTCCTAGGATTATTTTGTCAGTTAAAAAAAAAATCAAAATAACTTTTTAGTTAAAGTTTTAAAACAAAAATCGTGACCCTTATTAATTAAACCAATTATTAAAAAGTTGGTTATAAATGTCACAATTTTAAGTTTTTTTTGTACATATTTGCTAGTGTATTTATTTTTGTACCATAAAGGAAATAAACATCTCATTCTTAATACATGAAAATTACTCTAGAGATATTATTAGTAATAATATAGCAGAGTTATCTTCTTGTTGAAAAATGCCACACCCACGTGAGTGTGGGGAACTATGTAGCCCGGGTAGTGGCCAAAAAGAATCCAACACAGTAACCTCAATTAAAGTAGGTTCAACACTAGCTACTGTTCCTTATCCAGGCAAATCATTTTTACTCTGCTTAACTACACCAAATTAAGGTTTAAAATAAATGTTGGACCCCAACCAAACTTCCATGTAAAATATGGCTTGCCAGTCAATTGCGAAAAAAATGGTACGTGGACTTTTAAATTTCGAACTTAGTTAACCACCATTCCGAATTCTGATCAGAGATACAAGCCAATCAAATCTCGTCTTTTTATTTCAATATTATATCAAAAGTCTATCAGTTTATTCCATACAAGTAAACATCACCCTGTAGCTTCCAGTTTTATGTCAAAGGAATCACCCCCCCCCCCCCCCCCAAAGATATCAATTCAAACAGTATGTTTTTCAAAACCACTTTGGAGACTGTGGCGCCTTCAAACAAAACAAGATTTTCCCAAAGTAAAATTCTGATTGGCTGGTATCCCCTTTTCTACATGGAACAGCCAGGGGGGGGGGGGGGAATCAATGCAGCAAATATAACCTTTTGGGGGAGGGGGCATTAATGATCAACTAAGGAAGGATAAAAAAATCATTGTTTAGATTTTTTAATTGTACAAGAAAGATCAGGAAACCAAAAAAACTACGTAGTATTACATTTGAATTTTCTTTTCAAAATGAAATGCCAGAAACACGTGAATTTTAAGTTTCTAAACAAACTACGTAATAGATACTACCGTAATCAATTTTTTTTTTTTTTTTTTTCAAGGAAAGGGGAGTGTATTCTCGTAAAGATTTCCCAAAATATTCCTGCTTAAAATATTGTTATACAATACCCAGAGCAGTACGTTTACATAATTATAATTAATAATAAAAAATCCCTCGAACAATTATTGATTATTACAATAATTAAAAAAAGTTAAGTGTGCATCAGGAGGCTGTACATAAATAGCATTTATAATGCATCCAATACCAAACAATGAATTTGCCATTCGCGTCAAAATTTTTCCAACCATTTCCCATATAACAGGTAAAAATTCATTGGGTTTATATATAATAATAATAATAATTTAATCAATTAAAAAAAATCTTTATAAAAAAATGACCCAATGTAAATTAGAAAAGGCGAGGTTCGGGTAAAAAAAGTTATGATTAATTTATCTCAGTAAAAATTGGGGTGAGAGGGAAATATGCGGTACAGGAGGGCTACCTTATTAAACAAGTCACGCAGAGTTTGGAAGGTCCGATGCAATCGTCGTGACAAAATGCTCCGCAAGAAGAACACATTACGAGGGCTTTCAAGTTACAGGCGCAATTACTTCCGTTTGTCGAAGGCGTATCAGTCGGGGGTATTCCAACCGCGCTCAAAACGTTATTACGAGATAAAACTCCAGCGCTCGTAGGGACAAAATTATGCCTGGCGCGATCTTCCAAATTGGGAGACACCAGAGTTACACCATTTGTTGGCGAATAATTATACCCGACTGACATCACTGGGTAAGGTGGAATACTCGGAACGACAGTCACAGAATTACGATTTCCTCCATTCAAATGATACTGATGATTGTGACCACTATGAGTAATAAAAAAGCTACCAGGAGGGAACATTCCATTGTTCATGGACACTGGTAAACCTCCCGAAGAAAATACATGGGGGCCGAGGGAATTTTGTAGAACAGCGTTGCTATAAAGTGAATTATGGTTCGAGAGAGTTTTCCCGTGAATTGAAGAGGTATTCGAGTTGACAACGTTCTCCATTTTTGCTTGATTATTGTTACTATTCAGGGGTAATAACGATGTACCAATGAAACTTGAGGTAAATAGTGCGGTTGGCAATGTTGAAATCCCTCTAGGAATAATAGAAGAGTTTTGAGAGTATTGGGATTTCTGACGGTGCATATTTGACCCGTGATTCTCTACGGGTATCGCGTTAAAGTCTTGCACACTCGCGGATCTTTGCAACTGCTTCAAATCTTCCCATTTATTCAACGGTACCGGCTCACTATGAGGTCTCCGAGGAGTGGTCAAAGATTCCGCGTATCGCGTAACTGGTATGCCCAATGAGGAAGGCTCCTGAACAACCAGTACCGGAATGGTCCCATCAGGTAAAACCACTGGATCAAATCCTTGATGCTCTTGATGAAAGGAGCCCTCGTGATGCATCCCCTTTTTTAGTAAGAAATCTTCCTTCAACTTATTCAACACGACGTCTTTCTTAGATTCGCTAACCTTTCCATCTTCCAAAGTGCTAGTAACGAGACTTTCATCTTGGTCAGAATTTGTCATTTGCGGCGTCTATAAATAAATGTTCCCGTTGACTCGTTTACGGAAGAAAAAATGATTCTTAATTCTCTCTTAATATCGCAAATGATGAACAATAATGCCAGGAATAATTTGCAAGGTAATTTAAGCGAAAATATATCTTATCAACCAAAACAAGCGTAATGCGAAGCCAAAGCCTCTCATTTAGAATTCCATACAAAACAAAAAATGGTGATTTAAAAAAATCAGCTAATAAAAATACTGATATTGTAATACAGTAAACTTCTTTTTCAGTTTGTAATGTAAGATCCTCGCATGCAAAAGCCGCCATTAAATTTGGTGAAAAACAATTCCATTAAAATAATGATAAAATTAGTGCTATTTACAAACCAAAATGAAAACATGCAATTTTACCGAGCAATGATATCCTAAATTAAAAATGAAAAAGATAAGCGAAAACTTACGTGACACGGAGTGGGAGTTTCGGAAGAATTTTGTGGTGAATTTGCGCGACTCATATCCTCCCTCGATACCCGAATAGGTATTACGCTTGAAATGCCTGAAGTTGATATTTGAAGAGTATTAACTGTCGAAAAGGCCAATGTAGAAGTAACCGTGCATGATAAATTAGGTTCCTTCTCAATCATAGTATCGTCTCCCGCGATTATAGATACAATTTCATCATTCTCCGAACATTTAACGTCTTTATCAGAAGCAATCGTTGGGCTTATTGAGGCTAAAATGGTTCTTGATGAATGAGAATCCAAATTATTCTCTAAAACGTCTATATTAGAAACGACAAGGTCCACTTGAGCCGTTCTAATTAAAGCTATTGAATCTTCCGTAGAACTTATTGCGTTTGACGCGTTACAACAATCATCACGGGTGGAAATGGTTGACGAGGATGAAGGTACGATTAATGGCGCTTTATCTTGCATATTAACTTCTCCAACTGGAGATAAACTCTTGACCTCGAGATTGACAGGAACTTCGGGCAACGTCGTTGATAATACGGTGGAATTATTATTATTATTTGACGAAAGGTTATCGCTGTTTATCGAAGATGCGGAAGGGCTTGGAGAGTCAATTCTACAAGGAGAACCGGCTGAGGCTGGAGACGAACTCGAGGAATTTACACTTTTGGCTTTAAACCCCAATTGTCCACTTTGGGTAAAGTTCGAACGATTTTTACTCGATTCCAAAACAGCTTGACAAATTTGGTAAGAACGTTCTACATTGACACCATCGATGGACTTTGAACGATGACTCGATATCACCGGTATCGATCTAATGGTTATTGGGGGAACTATTGGCGGGTTTGACGGTGGTCCCGTTGTTGCCGTGAAAGTCGTTCTTAGTACAGTTTTATGGCGCGACCCGTGAGGAATATCTTTGGTTTTCAATGTCGAAGCTCTTTCGGGTTTATGATCCTCGACTTTATCAGATTGATCTACATTTTGAATATAATGTTTGAGGTTAAGAAATGGAAATAAGAAGAAAAAGCGAAAAGGATTTTAAAAAGCCACATATTGGAGAAAGATGAGTAAAAAACTAAGAACATCAAAAAGAGAGTGATATATATGAAAGCGTTGATAAAGTTAAGGGAGCATGAAGTAACGAAATAAATTCATTTTCAAACTCACACTTACTAGAGCAGCTCTGATTGGCTAAAGGGATCATACTAGACTCTGATATGTTATTTTTAATCATTAAAATATGAGGAAAACCATACGAAAACTCATGGTTTCACGTTACAACTGAAATAAAGTTTTTAAAGAAAACTACATGGTATTTATCAAAAAACTTTATTAAAAGTTTTTCAATAAGTACCATGCCATTTTTTCATAAAACATAATTTCAATCATGGTAAATAATAAGTTTCATTTACAGTTAAACTTAAATCCGTTTTGAAGAGAAACCGGATTTGCTGATGCCAATGAAATATATATATATATATATATATATATATATATATATATATATATATATATATATATATATATATATATATATATATATATATATATATATATATATATATATATATATATATATATATATATATATATATATATATATATATATATATATATATATATATATATATATATATATATATATATATATATATATATATATATATATATATATATATATATATATATATATATATATATATATATATATATATATATATATATATATATATATATATATATATATATATATATATATATATATATATATATATATATATATATATATATATATATATATATATATATATTAGAACCAATTTAACTCCAAAAGCGCGCTATTTCAATCATCTATTTCAGTCCATGGCCTATTTCAAAGACCAACTCTTATTGCCATTAGCAATTGAGTCCTTTTGGAATAAATCTTAAATTTCTTATGTCTATATCGATTAAAAATTCCTTGTTCTAGAGTCTAGTATCACTTTAAGACTTCACTACACACTCCCTTTTTATATGAAAATAATTAAAATATTAGGTGTGGGAAGAGTTAAAAAGCACGAAAGAGGTGATTAAAGTTAAATAACTTTAGTATTAACAAAAAAAAATTTGATTCTAATCCAAAACATAGGATGCGAAAACAAAAACAATGACAAAACTACATATATAATTTTTTAATAACCTGTAGAATCAATTGAATTCTTTCTCCTTTTAAGTGAAGAATCATTAGAATTCTCCTCAGTTTCAGAAAAATCTGACATCTTTCTCTTGAGAGTTTCCATAGTATTTTCATCAACGGGTAAGGAAACTAACTCCGTAGAGTCTGAGGGACAGTCGCTCTTCAAAGGTTCGCTATCTAACGTGGCTTCTTCCATTTGAGAGACCTTAAATATTTGATTTAAGATTAAGTATTTAGCTTAACTAAATTATAAAGTCCAGCGGATTAAGATTTACTGGATTATTTGAGATCAATTCTGGAATTACGCAATCAGTTTCTTGACCATCTTCGCTCGTTTCGCTGCTACTACTACTGCTGCTACTGCTCGAACTCGAACTGCAAGGAGAGCCAGGTTTTAAAACGTCGCATCTATCGAGCGTGATGGAAGCTTTGGCGGAGATCAGATTATTAGTTCCTCCTCTAGCCAAAACTGCTGGTAAAACTTGACTTTTTTCTAATAAAGGCTTGATCTTTATACTCGGCACGGATTTACTACTTTGTTTTTCGCTGTTCGCTATTCTTGGCAGAGGTTTGTTAATTTTACGAGTATTCGAGGTTGATTGAGAGATACTAGACAAACATGTACTCTTTGACGGGTCTGATAACTCAGGCAAAGTTCTGAAAGTAAAAATCACAGTCAATAAACCGAATCTAAATACTAAGCTATATTGGGAAAAAATGTACTTTTGACCCCAAATTGGTTCGAAATATTTAATTTTCCAAGGATCGAGTTTACTTCGTTCTCTCTCTTCGTCCCATTTTCTTTTCAATTGATTTTCGTGGGTGAATTCTCCTTCCGACAACCTTTCCCACCATTCTTGACAAGCGAAAGCGAAAAACTCGTTGCTTAAAGCGGAGGGACTTAAACGAACAGAATTATCAGAAGCTACGTGACGATCGACCGGAGGTAAAAGCTGCATAAGCCGGTACTGGTTTGATTGAGGTAACGAATTGAAGGTGTGTTTGTTCAAAAGAGCCTTTTCAGTAAAATAAGGTAAGGTTAAATGGACAAACAATTATTATTCCTAAATAAAAACTTACTCGGAGATCTGTATGTACTAAAATTGAATCTGGCGTCTCCAAGTCAATACATCCTTTTTTGGTTTGAGCTATCTGCGCGGCTAAAAGAGATTAAATGAGCCTATTAATACCAATTAAGATTAGAATAAATTGCGATAGATTACCTGTACTTAGTTTCTTCTGATTTCTTTTTCGAGGCTTAAAACGTCGAACAGTGTCGTAAGAAGGAGAACATGGGACTCTACTTTTAACCGACTCCGATGATAGTAAAGTGAGGTTGTACGAAACTGCCGCTGATGGTCTAGTTACCATTCGACGAGTATAAACTAAAATTTTTATAAAAAAAATATTAGTTCGTTTCATTCTAAGAATTAATTTTAAAACTAACCAGAACTTGGGGCATTTGTTTGAGGAGGAACGAGTGGTTTCATAATTATTCGAGGAAGAGGCGCTGGGGGAGGTGGAGGAGCCATGGGAACTGCCGTTGATGATCCACCAGCGGCGGCTATGGCTGTGTTACGCCGCCTTCTCTTCTGCTGTTGTCTTAACGCGTGTTTCACTGCTTTTTGATGATGATGATTGTGACGCGAAAGTTTAACGGGTGAAACTCCAGAATCAGTTGATGGTAATGTTAAATGAAGAGTTAAGGCTTTACTATTAGCCCTGCTCACGCTGGAGGAGTCACTGCGGGACCATTTAGAAGACTGAGATCCAATCCCGGTTATTTCAGAGGACTCGCTCCACGATCCATTTTGCAAATGGCTAGAGCTTCTAGTGGTCAGAGAACAGTCTTGAAGCGTAGCTATTTGAGACGAACTAAGCCTATCACAACCAGAGGAAGTCAAAAGATTGCCAGCTTCTAAGTTAACCACTGGGTAATTGGGGGGTTTGTATCCGGGTGGGAATTTGACGTACAAAACTTTCTCCTTCTTAGATTTTGTTAATTTAAGAGGGATGGAATTTCTGGCTTCGTCATACTCTTCCTCAGATTCATCATCATTGTTAGATTCGTCTTCTTCAACTTCTAATCTAGTTGCGCATTCTGGAATGTCAGACTGAAAATACAATATTTTAATTTGGAAACTGACCATTCTGTAAAGTGTTTATTTTCTCATCTTACTGTTAATCCAAATACGCTGTTAGCACCAGCAACCCTATAGAACATGGCTTCTGCGCCCCTAGAGTGAGCGTGCAGCATAGCATTTAGGCACGCTAAAGATGCTGGGCCACTAAAAGATATTTTAAAATTATGGTCTGCTCAGCTACGGTAACAATTAACAACAAACCTAACATCCTTCAAATATTGAGATCGAACGACACCAAATATTTCTTTATGTGTCATGGGAGTTTTGGGAAACATTTCAAGAACCTGAAATGATGTTAGATGTTTCAGGAACCCTACCCACTAAGGAAGCAACAATAACCTAAGATGAATCTCCATAAATCTTGGGCTTGGAAACATCTTTCAAAATCAATTTATATTCAAAGATTTGAATGCTAAGGTAGTATAATAACGTATTAAAACTACGTACAAGATGACTTTAGGCACTAAATCATCATTTCCACAGCCCAATTAAGCCAAAACATTAAAAAAAGGAACTTTTAGATCATATGATGCCACTATACAGGCCATCAGGCATTCTGACTGATCAATGCTTTATTTTTATAATAATAATAATAAACCCTTCATAGTTTCAAAAAAAAAAAAAAAATTAAAAAAAATGAGCAAAGCAGACGCTTTTATAAAATAAAAATCTACATAAATATTTTATCTTAAATATCTTAAAAAAATAACTTTAAAATTGGAGAATTGGAAATTAGATTAATTTAAATGTAATTAAGTTTAAATTGCTTAGGCAAACCAAGGCTTAAAAATGCAGCGTTATGAGCCAAGGCTTACGATATTTTTTTAAGGAATCTTACGAGTTTTGCAGCTTCGGTCCAAGTTCTGGCTTTCTTTTTCTTAACATGTTTATCCTTACTATGTTCTTGCTGCATATTAAACAACGTTTTACTTAAAAATATATTACAATCTTAGAGTTAAAACTTCATTAAAACCAATTTAACAAACAAAAATAATTCTCCTCGTGAACTTCGTGACCGCAATCAATCTGTTTGGAGCAGTTTCTGGGGGGAAATTGTTATTGTCACGTGAATAGAATTTCAACCAATTGGAGCGTGTATATTTGAAATGAGCCATCCCCCATGCTATATCCAAATTTTACTAGTTTAGTTTTTCAAACGAGTTTTTTTAATTAAAAACATTTGCTACAAAAGAATTTGATCCAAAAATATCAGCGTGAATGATTTAAATGTCCTTATTACATATTCCAAATAGTCATTACTTTGTAAATTTTTCAAAGTTGTCCGTGACCCGTGACTACAGTATAAGCAGACGCCCCAAGGAAAGGACAGGTCAACATTTTTGGTGGTTAACCGCTTTTAGAAGAACTTAGAAGCGGTGTTTTAGATTGCCTCGTTACTCGTAACCTCGTTTGTTAAATGCTATTTTTATTTTAATTAGAATAAAAATGTCGTTATTTAAGAAACCTACTCGAAAATTTCGACAACGAATAACATACCAAGATTCGGATGAAGAAGCTAATAATGAAAAGGACTTCCAAAATGCGTCTAAATCAATTAAAAATGAGCCTATGGATATTGACGGAAGAGTTGGGAAACTAAGCCTTAGTCACAACGAAGAAACTCGTGAAACCACCAAAACTGCAATTAAAGTGGAAGTAGACGAACCGTCGCGCGAGAAAAAGCCGAGTGGTTCGAAACTACTTAGTTTTCACGAAGAAGAAGAAGAGGTAGAAGTTTTCAAAGTTAAAAAGTCAAATTACAGCCGACGACTTGCTAAACAGAGAGAAAAAGAGCGTAAAAAAGGTACCCTTACTAGCGGCTCCTTCGATAGAAAACCTGAGAAACCATCTGAAGACGAATCAGCATTAAAATCCAGCGTTTCTCCACCCCAAAATGAGCCCCATAATGAACCCACAATCATAGTGAAGCCATTAAGTATACCTAAACAAAAAAACAAACCAAATCAGGCTGGTACCATATTGAATGGTGACGAAGCTGAGGATATTGGTTCAGATTATGATGATGATTATGAAAATGACATCCACAAATTCAATCCTTTTAAAAATGTCTTAAAAAGCGGTATGATACCAGACTCTGCTACCATATTTGCCATGAAAAAACACAGACAAATGGCTCGGGAAATGGGAGATTTCATTCCAGTAGATGATACTGAGAGACTAGACGAAGATAAGTCTCGATTAGTTAGGGATGATGACAATGACAGAAGCGATGAAGAGGAAGAAGGACGTATAAATTTCTCTGTCAATGTAGCGGAATTAGAAAGGCAAAAAGCCAGAGAAGCTTTTCTTTCGGCTCAAAATCAAAGTGTAGAAAATGAAGAAGCTGATGAATTTGAAAATTGGGAACGAGAACAAATTCGAAAAGGTGTTGGAATTGTTCAGATGCCTTCCTCTCAGAAAACAGATACTGTAACTGGTCTCTTTAACCTTGGTTCATCAAATAATTCTAATTCACCCGCCCCTTATTTGGCTAGCTATGAAACTGTGAAGCATGCCCAGTACAAAGCTTCTGGCACAAAAATTAAAATCAAGGATAAAAGCAATTTAACCACCCAAACCATCAAGAACAGACTTCAAGAGAAATTATCTTCTCTTCAAGAAGTACACAGAGCTCACAAACTTCAGTATGATTCTTACAAAGAAGAATTGGTTTCTACTTACGATACTATAGAGAAGCTAACGAAAGAAGGACCCAACCTCTCTAAACAGTTTGCTTTCTATCAGGAAATGAGAGCTTACGTAGAAGATCTTACAGAATGTATGGATATAAAACTGGGAAAAGTGGCGCTATTGGAGCAACGTTTGATGGTACTTTATAAGGCAAGAGTAGAAAAATTGGTGGCCAGGCGACAACAAGATGTAAAAGACCAGGCTGAAGAGTATTCCATAATCGCAAACAAAGTCATGAGAGGTCTACCCACAGATTTCATAGAAGATAAACCAGTTTACAGCGAGATACGATCCAGAAGAGTGGCAGAAAGAGAAGGGAGAAGAATGAGACGGAGGAAACTCAGAGAAGCAGAGTCTGCTGGAAAAGGACCCCATAATGAAGGAATGTCTTCGGATGATGAAGAATCTGAAAGTGATTTGATGGAATTTCGACAGGAATATGAAGCTATCCTAGTCGAGGCACACTCAGTATTCACCGATGTAGTTGAGGAATTTGGTTCTTTAGAAGGAGTTAAAGTAGTCTTTTTGAAATGGAAGGAGCAAGCTCCGCAATCGTATAAAGATGCCTATGTTTCCATATGTTTGCCCAAAGTGTTCAATGCCTTCATTAGATTGGAGCTTCTTAACTGGAACCCATTTGAATCCAAGCAAGGATTGCAGAGCATGTTTTGGTATAGAACCCTAGTGTTTTATGGTTGGGACTCTGAGTGCGAATCTTTGAGCCAAATGGAAAAAGACCCAGACACTAATTTATTACCTGATATCATTAATAAAATTGTTCTACCACATTTAACAAATTTCGTTCAAAACGCTTGGGACCCATTGTCAACTAAACAAACTCTTAAACTGGTTAAAACAGTAACCAAACTCATTCAAGATAACCCTTCCGTAGATGGGAATAGCAAAAGACTTCAAGATTTCTTCAAGACAGTAGTTTCTCGGTTCCAAGTTAGCTTAGAAAATGATATTTTCATCCCTCTATACCCCAAACAACTCCTGGAAAATCGAACATCCACAGTCTCCGTATTCTTCAACCGCCAGTTCTGGACATGCGTTAAACTCTTACGCAATATTCTAACTTGGCACGGTTTACTGGCAGAAGCCCCTCTTCAAGAACTTTCATTAGGTTGCCTACTCAATCGTTACATTAACTTGGCTCTCCAGAGTTTCCCTCCTTGTAAAAGTGTGGTGGAAAAATGTAAAACCATTTCCAACACGTTTCCCAGGGCTTGGTTTTCGGGTAACAAAATAATCCCACAATTGGACATGTTTCAAAGATTTTTGGTCCAACTCTCTGGGCGTTGTAAAACGGCGGAAGAGGGGGAGAATGCCAACTGGTGTATTCGGGAAATAATTCAAATGTTGCAAACTATGGGAGCTTCCGATAAAGCCAATACTTTAAGTAAAGAGTATAATATTTATCCTGATAACCGATATGCTTAAAAAGTTTGAAAAAATTGTATATCTTGATTGTGAAATAAAATTTAAATTTAACTTTTTTTTATATATAACCATTTTTAGAATCGTAAATAAATAATCATAAAAGGTCAAAATAATTTTGTTGGAGATTTCTTACAAACATT
Source organism: Odiellus spinosus (assembly GCA_963920705.1). Taxonomy (NCBI): domain Eukaryota; kingdom Metazoa; phylum Arthropoda; class Arachnida; order Opiliones; family Phalangiidae; genus Odiellus; species Odiellus spinosus. Next base: position 16,943,758 of record OY987227.1, on the reverse strand, counting down.
TGAGTAGAATTTTCAGAATTACTGTTAAAACTGAAGGAAACAAACCATTAAAAAATTATAGCATCTTTGAAATGTTTTCAAAGCCCTGACATTTACGTCATCACTATTGGGAGAGGATATAGAAACAAGGGGGGGGGGGGTGAACACCTGATGTCACATAACGCCCTTACTGGGTATTGGGTAAGTATTTGTAATCCCGCACAAAGAGTGATGCCTAACACCTATGTGAGGGTTAGAGGCCTCTGACGTCGCCAGTTTAGGGTCGCCTACTCGTTATTTAGATTGAAAGTCTATGGATCGAGTAGCTACAAGAATAGATCTAACTCTGGTTTATTGTTGGTAGCTATTATAGAGCATTTTAACTTTTTAAGAAATAAGGTAATCACTGACTGATAATTCGCGCGCTTCGGCTGGCGCTCACTATAGAAGCCCGTTAAAAAGAAAATAAATTACATGTATTTTTTCGAATAAAAAATGAATGCGACCTAATTAAGTAAAATTAAAAAATGTCGCCCGAAATGCACTAAAATGTAGGGGTAAAGTCGAGTCGACACCCTACAAAAGTTTTAATTTTCATGCTAGCTTACCACAGCTTACTATGTACGGTCAATTTACAAATTTGTTAGAATATTAGGCAGAGTCACAGATTATTTTTAAATTAATAATTAAAAGAATTGGGCTGTTTTGGGTCTGTCATATTTCAACTATTGCGCGGATTTTCTTTCAAATAGTAAGCTTTGACGAATAGATGGTTCTATAAAGTAACATATCCACTAATATAGAAACGGATAAAAGAGGTGTTAAAAAGCACCCGTTTGTATTGCTAATGTTGCCATTTTCCAAGGTTGGTTTAAAATATAAGATTATATATACTTTTGCCAACCTCGAAACTAACAAAAAGAGTCGTTAAATAGAACCAGTTTCTACGGCAGATGCTGCCTTTTTTCAAGGGTGCGACGTATATAGAGTTTATAGATTCAACTATTCACACAAGTACTGCACTGCAGACAGAGGTGAGCAAACCCGCCAATTTTATCGAGAAGTATCACCAGGCTTTGGACCTACTGCAGATGCAGATTAAATTTGAAAACTTATCTTCTAGAAGAAAAGTTAAACTTATGATATTACCATATAAGAATAATAATTACCGTAATAAAGACTTATTCCATATAAGCTATATAAAATCGAATTATTTGTTTAATTACGGCGCTTAAAAGCAGTTGATTAGATAAATTAATTATACTGTAGATACCCATGACAAAATCGCCTCTACCAAATGCTTTAGCTGGGGAAATAAAATTCACGGCTATATTCAAAAAGCCTAAAAAGTAATGGCATATCCAAAACCACTAGAAGACTTTCGGCCTTTCTCTAGACCGTAATTTAACTTTTCGTTAAAATGTTTAATCACGTTTTTCCCACTTTCTACTTCACATATTTTTCGTATTTTTGAAATATCTTTTGATAGTGTCCACCCAAAGGGGTACAATTTTGAATATGGGTTTTTAATTGTATCAGAAGTCGATTAAAACCCAACTTTGGGGTTTAAATAAACTTTTAATACTATTAAAAAATTAAAGATTTAATCCATAGATCTTCGTAAAAAAATGTTGGAATCATCTTTAATTTTAATAACCATAGTGTCCGCAATAAAACTTATAATTTGTCCTCGAATGCTTTTAATCTCACTTACAATTTGCCCTTGAATGCCTTTGATGATAGAAAATAGGTCCCAAATCTGCCTAGTCATCCTACGCCCCAAGAAGTAAATATTTATTTCTTAAATGCTAATATTTTTATATTTCTCTCATCCTAGTAGATTTATAGGCCAATAAAATGTTAGGAATTTAGACCTCAGAGGTGGCAAAAATAATAAATTATAGAGTATAATAAATTTCAGGTTGACTTTATCTAAATTTAGATAGGAAATTTTGTAAAAATAGCAACTAAAATGCGTGCGAATCAGTCTAGCCACGTCAGGATAAGGGAATGGAGAAGAGAAAAAAATTTGCTACATAAATAATTTACAGTTATTGACCCTTTCGTAATCAATATACAATTGCGTCATTTTTTGAAGTACTCCCTTATTCTCCATATCAATTCGTTACGGGTTAAGGGGATGGTAAAAGGGAAAAGAACTGGGGAAGACCTCCCAATGGACCTCCTACTGCAAAAGAATCAGACTCAAGGAGACTGTCACCCCTTCTAAGTTGACATTGTTTCTTTTCTTTTTTTTTTTTTTTTTTTTTTTTTGGTTTTTTTCTCTTTCTTATTTTACTAAAAAGATCATTTCTTAATCACGTGAAGAAAGAGTGATTTCAACACTTCTAAGCTTCCACTAGAATTTCGCGAAAACGCACATGCTCCAAACACGAGTAGCATCAGTAAACTCCTGATAATAAAATATGGATTACGCCAACGCTTAATGCATTTCAAACTGTGTTGAGTGATCATGAAAAAAATATAAATAATTTAGGATAATATGCTAATAAGCATTAATGTACTATTTAAAAATTAATCTCCAAGTTCGTTTATTTTCAAACTAACCAATTATTTTCAAACTAGCATCAATAAAATGATTGGCTCGATTTTACTCTACGCCGAAATTCAAACGTAACCCAATTTCAGAATTTAAATTAAGCACTAAAATGTCTCCTAAAAATTTAAAAAATATTCTTTTATAGTGCAGATTCTAAAAATAATTCAAAAGGTGTTACATTTTGGCTCGTAGTTACCCTTTAAATGGTTCACTATTTATTTCAAGGCGAGTTTACAATTTCAAACTATTCAAAACGTTAGTGGAATAATGCAATGTTGAAAATAATTTCCGCCAACAGATTTTGAATAGGATATACAAATTGAGCATAATTTGTCCATGATATAATCACGTGAAAAATGGGGTTTTTCATAGTTTCATAAATTCGACTTGTTCTGAATTCCGAAATCATTATGTAATCTACTTCATTTGGAGTTGGAAAGCCTACTTTATTGTTAAGCAAATTAGAGATAACGGAAGTTTAGTTTCGTGCTAAATGGAGAAACACGACAATTAATTTATGATTTATAGGCATAAAGTCTGAATTAGACTTTAATCTGAATTAAAATTAAGCATGAATTTAACTTAAAATCGGAATTAGACGAAAAAACTTTAACCTAGTTAAAAACTTTTTAAAAGCGTATTAACCAAATAAAATATATACAAGTTTGCTCTGAAGTTTAGGGAAATAACCTAAGCCTAAGCCTAATGTGAAAAATACGTTACTTGATCCACTAATCACGTGTTGAATGGGTGATTTAAATTAATATTTCGCGGAAACGCGCACAAACACGAAAAAATATCACTTTACCGCGTTCGCACTAGAGACTTTGAAACAGTTATGATCAAATTTTCAAGGCGTCAAATCGACTATTCAAGATATTAATTGTATTTTTGGATAAAATATCTACATGATTGACCCCCGAAATTTAATAATTTGACCTTCCTAAAACGGTTCAAAACATTTTCAGTTCGGAAATTTGATTTGAACAATCAAAACAGTTCAAAAGATTTCTCTAGTGTGAACGTAATTTATGTCTTCTTCCCCCCCATTTTAAGTATTTATTAACCAAGAATGATTTAAGGGGGAATAAAGTATTAACTGTAATCTAAATTACGAAATTAAGGTCAAAGTTAAGCCTTATGATATACACAGATTTATCGGAAAATCTATAAATAGTTTGTTTTGGCAAAACAAGAAGACGCGTAGATTAGAATTTTCAGTGTCAACATGGAGGGGATCATGGGGAACGGGAAAGGCGTTGAAAAACTATTTCTTGACATTAGGATCAAAAATAAATCTATCAGGTATTGGGAATCCCTTTTCGATTATTCAGTGTCTTATCTACGCCTCTTGTACAAGAAGAGCTAAGGATGATTCAACAGGCTAAATTTTTTCCCATGGGGAGGATAATTTTTTTTCTTCGTCTTCTCCATTTCAGCCTCCTGGAAAACGGGGGGTGGGGGAAAAAATTGATCCAGAAAAGCAATAAAAACTGCTGGGTCCGGGATTTCAAGTCATAACTTCGTATTTTTATCATCATCGCTTATGATATAGTCAACTCTTATAAATCAAAAATTCTAAATAGAGAGTTATAGGTTTATATTAAATTAACTCCAGTTAATTAATAGTTAAATTTCAATTCTAATTAATAACGAATGAACATTTGTTTTTAAAGTTATTTTAAACGGATTATGCGACTAATAGTTGCAATTATGATTAGTATACTAGTATTCGGAGTTACCTTCGCTTCAAAAATGCATGGTAATACTCTTAAATATTTTTTTTTGTTATAATTTTCATTAGAAATTGGGATCGCGATTGGGGTAACTTTGGTACGAAAGAATTGCGAAGCAACGTAATTTACATTTGTGCCAAGTTACCCCATAGACCCACAGTTACCCTTGTTTTAAAGAATAACAGTAACTTACGTGATATTATTTTTACATATTTTTTAAAAGGCGATTCTGGTACGGATGTCGGATTGCAAAATAATGGTAATTAAAACCATTTTTTGTATATTTTAAAATTTAAGATTATTCGCGAATTAGTTTACTAATCAAGATTATTCCATTACGCAGGGTTATATCAAGGTGACATAGCTGATATCACTTACTCTAATAGCGTAAGTAGTGTTATATGTAATTAAAAATAAATTGGGGCTAATTTAATATTTCCAAAGTATACAAGACTTAAACCTACGCGTTTGAAAACAACGTAAAAGATGCCGCCTAGATAAATTTAGAAAAAGAAAAAAATTGCTCTTCAAAAAGCGGTTTTAACTCGTTTTATCTAGAGTGGGTTTGGGGTTGAAGAGGGCCAGTTATAATCGACGCAATGTTGATTAAAAATAGGCCAATAAAAGTTCGCATCTCTTATTGGTTTTTGAATCTTTTATTAACGAAAACATTGTTTTCTGGCTACAGTTTCAAACTGGTATTCCTAACCCATCTCGTTTATGGTCTAACAAAACTGTCAACTACAACATAGCCAACTCAGTTCGTAAGTTAATATTTTATCAACTTTTAATTTTGCTGTCGAAGTTAGTTACTTCTAGTCACGTACTTTTGGTATACGACTTCTATAAAGTAGCGTTCACACTAGAGGTTTTAAAATAGTATTCAAAGCGTTTTGAACTTTCAAATCAACTTATAAATCAATCTTTTGACACAGTATACCCGAAAAACGGATAAAAACTAGTTTTTAAGTATTTAGTGTGAACGTGGCTAAAAAGTAGCAATCCAAACATCCTCGCCATCTATGCTTGGGTGTGTCATATTGCCCAGTTCAAAAATTAAAACTTTAATCGTGTTATTTTAAATTTGTCTCTGCACCGTTTTGTTTTCAAAGCGGTTTGAAATGAAGCAACTTGGCCAAATAGCAAATTGCTTCCCGAATCAACACGATTTCTCACATTAGTTTGATAAGCAGTTATTTAAAATCGAAGCGCAATGAAGCGCTTTTACGTTTATGTACAAGTCTTGTCTACTAGGCCACTCGGGGCAAATAAAAGATTGGGAGCTATGATGATACCCTCCTAGGTGAGAGAGCCCAATGAAGTCTGAAGCTCGTATTCCATTTACTATATTTTCTCTGACACCGTGATTATTTATTTGAAATTCCCTAATTAATGAAGTAGTTAATTACATTAAGATTAAAAAGCTTTTTGTTTGACAAGCATAAAAATTTAACTTCTGGTAATGAACTTCTGTTTGTAATATTATATCAAAGATATAGCTTTTAAAATAAATGTTGAGTTTATTGATAAACATTTTGTTTTGGGGAAGCCTATAGCGGAACTCCTTTAGAGCGCGAAATAATGTTTATATTAAGGGGTCAAATAGCGATGACCCAAATTCAATTTTATCGCCATCATAAAACACTTTTCAACGATTAAATTAAAAGTCAAGGATTTACGAGTTTATAAAACGGAGATCTCGTGAAATCGTTCCCAATTAATGTATATGTGGTTTAAGCGAGTGAGATTAAAACCCAAATGTTTTTAAAAAGTATAAATATAAATTATGATCCGAGTGAAATGAATGTTTAAAATTTTCTTTCTAACTGATTAGAGTATCGGGTGCCAATATTAATTAGATTATTATGGTAGCTCTCTCATATTATTACCCGTTATTATTTCATGTTCGCCAATATTGACCCAATAGTGAAAGTTAACTTTAACGACAGGTAATATTTAACACTTCATGTAACTAACTCTAATATATTAAACTTATTAATTCCCATAGTTAAGGCTTTATTCCGCCCCAAAAGTGTGAGGAAATGAAAAGTTAAAAAGAATCAGAGTCTAAATATTGGAATACATCGCATTAGGAAGTTCAACTTGGTTGAGATAGCGGTAAAATATTGTTCGCGAACTGCAGTATGCGCTTTCATACTTCTTGGTTTTATATACTCCTGGTATGCTCTATAGACTATTATTGTCTACAATGTTTTGACTCTTTGAGGTACTAAAACAGATAATCCCTTTGCATTTAGTATAGAAATATGCAACCATATCTTAGCTACAAGATCTCGGTGCTCCAAATACCATTGTATCTTAAAACCTAGACCCACACTAAAATTAAGGCATTCAAGTACATTACCTAAGAGTTTAACAATTTGAAGTGTTAACTGTTACCCAGGGAAACTATTTTACATAAAGCATTATCTGGATTTCTACTTATCTCTTGTTTACCTAGATGTTTACGGTCATTTACCGTTTAGCGATAATATTCAGCGTTAAATTACAAATTCCTTAACCTCAATAGCTTCTATTCCATACTAAAATTTGATGTTAGTCAAGAACACGAGGGAAAAATCAAACCTATCCACTTCAGATAAAATTTCACAGGGACCTCATCTTCCTTGTAAAGCGTAGAAAAAATTAACTCCCCACAATCTCTAAAACGTCGCGACAAATTATATCTAAACCGTCAATATTGTGACCCGTTTAAAAATGATTTAGTGTCTGAATTATTTATCTAACGTTTTTTAAGAGATACAAAATAAATTAACTTAATTAAAAATAACTCTGAGTTGAGGGTTAGTTTTAAAAACGTTTAAAACACAAAATAATAACGTTAGAGATGATTTAAAGGGCTGAAACTTAATACTATGAGCGCCATTACACGAGGGTTGGAAGAGCCAAGAACGCTTTTCGATAAATCTCATTGCACAATGATGCTCATGTAACAACTAAAATGCCCTTTTGTAGGAGGAAGAGAGCTTTATCGAAAAGCAGCGCTCTTGAACAGGAAAATTGTTACGATCTGTTAAAATCCGAACTTTCAACTTGATATAAAAAATTATCAAAAATAATTTAGACATGAATTTAATAATTGAAATTCTTCCAAATTAAAATATAGGCTTTAGAATCAGAAGGTCAAATTACCGACTATTGCAAGATTTATTTATTATAAATTATAAATTGATTAGAAAATTCCACTAAACCGTCAAAAACCCGGAAATATTGGAAGGCAAAATCTTAGATTACTAGAATTGATATTTCTCCCAAATTAGCATCTTCCAAGCACGTGCCGACGCTTCCTTTTCGTTTATAAAGAGGATGACGTTAATTTAAAAAAAGATTAAAAATAACCCTATCAGCCATAGACCTTATTAACCTCCATAATTCGAGTTAATCTTTTACACACGATGGCTCCCATTTCGCGGAATTCCTTCTTGATTAGAAACCTCGTCTAATTTTACCAAATGAGTAGACGTCACAAGGAAAGGTTGTACGAAGCGAGCACGTGGAGAAATGCTAGGATCGCCTAAAAACGCGGGAAATTGTCTTGAAATTATGTAGTCATCATCAAGGGGGGGTAATTTATTCCTTGTCATGATCCCTACAGAAAAATCGCGAAGCAATACAGACACTCGAAAAACTATCAATTTCATTGACGTAATAGTTTTAGATCCAATAACTCTATTTCATCTTGATTTGTTAGTACGTACGAAGCTGCATTTATACCAGTTATCTCTATTTATTTACTTTCAGATAATGGGGAAGCTTTTAGAAGATGAGCTTCGCGCGTGTTGACAATTCAAGGTGAAATACCGGGCCTATCAATATATTTAGGGTATATTATCGGAAAAGGGAACTCCTTCCATTTTGCTTATGTTAATTTATGAATTATAAATTGCGGGTTCAAGAGATCAACTGTTATTTAGATTGATAACGGGATGCCTAACGGAATAGTTTCATTTTAAAAAATAAAATTAATAATCATTTAACCTATGTGCCATGAAAAGTGTAAAAGATTAAAATAATGTTAGCCCCCAAAGACATAATTTAAATTTCACTTATATGCTTTAAATGTCGAATTATACAAGGCTCAAGATTAATTCATTGCTAAGCCTAAATCAATATGAATTCAAATCAACTTAAGAAAAGGCTTAGCAAGACTCTTATAGATAACAAGGTTCTTTTTAAGTACCGATTTCTATACCTGAAACAAATTAGATAATTATAGAATTTTAAGATAACCATTTGCTCCACTAAAACATGCGCATAAAGTTTATACGGGTTGTTGACCAACTATTAATGCTTGAGTTTTTTTCCCCGTATCTTTAATAGTAATGAAAAAAAAAAAAAAAAAAAAAAAGCATCATCATGGGCATAGTCATAGTATAGATACTTGAAAACAATTAAAGATATGAAATAATTGTCTTTTGTGTATCATCCTTATCCCAAAAATAGCTCTTGACGAAGGTTAACTCTTTTTGAAGGATCATCTCCCAGGGTAGAAAGTTTCGAAGCTGACCAAACTCCAAAACTATATACTGATAACAAAGTTTCAGGATGTTATTTAGCCAAGCTTTAAGATAATGGCAAATTGTGCAAAAGAATCAAAATATTTTTTCTCTCAAGAACTGATTAAATGTACAGTACTTTGCATCAAAGTACAAACTTCATCTTACAAGTGTTAGCTCCTATTGGCTTGAAATTAGGGTTTTATCTTATAGTGTGGCTAACACCCCCGCTATTAGATATAGGCCAATGCATAATTGCCAATTTCACACCCCCGAAAAATTAAAGACATACATAGATGACGTTTCGAAAAAGGGGGGTGTTAACTTGGGGTCTGATAACTTTTCTCGCGAAATTTCGCGACCTATCCGTTTATTTGGAATTTGGTAGAAGGCTAAATTTAACTGCTATATCATTTAAAAAAGTCACCGGAAATATTTTGGGCAAGAAATAGCATATCTCGAATCTTTCCTCTAAAATCCTCCCCCGATTTTTTTTTTATATCGCAGAACATCTTCAAAGACAGATTGCATTGGCGATCAAACAAATCGAGGACGAAACTTGTCTGAAATTTAAGGAGGTTCCCCTTTTTGATCCAGTGGATCATGTACATTTCACAAGAAAAGATGGGTAAGTTCCTAATTCTTAACTTCATTCTCGGGATTGAGCTAAACCCGCAAGACAGTTTCTACCTGAACCAGGGTCGGATTAAGCGGTGTTTGCCCCCCCCCCCCCCCCGACGCCTTGCTATTCACGGACGCATCGACCTCTGTTAGGGTTATTATGATTATCGTATAACATTATGCCGAATGGTTATGCACTTATAGTGAATCAAAAACATAAACTTTATGCAAATTATTAATGGAGATTTTTAATAATTTCATAAATATTTTGGACCCTGTTAACGCAAGGAAGTTTATAACTTATCTTCAGGCAAGGTGTCATTAGGAAAATTAGCTAATTGACATATTTAATGGTTAAAAGAGGGCGTCAATTTAATTGTCAAAAAGACAGGCAAACAATTTAATGTATAATATAAACCTTTTTGCATAATTTTAAAACATAATTAGTAGTTATAGGTTTCCATTAAAACCAAAAAATATAATTTAAATTCATTATCAAAAACGTGAATGTGGAATTTTTCTAACACCCTTGAACACTTTAATCAACTAATATTAGAAGAAATTGAATCCCGTGATAAAAACGTAAAGGATTTAGCGCCTACTCTTAAATTTCAACGATTGTCTGCCTCGAGAAAAAAAAAGGGAGAGATATCAATGAACACTCGTAAAATCTAATCAAAAGAGAGGAGGGGCCAATTGTCACTCTCTGTACGCGTGGCTTTCACGTGCTTTTTATTCGTAATTTTAGGCTTAGAAAAGATAGGGTTTCCTCTTCCCTACTGCGGTTACAAAATAACTAATCCTTTCATTCCAAAATACGACAAAAGATAAGAAAATTTTCTAGCGTTTTAAATCGAAGGTTTTTCTCCGTCAGAAATTAGAAGGCCAAGGAGAATGATCTATTGGCCCCCAATCTATACATAAACGAAATCGAAACGTCTCGGTTTCGATTCATCTTACGCAGCTTTCATCTTCGTTTTTACTCCCACTCACTTGTAATTTTTTTTATACTATATACTATCGCGGATATTAGATAAATGCAGAAAGGTTTATTGAATAATCAAAATAAACATTGTCGCAATGTTTTGGCTAAAGGACAATGTAACATAATAAAACAACCCTAACTAAAACCTCGAGTTGACCGCATGACAAAAGTTATGCTATCCCTAAATTTGTAAACTTGAAATTATTCGCACAGGGCACTTTGAAACCGAATATGAAAAACAAGCTTTTTAATCTAAAGCAATTATACAGTTACCACAAGATTTTACCTTTTCAATACAATTTTCGTGTAAACACGGGTTTAGAGATACAGGGTGCTTATAGTTAGACTAAAAATTATACACTTTCCCAAGATTAATTTCCCGTCAAAACAAGCTTTTCCAGAGCACCAACTTCAATCAATCTATCCCAGATTGACCTTTCTTATTATTTTGCGCAGATGTTGGTCTCATTTGGGCCGTCGAGGTGGCGGACAACAGGATTTATCTCTGGGTGACGAATGTCATCCTTTGGGAATCGTTCTTCACGAAATCTTACACGCTTTGGGTTTGGCCCACGAGCACACCCGTTCAGACAGAGACGAACACGTTAAAGTTCTTTGGGAAAACATTGAAGATGGTACGAAATACTTTAAAAAAATCTTTATTAATTAAAACGTAGAACGAGAGTAGTTAATACAATTTAAAAAAATTCAAAACGAGAAGAGTTGTTTAGAGAGTTAGGAACAATGAAATATTCAAAACTGAGAACAGTGTATGATATTTTGTGATATAAGTCTATATTCCTTTATACGCATTTAAATGGAGCTTTCCATCAAAGCCTGGGTCATCGCTAGAAGACGTTGTTTCAATGTTTCCTTTTGTTTGCGGAGATTTTCCTCGACGAGAGTTGCGTCGGCGATCAATTCGTCAATTTCCTTCAACAAATTTAACTCGTAGCCTTCGCATTTTCCCATTTGTTCGGCAAATTTCTCATAGAACATCGCTTGTTCCCGACCAATCATTAAAGCAACTTCTCTAAGAGACATTTCATCACTCACAGGTGCAGGTTGTAAATTGGAAGATAGGTTCAGAGTGGCCGATACCTCTCGGACTTGATTGCCAATTTGGTTAACTTGCTGGAAGAAGCGATTTTCGCCTGGCGGGATGTGATCGCTCGAAAGACGTTGCTGAGATTTATTGAGGCCCCCAACTCTAGGTTGCTTGGTATTAAAATCAGTTTCGTGTTGGCCGAAGCTGCTATTATCCCGCGGTATCATGTCTATGTCGCGTTGATTGGTCGAAAGAAAATGGTCTTCTTCGTTGAAGACCGATTGGTTATCTCCGACATTTATATTTTGAATGAAATGGCCAGAGTTGCTACCGGACGGCGCGTTGACATTCGCTTTGTTTTGAGGTGGAATAAAGAATCCAGTTTTGTTGTCCGATTGTTGCTGTTTATTAGAGGTGGCAAACTCTTTTCTAGAGTTGAAAGACTCATCCATTAGATTGAAGGTGGATCCTGGTTCCGGTTGTTTGTACGAGAAAGTGCCGCTTTCACCAAAAATATTCCCGGATATTTTTTGTGACTGTTTTGAAGCTTGATCATCAGCGCTAAAGAAATTCATCATTATATCGCTTCTCATATCGTGGTTTTCGTCTTTTCCAGCGAGAGAACCGAAATCTGTACGATTACAAGGCTTTTTGTTCCTGGGACCATTGCCTAAGCCTAACATCGATCTCTTCTCCTGATTTTGAGTTTTTGTATTTCCAAAAATGAAATCACTTCTACCCTTTCCTTCGTCGGAAGGTTTAGAAGTTTCTTTAATGGAATCAGTCTGTTTATCAAAGCTAAAATCATCGAAAAAACGATTTGCCATTTTGCGGAGTTTTTCTCGTATACGAACCAAGCGCTAAGCCTTTTTTGAAAGTTGTGACCCGAGCACGCGCATAATACTTAATATTTCCCGCCAAAAATCAACGCGTCTAATTGGTCGAAAGTTTTCTATTCGTAGAAGAGCCAAACAAAATTGATTTTAAAATGTATTTTAATGGAATTTTAAATGCAAATATCTGTAATATTGTTAATTTACTTTTAGGTCAGCGCCAAAACTTTGAAAAGTTATTTCCGTGGGAAAACAATCTTTTGGATGAAACTTTTGATTTTGATTCGGTTATGATGTATGGGAATCGCGCTTTCTCGGCCAATGGAGAGAGGCGAACTTTAGAATCAAGGTCAAATCCGTCAAGAAATTTTCCCGATGTTGGGGAAAAACGAGAATTAAGCGCGGGAGATGTTCGTAAAATTAACAAACTATACGAATGCCATGGTAAAATATTTAAACCTTAAGCAATGAATATAAAACTAATTTTTGTTCTTATAATATATAAACAGGCTACGAAAGACCAACTCTCCCTGAAGTTCCACCATTTAGTTGCGACTTTGAAACCCAACATTGTGGTCTTTATAACCAAGAAGAAGCCGGCTTGGCAACTTGGATCACCAAAACTGGGCCTTTATTAACTCTTTTGGGTGACCATACAACAGGTTTTGGTAAGATTTTTTTTTTTAGCACCAAAAGTATTTCTTTGTTTCTAACTATGTTCCTTAAATTATTTAGGAGCTTATTTAGCCGTTTCAGCTTCTGAAGCTGATGGTCTACCAGCTAGACTTCTCTCATCAAACTTCTTAAGTTACGATAGAGAGGAAGGTTGCTTATCATTTCAGCTACACTTTAGCGGCGATGGTGCAGATTCTTTTAAAGTTTACATCCAGAGCGAAAATGGGTTGAATAAAATTTTTCACGAATTTCAACCGTCATTTTTGCAATGGAAAAGAATCCAAATTAACATCAAGCCAATGCTAACAAGCTTTAGAGTAAGTTCTTGATATATTAAATATTGGCACAAAATAAAAATTAACTATGCAATGAAAATAACATAACAAATATTTAACTTTTACAGTTCTTCTTTGAAGCACTCACGGCTGAATCTGAAGAGGGTCTTATAGCAATAGATGATTTAAGATTTAAATGGAAAAAATGTTGATAAGAGCGTAAAGATGGCTCCAATTGTTACTATAACTTATTTATATCAATTGTAAATTATTTAATATCTTTATAATATATCGAGTTTATCAGCGGTAGCACCATGGGTAGAAAACAATTTCACTAGGAACCAAGTTGGGGGTCCCTCAAGGGCTTCCTCGGGTTAATTAGAGGGGTTAAAAACAAATTTAACCTACACTACGAATATCCTGGAATCACCAAAGGCATTTTTTTTATTAAACTAAATCATATGAAGTAAATTATTATAATCGTGGTATTAGACTGGAAAGTTTTCTTCGTGTTATGTTTCAAAAACAAATTTTTATATATTTTGTTTTTATTAATAATTTACTTCATGTTACTCAAAACCATGGTTACTAAATCACGTTAATAATGGTCTTTCATTCAATCAATGCAATTGTTTTCATCTACTTCAACAACTATATCATTTGTATTTATTATTATTAATGCATAAGAAATATTAATTTAACAATAAGCCTAACACAATCATTGGCTGAAATATTTTTGTAAATAACTTTTTCTCTAATAATATTGAAATTAAATTGAGAATTGTTAAAAAAATGGTCGTTTTCTATATATGGTTCTTACCAATTCAAACGCTAGAGCTAAAGATTCATTAAATCAAGCCTCAAGTAACTTTTCAAAGAATATTATTATCTACTTCAATTAATCCAGTTACCGTTTTTGTAAGATTACATTGATTAGAATACTGATACCTTTCTCAGATAAATTTTAACCTAAACATTAATATAATAGTTTGCCTAATTATCGCTGAACTGAGCTTCATATGACAGGAATGAAATAAATTTCATGGAATTTTAGAACCCAATTATTAATTACGCTAAGGTCGAAAGCGCCGTGGTGACAGAGAACAAAGATTACTCTCTGTGTATCTCTATATCACAGTGAAACACACCTAGACTAATTAAGCATTGAAACAATGGAAAGTGTCTTACTTATTATGGAACCTTTTACCCGCTCTAAATTATCTATAAATTTCCATAGTTTTTTTAGTACGAAATAGTTGAAGACAGATTTTTTTATATGACATTTTGAAGTCTTTGTATGCTAAAAGCATACAAAACAGACTAATTTGGAGGTAATAAAACAATAACTTAATTTATTATTTTAGAATATATTTCTCCCTATTATTTTACATTAATTGCTCCTATGTAGTCGCCCTGCCGCTTACTTAATATCGCATTTCCTTAGTCTCTTGACACCAAGTTGCTCCCTTAAAGGGAAAATGAATTTGCCACAATGCAAAAAAACGAAGTAAAATCGATAGTTCCAGAGCGCGCCGTCACTACTCGTGGGCGCCACCGTACGCGAAGCTAATCTAGCTCTTTCTTCTAAGAGAAGATTACTCTCTCTCGCGTCTCCATGTAAATGTTTTATCAATCACTATTAAAGTCTTAACTCTACAATCTGTTGCATAACTAATTCTATTAGGTAACCAATCTAAACCCCACAAAAGTGATTCAAGTGGACCAAGTTTGAAAAAAATCATGATGTCACGTAACAAGAATGAATCCATTTTTAAGATATCACTGTGACGTTTTTATACGAAATAATGTCTCCTTGGCTTTAGTTTGACTTTTTTCAAGAAGTATGCAGTACTTTTTCTTTCAAAAAAAAAAGATACCAGCCTACTTTTCTATTACAAAGACTAGTCACAAGCGGCTATTCCACGAGGTGCTTGGTGTATTATTAAGTAAATGATGAGAATTAGATTTATCACATTTTTTACATTACAATAATAGGTAGTTACTAGTTAGGAATAGGAACTTTTTATAGAACTTAATAATTCTACAGAAGTCGTTATAAAAGAAAATTCTGAGTATTTGATAGACTCTTGGTAGATACGACACACTGTTGAACGAAATTCCAACCCACACTTAGAAAAATCCAACTCAATTTCGCTATCTTAAGATTTAACTTAAAAAAAACCTTCTTAAAAGGGAATTCTGGCCCATTCAGGGTTCATTACTATCTTGAATTCTAGAAAATCATTGCGAATGCCGTAGCACCACAAAAATAAACTCTTTCAACGTAAAAGCGAAAAGTTTATTTACACGAAGAATGAAAGTGAGGATTTTTTTCCGATAATTTTTGTATCGTAACTACAAAACGAAAGTGCAAAAAAGGATACTCCACTTAAGAAGCTCCACAGTATATTTTTCCAGTTTAACAAAACTGCAATGTAAAGGCAAATGCCCAATTTAAGACCTTTCTTTCGCACGCATACTTCGAATACAAGACATGCCGCAATGCAACACACCAATCCCAAAGAAACAAACGAAGTAGACACGCAACCTGACTCGATTCAGGCTTTGTGAAATTGATCTTGCGCCAAGCTCGCGAATTTAATCTTCAGAAATGAAAATCTTTTAATTTGGTCAAAAAAGTCCAAATTGGAAATTGAAACAGAATTCGACCAAGTAGACCAAATGAAATAACCTCAATTCAATGAAGTGCACCAAAGGCATTTAAAATTTGGGTTCACGTTTGTTGAATTCAGGTTTTTTTCCATTTGGTACATTTGGTGAAATCCTGTTGGAGTTTTACAGTTTGGACAATTTTTGAAGAAATTAGATTTTTTTCTTTATTGAGTAAGCCGATTCCTTTCGTTATTCTATGGGAGCATATTAAAATGAAAAGTAAAATGGAAATCACTGGTATGGCTTTTTTTGACAAGGCCTGAAACGAGTTAGGTTGCATGCCTACTTTAATGCGTGTTACTGGCCAAGTCTTCCATAATTTTCATGGTATTTTCGCTGACTTTCAAGCAAGAGTGCAAAAAACAAGTATCTATCTTCTACCCATTAATATATTGCCACAAAATTAAAAAACACCAAATTTGAGAGATAGTCTCAACTTATATACAAGCAGTACTGGGCAATTCGCGAGTGACTTTGTACAGCCAAGCCTGGTCACTCGCGAGAAAGTTCGCGAATTTGCCCACCTCTGAATATAAGTAGGCTTTGGAGGTTTGAGACAGAAGCCAAGGCTAAAGACAATAAACTTATAATTGATATAAACCCTACCTTCCATCGATGTCCACATTCGTTACAGTAGCAAAAGGTGGTCATAGGTTCATCTGCGCTCCTTGTTTGTACCTTTTTATTAATAATTTAATAATTAATTTCCCTAATTCAATTAAAATACGTGTCATTCGACTACAACACACCTGATTGTACGTGCAATTGCTTTTCTTGCATTTTCCACACTTCAGAAGATCAGTTTTGGTTCCTCCTGTCAGCGTCATCTGGTGGTCGTTTATGGCTTCTTTGGTAAATTTCTGTCTTAACTGTTTCATCTCTTCACTGGCCATTTCCTAACAAAATTTAAACATTACCAATATTTCCAACAAATTTTAAAATAATTGAAAACTAGCTATTTGTAAAAACATTAGAAATGGGCGGTTAATGAGGATTAAAGAGAGAATGAAACTTGACAAGATATTTTAATTGGCCTAATTTACTAGCAAAGAATACTAAGCTTGAAAATGAAATTAAAGGGAGAGCCTGAAGCAAGAAGGATCAGATAAGGAGAGGAAAAGTGGGGCTGCGTGGAGTTAGAGAGAGAAGAGCCAACCTCCCACTCGGGTGGAAAGGGGGGGATAGGAAATTCTCGAGGTAAACTGTTGTCACGTGGTCGCTAGCTAGCGCGTCTCATAAAGGATTCGTTTTACCCACGTGACAACAATTTACCACGAAGCATCTCTACCCCCGTCTGTCCCCCGTTCTCCCAGAGTGGGAGTTTAGGCCGACGCAGTAGGAGCCGCGCCGTTCCCACTTTTCCTCTCCTTATCTGATCTTTCTTGCCTGAAGGATATCTTGTGTAATATGCCACCATTTCCAATAAAAATGCTTTCCAGAACAAAAGACTGTGGCGCCATCTAGCATAACATGTATAAAGATTTTCCCAAAGAAATATTCTGATTGGCTGGTATACCCTTTTCTAAATGAAACAAAATGGTGGCCGATTTAAGTTGTAAAGTCAGCATTTTAGCCTCCCATCTTCATTTTGGGATTAATTAAACAGAGTGGAGGAAGAGACTTTATTACTGTTTTATCAACAAAATAATGCTTTTGATTTTTCCTTTAGGCTTATTTTAAGGTAACTAAGCAGTAAGGAATTTTGATTAGATTCCTTATCATCAAAATAGGCATTATTTGCTAGTAAAAATAATAAAACTAATTTTAAAGTGAGGCTGTCACCACGTTCCTGATAACCCTTCAATGCAAGGAAAACTAGGAAAGAGGGGTGGAATTTTCTTTTGCCTTTTATCGAAAACTATGCATTATGGAAGATAGGATTAGTTTCTATGTTAAGTTTCGAAGGCGAAATAGCAATTGCCTCACGCAAGAAAAAGCTAGAAAATAACATCCTGCAAAGCCTTTCGATGATAAAACTATAAAAAATACTTACCTCTGAAGTCATGACAGCCAGTTTCTCAGGCAAAATAGCTCCCGACATTACATTGAGCTTTAAATTTGGATTCTTTGGATCTTTAAGGTTGGATATACGACTGCGAACTTTGTTTTTGTACTTCATGTTAGTATCTTTAAATTCTTTAAAAATACGTAGGAAAAAACGTTAAGGATTTTCACAGCAACAAAACTTTTAAATAACGCATTAAAAAAAAAAAAAGGATATTATCTTCAATTTTTGCACCAAGTTCTTCTGCTAGATCACTGTCAGCTTTATCTTTAAAGAAAAAATTGAACCGGATTAAAATTGTGAACATATTGGTTTGGATATTAGATATTTTATAATTTACCACAATTGTCTTGTTTTAAAGCGGTAGCTAGCATCTCCCTACATTTCAGTCTGACAGAATTAGATGTTTCTGCTGGAAACGAAGTTTGCCTCGGCTGTTGAACGGGTGGAGGTGGTGGTTTTGAGGCTGAGGAAGATGGTGTGGTATTTTGGTTACCAGTTTTTCCAGCAGTCGTAGACTCATCTCCAGAGCCACCGTTTGTCGTATCCATTTTCTCCTTGTGTGAACCACCACTGCTACCTCCAGAATCGCCTTTATTACCAGGCGAACCTAATATACGCAAATATAACGTTAAAAAGCAAAATTAAATAGCTAAATTAAGTTTATAATCTTACCGGAAAGTAGTTTTTTCCACTGTTTAATCAAAACTTTTGAGAGGGAGATAACTTCTTCGTCAGTGGATGATTTACGAAGACCATTAACGGACATCCCAATTCTGGTTCGCTATAATAGAAAAAACAAGTTACTCACTTAAGGAAATTAAATTTTAGACCAATTGTTATAACTTACAGTCAAAACATCTAGAGTTATTGGCAGATCTCTTAATGACTTTAGAAGATCCAACGCTTGGGTCTTGGGAAAGAATTGTCAATATCAAAACATTTAAACGCTAGCACGAGCACTCTTCGTATTTAAAAATAAGTCAATGGCGCGAACCAAAGATCAAAGGCTTAAGAAAAATGAAAAGGGCGCGACAAAGACAGCGTCCCGCCGCCCAGCACCATGGTAATGGTAAAGAAAGGCTAGGGAGTTTAGCCATTTTCGAGAAATAAAGGCTTTATTTACCTGATCCTGATTTTGTCCCACCATTTTGTCAAGCTTCTTGCCGATCTTTGCCACTTCTTCCTCAACACCCATACTTTCGCTTTTAATTAATATTTCTTTAAAATTCTTCGAGATTTTAAAATAGTAAGCACGTGAAATTAGTCGATTGTGGTAATTTCACGATAGAAAGGTACTTCTCGACTTCCCTAACCCGTCTGGCGCGAAACGAAAAGAGCTTCGATCATGGAGGACTAGCGCGAGGCATTATGGGCAGCGCAAGTCACCGTTTCCGCTGGAGTGATGGCGCTCAGATAATAAACCGGAACTGGCGCGTAATTTGAATGTAGTAAATGGATGACAAGCCGAGTTCAACTCCTTTACAAACATATCCTCAAAAAAGTTGGAAAATTCACCGGTTTCTAAAGAGTGCAAATAGATGGTAGGTAATAGTGAGAAGTTTTACACTCCACTGAGCGAGTCAGAGCAGTGTAAGTAACTTTTTTTGTTACACTTGTTAAAATCGAGCGCTTGCGGGGCTAATTGTATCGTTGTCATTTTGGTGAGACCAACTGAGAAAGAACACTGATATAATTGGGTGAGCATGTAATCTTTCTTTAAATTTACGTTGAACCTCTCTATTTTCGATTTAGAGGGCGGGCAAGATCAATTACGTCATTAGCGAGATTTGGAGCACTCCCAGTGGAATTCACCATAACTTGATTGATTCTCAAGCACAGGTTAAAGGGGCCTCCTACCCACAATCGTCCAACCGTCGGGGGGGTGGGGGCGTGTAAAGACAGTCCTAATTATGAAATTTTTGTAATATATATCGATAAAAGCTTGGAAAGGATCTAGATACTAATTAAAAATTCGGGTTTTCCAATAGGTCTCTTTTATGATATGTATAGAAAAATAAGAAATAAAAATGATTTTCAACTTGAGGTGTTGGTTTATATCGATTACATATTAATTAGTACTCCCCTCCCCCAACATCTATCTGATCTTGATATTGTAACATAATTAGGCTCTCATTAAATAAGAAATATTATATAAAAGATTGAATAGTCATATAGAAATTAATATATCTTGTACATAGCAAATAATGAAATAAATTCACACCACATTTTTTTTATATGGCATACTTTCTCCCACTATTTGATTAGATATATTATTTCGATAAGAGTCTTTTTAATTGTTCAACATTGATAGCTATTGCTTGCAAAACGAGAGACTCTTATCATATATATCATACCTTAAGCGTATAAACTTTGATCATTATCAACTATCAAGGGGGGCGTTGATACAATGATACGTGGACGGAATACGTCCCTAGACAAAACTGCATTCGGTATATACCAGGTTCGCATATTTGATTTTAGTACCGGTTAAACTAAACAGGACACGAGTTACATTTGGTTAAGAATTGGTTTCCATAAATTAATATCTACAAAGAATCTCTATAAGAATGAAAATGGGAGAGCTTCTCCCAAGGGTCAAGATGGTCCTGGTAGCTTTGGGACTCTTGATCATTCAAGAAGTTTGCGGTCAAGGTTAGACAAGATCAAAAGGTTAAGAGGGTCGTGACGTGCACTTAGCAATAATTATTGCCTTTTTCGTCAACAGCTCAATTTCCAAACTATAATGCCTTAAGCTTTTCCGGGTATGAAAGTCAGGTTGAATATACAACGAGAGATCAGGTAAGACTGACGAATGTTTTCAGTTCGTTATTTTCGTGAGTTTATGACTTATTATAACTTAAAAGTTTACCCCACGCTCAAAATCTAGAAAAACGTTCACACATATTTTGTGGACGAATACCACGACATTGATGGCCGAAAAGGTCGAGTGGAAATCGATTTTGTAGATCGGTCATCAGTTTATTACTTTAGTGACACTGATGAAGTGGTTACCATTACTTACGAAGGCAAGTTTTACTTTCGTGTAAGAGCAAAAATCAATAATAGTGCATATTACACCTTTAGTTAGCGAAATAATTAATTTTAATTCGGTAGATAATTTCCACATTAGAATGTATTTAGCCCTTCTTCCATTACTTGTCTTGGTTTACTAAGGCTTATAGTAAATAGACAGCGTAATCGAGCTCTAACGTTCGGAATCTGGGCTTAAATGGTCGCGCTTGGCCAATTAATATGTTACTGACAAGTGTTTTGCATGGTGCTATCTTGAAGGTCATCTATTAATTTTCAGTAAACTTTAAAATGGCCGAGTTATGGAAATTCAAACTCCAGATTCCGAAGAGTCACGTGGTTTTGTGATTTACGTCAGTGCTTGCTTAACCGGTCTTTTAACTATATATATCTTTTGAAAATTTGGCCGGAATGGGTCCCCTAAATTACGTCACCGTGACTCGAATATGGAAACAAACATATAATGCTGAGAAATTAGACCTCTTTTATAGTTTTATTCTCCCTTTAGTGAAGGAGAAAAACTAGATCTACGCCCGCCAGGACTGTACGAATGTATTCTCTCTGAATTAATTAAATGAATTCTTGCCCTAAGAAAACTTAGTTAAACTTCTTGCATTAGAAAAGAAGTAGTCGCGTGCATTATGAAACAATTTTTCTTATTTGGTTTATAAATACTCATTTGAAATATTCTTATAGGAAGACCTATTTGCACCGTTTCATCGTTGGATGCCTTGCCTATTCTAGAAATAGAAACATTGTGGGGTTGGTTGGATAAAAAACACAAAATCGTCGGACCAACATCAACCCTTTTCAGACCTACCAAGAAACCTCCGGTAAAAGACCTCCGGTGACTCTTACATCGTTAATTACTTTTCTGTAATTAGATAGGAACTTTTCTTTTACATTGATAACAATACGAATCTTTTATCAGGTCTTCGTGAGAGAAGACAAGATTCGTGGTATTAAAGTGAACGTATTCGAAGCCGAAGACGTGGTAGACGATGTTATTATAACTTATTACATCATGAGTAAGTTCTTACCGATCACGTTTAAGTCTTAAACAATTAAGTTCTTATCCTAAGCATTACGCAGCCGATGATTGGAAATGGATTAATACGACCACCAGAGTACAACTTCCGGTTAGAGTGATGGCTATCGGTAACACGTTCCTCGATACGGAAGGAAATGACACTATCACGTCTTTCTTGAACTTGACACTCGACTTTTTGCATTTTAAACCAATTTTATCAAGCCAGCAAGTCTTTAGGGTAAATAATTGTTGAAAAATATGTTCACATATATATAATTTCGAAGTTCACGCCTTCAGATTCCCACTGGAATTGGTTGCATGGGGTTACGAGTCCCTAGCGAGAAGCTGCCGTCTATCGAAGAACGGTATTCTTTCCTGGTAGAACGTTATGTCAGCAATGAAGATACGGGTTTGCAGACCTCACTCAATTTAAACAAAGTAAGACGAATGATCCAAATATATTTTGATGGGATGGGGACAAAACACTTTGTTATAAAAGGTCCCGAGGAGACGGACACCAGCCAATTCTAGGATTTTGAGATTGCAGAGCCATTGTTGAAATTTTAATGTTAATTTCCCATAGAGAACATTTTCAATTTTGGCAAGAGCCTATAACCTCTCGAAATATCCATTTCCAAGTAGTAATGTAGAAAAAATGAAAAATTAAAAAACAGAACTAAGAAATAGGGTGGATAAGAGCTCAAAAATCTGGCTCATTTGGATCACAGATTTTAGGTGGTCTTTAAGCCTAATTTAATTATATCGAGGACGGAAGAAGTAGTTTCCCTTGAATAATTAAATTAATTTAATCTTTTTTAAGATTTGGTTCGATTCAAGCAACGGTCTCTGTCGAATTGATAATTCGGGCGTGACGCAAGTGGAAGATTACAATACAGGTATAAGCAAACCCTTAATATTTTAGGCCAGCATTTAACCACCAAGGTTGAACAGTTGTAATTAATAATTAGGAGTTGCGTATGTGATTCTTAAAAACGACACGTGCGTCATCGGGCCAATATTAAACAGTGGGGCCAACACGAATAGTTTAGTTAGTGCCATGAAGAATCCGAAGAGTTTCTTACAATTTGACGGCTATTTTTATTACCTAGGCCGGGTATGGACCATTACGATTCATAAGCCTATAAAGAGTTTGGTGATTAATCTTTAATTATATTCAGGATTATTATCGTGGCATTTTCTGCGACATATGGGAAACGCTTAGGAATAACATGACTGGCTTTCCAACAGCCACGATTTTCACTTACTATTTTATGGTGGTACGTCCTCAATTACTTAAGATTTAATTTAAAACCTGGTTTTCATAACTTATTATAAAAAAAAAACATTTCAGGATAAAATCCAAATCGTCACCGAAGGTGATCAAAATTATCAGTCTCCAGTCGCCTTGGTTATAACAGGGTACAACGATAACTCAAACGTAAGCTTTTAAAGGAAATTGTGCATTAATAGGATACAATTATAACAATATTTTGGACCAAAAAAGGTGCCTGATCTACACGAAGTTTATAATTATTTTGATTTTGACCAATCGGACGGTCGCCTCTTGAACGAAATTATGAGTGTTGGAAAGTGTTTTCCCGCACCAAACCAGAAGAAAAAATTAGCTATTTTGTTTGAACGTAGGTCTTCACTTACACAGTGAAATCTAAATGGGAACTTGTTCTCAGTCATTTATTCTAAACCTATTTTTAGCCACGGTTCCGCAAACGGTCAGCCGGGATTTTTTCTTGAAATACTTTTTGAGTTTAGAGGTTTTTGCCCTGTTGCAAATCGCTTCAGGAGCCAGCGTCTCTATCATACGTATTCCCTTTTATGAACTAACATTGGAAAACACTGGTTTACAAGCAGTAATCGAATTGACAGAGAGGCCACATATTTTAGGTAAAATCATTTTCCATCAAATTGATTCGTTCCGTGAAGGAAATAAAATAAATATCTAAAAGTTATCTAAAGCTACGTTCACACTTGACACTTTGAAACGTTTTCAAACCGTTTCGAATGTTCAAATCGACTTTTTAAGATAGTCATTTTGTTTCTTGATCAAAGGTCTACACGGGTGATCTCGAAATTTTATAATTTGACTTCTCCAAAACGGTTTCAAAGTCTGTAGTGTGAACGCAGCTAAAGAAAGGTCAAAGTAACCTTGATTAATTATTGTCCCAAACTAGCTGGATTCTATATCGATATGAAAGGAATTCGACCGGCCGTCAATATGGAACGAGTAAAATCAGTGGAAAGTCCCGAAGGATGCGCGAAACAGTGTGTGGAAACTTCGCAACCAATTTGCAAGTAATTGCGAGACACGCAACCAAATGGTTAAGACACAACTGCTTATAAGGAATTATTTTGTCGTACCTAGTTCTTTCCTGGTTTGCGAAAATGAATGTTACGTTGGGGACTATGACGGTACAACCGAATGGCAAGATAGTTTCACCGGAAATAACAACTGCGACCTCTACATTCGTAAGCATGAATATGAAAGCAACCATGTTAATTTTAAGTGCCAGGAATATGATAGATAATTTCACTACGAATGCCCAAGTCAGCTAAAAGCAATTCCTTTCGCTAAAGTAACACCACGCGGAGTAAAACGTTACGAGTTCGAAACTCATACAGGCATTCTTAATGCCATTATTTATCATATTCTCGTAAAAGCAACTCGTGATTGCGTATAATCGGTAGGTTCGGTTCGGGCTAGTGCCGAGAATCTCCTGGACCTCGAACTAGAGGACGCGGTAGTGGCGCTACAAAATAGCATCAAGAATCGGAGATTAGTTATCGAAGCCCAAGAAATGTTTGGAAACAATGTAAGATATTGATTTCATTTATTATACGTTTAACAAAGATTAAGTTCAACATAATTATCACGTTAATTAGACCATGGACTTTGTAGCAACCAAGGTGGAAGAAATCAGAAGTATGTATATTAAGCAGTCCTATAATTATAGAAAACGAGTTCTTGACTCCAGATACGACTTACAGTCGCTCCAGCCAGCGTTGAATTTGAATTGGTCGCGGACCTTAGACAATTAACTGGCGAAATGATGATAGAACTAGAATTAAATAACGAGACTACTTTGGAAGCGTGCCACAAACATTGCAAACTTGAGTCGCGAATGTTTTGCAACAGTTTCTCATACTGTTCATCGACCAAAGTTTGCAGAATTAGTTCCATTTATTTAACTCCAGGAACAACAGTCACTTCGAAGGAAACTGAAGTTTCGACTCAATGCTCGGTTTTCAGAGGTATATTCCGTAGCCTTGAATTTCTGAAGTGTAATAGTTTAATTCCGATGTATTTATTATAGTAACCCCACTCGCGCTCTTCGACGAAACACCTGGCAAGGTTCCTTTGATCGATGGTGACCTATCAGTTCTTGGTGTTGAAAATAAAGAACAATGCGCGTTGAAATGCCAAATGGCAGATAAATTTAAGTGTCGCGGTTTCGAATATTGCCAAGATTTGAAAAATTGCGTCCTCCATAAAGTTCACGTCCTAGATATGGCCGAGACTGTCGCCGCCGGGGCCAGTTGCACTCATTATTCAAGTAACCATAATTAAAAGTTTACTATTAAAACTGATGATGGGCTGATTGTAGCCTTGAATATAGAAAAATACAGTTCTGAATTCACCAACATCGGGTACGTCTTGATCAATGATCCTCGATCCATCATGCTACACTACCTTTCTTTCGAGGACTGCGCGAGGCGTTGTTATCTACAGCCACCAAGTAGCCCTTGCCGCTCTTTCAATTTCGAAGCCGTTCAGGGACTAGATGGCGAAGTCGTCCTTAACGAATGCATCTTGAATACATTGTCCATTTACGACGACGGTGTCCAGACTGAGCCCAACAAGAAATATTCTCTTCATATAAGTATAGCAACATCGATAGATTCGATTTAGTAAAATTTTGTGATAACCGATTCTTCTTCCACAGACGCGGAATTAACACCCTTGGGTCCAGTGACAAGTACACCACGACCAACTGGCAAACCGACTTACTACCCGATATGGGATAGCATGTTGGCTGGTGAATACAGGGTTACGACGGAATATACGCGCAAACAAGAAGTTAGAAATTCACACGATATATTTTTTAATTTCTGAAATACAATAAGGCTCGAACTCTAATTGTAGAAGGTGTCTTTTTTCGTCAATGAATATCACAACGTTTACAAAAGGGAATCTAGAATGGATATGAAAGACCCTGACTCCGGAAACACTCATTCTTTTTTCTTTTTCTCGGAAACTCAACAAGTAGCCATGATCAGAGGTAGAAAATAACCGAGAGAATATATACAATATCATATTTTTAATTAAACATTATTTCTTAAGATCAAAAGTGCACAGTGGCTACGATGAGGCAAGCCTTGTCGCCAAGGGCTGGGATGGAATGGGGCTGGGTGGACACGAAGAGACTTATTGTCGGGCCTTCTTCAATTTTATGGCGAAATACCCAAGATACACCGGTAAACACTATAGTTATCCATAGTCTAACGTTTCCGACAAATAAAAATTAACAATATTTAATATCTTGAAGCAATTCACTGATAAAAAATCCGTTCGTGGGCAATTATGCAACGTTTTTTCAGCTAAGGACCGATTGGATCCAGGAGTGGAGATAACCTATTACGTACCTGGTACGCTTTTTTAAATCCGGAATTAATTACAACAGAATTTTAATATTAATTGCTCCAATTTTGCTTATAGCAAATGACTGGGAAACTGCTTCTGGTACTCGTTACGAGTTTCCGGCCCGAGTGAGAATTAATGGTACTTATGCCAGTGGCAACCAGACTGTCGCGATCGACACTCAATACGACTTTGTGTATTTTACCTCAAATTTTATTGCTGATAAAAATAACATAATGGTACGATTCTAATTACACACACTAGTGAACCCAAACGAAAAATCAAAAGCCCAACACCCTTAATACTGTAATGAAAAAAATCCATTACATTATTGAAATATTTTTATTCCTCCTATTTACTCTTTTAAGTTTTAAAGTCGAGATTTTACTCCCTATTAATTTCAATCGTCCACCCTACTTTTCCAAGTAGGACTGTATATTCCAGTCAATCATAATTTTATGTCGCCAAACGTTACATATATGTTTTGGTAGCATCTAAATCGCGGTTGGTCATTTTTAGGTACCAAAAGGATTAGGTTGCAAGAACTTACAATCGAGAGACGCGCGTGTGATGCCAAAATTAGAGCCAATGTACTCCTTCGTAGCGGAAAAGTACAGCTCATTAGACGGCGAAGTTGGCATTGAAACTTACGTTGATTTGGAAAGGGTATTTTCATAAATTATTAATAATTCCAAAATTAAAACACTAGGTCATTCATAATCATCATATATAAAAGATATGGTACGATGAAAATACGGGCATAGTTTTGACTGAATACCATAACAGAAACCACACTAAGGTCAAAGAGGTCAATGATTATAATACTGGTATGTTCTAGTATAGTTGTCTAATATTTCGCAATCCGGATAAATATAAATAATAAATTTCAGGGGTATCCTACACGTTCGTTAACGATAAATGCACCATCGGACCAATTAAACTATCGGACTCTTTCGTCAGGAACGGTAGAAGTCAACCAAAGAATGCCATTAAAACCGCCCAGGAGTTTCTCGAAATGGATGGAACTTATTATTATCTGGGTGATGTAGGGTTGAATTTAAATTTCTTATAATCTTTGAAGTAACCAGAAACTAACGACTTCATTGTTAGGAATTTTGGAGGGAAATCAAATGCGAAGTTTGGGAAGGAATTAAAGAAAACGTAGAAGCGGATAATGTTACGTTCAGTCGTGTCGTCCACACCATCTACTTAACGACGGTAATACAAGATGAAGATATCATAATAGATACCATTGTCATTATAGTAATCCCGACGTTAATTATCCTAACGTGTATTTTGTTTGTCAGTGTAAATTTCATATTACTTTTCAACACCCATTTTAAAATGTCTCGTTAGTGCTCCTTGAAAATTTAGTTCTATCCAATATCTAAGAGCCTAGCTAACCCACCAACTAAATTGGAAGGAGGGTGTGCCTGAAAAGGATTCACCCGAATGCCAAAGTCCATAAAAATTGTTCATTATACAAAACAGTTACATATATATCTAGAGCAAATACCTTTCTGCCAAGAATGCTATGCTCGAGGCTCGGATTCCAGTTCGAATTTTGCTTACCATTCAAATGATTCAAAATGGCCAGGTAATTATGCCAAAGATATATTTAACTTTATTTAACAAAGTAACTTTAAATATTTAAAAAAAATTGTAAAAGGAAGAAAAGCATGGAGTTGAAAGAGTTGAGTTTTTATTGTTAAAAATTGACGAAGGCCTTACGAGGTCGAAAGCTTTCTGGAAACAGTTTCAGTTTTAAATGTAATTAAAACTAAACTCCTTCAACTCCATGCGTTTCTTCCTTTTATAAAAAAAATTTAAAATATTTCTCTACCATGGATTCTAATTATTTAATAACTTTGCGTTCTTTGAAACTGCGTAGAGCTTTCAAATCGAATACAACGTGTTTGATTACGATGACTACAGAACTAAAACTGAAGTAAAAATGGATATCCCCACTGAAAAGTGTTTCCCAAAACCAGAACAACGCAAATATTTCACCATCTTCTACCCAATACGTGAATTAATAGTTTTTTTGGAAAGTAAATCTAATTAAGGTTTTTCACAATTGTTTTTATGGTTACAGCAAACAACACAACACTTGGCGATCCCAAGTACGGACTCAACTCTGATTTCCAAACCCTAGTAGCTTATGCGGCTAATATATCAACATTAAGAATACCAACGGCAGAGGTTGGTAAAATTAAAAAAAAAAGAATAAAATAAATAAACCCACGCTGTTGCCTGACTAAAGTCGCCTTCCCAATAGAGATTATGAAACTGTTTTAAATAGTTTAGAAAATGTCAAATTGTAGAATTTTGGTGGTCAACTGTAGATTTACAATTATAATAGATTTTAGCTTCCAAAATGGTTTGAACTTGGTTACAAAGTGCCTAAAATGAACGTAGCTTAAATATAACGGTAATTTTAGAACTCCAATCGCTGCCCTTTACCGATGGTTTATTTACAAACTTAAATGTATACCAATTACGAGTAACATATATATTACAGCTTCAATATATCAAAACCGACGCTAAAATTTTGGTCAATGGGCTAATTGTTGAAAAAAGCCCAATGATGGCCCAGTTCTATAATTACCAAAAAGACATACCAGCATTGAGGCAAACGGTAAAAATATCGGGCCTTGAAGATCTAGAAGCTTGCGCTTCATTTTGTTTGAACGAAAACCATATCAAAAATTGCAAGTATGTCAAGTCGATCCTCTGTGTTCATATTTGAATTAATTCTCAATTAACTAACACTTATCCCAGGAGTTTATCATTTTGTAAAACCAACAATGTACCCGAATGTTTCGTCTCGCAACAAGACGCGTACGACGTACGCAACATTACAGTCGTACCGGACGACAATCTAAACTGCCAACTATACATAAGTATATCAAGTTTTATCTCGAGTTAAGTGATTAATCTAATCCTAAGTAATGCATTTTTCAAATAGGGGGTAATTTAAATATTACCGATTTTGACGTACCGTTAACAACTGCGGTTGACAATCTTTTGACCAACATGAATAAACTTAAAATACCAGAGGTAAAACCTTTTTTAAATTCCATTAACATTTTTTTTTTTCATTGCTGATACGTTTTTCAGCTGAACTTGTTGCCAACTAAAATCGAGATCAAAGACTCCCCGTTTGCCGGTAAGAGACACTCACTATAATCATGCCCGAAAGAAAGATGTTTTAGGCTTAATTATAATTTCCCGCGCAGTACAAAAAAGCTACGAACTGTTAAAATCTAAAACGCAACTAAATGGTAAAAGCGTCAGAGTCATCACTAAGCCAACGGGATCTGTGGAGGAATGCTATGCCGAATGCATACGGGATACGCGGACAGCTTGCATTAGGTTAGTTGGTCTCGATCTCAATACAAAGACTCGCTTAGAACACGGTCCATTTACTCGGGTAGGGACAGAAAGAGGAGGATCTTAAAGATCTCCGCTACAGTCGGTACTTCTAAAACTGCGAATTAACCACTAGATTACCGTTACAACGGCGTGCCTAACGTACTCGGTGGTCAACATCTAGCCCCTTTCTCCTTCAGTTATGGCGCGGTTCTATTCCACTCTTGTGCAAACCCGAATAAACTGACCCAGGCTTAAAACAAGTTTCGTTTTTGCAGTAGAAGTAACATAATACATATAAGTATGACAATCAATGAAAAACGTAGTCATGGTGCATTTCGAAATACAGCATTATATACGCCAAACTACTTGTATCGAGTCTAAATGGATCGTGATTGAGGCAGGGTCATTCCATCTCAAATCATCAAACCCATTCTGGTCGAAAATTACGGATTTTCATGAAACTTGTTTCTAGGATCCATTACCATAGAGACTCCGGAAGTTTAGCGACTTTAAATTGAAAATTTTTAAAGTTACGATTTTTTTAAATTTTTGGCCCATTTTCCAATCTTTGCTTACTTGGCTCATATTTAGTTATATATCTTGGCCGATATTATTTTTAAACACCTGAAATTGGTTAACCCTAGCTAAAAACGTGTCCCGAGTCTGAATTTGAAATCCGTTTAGCTCTATACACTCAAGTTTTTGAGTTAAGCGCTAATTAGGGGGGTGGCAATTAACAATTAATGACGAAAAAGGTGCACCTCTAATTTTAGTGAAATTTTTAGGGAATCAACTACGTATACATATAGAATAAACCCCAAAATTTGGTTTCACAGAAACCACTATTTCTGTCGGAAAAAATAAATCATATTTTTGGGAGTGAATTTTGGTATTTCAATGTTAATTTCCTATACAGGGTGGCTCTTAACAAAAACACAATATCTTCTATCAAGAAGGATCAGATCCTTCTTGCTTCTATGGAGGGATAAAAATAACATTGAGCACGTGCTAATCGAACTGATTTTTTCAAAAGTCTCGCGCGCGAGTTCGAATAAAATGAAATAGCATAAAACGCACGCGCTCAATGTTAATATTATCCTTACATAGAATATTGAGTTTTTTGATAAGAACCACCCTGTATAGTAAATTAACATTGAAATACCAAAATTCACTCCAAAAAATATGATTTATTTTTTTCCCGACAGAAATAGTGGTTTCTGTGAAACCAAATTTTGGGGTTTATTCTATATGTATATGTAGGTGATTCCCTAAAAATTTCACTAATATTGGGGGTGGAACTTTTTCGGCATTAATTGTTAATTGCCACCCCCCTAATTAGCGCTTAACTCAAAAACTTGAGTGTATAGAGCTAAACGGATTTCAAATTCAGACTCCTGACACGTTTTTAGCTAGGGTCAACCAATTTCAGATGTTTAAAAATAATACCTGCCAAGATATATAACTAAATATGAGCCAAGTAAGCAAAGATTGGAAAATGGGCCAAAAACTTAAAAAATCATAACTTCAAAAATTTTCAATTTAAAGCCGCTAAACTTCCGGAGTCTTCATTACTTATGGTAATGGACCTTAGAAAAAAGTTTCATGAAAATCCGTAATTTTCGAGCAGCATGGGTTTGATGATTTGAGATGGAATGACCTGGCATCTAGTGCCGAGGATTAAAACTTTACATTCAATACAAAACACTTTTAAATAGCGGTCTCTGCGGATGAGTTTTAGCTATTTACATTAATCCAGCTAGAGTTATTGTTGGATGTCATTGAGTAGAAACTGCTATCTTCTCAGATTCATTTTAACCTCTGCATATATATATATATATATATATATATATATATATATATATAATAATATAAAAATTAGCCTAATAACCGACAAGGCGCCATTGCCGGAAAGAGCATCTTTTCACGGAATTCTATGATTTTCCAATTTTAAATTACTCTAATGTATAGTAAAAGCCAACTGGTATATAGAGACCAAATATTTTTCATTCTAGATCTATCACAGCAAAACACACGTTGACTAACAAATTTAGCATTGAAACAATTATAGTGTCATACTTATACTATGTTACTGGTGGTTGAATTTAAGTTTATGTTTTTATTTTATGAGTGTGAGCTATTTTTACAAGGCAAATTTCGCAGCTAAAAACAAAATTTATATTTTGTTTTGTTTGAGGCTGAAAATTTATAAGATATAGCTTGAACCACTGAAAGCTTTTCACCTCTTTGGCGTATTCTATTTTGTATTTTAATTTTTATTTTATTTTTTTGTCACGAAAATTCCCAAGTGAAAATTAGCCATAATACGTAATTTTTCTTTTCTTTATTTTTCAAGTCATTGATTATAACTTTCTCTTATTGTTTTTAGCTTTTCGTACTGCAACAATGGTGCCGAAAAGTGTCGCATCAGCTCCATTTATTTCAAATCGGAATTTGACTCAAACCCAGTAATTTATAAAGAACAAACTGCATACAACACTCAATGCAATCTGTACAATAGTAAGATTACATGCAAACTCTCCACTCAGGTTCAATAACAGTTTGCAACCAATACTTTTATAGTGACGAAATTATTAATTAATTAATCCGCCTCAGCCTTCTCTAGCTTGCGAACTGATCTTGAACCAAAGGACATACATATTTAATTCAGTTTCTGATATTTTGTCACATAATAAATACGCAGGGAAGGCTATACAATTTTTCGACGAAACACGGGGCAAAGTTCCAACTGTTAAAGGAAATCGGGTCTTACCTGAAATAATATCCCCAGACGAGTGCGCCCTTGCTTGCAAAAACGAACAGCAGTTTAAATGCGAAGGTGAACGATATTGTGACTTTCTCCCTTAAGCGGTAACTCCTCTGGCGAAAAGATAACTCTTCCATTTCGACCTTTCGGATGGGTTTGAGCCATTGACCTTCACTAATAAGGAGAAAATCAATGATTTTAGCTACACCGAGTGGCAAACAATGGCTTAACTTAAGTATAAGTAGTAACTAGCAAATACACTCACGTGTCTATCGAGTAGCCAAGGCTTAGCGGCTTAGTATTCAAGAAAGACTTTCTGAGAAACATTTCGAATTATTTGGCGTGACAATCCTTATCGACGTATTTTTGATCAAACATTAAAATAGTTATTAGTTGTTATTTCCAGGATAATCCGCTAGATTTTCATCAAGAGCTAAATAGTATCCCACGGTCTTCAATGAGTCTTTCTAACTCACGAGTTTTCTTAGATACTACTTTAGACCGCACTGTTTCCCGCTAGATGACGCTAGCTAATGAGCGAACGTCAGTGTTTTTTTTTTTCATGGTTTTTTCCTCCCTCTAAGATTATTGTCGTGGAGGGAGGTTTAAAATCCATCCTTTGGCAACGAGTTAACTTTTCAATTAGAGGTTTCCCTTTAATGTTAATTCTCTTAACGTTGTTAAAATTCTTTATTTCCAATATTGTGCTAATATTTCTTAATAAAAGATTTAAATTTAATTTGAAATTTAGGCCTGGAATATTGCCAATCTTCACACACTTGTGTGTTGCTTGATACACACGTCCTGGACATCCCTGAAGGTTCCATGGTGTCCAAACCAGAATTTTGCACGCATTATTCGTGTAAGAAAAATGAATCATTTATCCAAATAAAACATTATACCAGAGGCTTACCAGACATAAATTAAATACAAAATATTTATGAGTATAGACTTTTTATCTACTTAAAGGGCTAGTCTTACCAAATATATACTTGAAGGGCAAGTCTTACCAAATATATACTTGAAGGGCAAGCCTTACAAAATATATATACTTGAAAGGCAAGCCTTACAAAATATATATACTTGAAGGGCAAGCCTTACAAAATATATATACTTGAAGGGCAAGTCTTACCAAATACATAATTAAAGGGCAAGTCTTACCAAATATATACTTGAAAGGCAAGGCTTACTAAATATATACTTGAAGGGCAAGTCTTACTAAATATATACTTGAAGGGCAAGTCTTAACAAAAATGTACTTAATGGCAATGGGAGATTTCCAAATGTATATTTAATTGAGAAGTCTTACGAAAAATGCTTAAAGGGAAAGTATCACCAAAATTAATCTTTACGGTCAAGTCTTACAAAAATACATAGCCCAAAATTATTTTTTACCATTTTGTTAGTGTCTTACGCTTACGAGTTTGAAGACATTGGTGAGTTGGAACTGGATGACCCTCAAGCAAGAATATTCAGGTCCGTCAGTTTCCAGGAGTGCGCTCGTCTATGCCAAACTCTACCTGGACTAAACTGCCGCTCTATAAATTTTTGCGAAGACAAATTAGACTCCAAACCAATCGTAGAATGTGTCCTCAGTACTAAGATATTAGACGGTAATATCAAGGCGAAAGTTAAAGACAGAGTTTGTCATCATTATAAATGTAAACTATCACAATAAAATATGCTAATTAAATGCACGTATGAAACGAGGCTATATTTACAGTCACTGGAATTGAAAGAATTACCAATGACACAACTCCGAAACCAACCACGGGGCCGAACATCACCACATCTAATCCAATAACAACAGATACACCTGATCCCACTGATAGCGTGTTTCCCGACATAAAAGAATTGTTTTTCCAAGGATATGAAGTTGAATCTGAAATAAATGACCTCAAATTGGTACGCAATCCATCCTTAAAAGACGGGACAATGGACATCAGAAAAATGAATCGAGTTTTGGACTAATTAAGCTCCATTCACCGTGTTTCCATCACTATACATTATATAATACTTAATATTTTTACATACATTTTTAGAGTAAGATCTACACAGTCTACGAATATCACGATTTGAAAAACCAAAGAGGCCGGGTCGATTCGATGGTTGGTGGTAATCGAACTTCCGAATTTTACACGTCCCATCTTACTACCTCCGTTAAGATTCAAGGTTTGAATATAAACTGTCCTTGTGACATTGAACAATTCACTAATATAAATGCCTTTACGCAGATGACAAATGTACAGTTGGAGGTCAAGGAGATGACGAATGGGGCTGGTGGGATGATAAAAACTTGATACTGGGTCCCTCAGCTATGCTCTTTAGACAATTAAATGAAGATGCAGTAAGAATAATAACATCCCATACTCTAATGTTCACGATAGTTATGAAAATTAAAATTTAAATCCTCTTTCTCAAGAGTTTCAATGGACAAAGATTTATACGAGGTATCTTGTGCAATCAGTTCACGGCGCGAGATAAGACCGATGTAGGGGTCACCCTGAATTTTTATTTTTCTGGTGAGATCTACCTTCTAGGCTCTTTAAACATTTAAGTCTTATAATTATTACTAATAATACATAATACACTCAGCAAGCAAATGGTCATCATCCTCTGGACAGCCATTGCAAATCCCTGTAAGATTAACAGCTAAAGGAAAATATATTCGTTCATCGTCCGTGCCGATCGAAATTAACACAAGAGTTGATTTTGTTGGTTTTCAACCCAAGGAAAGGAGAGATGACATCTTTATGGTAAATTTTCGAGCCACCGGTTTTCAGTCCACATTACCACTTGTATAACTGTTCTCGGCTTAGATCCCTAAAGGAGTCGGTTGCGACGGTCTAAAGCAGGCGGGGCATGGCAACATCCCTCCGATTAAAAATAGGATCTCTTACAGTCAGGAAATTTACTTTCCCAGTGAAAACGTTGCCACTCAAGTGCTGCACTCCAAGGTATTCTTGATCAGATTTTATTTAGCGTTTCCGTGACCTCTCCAACAAATTTATAATATTTTCTTTATCAGAATTATTTGGATTTTACCGGAAAATTATATAAAACCGAAGGAATAGAAGACGGCAACAAATTCTGGGAAGTGATGGACTTCAATTCTGGGGTTACCTATCAATTGAAAAGAGGCATTTGCGTCGGAATCCAATCCATCCAATCAGTGTTGTTCAGCGAGGATACCAAGGGCGTTGTTAAGCCAATGGTAATTCATCCTATACTAGTTTGCATTCTTATAAAATTTAAAAACCAGCATTTTGACACATTTTTCCCTCCAAGAAAACTACCGAACAGTTCTTGGGATTAGATGGCGAATTTTATTATTTGGGACAGGTATGTTTCTAAAAAATGATTAAATCTTGATTTAAGAAGTAATTAATTTACCCATTTGACCAGGAATACTATCGAGGAGTTTCTTGTAATATTTGGGAATCAGTCAAGAAAGACTTTTTCATCATGGGTACCCGAAATGAACGCGCCGTCGTAACGGCTTACTTCATGTCGGTAAGATATCTGCCAAGTGCTGTTAAAGTTTTAGAGAAATAGATCACAAGACGTATACATTAATTTAGCCTACATTTTTACCAACGACGGAGGGAGATTCCAACATGCAAGTACCCGTTTTAATAATTTACAAGACGTGGGTGCTCGAAAAACAAACCAAAGATTACCAGATTTGGAAATTCAATTTGTTCGAATTTGACCAAAGCGATAGCAAAGATTTTTATAACGAGATGGATATCGAACCATGCGTCGACCCAGAGCAAAAAGCCCACTTTTTGATATACTTTTCCTGTAAGGATTTCTATTGATCTAGCGTAACGCTAACTTGAACTTTATTGTAAATGACATGAATTATTTTTAGCCAATAGCACAATATCATCTATAGCCGAGATAAATGATAAAGAATTCCGAAATCAGGCTATCATGTCCGCTGCCAAAGCGGCCAATGTCAATCAACTGCGAATCAAACTCGAAAGCGTAAGTTTTTTTAACAATACGTTTTAAAAAGGACCCTTCTTATTTTGATTATCGTAGGTGAATTACAACAAGAACAACATCGCGGTTATGGGAATGATTTTTGGACGACCACCTTTCAGACGTAAGAAAGGAATAACAACAACCTTATAACAGAGGGGTAAAATAATATTCGATACCTATTTTTCTCAGGTGGATTTATCCTTTACGGTAATGACGAACCAGCTACTAACGACCAGAAACGTTTGGACTTCATATCGGACCCAGAAATATGCGCGCAGAAATGTTTAGAAGATTCTTCTTGCAAGTAATTATCGGCCACGATTCGTTTAGCGTACGTACACTCGTACAAAATGAAAAATTGTTTCTTCCAACAGAGGTTTTACTATGTGCAACAACAACTTGGCAAAATCGGCGTGCTTCCTAACCTCGAGGGATAAAAACGACAAGGGCTGGGGTGGTACGGTGCCAGGGTACGATAAATGCCAATTGTATTTCCGTAAGTAAATTATTATACGATATAAGAAGGTAACGAGTTGAGATATGTTTAAGCGAAATAAATTGTTAACAGGGAGTTCAGCTGATTCCAAGATCGACGAAATTTCCATAGAAACGGCTATAAATAATCTCAACGACAATATTAATCAAGAAAAATTTATAATAAACATTGATAAAGTATGCCAATGATGATACGTAATGTTGACGGTAAAAATCAAAATATGATAACATTCTTTCAGATTCTAATCTCCGCTAATAGAATGGATGAAAGAGTGACCCCAATTGGATGTAATTAATAGAATCTAAACTGTAAAGTTAAGAATTAACTAATATTATACGTGTTTTTGTAGTCGATGACGACATTAATTACGAGGACATTTTTGAAAATCGAAAGTTAAGAAAAGACTCTCACACAACTATCGATCTGGGCTCCGATTCCGCGGGCTCAGCTATTGAATGCTACGAGCGTTGCGTCAAGGAAAGCAATCTCGAATGTATTTCCTTTTCATTCTGCAACACCGATCGCAGCTGCCGACTCAGTTCCGTTTTCGTTATCGGCTCGCAAAATTCCAGTAGCCTCGATGAACTTGAACCGGGAGTAGCCACGCGTTGCGGCGTATACCGAAGTTAGTGTAAAATTTCACTCTAGGTGTAGCAGCATCGAAAATTACCTTTGATTTTTCAGGAAACGCCATAAAACTATTTGATGAACTTCCGGGAAGGCCGAGTTTAGGAGACGGTGACAAGGTTTCAACAACCGCATCAGCCGAAGAGTGCGCTTTACGATGCAAGAAGGAATCTGATTTCAAGTGTCTTGGCTTCGAATTTTGCGATCAATCTTCCGGGTGCGTCTTACACAAAACTCATCTTCTCGATTTGCCCATCAACAACAAAAAAGGAAATATTTGTAGTTATTACGCTGGTAAATGTTGTCAACCCTTTATATCTATAATTGATAGAGCTCAGTGGTTAAGTGTTTCCTTTCCCCTTTAGCAAAATATAGTACGGAATTTGCCGATTTGGGCCGATTCGTTCTTATCGAGCCCAAAACAACATCAGAAAAAGGGGTTACTTTCGAACAATGCTCCAAACTTTGCGTTGACGCGGGGGAGAAGTGCAGATCTATTAACTACTGCCCGGACATGAACAGTTTGTCAACAAGTCGTTGCGATCTCAATACACTCTCCGACCAGGATGAAGGAGCAACTTTAGTGGAAGCTCAAACGTGTTCCTATTATTTTAGTAAGTTTTTATTGAACTAATCAAAAGTTAAGACTTCACCAAGTTCAGGGGACCATCAGCAAAAATCATTACGGTGTATCGTCACCGGAAGTAATTTAGGTGGATAATCAACTAAAAGTAAGTTCGGGTAACAATAGACGAAAGTAAGGGGAAGACTATCCGAAAGTAGGGAGCAATAGCTGGAAGTAGGGGGAACAATTGATTTAAGTAGGGGAAACTAATCATTTAAAGTTAGAACCGGTAATTAAGATTTATCAAAAAACTTGATTATATTATAACCCCATAGAGAGAAACTTGCGGGATCGTATTCGACGCAGCGAACCCGAGGAACTTGAACTTGTGTCATCCGGTAAGTCAAGCTTTACATTATTTAAAGGGAAACTACAAGTTCAAAAGCAACAGCTTTTAAATTTATCTTCAGAATCTACAAATAAAACTTTATGCTGAAGTTTGGTTAGGTTTGAATATCAGCGTAAATTCGGGACAATCGTATTATTTCAGCCATCAGCATTGCTTTCCCAATTGAATTTCTTAATAAAGTCGCTAGTTAGAAAATGTATTGTTGAAGGCTGGATCCCATCTGATTGGTTCAATTTTTTACCCCACTAAGATTAAAACTGAACCAAATTTTAGTAATTAATTCAAACAATAAAATCGTGTCGAATAAATTGTAAAAATATTATAGATTACGTTTTTTTAGTATGATGAAACAGCTCATATTTTCCCTTTTTTAAAAAATATATAATAAGCAATTTGATTTTTTTCAGGAAAATTCACCGGTATCTCTTTCATACTAATATTTGTTGGACTAGGGCTAGGAGTGGCTGGTTATATCGGTGCCTCCTGGTACAAAAAGAAAAGACAAAATCCTTCGAACGTTCGATTTGTTGATACGACCGAGTTGGTCGAATCAACGAGATAATATCAATATATTTATATAGAGGCAGAAATCCTGTTAACTTGTATATAATAATCAAATAAAAGAAATAATTTTTAAACGTCATTTTCGACTGGTTTAAATAAGAGCAGCAACTTAAAATTTGTTATTGCAAGAGTTGCAAGCAAGCGTGGATTGTCAGGATTAAATAAAGTGAGGTTGTCACCATTACGGATTATATTTTTTAAAATTTATATTGGGAGGATTTATCCAAAAATGAAAAAATTGATGAAGGGATAAAATTATGTCGATACATATTTTCAGGGCCTAAAAGTTATCTTAACTTTAAAGTGATGCTGTCAACTTCAATTGAGTTTGAAAAAAATAAATAAAAAATCATCACTTACCGAGATGGTCAACAATCCCAAGTTATTGACCATAAATAGAATATTATATAATGTGGAGGGGGATCATCAGAAATTAGTTTTGGAGAACCGGATGTTAGTTATGGGAACAAGAAGGATTTATCCAAAAATGATCAACATACGACTTCATAGAAAGAAAATTGATGGAACAACGTATTCCACTTCCGGAAAGCAGCCAGCCCGAGGATTTCGTGTCATTCGTGAATCGAAGATTTACATTGTAACTGAAAATAAATAAGAAGAATTGAAGTTCTAAACAATTCCATTTATTTTACTCGGGAAGGTTCACCGGTATCGCTATTTCATTCTAATATTTGCGTGATTACGGCTTAGAATGGTTGGTTACATCGGTGCCGTTTGGTACAAAAATAAAATCCGAGACCCAGCCAACGTTCGATTTGTGGATACGAAAGAGTTGGTCGAATCAACGAGATTATATATAAAAAATACATATTTATATATAGACAGAAATTAGAAACAAACCCTGAAAACATGTATATAATAATAAAAAAATATTAAATTTTCTCCTTGCATATAATTTTAGAGACGTCTCGTCTAAATTAAATCAAGAACTTAAAATTAGTCATTGCAAGCCCTTTGTTCTTCGAACTTTCTTTCAACATAGCTGAAGAGGTCGGTCTGCCTTTTATTTTCAATTCGGTTAATTTTTCTGGCATTCTGGTTCCTGACATCGATCCAAGGTCGAATCAGTGTCGATTTGTCGATGAAGTAAATGTATCTGCACCATAAAGATTGGTTAGAACTTCCCCTTCGTTCGCGTAATAACGTCAAAATTAGATTAAATTGGTTTTACTTCACTTCCCCGTCGATTTCCCTCGCTTCCGGGTCTCGTCCCATAATATAGTAGATAGCATCCTGGCTTAAAACTGATGTAGGACAATTACCTCTTGCCAGGAATTCTCTTTCGTCATCTTCAACTTCATCTCGCTTTTCACGTCCTGCAATTTCTGATTGGTTAATATTCAGCCAATAACATGAATTAACAGGTAATTCAGCTAGGCCAATGTTATATCTTGGATATATTAAACTTAATCAACTCTTTGACCAATCAACCAATAGAAAGCGTCTCTTATTAACTTAGTCAACGACACATTTGGCTAAGTTTTTGATAAAAACAACTCTGCCGGAGTCAACGACACATTTGACTAAGTTTTTGGTAAAAACAACTCTGCCGGAGTGAGTGAGAGTGACGGGACTTCTTCAAAGATTACAAAACAACATAACTTTGCACACGCTGAATCTTTAGGATGGGACTTCTAGGCTACAGACAATCAATACCGAGGCTTTTATAAAATAATCTGTTACATATAACTTCACCAAAACATGTCAGCATTTCAGTCTCGGTAACGCTTAGAAACAGTGTTGAAATGATAATTATGAAACTTTACCTTCTTTAATTACTTTAAGGACAAGCATCTTATAGTGAGTGAATCCCGATTTTTCTTCCTTATGCGACACCACTTTAACTCTCCAAACTAAGATATTTAAGTTATTTTACTTACGTCTATGTATTTTAATATCGAACTATCACGCCTTCAACACAAAAAATCTTACAGTAATCCTTTATATTGCAAGCCAAATCAGCGAGCTTCTCTCTGGCCGTCTGCAACTTCTTAGTCGAGAACACTTCATTGAATGGTTCGTCGGGTGGGCAACCACCTTGAGAAAACACGATTTTAGTCGGGCAAGCCCTTTGTTCCGTTCCAAGTGGAATCATTTACCTTCGGCACATTTGCAAACTTGGTTGACAACTTCATCTCCTGGAGCGATTTTCTCTTCGAAACACACAGTCCCTAAAGCGGGACCCACGGTTGTAGGGCGATAAAACTGACTACAGGCTTGTTCTAAGATTAAAGAAAAAGATAAATAGATGATGCGGTAGTAAAGACTTTATTAAATTTAGAAACTTACTGGGTTCGTAGTAGTCGTAAACTCGAACTAGTCCCGATTCCAAATTACTGGCCACGAATTTCCGATTAATACGGAAAAAGAAACAAGTTTGCTCGTTCGAAGATATCTAGACCATTTGCAAAATAATGTTAACTTTCATATGCTTTGATTTTTTTCTTGACAAGTACTTTAGATGTTTCAACTTAAATATGCTCCAAGGTGTGAATTAAAGTTTAAAACCTTTTACCTTTTCTAAATAGAAGATCAAGTTTCGACCATTCTTTTCAAAACGATCTATGGGTTGGGACTTGTCGCGAACCAGATCTTTTAAATCATCTTCATTGGCCTCGTATCCGGTCAACATCCCAACGTCAACTATAGCCATGTTACTTGCTCCGTTACCCAGATATCTAAAAAGATTTATGAAGAAAACTTCAGGTGTAAATATCTTTGCTTCTGCCCCCAAATATAAGAGTCAATTAGAATTCAAAGTAGTTAAGATATGTCTTATTAAGTATAACAATTGTCTTGCTTTTCTGTATGTAAAGTATGTCCAATTATTAACCAATAGTACTCTTAGTGAGTCCAGCTTTTGGGTGGAAAATAAAAGCCAAATTGAAAGGTAATTAAATGGACTAAATTGATTTGGTTCAAACTCCCTTTAAAAACTCGTCAACCCAAAGGTGTAAAATTTTGAATATAGATTTTAAATAATATTAAAAAGTTAAAAACCATCTATAGACCTACGGAAAAATGGTAGCCCCATCACTTAAAACATTCTAAACCGTTATTAAAATTTTACGCCTTAGTTATGAGTGAAGCCCTCTTTACAGCTGTTACCCAAAACAGCAGTTAACCTTAACAGCGGTTGCACAAAATAGTGATTCATAAAACAGCAGTTTCCCAACATAATGATCACCGAAAGAGCGAATTCAAACTTAGTTCCTTTAATGATTATAAAGTAAACCAGCGAACGCCGAAGGTGCCAGAGTGGATTGCGGGTTAGATCTCAGCTAAAATGCTTACTTAGCGCAGATGGTGATATTCATAACCAACTGGGTTGATTTTGGTATCCCCAGAGAGCGTTCGGCGGGCGGATTAATTACGACTGAAAAAAGTAGTGTAAGTTTTAATAATAAATATTTAGGATGCTATAAACAACTTACTATGCAGATCCCTCTTCCATATCAATTTCGGTGGTTCGTCCAACTGATCGTCGTCCAGTTCGCCCAAATCAAATCGAAAGTCAGGCTCGTTAATCCGAGCTCTGTGGAATGCGTTACTTTGACTGCGGCTCGGCAAAACATGCGGTCGACTGGCCGCAATTTTGCCGAGGGGTTGACTCTCTACAAATATATAAAAAGAATATCATACATATACGTTCATAAATAATTTTTATGGATTGAATACCGTTCTTCTTCTGAACCTTTTCTACTCCTAAATTCTCCACCAATTTGTCAGGTAAATCAAAATCAAAGTCTTCCTCGGCTTTCGCAACCCTTCCAGGTTTAATTTTTTTAATGGCTTCGCTAACACCGACGGTGACGTCAAACTTTAAATTGAAAATTGTGCCATTATTTAATTGTTTTCACATAAATAAATATATAGGGTAGAGTCGCCTAATTCTGAATTCTGAGATCTCGATTACTATACAATTTTTAGCGACGAAGTTAACTATCTAATAGTCACGGACCGGTTGCGCGAGTTTTCATCATTCCATGACGCGTACATTTGACGTAGACGCGGTTTTAAAGACGGTAGTAGCGGCTTCTATTTCTGAACGAACGATTCTAATTCTGAACTCCTTGATTGCAATTCTGAACACCCCATGCTTCTAAATCTGAACTATCTTACAACATATAAAAAAAAAATACCAAATTTGTAAAAGTAACCACTCGCGCGTCTCCAATCGGGAAATGAGTGTCACCAATCGATTCCCTGGCCGAATTTAACAGGGGAAAGGCGGAATTAGCGCAATCGAGCCAGTAGTTATTATTTTCATTTTCATTTTCAAGTTTCTATCCTCACGCGTCAACCGACAGACGTATAAAATTGTCATTGAGATGGCATTGACGCTTGGCGTCTGGAATTAAACTTATTCATTCGTTATTCAAACTCGAGGAGGAATGGACGCACGTGCACGGTGGGAAGTCGTCAAGGTCACGCCCTACTGGGGAACAGGAAGCAAATCCTACAATAAAGAAGCCGCCGCTATGCGTACCAGGAAGCCCCCAACTCCGTATAGCATCCCCCCCCCCACATTTCAACAATAACAAATTCCACAGTCAATGAAAGGAGAGTATAAGGAATTCACTATGTCGTAAGAAGTCAAGGCCACCGAAGGCCGCCCGGCATTGAAGGACGCGGCAAGTGGGTCAGTGGATCTCCCTCCGGCAGTATGAAATGAATGAATATTGAATGAAAATAGTCCCTAGTAGGCCTAGCGGTTTTTTTAGTCTAAAATATGTCTGCGTCTTTCGTAAACGTTAAGCTTAGCTATGTAAAATGTTTTTATATTTTTGCCGTATATTCATTTCTTAAGAACGCTTTAACCTAGAGGTATAAAATTTTGAATCTGACGTTTTAATGGTACGATAGTGGCAGCGGCTCGCTTTAACGGGTAACACTCGAAACTCAATTCCACGAGAGAAATTTTATATAGAAATATATATGGTTTTTAATATTTAAATGAATAAAGCTCCGAATGACGATTTAAAAATTTTGCATCGCTTTGGCATAGAACCCGTAAAGGAATGCTCATTTTGAAGGAAATCGTCGATAACTTCCCAAATACTGGCCCGCTAATTCCCCGTTAAATTTGGCCACGGAATCCATTGGTGACACTCGTTTCTCGATTCGAGGCCCGGAAGTGGTTCCTTTAGCAATTTTTGGTAGTTTTTCGTATATTTTAGCACGCCGTTAAAAATTAGAAATTCTTGGACATATTTCGGAATTACATTTTCGCGAAGAGTTTGTGGCCAAATTCTGGGTTTGAGAAGTTTATTTCGTAGCGGGAAACTCAAACTTTACGAGGAAATCGAGCGCAT
Organism: Odiellus spinosus; assembly: GCA_963920705.1. NCBI lineage: Eukaryota > Metazoa > Arthropoda > Arachnida > Opiliones > Phalangiidae > Odiellus > Odiellus spinosus. The sequence goes on along the minus strand of OY987227.1, from coordinate 16,899,008 downwards.
AAACCCGGGATTTTTCCGAAGCTCGTAAAACCTTATTTCGCGGACCCTAAAGGGAAGCATTCCCTTAAAAACGGTCTAATGATTTACGCTAATTATCGCGGTTGGCTAATTAGGGTCGTATCTTCTCCGGATCTTTTCCTAGAGTGTCGAAGTCGCGTTCCACGAATAGCCCATTCTTAATCTACTAATGAGCCCTTCCGTCTTTAAATAGACCCAACCAAAGTTAAATTTTACATTTTTAAATGAAAGTGTTCAGAATTAGGCGACCCTACCATAGTTTCACACCTTGCAAATGGAATCCGGGCTATTGGCAATGTTGTACCTCAGTCTTACGCCAAACAGCCCTGCGCCCGAACCTTCCGCCTCGACGATCAATTTTCCTCCAATTTGGTTAAACTAACCATAAAAATTAATAAATAATTACACTTTTTAAACTTCTATGAAACAGTAATCAAAGATGGTTTTTAATCTTACCTGAATTTGACGTTTAACTCTAGCGTTATCGGGATTAAACTGCCACGTATGTTTGAAGTTTGGGTCGAAAGTGGAGGATATGTTCATAACGAGAGAGATATGGGGATCTCTGCCTAAAATGGCGTATTCGGCCAGAGCTTCGATGGCTATTACCGTATCTTGAGTGGACCAGAAAGAACCACCGATCCTCCGCTGACCGTTTAACCAATTAACGATGGAAGTAGCTTTATCGACGTCATTGAATAAAATCTGGGTTAGCAAGGCGTAACTGGATGCTTCCACGGAAATGGCAGATTTTCCGTCTCCCCAGTAACGAGTATTGGCCGCTGAATGAGACCATTAAAGTACCGCATAAAACCATTGGGGCATAAATGTAGAACAGACAAAAAGGAAATTGCCTACTTACAGGGATCATAAGAAGCCATCTGTAGAAGTTTATCATTGGCTTCAATGGCCATTTCGGTATCGTAAAGAGCCAAGGCGTAAGTGGTTATGGCCATTCGATAATGGTCGTTAATATCAGGGACCTTGCCGCGGAGGAAGTTTATGGCCTTTTCTATAGGCGTTTTCAGGTTCTATGTATGCAAATAAGTATTTGTATTATATCACAAAGAACTTGTGTGTGACAAAGATATCGTCGAGGAACTAAGTTTCACTCACCACTTTATTACACTGGCACTGTTGAAAGGACATTATGACGAAAGCGGTCAGAGGAACGTCCCCGTTAACTCCACCTTTCATTTCTTTATGGTGGACCGTATATTTTTCAACGAAGGTTCCGTCTGGATTCTGCCTCGATACCAACCAATTCAATGCCCCACACACAACGTTATCATCAATAAAAACGTACTTTCCAGCCTGACAGAAAACACGAGCAACGAACGCCGTCAACCTGGGTACCCGCGTGTAAAACATTTATTGATTGGGCAATAAACGAATTTCCGATATATTTACCAAGTACTAGCATGATGATTAGGCCAAACGGAGAAGGATCCATCTTCGGCTTTTCTGTAGGTTAACTGCTTGTTATATCCTGTATGAATAAATAAATTAAGTGACTAGAATCATTCGACAGTTTTAGATTTAAATGTTAACCTTCCCGCATAAATTTGTAGGCGTTCGTCTCTTGCTTAGGTGTTACCTTCCCAGTCGCTTTCAAGTAATGGAAAGCGTAAACAGTTGGAGCCATAAAGGCCATATTTTGCTCGCCGCATCCCCGAGGAAGTTTCAAAAATCCTTCGGGATTGTTCAGACTTGTTTCGATGGTTGTTCCGAATTTATCACCTAAAAAATTCATGTGAGCTTAAATATGACAGTGCTTCCAAATTACGCATGTACCTATGCCCTCAACTACGGCGTATTCGGTTCCGGGTATGACAAACTCCATTTCCGGTTTAAGTTTCACTATAGAGAGTTGTTTTTTGTTTTCAGTATCGAATCTGGCTTCGTATTTCTCGCTGACAATATTTCTTCTCTTTCTCTTTTCAGTGTTGGACGGATCAACGGCGAAAGGAAAAAATTCTTCATGGACCACTCCTTCGGGCTAACCAAGTAAACAAGAAACTCAAATCCCCTTACACCATGATGTTAGAATAAATACGGCTTACAATGACGCTTAGAGTTTTAATGACGGTGTCCGAGCCCCCGCTGGACATCGCGGAGAACTTGAGCGAAAAATCTTTGGCTTCTAATGGAATCATTTGAAAAGCGACAGTTTCAGCGCTGTTAGCGTTGACGTATATTTTTTTACGAGTGCCCTTCTGTCCCGGTTCAGCTTCGGAACATAGACCATCCACCCCATAAGTGTAAACCAACATCTGAGAGAAAATTGCATTTTGTAACAGAACCGAATTTACTCTTTAGCAACTTACCAATAATCTCTTCGGTCCGTAATTGAAAACCGTAACGGGAATCTCAATTTGCTCATTCTTAACGACGTTGTAAGGCATCTTGACGTCCATAAATACATCTTGAAAAGCAACGATCTTTTTGGGCTCAGCGACGCACATTCCTCCTCCAATTCCGGACAGTCCAACAGCCTGCACGATCCATGTAGTAATACTGTCCGGCAAATTTCTAGCTTGTTGCAAAATTCCGTTCGGTCCGATGACTCCGCTATCCCATAGCCAGGTTTCCTTAAAGTCTTTTCTTTCCCTTATGTTTCCTTCTAAAATTTGCAAATCCTCTTCGCCGAGAAAATCATCTTCCACAATATCTAGCTTCTCATTTTTCGACCTTCCCGACACTCCGTTGAATAACGGGCGCGACTGATATGTAGCTGAAATAAAGTATGACCAGGGATATTTATAAAAACGAGTTAATGTGGACACGCAATGAAGAAGCCAATTCTGACCGGGCTCCTGGGATTTGACGGCATTCAGAAATTCTCGGCAACACTTCAGGAACACATTGGCGCAACCCTCCTTGTCTTCCAGGTCCTTTCCTTCGAATCGGCGTATGATATTGGCGCGATCTTCGCATGTTCTATAGTGGAAACGTGAAATAATTGTTAGCCGTTATCTGTGAATTAAGAAATATAATCTCGATAAGTATGCCAAGTCCCACAGTCTTAATGATAAATTCGTGTGGTAGCGTTCTATTTCCTTGTAATACTCAAAGACTGGTACTTTGATCTTTGGCAAAATTAGATGACTTATTATTTTATACATAAGCGCTATTACTTTTGGGCTAAACTTTCAATGCGTGCGTAGAGAAAAAAACTAAAATTCCTCATCAACTGGAGTCTATCCCCAAGAGCCACTACAATAGAGTTTAAAATAAGGGATTTTTGGATCTTACCTTAAATAAAAAAGAATATAACTTCCGTAACTATTATTTCTGATACTATCAAATATATCTTGCTCCTTTCATCTGTGACTTTAAGATGCTTAAAATAATAGCACAATTACACTTACCGTTTGAATTTATCCGAAAGCTTACCAATTGCGCAACACCGTTTGTTCGCTTGTCCATATTGACGTGCTAAAAGTAAACGATTTCGAAGTCATACAGAAGCTCGTGCTTAAAAAATTCCGAACATTTTTAATTACTTATTTCTTCGCTTATGGCTCTTTTCTTCAGTTTTCTTTCAAAGCAACCTAATTTAAAGAATTTAAGATTACTCGTTGGCAAAATTATAAGGTCTATAATGACGCGTTAATGATTCTAAATGGTCGTTACTTTTTCTTTCATCAGCCAAAGCCACGGTGTCAGCGATAATAACAATTCCAGCATTGGCCAGAACAGTAGCAGAGTCAATTCCCCCACCAGGACCACACCCTAAATCATGGCTATCCATTTCATTAAACATCTAAACGAAAATTGATCATTAACTTTCGTATTTAAAAATGAATTACACCTAAACATTAAAGTCATGGAGGTACACTATATATTAATGCACCAATGAGTCAAGACTTTTGGAGATGCACAGTACTCAAACATTTTGCGACAATAAAGGTCAAACTTACCTTATCACTGGTCAATTTATCCTTATTCCTTAAGGCGTAAACGGCTTGGTCTACTGCCAATATCCCTACCATCGTGTTGGGCTGTCCTTTGACCTTCAAATTGACAATTTCTCCCGGTTTTACCGATGACTCGGCTTCCAAAGTTATCTGTTCCAAAAAGTTCAGTTACTAAGTCCGAATTTAAGATTAGTTATTAGTGAGGTTACACTACCAGTCCACTTGGTTGGCACATTTTCTCAACGCGGAATTTCAAAGAATCCGTTAATAGGTTATTTCCATACGCAGTGAAGATTAGAACGCGGGCGCTGGGAACCATGTCGGGTGTTACTTTAAAACTTAAACCTCGCTGGACAACTTGGCCCGGCCAATTGCTACCTGTGGCTATTATTCTCCCTTTGGAAACAACTAAATACGAAATGGGAGTTGGCATATCTATCGGAAACGTGTAGATAGAGCGGGTGAACGTATCTTCAACCTGAAAGGGTATACGCTCTGCTTTTGAGTAGTCGTTCATAGTTTGTCAGTATTTGAGGTATAACTTACCTTGTATATAAGATTATTATCCTTACTAATACCGACGTAAGCGCCATTTACTGGAGATTTGAAAGGAAGCATGAAATGCGTCCCTTTTGTGGGGTGACGGCGATCGTCAGTCGCAATCTTTTGTGGAGAGGTTTAGGGTTAAAGACATAAGAATTTACATGTATAATAAGTCTAGGGTCCGGCTGAAATTCCAGTAACTAAATAGTTACGGACTGGTATAGTATATACTAATTAATAAAAGGGAAGTCTTACAGTCACTTTCAAAGACTTATAAGAGGTATTGGTTTCGAAGGCAAAAGCAACGAGTCCTTCTTCGTTCGATGTGCCAGATGAAGTCTTAACGGGAACAATGTTATTGTTGTTGTCCAAAACACGGATATTGACGGCCACGTCAGTTGCTGGCTTACCATGAATGTGCTTGATTTGCGCCTATCGTGTTGTGAGGCGTTAGTGACGTAATTTCAGGTCTTTGTCTGTTCAGTCTTTTAAACAAGGAACCACTTACTAGAACAACGGCGTCTATACCTGGTCGGAAATCGGATAACGACTTCTCGAAGCTGATGATGTAGGGTGTGGTGGAGAAAATGGTTACGTCCGAAGTTCCGTTCTCTTTGGCGCCAGAAGCAGCCTCGAATACGATGGCTTCAACCAATAATCTGGCTCCGTTGAGACCAGGAAACCAACCTATTTTCTCTTTGTTCTTGATATCGGTGGTGTTTATGACGCAGGACGCTTCACCTTTAAAAAGCTGTAAGGGTAATTATAACGTTTCAAATGAAAGTATAAGTTGGACAATGACTCGCTTGGCACTTAAAATAATTTACTTCTTTTCTTTCGCAGTTGCCAAAATGTTCCGTATGTCCCGTGGCAAGTTTCACTTTCAATCTGAAGGTGGCATGACCCGCGACATTCTTTCCATAGACGTACTGAGCCTTTACTGAAACGTCGACCCTTTTGCTATCAGGGAATATTACATCGGGTGCCTCTACCTTTACTTGGAACGTGGGCAATACTACGAATATAGACAGATTAATTAGATGATAAATCCAACTCTTTTTGGCTTTGAGTTTACCATATTCTCTCAGTTCAAACGTAACTGTTGAATTTAGTTTTACTTTGTGGCCGTAGAGAACAGTAACCGACCATTCGCCCAATAAAGAATAACCGGGAAACTTGAAGGCGTAGTTGTACATCCCGTTTTGTTTTTCGAGCCCACTACTTGGTCTCGAGTCCACAATTGTTTTTTGAGGGTTCTTTAACAAAAGTTTGTAAGTTAAGTGATGGGTTTCCCTCAAGAATGTATATCCTAGTACCATACCCTAACTTGTAGAGTGAATGTCTCATTATCGACCAACATATCCTCGTTGAGTCTTATCAGTCGCATATTAACTAAAATGCATTAAAATAAAAAACAACAAGTCATAATTTAAAATAAGGTCAAATTCGCGAATATTCAGTACGAAATCGAACCTTGTTGTTTGGGCGTATAAATGGGCTTATCCGTTTGTATAAAAAGGTAACCGGAATGTAATGTAACCAAGATCTTGTATTCTTTCGGTTTTCCACCCGAATTGACCATCAAGAACACGTAGTGATGATCTAAGTCGCCCGTGATGTTCAAGTCCGGGATGTGTTCTGGTTTCACCGTTACTTCAAGTTTACGCGGTTCGTCTATTGAAAAGCGAATAGTTATTTTATAAAAGATTCATATTTTTTTACCATGAGTCATTTGCGAGAAACTAACCATGTTTGACTCTCAGACTTTGGGTGAAAAACGTTTTCTTTTTGCCAGGGTAATCGGCTAAGCTAACGGTCACATCTTGGACGCCGGAGTGAGAGTAGACAACCACAGTTTCGGCAGCGTCCAGACGAAATGTATTAGGAGCTACCACAAAAGCGTGTCTGTAAGAATAATTGAAAGTTTGACCTTTTATTTTGGTCAAGTAACTCCATTCCTCAACGCGGAACTCTTTGTTGTAAAATCATTAAAAGTTTATGCTATCGCGTGTAATTCAATACTCGAAATGATAAACAAAATTTAGGAGAAACATCTTCAAGGACGTGTAGATGCCCATTAATCCGCTTAATTGGTCGGAACAAAATATCTAAAATATATAGTTTCATAAACACCGTTAGAAAATTATGGACATTATATCCCGATGTGTTTTTTCGTGGGTGGAGCCGAGGGGCTGATGACTTCACGTAATCGGTGTACAATTCGTTGTATATAGATTCTGGTGGAAGTGGTTAACCCCTCTGGGATAGGTTAATGTACTTTAAGTACCAGATCTATTATTTACTTAATTCGTAGATTTGGCGACATTGTTATTATAATTATCAAGTAAACACTTAAACGCTTTTAATTATGTACGTGTTTTGCAAATGTTAATAAAAAAATTTAAACCTACAAAAAAATAGCTTATTACGTGACTAGTATGCAGTCATGTGATCTAGTTACGCAATTAACTAGTTCACGCAAATTATTGGTACAGTATTAAGTTCGCGTTCGAAGTACCAAATTGACAAAATTACAAACAAGTTTTAAAAAACTAAATTTAAAAAGTTTGAGTGAAATACCAAGTTGATAACAATAAGAAAATAATAACTTACTGAGATTGAACTTGATCAGTTAGCCCTATAATGACGACCACTAACGCTAATGGCCATAAAGACCACGCAGGACCCACCATCCTGCACTCTTCTAGAAAATTCCCGCGAAGTTATTCCTATCTTGATATTTCTTCAAATAAACTTTTGGGACTTAAAAACTCTATAATCTCGATGGGTTGACGAGCTGCAACTGGAATGAAAGACTTATTCTCCAAAAATTTTCATATCTGCTAATTTGATCTTGAAATTCGATATACTATGGACGCAATAAAGCGGGCTCTCAAATCTCATCCGTCACTAAAAAATAAAAATGTAGGGAGACTTTACTTGGACTCTTCCAAGAATAGAAAGTCTTATTCGTACTGCGAAACAAAGTCAAACTATATATAAATAACACTTTTCTTCAGTTATTTCTTTAACTATAACTTCTAATATTTCTTTATCAATTATATATGGCAAATTCGAACGAGGCTCTAGTTGGGAAAACTTTGTAATCAATTTCTGGAAAGCGCGCCGCTTGAAGTTACTATCGCGAATGCTTAGAGGGAAATGATTGTTGACTAAGGAAGCGGAAAAATACGATTTCAACAGCAAAAGACAAATATTTTAACTAAGGGAGTTGTTTCGATGAAAAAAATTGTTAAATAAATGACTAATTTACCTTCGTCTCATAGGCATAGGCAGAATTTCGCATAAATTATAAAACATAAAGAACGGACACTATAGGGTAATTGAAGACTTCAATATATATATCTTCATGGTCTAAATATTAGTTGTTTACTCGATCCACTTATCCAATAAGATTAAGTGGGAAATAGGCGTAATAATAAGCCTCTTGTTCCTTATTTATAAAGTCGATTGCCCTTCTCTCGCGAAACACGGCAGCTAACTAAATTCCAAACGATCAATTTCAACCAATGAAATATTTATATTGAAAATGCTTCCTTTCGTATATAATAATCACGAACAAGTAGGGAAAATAAAAATATTACTTCTTCGAGGACCGTGAGGATCAAGATCAATTTATAAAAAGGTATACCTAAACTGGAAACGGTTAACATTGGGAGAGTTTGCTTGGTGATTTTATAAAAAGCGCGCGGAATTACCCCCCCCCCCCCACCGTAGTATTGTTTTCCACAAATGAGAACGTAAAAAAATATATATAAAATGCTTTGTTGTAGCTAAGCCTAAAGTTTAAAAAAGACGCCGACATTTTTTTGACCAGAAAAAACGTTAGGCCTACTGTTTACGTAATTGTTCCCATCCTAATATTATACTCTCCTTTCATTGGCTGTAGTAATTTTCATTGAAGGAATATCGGGGAAACACCCAATATTACGCACCGTACTCCGCGGGAGGGAGATAGACTTCCGGCTTCCTACTACGCGCGGCGATTTCTTATGCGATAGTAAATTCATTACACTCTCTTTCCATTGGCTGTGTCATTTTTCATTGACGGAATGTGGGAAAAATTTTAGCGCGCGCGACGGGTGGCTTCTTTTATCGTGCAGTTGCGTCGTAATCGTAAACTATTTCTAGGATTTCCTTCCCGTTCCCCCGGAACGCGTGACCTTGATGGCTTCTCACCGCACACGTGCGTCCTTGTCCCTCGCCTCTTTGAAAGATCTAGCGTCTACGCGTGTAATCATAAGTCTATTATTATCATCTCTAAGTAATAATCATAATAAAAAGTTTTATTAAGGGATATTCTCATTAATACGATAGGGCCGGTTTAAGCGAGAGTTACGAAGTAGCCAAAGAATGGTTGCGTTTCTATATCAAACAAACGTTTCGTCAGGGCTAGCTCGGGGTTAGGTGCTATGGGAATTTAATATGGCAATCTCATTCTGGATAAACTAACCGTTTGAGCGTCAAATAAATGGTTTCTTACGACGTAAGAATTTAAAAATTGCCAAATTCGTTTCAAACATCTCCAAAAATTTGACCTAGGCATAGGCATAGTTCTTTCCACTAGCCCTAATTAATTCTACATAATCGAATGTAAATTTAAAACGAAAAGGTAGCATTTCTTATAAAATTAATATATTTACCATTTATGATAAAGAAACAGAAAATGATTGCGCTTCTTGTATTTTACGTCACGCATTATTTCATTTTTAACTCCTTCTGTAGTTGAGTGCAAATTGAATTCTAGTATGGACGAGTACCATTATTAACTATGAAGATGGCGTAGTGGCCTAGCCGAGTGTGAATGTTTCCCTTAATCAATCATAGGCTAGAACTCGCTTCGTAAGTCCTGATGGTCCAGCATTTTAAAAACTTGATGTTGGGTTTAACAATAGGATAAAGATTTGATAAAAATGCAATTTTTCACCCATTCGGACTATTTACTTACTCTTGTCTGTAAATAGAAATTGCATTTACACATTATACCACCAGAAAAAAGGCATGTTTCTCGCATATTAATATAATTACGTTAAAAATTTAATCATTTTCATCGTTAATATTAAAAAGTAAGAATATTTTCAAACGAAATCGGATATTCAATAAAATATGATTTTATAGAAATTTCGACCTATCAGCCTAATTTTTACTAGACTCCAGTTTGGTATATAAACTTCTTAGTTAATATAGTATATACTAGAAGACGAAGTGTGTGAAGATTTGGAGGAAATCCCGATTCTGTAACCCTAGGCGGTAGCCATCTCGTCCCACTCATCAATAACCAGGAGACGAAGTTTAGTTAACACAAATTGATTAAGTTGACTAAACACCATTGGTGATGTTTGTGTGGTGGATTTAACTTGGCCAATTGGTAAAGTTGACTAAACAACGCGTACTTTAAATGGAAAGGGGAGGTTGAACCGATAATGATTGGTAAAGTTAACTGGACACGGGTGGATGTCTATGTGGTGAAAAAAGAATCTAAAACAAGGTTGCCAAGCCCGAAATAGAAACCAAACCCCTTGAGCCCATTTTGACGGAATCACTTACTGGCTAAGCCTGGCGCCAAGCTTCTTTCTAAAAATCGCATATTTTCTTAGAATTGTCATAAGTAGAAGTTACTCAGATGCATTCTACCTTTAAGTATAGCCCTAATCCTAATCCAATCATTCAGCAAGTTTTTGTTATTTAATGTGAGACTAGACCTTTTTACGGCTTATTTTGCATTTATGTCCTATTTTGTCATTTTCCTGATTTTTAAAGTTCTGGGTGATTTATGTGAGACTAGCTAGACCAGATTTGGTTTAAGTTTTTAATTTTTTTTGTGAGACTAGACCATATCGTATTTTTCCAGATTATCTATTTTTTTTTTTTTTTTTTTTTTTTTTTTTTTTTTTTTAAGGTTGTTGGTGGTTTTGTGAGACTAGACCTCTGGGTGAAATGTACCTTTTTTCCAGGTTGGACAAAGTGAAGGACTTCCTCTGCCTCGGAAGCAACAAAAATTCCCGTTAAATAGAGCATGTTTCACGGAAAATGTATCCTTTTTTCAAGGTTGGAACAGAGTATAGGACTTCCTCAACCTTGGAAGCAACAAAAATTGCCGTTGAATAGAACCTGTTTCTGAGGGAAATGTACCCTTTTCTTCAAGGTTGCGACCAAGTTATTTATATTATCATCTATTCGATTTTTGACGAATAATTCATAGAGTCGAACAGAATATTTTACATTTTTGACTATTACCAACCGGTTTTCAAGTCTCTATGAGCGTGAACGTGGCTTAGCTTATCAAAAAATAACTCATTTAGAAACAGAAATCCGAATGAAATCCTGTAAAGTTGTATATATATATAAAAATTAAAATATATACATTTTTCACACTTTTCTTGTCATTTTAAGTCTCGACTAACTAAAAGCGTTGCTGCAAAACTAGTCATTGCAAGCCTCTTGTTCTTCGAACTTTCTTTCAACGTAGCTGAAGATGTCGGATTGCCTCCTCCTTTCACGCCTGTCATTATTCTTGTTATTGACGTCAATCCAAGGACGTATCAAGGTCGATTTGTCGATGAAGTAAGTATACCTATACCATAAAGGGCGATTAAGGACTTTCCCCGCGTGTTTGCATAATGGTTGACTAGGCTATTCTTACTTGACTTCGCCCTCAACTTCCCTGGGTTCTGGATCTCGTCCCATTATGTAGTATATTTGGTCCTGGTTTAAAACTGTCTGAACACAATTACCTCTAGCCAGGAATTCCCTTTCGTCATCTTCAACTTCATCTCGCTTTTCACGTCCTATCAATTTCAGATTGGTTAATGAACCGATTGAGCGAGGTCTGTGATTATATATTGGTTATATATTTTATAGATTCCAAACTTGAATAAGCCCCCAACCCCAAAATCCATTCTTTCGCCCCTCTCGTTTTACTCGTAGCATCTAGATTTCTTTCAAGATTGTGAATTGTAATTTGGCTAGCAGGCTACAGAAAACCAGTACAGATCAAGGCATTTGTTCTATATAAACATTGGTAGAAGTGTCTGACCCACAACATTTTCACCTTCTCGATTACTGGATTCGAAACATTAGTGAAATTATAACAATTTACCTTCTTTAATGACCTTAATCACTTGCATCTTATAATGAGTGTATCCAGATTTTTCTTCCATACGTGAAACCACCTTCACTCTCCAAACTATAAATAATATTTGATTTATAATTTATTTTGCTGCCTCCAACACAAAACAAAAAAAAAAAAAAAAAAAAAAAAACTTACAATAATCCTTTACATTACAACCCAAGTCAGCTACCATCTCCCTGGCCACTTGCAAGTTCTTGGCATTAAAGACTGCCTCAAATGGGTTTCCGGGTGGGCAACCACCTAGTGAAATACGATTTTAGTTGAGTTAATGGTGGCAAAATTCAAGGATCTTTTGAGAAACCATTTTTATTAAATTCTGAAGTTGGGTTAGGTTTGAATTTCAGCGAAAGGGTAAATTCGGATCATCATATTATTTATTTCATTCTTCTAGATAGATTACTGGATTAAGTAATTTCACAAAAGAGACCGCGCCTAAGCAACCATATCACGTGCAAAAATACTTGATAATAAATTGTTGCCTCTAAAATAGCTACGCGACCATAGTGATGAGGTAAAATGTTGGGTTTTTTTGGCTTTCAAAAATGTCGAAAGATACCGAATATATCTATATTTTACTGTTATAGGACATATGTCTTCATTTGTCATTATTTTCATGAGAAATCGGTAACAGCATAACTATTGAATATTTAAAGGGAGATAGTCTGAAAAATATTATTAGTCCAAATCTATAGAAAATGGTGTATTAGTGTATTATATTCAAAATTTCGCTGAAAAATATTTAACTTTTTTATCGGCAATTTAATTTCAAGAATGTTTTTATAGATCCCGCCCTGTTTTCGTTCCAAATGGAACTTACCTTCGGCGCATTTGCAAACTCGGAAGACAAATTCAGCTCCAGGGGCGATTTTCTCTTCGAAACACACTGTTCCCAATGCGGGACCCACGGTTGTTGGACGGTAAAACTGGCTACAGGCTTGTTCTAATATTAAATAACAATATCAATAGATGATCAGATGAGATGGTAATAAATAATAAAAAAAAACTAACTTGGTTCGTAGTAGTCGTAAACTCGAACTAATCCCTGTTCCAAATTACTGACCAAGAATTTCCGATTAATTCGGAAAGAGAAACAAGTTTGCTCGTTTGATGATATCTAGACGAATCACAAATATATAAGAAAAGAAGAGCAATTTGAAATCAAATACACTGAATTCAAGATGTAGATATTTAATTTTTTACCTTTTCTAAATAGAAGATCAAGTTTCGACCATTATTTTCAAAACGGTCTATGGTTTGGGACTTATCGCGAACCAGATTTTTCAAGTCATCTTCATCGGCCTCGTAGCCTGTCAAAATTCCTACGTCAACTATAGCCATATTAGTTTCTCCTTCACCCAGATATCTAAAAAATAATTCCATTGGCTTAATGTATAAAAAATCATAAGTACTCCTTCTTGAAATTACTTGGCGCAAATTGAGATATTCAGAACCATTCCGGTTGACTTTGGAACCGCGACGGCCCGTTGGACACGCCGATTAATGACGCCTAAAAAATTTTTACAAAAATTTTCTTACAAAGTTTTTAAATTGACAGGAAAATGGTCATTTTTATCCCATGAAGCATTCAGGCCTTATTTTTTAAAGAAATCCGTGTTAAGATTAGAATGGAATATTCTGTTAATTTTTTTAGAAAAAAAATTTCCGAGGAGGAGCGACGGCAGTAAACGTATTTAACAATTTATTTAAAAAACTGCTAGGAGATGAAAATCGGAGAAACTTAATAATCTACCCTTTTACTTCTATCGGAAAAGTCCAGTGGCGGCGGAACGGGTGGGGACAGGGGGACATTGTCCCCCCTCAATTAAACCAGGTGGGGACAACCAATATACGTGTCCCTCCCCAAATTGTTCAGTCAATACTCTGATTAATCTCAGAATATAATTGAATTCAATGAATTATAAGAAAAATCAGTCTATAATCTCAACCTGTTTGGAGTTTTTAAGAAAATAATATAATATAATAACAAAAATTTTAAAGAGACTTTATATTTATTTCTACGCGAGTCCGTCTGTAGAAGAGCGATAGTACTACCAAGAAGGATCAGACAAGGAGAGGAAAAGTGGGAACGGCGAGGTTCCTACTGCGTCGGCCTAAATTCCCACTCTGGGAGAACGGGGGACAGACGGGGGTAGAGTTGCTTCGTGGTAAATTGTTGTCACGTGGGTAAAACGGATCCTTTATGAGACGCGTTGTAGCCGACGACGCTCGCGACCACGTGACAACAGTTTACCTCGAGAATTTCCTATCCACCTTTCCAACCGAGTGGGAGGTTGGCTCTTCTCTCTTTAACTCAACGCAGCCCCACTTTTCCTCTCCTTGTCTGATCCTTCTTGGTACAACCATAGCCTTCAGGTATATTGGTCTTGAGCAACTGGTTTCCAAGTTCTTTAACGAAAAATGTCCCCCCCAAAATAAGAACCGTCCGCCGCCACTGCGGAAAACGTTGACACTACTGGTTCTTTATGTGTACTCTTGATTTTAATAGTATTTAGGAAGCTTTGAACTTGTTTAAACGACTTACCAAATTTCGGTGGTTCGTCCTCTAGATCGTCCTCCACATCGTCTTCCAGATCTTTGAAAAGGTCGTCGTCTTTATTTATTCCCAGATCCTTGTTGGATAATGGTTTTATGTGACTCTTATTCCGACCTCCAGCTAAAACTGGGGGTAGATTGTCAGCAATTCTAGGAACAGGCGGATTCTCTTCAAAAGAAAAAGGTTTCAATAAATGTTTCGCTTGGCTAGAATTTATAGGGTTCAATACCATTCTTCGGGGGCTGCTGGACGACTCCTAAATCATTGACCAGTTTGGCAGGAACACCAAAATCAGCGGGCTTCTTGGGTTTAACCCTTATTACAGGATTGGCTTTTTGAACGGCTTCACTAACATTGACGCTGACGTCAAACTTGAATTGAAATATTGCCATGTAATTTACCACGTCAATACATCGAATGAATTCGTATCGTTTCACACCTTGCAAATAGAATCCGGGTTGTTGGCAATGTTGTACCTCATTCTAACGCCGAACAATCCAGACCCCGAACCTTGCGCCTCTACGATTAGTTTTCCTCCAATTTTATTTAACTAATTGTAAAATAATAAAAATGAGCTTTTAAATTACTATTAAACGGAACACACTAAGATGTTACCTCAATTTGTCGTTTAACTCTGGCATTATTGGGATTGAACTGCCACGTGTGCTTGAAGTTTGGATCAGAAGTCGAAGATATGTTCATAACGAGGGAAAAATCGGGTTCTTTGGCTAAAATGGCGTATTCAGCCAGAGCTTCGATGGCTATTACTGTGTCTTGAGTGGACCAGAAAGAGCCACCGATCCTCCTTTGACCGTTTAACCAATTTACGATGGAAGTCGCCTTATCCAGGTCGTTGAACAAAATCTGAGCTAGCAAGGCGTAACTGGACGCCTCCACGGAAATGGCCGAATTTCCATCACCCCAAAAACGAGTGTTGGCCGCTGAAAGACAAGTAGAATTAATTTTAAACATATAAGTCGTGAGGAAGTTCATTAGAAGAACAGACAAAAAGAAAACTTAAATTGCAAATGTACCTGGGTCATAGGATGACATCTTAAATAGTTTTTCATTAGCTTCAATGGCCATTTCGGTATCGTAGAGAGCCAAGGCGTAAGTGGTTATGGCCATTCGATAATGATCATTAATTTCGGGCACCTTTCCGCGGAGGTAATTAATAGCCTTTTCTCTAGGTGACTTCAGGTTCTAAGTATACCAAAAAATATAGTGAGAAAGATCTCGTTGAGGAAATAAGTTTAACTCACCACTTTATTACACTGGCACTGTTGAAAGGACATTATAACGAAAGCGGTCAGAGGAACGTCCCCGTTAACGCCACCTTTCATTTCCTTATGATGGACCATGTATTTTTCGACGAAGGTGCCGTCGGGATTCTGCCTCGATACCAACCAATTCAGCGCGCCACATACCACGTTTTCGTCGATAAAAATGTACTTTCCAGCCTGGCAGAAAACGCGAGCAACGAACGCCGTCAACCTGGGTAACCCGGGTGTATAGAAATTATCGATAGGTCAATGCACGAATTTGTGGTCTTTTTACCAAGTACTCGATTGATGATTGGGCCAAACGGCGAAGGATCCATCGGTGGCCTTTCTGTAGGTCAACTGCTTACTATATCCTGCAAATAAATACATTATAAAAATAAGGTTCTATAATCAGATGAAGGTACTAGATTTAAACTTATTTAACCTTCGCGAATATATTTGTAGGCGTTTGTCTCCTGTTGAGGTGTTACCTTCCCAGTTGCTTTCAAGTAATGGAAAGCGTAAACGGTTGGGGCCATATAGGCCATATTTTGCTCGCCGCATCCGTGAGGCAGTTTCAAAAATCCTTCAGGATTGTTTAGACTCGTTTCGATAGGGGTTCCGAATTTATCACCTAAAAAGCACTAAAACTGTGAAGCGGGCTAAAATATGACGGCGTTGTCCGATTAAGTTCATACCTACGCCTTCAACTACGATGAATTCGGTTCCAGGAACGACAAACTCCTTTTCCGGTGTAAGTTTTACGATGGAGAGTTGTTTCCTGTTTTCAGTATCGAATCTCGCCTCGTATTTCTCGCTGACAATATTTCTTCTCTTTCTTTTTTCCGTGTTGGACGGATCAACAACGAATGGAAAATACTCTTCATGCTCCACACCTTCGGGCTAATCCAAAATAGAGCAAACTTAAGATTCATCTACACCGTAAGATTTGAAGAAATGCGGCTTACAATGACACTCAGAGTTTTAATGACCTGGTCAGAACCTTCTCCGGAAAACGCCGAGAATTTTAGCGAATAGTCTTTGACTTCTAAAGGAATCATTTGAAAAGCAACAGTCACCGCGCTGCTAGCGTTGACCTGGATTTTTTTTGGGGTACCCTTTTTTCCAGGTTCTGCTTCGGAACAAAGACCTTCCACCCCAAAAGTGTAAACCAACATCTAGGAGCATTTCGCATTTAGCAACAGAAGCAAAGTTAGTCTTAGAAGCGACTTACGTTTAATTTCTTCGTTCCATAATTGAAAACGGTTACGGGAATTTCAATTTGCTCGTTCTTAACGACATTATACGGCACTTTGACGTCCATAAATACATCTTGAAATGCCACGATCTCCTTGGGTTCGGCAACGCACATTCCTCCCCCTTTCCCGGACAATCCAACAGCCTGGACCACCCAAGTAGTTATACTGTCCGGCAAATCTCTACTTTGTTCCAAAATTCCGTTAGGTCCGATGACTCCGCTATCAAATAGCCAGGTTTCCCTAAAGTCTTTCCTTTCACGGATGTCTCTTTCTAAAATTTCCAATTCTTCATCGCTGGGGATATCCACCTCCTCGGCCTCCTTTTTATCAAACTTTCCCACGTTAAATTCTTGACAACATTTCAGGTACACACTAGCGCAACCTTCTTTGTCTTCCAGATCCGTTCCTTCGAATCGGCGTATGATTTCGGCGCGTTCTTCACAAGTTCTATAGTGGGAATGAGACAGTTAATGTAAATTATAATCCTTGATGGGAATATGACATATCTGAATTATGTACCGTAACATTACTTTTTTAAGCATGTGTTTTTCAACAAGCTCAAAGCTAACCTTTTACCCTTCACAAGTTTCTTATTTTTACGGTGTCAAGCGTACGATCAATAGTACAATCTAATCGCACCCAAATCTTAATTTAATTATATTAATTACTTATTGAAAAACTATCATTTTATACCAGCTTGGCATAATTTTTACCATTGTAACAACACATCAGATCGCTACATTATAAATCTTAGGACTTTGGGATGAAAATAATAATAATAATAATAATAATAATAATAATAATAGGACAGAGAGACTTGCCTTTTGAACTGATCATGAAGCTTACCAAGTTTGCAACACTTTTGGTTCGCTTGTCCATGTTGACGAGCTGAAAATGGACCATTTCAATTATATGTCTTACGTACAGAATTTTGGACTTAAAAAAACCAAATACTCACTTATCTCTTCGCTTATTTCTCTTTTCTTCAGTTTTCTTTGCAAGCAACCTGCAGTTTTAAAAAATTCCGTGTTACCGATTTGCAAAATAATGCCTTTAGTAATCTGATTAAGATTACAACTGGTTATTACTTTTTCTTTCACCGGCCAATGCCACTGTGTCAGCGATAATAACAATTCCCGCATTAGCAAGAATGGCGGTGGAATCAATACCACCACCAGGACCACACCCTAAGTCATGGCTTTCCATTTCGTTAAACATCTAAACAAAAACCAAACATTACATTATAGAATTAGTGACACCTTACTTAAAGCCACGGATGAACATTAATTACGAGTCAATAAGGGGCAACGATAAAGGTCAATGTGACTTACCTTATCTCTGGTTAGTTTATCCTTGTTTCTCAAGGCGTAAACAGCCTGGTCTACAGCCAAGATACCCACCATAGTGTTAGGCTGGCCTTTGACCTTCAAATTTACAGTTTCTCCAGGTTTTCTCGTTGATTCGGCTTCTAAAGTTATCTGCTCAAAAATAATTCAGTTACTGGATCTGAATTTATGATTCGATACTAGCGAATTCACACTAACCAGTCCATTCGGTCGGCAAACTTTATCAACCCGGAACTTCACTGAATCAGTCAACAGGTTCTTTCCGTGAGCAGCGAAGATAAGAAGGCGAGCGCTGGGAACCATGTCAGCTGTTACTTTAAAACTTAAACTTCGCTGAACACTTTTAATCGGCCAATTACTACCGGTAGCTAATATTTTCCCTTTGGACACGACCAAATACGAAATTGGAGCTTGCATGTCTTTCGGAAGCGTATAGATGGAACGGGTAAACGTTTCTCCAACCTGAAAGTGTATATAACGAGGTTTTGAGAGATCGTTCGTAGATTCGCTGTATTTAAAGTAGGACTAACCTTGAATGTAAGGCTATTATCTTTACTAATTCCAACATAAGCGCCATTTCCGGGTGATCTGTAAGGAAGTAAAGTATGCGTCCCTTTGGATGGGTGAAGTCGGTCTTCCGTAGTCTCAATCTTTTGTGAAGATAATTATGGTCAGAAACTTAAAGGGAACTAAAAGCTAAAAAAGGAACAGCTTTAGAATTTATTTTCTGAATCTGTACAAAAAATGACGAATAGAAAATATTTCCACAATTTTTAGACTACATTTATTATAGAGCTTAATCTGAATTCTGAATTTGCGTTAGGTTTAAATTTCAGCGTTGAGCAAATTCGGGTCAATCATATTATATCAGCCTTCAACAGCGCTATCGCGATTGAGTTTCTTAAAAACGTCGCTAGTTGGTGAAAGCGACGCCGCCAAATATATTGGGAAATCTGTACTGTTGAAGGCGGGAGTCATTAGGCTCATTAGGTTGGTTAGATTTTATACTTCAGTTACTTTCATCTCAAACAAACTTTTGAAATTAATAGAAACACCAGAAACATGTCCAATAATTGTGAAAAAATCTTTTGAATACGTATTTTGACACGGTAATTCCGAAAATAAACGAACTCGTTTTCCTTTAAGGTAACGGACAGGTATAGACTATACTCTACATTATATTAAGGATTACCGTAGCAGTTAAAGACTTATAAGCGATATTGGTTTCAAATATAAACGCGGCGAGTCCCTCTTCGTTCGATCTGCTTAATGGATTCTTAACGGGAGCTATGTTATTGCTGTTGTCCTTAACGCGGATATTCACAGCCACTCCAGACGCCGGCTTACCATGGACGTGCTTGATTTGCGCCTATCGTGTTGTAAGGCGTTAGTACCGTAATTTTCGAACATTGTCTGTTCACGCTTTTAAACAGGGAATCTCTTACTAGAACAACGGCGTCTATACCCGGTCGGAAATCGGATAACGATTTCTCGAAGCTGATGATGTAGGGTGCGGTGGAGAAAATGGTTACGTCCGATGTTCCGTTCTCTTTGGTGCCAGAAGCAGCCTCGAATACGATGGCTTCAACCAATAATCTGGCTCCGTTGATACCAGGAAACCAGCCTATTTTCTGTTTGTTCTTGATATCCTCGGTGCTTATGACGCAGGACGCTGTACCTTCAAAAAGCTGCATGTGTAATTAGAACGTTTCAAATGTAAATATAAGTTGGACAATGACTCGCTTGGCACTTAAAATAATTTACTTCTTTTCTATCGCAGTTGCCAAAATGTTCCGTATGTCCCGTGGCAAGTTTCACTTTCAATCTGAAGGTGGCATGACCCGCGACATTCTTCCCATAGACGTACTGAGCCTTAACCGAAACTTCGACCATTTGGCTATCCTCGAATATGACATCAGGTGCCTTGACCTTTACTTGAAACGTCGGCAATACTACGAATATGGACAATTTAATTAGATGATAAATCCAACTCTTTTGGCTTTGAGTATTTAATTTACCATATTCTCTCAGTTCAAACGTAACTGTTGAGTTTAGTTTTACATTGTGACCGTAGAGAACAGTAACCGACCATTCGCCCAATAAAGAATAACCGGGAAACTTGAAGGCGTAGTTGTACATCCCATTTTGTTTTACGAGGCCACTACTTGGTCTCGAATCCACAACAGTGTTTTGAGGGTTCTTAAAAAAGTTTGTAAGTTAAGAGATGGCTTTTCCTCCACAATCTCTTAAGTTATTCCCCCAGTGAATAATTCTAGTACCATACCCTAATTTGCAGCGCGAATGTCTCGTTATCGACCAACATATCCTCGTTTAGCCTAATCAGTCTTATGTTAACTAAAACATATTGAAATTAAATTTAACAATTTTGTTGTAATTTTGCAAAATTCACGAATATTTAGCTTGAAATCGAACCTTGTTGTTTGGGCGTATAAATGGGTTTATCCGTTTGTATAAAAAGGTAACCGGAATGTAATGTAACCAAGATCTTGTACTCTTTCGCTCTTCCGCCTGAACTGACCATCAAAAACACGTAATGATGATCTAAGTTTCCTGTTGTTTTAAAGTCCTTAATGTGTTCGGGTTTCACCATTACTTCTAGTTTCTGCGGTTCATCTAATGAATATTTAATAGCGTCATTAACCATAGTTCAACCCTGGGCCCAGTTTCGAGATACTAACCATTTTTGACTCTCAGTTTTTGAGTGAAAAATATTTTCTTTTTGGAGGGGTAATCGGCTAAGCTTACGGTCACATCTTGAACGCCGGAGTGAGAGTAGACAGCTATCGTTTCGGATGCTCCCAAGCGAAATGTATTAGGGGCCACCACAAATGCACCCCTGTTAAAATAATTAAGACGTTGACTTCTATTCCTGTCACGTGAATATTTTTCGAATTTGTTGTAAAATAATTACAGGAACATTAAGTTAATTTACGAGACTGCTATACTTCCTGGTTACGAAAAAAAGTTTATTACTTCATGGTAAGGAAAAATAATTTAAATGAAAACTTGGAGCTAAAAATGGAACAGCTCCTGAATTTATTTTCGGAATCACCATGCCAAAAAACGAATTTGAGTATTTTTTCGGTGTTTTTATACACGTCTTTGGTGTTCAGTGGCGGCGGACGGTTCTTATTTTGTGGGGGGGGGGGGGACATTTTTCGTTAAAGAACTTGGAAACAAGTTGCTCAAGACCAATATACCTGAAGGCTATGGTTGTACTATCGCTCTTCTACAGACGGACTCGCGTAGAAATAAATCATATACCTTATTTAAAGACAGTCTCTTTATAATTTTTGTTATTATATTATATTATTTTCTTAAAAACTCCAAACAGGTTGAGATTATAGACTGATTTTTCTTATAATTCATTGAATTCAATTATATTCTGAGATTAATCAGAGTATTGACTAAACAATTTGGGGAGGGACACGTATATTGGTTGTCCCCACCTGGTTTAATTGAGGGGGGACAATGTCCCCCTGTCCCCACCCGTTCCGCCGCCACTGTTGGTGTTTAAATTTGGAAAAAAAGTGGAAATCGGGTACTGTGACTAAACCCAAAGGGGACGTCTCACACACAAAAAAAGCTAACATAAATCTTCGCTTCTTTTGTTGAGGAGTGAACTTTATTTTTCTTCAGAACGGGCTGAAATGACCCATTACTAGTAATAGAGTACTTTTACAGTAGACACGCAACTAAACTCATTCTCTGGCCACGACTAGGAGCTAAAATACAAAATTTTAAATCAAAATACAAGAATGGCCACTTACTGAGATTGAACCCGATCGGTCAGTCCTAAGACAACCATGACCAGTACTATTGGCCATAATGACCACACGGGACTCGCCATCCCGGGACTTTATGCCAGTCTTGATGTTATACTTCGTAAAATGCCCGGGGACAAAGAAATTTAGACGTGGTAATGTCGATGGGTTGAGATCTTCAACTAGAAAGAAAGACTATTCGCGAATCATTTTTGATATCTTCTGGTTTGTTATTGAAATTAGATAAATTATGGACGCAAATCTACGAGCTCTAAAATCTCCTCTGACAAAAAAAAGTATCAATTCCAAAAATATATACATTACTAAGGAACTTGTCGCG
This sequence comes from Odiellus spinosus, assembly GCA_963920705.1. Taxonomy (NCBI): domain Eukaryota; kingdom Metazoa; phylum Arthropoda; class Arachnida; order Opiliones; family Phalangiidae; genus Odiellus; species Odiellus spinosus. The sequence continues at coordinate 16,876,828 of OY987227.1, read as the reverse complement.
AAGGCTAAACTTTCATCAGATTTCACTAGAATCCTATCTGCTATTTAACCAGACATATACAAAATGCCGCAGAAACTATCAAATATAAAAAAGGACACTAAGGGTTTTAGTTGAAGGCCGCAAAAGAGGGGGCTAAACCGATTAACTGCGAAAATGATCAATAATAATCTATTCGGCGCCGAAATATTAGCCGTTTCCTAAATTTATCAAATTAGATAAAGTGACATATAAGCGTAATAAGCTTCGTGTTCCTTTTTTAAAAGGGATTTCTTTCTCTTGCGCAACGCTTCAGTCAAGCCCAAATAATTAATTTTAATAATTATTATTTTCGTTCCGGGTTTATCCGTAGACCCCTTTTTGCCCCCACGATAAAACGCCTTAACCGTAGAGATATGTTTACGCTTAAAATACTTTGTTTCGAAAGTTTAAATGAAGGTGTATCAAATTAAAATTAATTATTATGAAAAATCAGAAGTGTTTCGAATGTTTCGAAAGTTTCGAAAGAAACCTGGTATTCTATCGAGCTCTTGGTGGAAAATTACGTTCACTAAACTCATAATTATAGGTTTATGGCAAAAGATCATTGCAATAGTTGGTATATTATAAAATAACCTTGGAATCAGTAAAAAGAGCAGTTAAGAAGCACCCGTTTCTATTTAAGATGTAGCCTTTTAACAAGGTTGGGTCAAAGTATAGGATTATCTATACTTTTCCCAGCCTTGAAATCAACAAAAAGAGCCGGTAAATAGATTGTTTCTATGGAAGATGTTACCTTTTTTCAAGGTTAGGACGAAGTGAAGTTTTAAATTCCAACTATTATAGTATCTAGCTCAAATATAGATTAATTATTGAAGTTATTTGTCTTTGTTAGTGATTAGTGGTCAATTTACGGTTTAAATAGAGTTAGAGATACAAGTGTGTTATTTACATATAATGTTAATACAAGAATTTTTTTATCTTCGATTAGCTCGGTAATAGCCGTAAGCGAACATGCCAGCTACGCCAATCGCCAATCCAACGAGAAAAAGGAAAAATCCAACCCCTCCAACAGTGCCTATAATAACGTCATTTTTATTTATTATTTTAAATCATTAAGTGAGGTCAAGTTACAAATGATCACTTACTTTTCTTATAACCTTGGTTTAATGGAGCGCTTCTGGCGACTCGAGCTGTAATTAGAACGAATGGCGTTTAATATTCTTTCAAGATAATGGAAAATTATCCGCGGGTTTAATTGCTCTACTACCATTATCCCAAATATCAGCGTAATTAAAGTTTTAATTAGAAGACACCACTTTAATGTATCATTTTTTTTTCTATCATGTAATCCATACCGCCTCCTTCCTTTATCCCTAAAGGCCAGTAACGGGTCTGCTTGTATAGGATTACCAATTTTAAGCCAAACCCTAGGGGTAAATTTAGGTTTACTATATTGTCCGAGGATGTAGTACGTATTAGTATATATGAGAAAGGTCGAAAAAGGTTAAGTCTCGCAAAAAACAAATCGGAAAAAATACAAAGAAAAAAAGGTCAGTTTGTGGAAAAGAATGAAAAAGGTAGAGTCTCACAAACAACTGGGAAATTCTTAAAAAAGTCAAGCTCACAAAAAAAAAAAAAAAAAAAAAAATTCAAGTCTCACAAAAAATCATAAAAATCAAATAATCTAGAAAAAGACAGAAGGTCAAGTCTCACAAAAATAAAATCTTAAGAAATCCCAAAAAGCAATCAGGAAAAAGACGAATAAAGTGGAGTCTAATCTGGAAAATGTCAAAACTAAATAACAAGGTGGAGTTTAGGGTCTAGGTCTAGTCTCAAAAAAATCCGGAACATCCTAAAAAAAAATTTGGAAAATGACAGGTCTTACAAAAATTCATAAAAAAATAAATAAGCTTGAAAAAGACGAAAAGGTCTAGTCTCACAGTTAAATAACAAACACTTGCGCGAATGACGGGATTAGACTTAGGGAGAATGCAATCCAGTAATTTTAACTTAAATGACAATTCTTATAAAATTTACGAGTTTTTGGCAAGCCCAAAGAGGCTTGGCGCGAGGCTTAGCGGCTAATAGTGATAATATTTAGCGTCACAATGGGCTCTCCGGGTTTGGCTTCAACTATGGACTTGGGCATCTTGTTCTTTAATTTTCAACTAGTAATGGTCATGTTCGCACCATAATAATTTATCTTGATCAGTTGACCAATTGGATGGATAAAGGAGGCTGTTTATTCGTAGATAGATGGTACCTTGCAATTGGTACAATTTGCGGCATCTTGAATGAATAACGAACGCGAAAGCTTTTATTATTCATCCAAGGTGAAAACAATTTGTGAGCCTATACAAGAGAATATCAAACTATTAAAAGGAACTATAGCTAGTACGTGCAACATATTTCCTTGGACAAAATCGCAAGCCTTTACGTCAATTACGAAGCCCGCAATATGTAGTTAAAATGCTTATGATACAAGTACATAAATTCACGGCCCAAAACCGTTTCGAACAGAGTACGAAAAATATTTACACAAAGATATAACTGTGGGAATTTTATGACTACAAGATTGTTTCCCAATGGTCATAATTTTTAGAACTAAGATTGTGATGTCGTCCTTCTATATTCCCCTGTAATACATCTATACCGTTAATCTATATGTCACGAGATGGTCAACTTGCAACTTTAAAGTGGTGTGGTGGGGCATTAGACACTAAGCTAAGAGGGGCTCGCACGTACATTCGAGCTTTCCTAGTGGGCCCCCTTTCCGGCGCTAGGAGAGTCGTCTTCGTACCCGATCTCTCGTAGATCTTGCAAAGCGGAGCTTCCTTTTGAACCATCGCGTCCTTAGTCTTGCTAAAAAGGCGACAAGTCCTTCCTTGAAGGGTGAGCGGCAGAGTTTGGCACGTTTCGAAGGTCTGACAGGATATCTTTTGGTCTTCCAGACAGTACTTGGCGCACTGTTCGGGCGTCACGCCCTCGATAGATACGGAGCTTTCGGTGGGGACGATAGCTTTACCCAATTCGGGTTTAAAATCGTATACTAGTTTCTCTATAAAATAAATGAACGGTTAAAAGGTCCTGGTATTTCTTCCAGAGGTCAACATTTTCTATGGCTCTTACTGGAATAGTGGCCGCATTCTTGGTTATCGGCGTTCACTTTGGTTTCGTCTTTGTTCACCTCCAAATAATGCGTAGCGTGTAAGAGGCACGACGACTTACCAGACGTACTCGGACAAAAATCAAAGGACAGACAATTGAAATCTTTCTCTTTCATGCAAGCCATGGCGCAACCGTTGCTAGTCTCCGCCTGGGCCAGTTTTCTGGCTCTTTGTGCTAAAACAAAACCCGGGAATGATTCGAAATGGTCTTCATACGCTCCTATTAAAATATAATATAAACAGTGTTAGCTCGCGGTTTTTGAAAACTTCTTGTAGCCATAGTGTTACCAAAAAGCACCTATTTAGGCTAACGAAAGTTTCAGCACTAAAGGAGGTAGAATTTAGAGTTTTATACGTGACGTATGCCTTATTCTATCGTAATATAATTGCAATATAGATATTGATCTATTCTTGCTGTAAGTGATACTTACGGTGCATGATGGCGCATTGCCAATCTTGTTTCACGTGCTTCTCGTCGATTTGTTCAGCGTGCAATTGACTTAGAGTACATTCCGAGGTGGCTTGACAAAAAGAGAGGGTTTCGCATTGCGGGTTGTTGAGGCAAGCGCGTCGGCAGGTTGCAAAACTTTGGGCTCCTAATGGCGTCACTATTTTGGATATAGTCTCGTCAAATTTTTGACCTAGGAAGAGCGTCGTGAATCGCTCGCTTACGTCCTCTGTCGTGAAAAGAGAAACAAGCTCGTAAACCATAAAAATCATTCAAATTTTCAAGGTTATATGAACACTAACCTTCGGGGCGATTACCGGTAGCGTCTTGACCGAAGGCGATACCATCTTTGAATCCAGTTGCTAAGAATGACTTTTGAAAAGGGCGAAATTTCAGATCTTGGTCGGACTTAAATTAATTCTGCAATATTATAATTACCATAGCTTTTCCAGCCTCTGTGGGTAAAATAAACGAAATGGAACCCATTTCAACCGATCCCGCGATATTGGCCGTAATTTCGTCCATAGTCAGTAGAGCGGTGTCGTACTTGTCGTCTGATTTAAATTTAAATTAAAGTTAAGCCTAATGAAGATACATAATAATACTTGACACATACGCATAAACATTTCGCAGTTCTTATCTTCTTCTTGTCCGTCCATACCAGGATCTTCCATGGCTATATTGCAAATGGCTCCGCAGTAGGAGAAAAATTGGCAGCTGGGTTTTTCGAGGCAAGCTTTGGCACACTTTTCCTGGGTGGTGATACCAACAGCGTATTTCTGGTCCTTGATTTTATAACTTCCTTGACTCATAAAATCGACTGCGTGAACCGAGGAAAATGTATTTACTCTTGAAATTAGCTTTAATTAAGTCACATATATATATACTTACGCATAAAATCAGGCCTTTCCAAGAGTTGGGCGGTGACATAGATATTGTCCATATCAACATCTACCATGACTTTAGGTATTCTCAGAGGCGATCCTACCAACGGAACTTGCAAAAGATTCAGGAAGTTATCTTCGATGTAAGGAATGAATGGGATGACGTCATCGGGTTTGTTTTCTCGCACTATAATATTAAGATTAATTAACTAATAGTAATTAAGTAACAGGATTAATTGCTATTACTAAAAAGGGTTAAGTATGGCAGTTTAAAATTAAACTTACTAGGGAAAACTAATTGAAACCATTTGGATTTATTGTTGTCCTTGAAGCAAGAGGTTACGTCGAAATATTCGCGTTTCTTGGTCACGGTTGACGTGAAAGCGTAAATATTGAATACGACAATACCGATGAACTAAGTTTATAATTAATAAAAAAAATGCGTTATTTAGATTAACGGCCAAATTGAAAGATATTTGGTGACCAATACACATATTATATTACCGATTGAGCTACGTTAAAGTTGGAATAGACGATCTTAATGGGAGCGTTATTCTCGGAAAATTCAGTGTTCAAAAAAGTGTCGTCCTGAATAAAGAACCAATTAGAATTCACAGTGAATTGAGTTCAACCAATTAACTCACGGCCAAATGATATCTGGTAATAATAACGTTTTCGATATCTAAATCGTCAGGCGAATCCATCAACCTCTTCTCAAACACTGATACAGGGATACCTCGTTCAACGTCCTTGAAGTTAAAAATAATTGTCATTACGCCCGCTTTCGGCTATATATGTTGACAAGACTTACGTCTCCTAGGTAATGATATTCGCTGACGGTTTGTTTATCCCTGATGAAAAGGTCGCTGGACAAAAGGTCCAGTACTTGTCCATCTGGTAGCTTTAAAGTTGGTTTAAAACCTCCGGAACCTTCTTCCTGCTCGTTTACGTTCAAGACGTCGCAACTTTCGAACGACTCGTCGATTAAGTATTTGTATTCTAATGACGAAATCGGGGTTGTTATTTCCCGCCATAATTTGGTCAGAAACTAAAACTAACCGTTTTTGATGTCATAGATAATTTTCAACTCGTCCCCGGGCTCGGCAACTTCGGCATCCTTGTGAGCTCTCCAAGTGTTAGTTTCGTAAGCGAAATGTTTAGTCTGGGAGTCCATTGTAACCTTTATGATGACGCATGAAATGGAATAACGTTTAGACAAAGTTAATCATAATTTAAAAAACCAAAAAAAATTATAACATTTTAGACTGGGGTTAAAAATTAGGCTTACCGACAATGTGCTGACGTAACTAAAGTTACTGCTTCCCCACGGAGTATAAACGATTTCGGCTTCCAAATGAAAATCCCTGTTTTCGTAACTAGGAACTTGTTTCTCGTCTCCGGCTCCTTTTTTCCGTTCGCAACCCACCATTTTGGGGATCTGAAACAAATTCTACTATCAGATGACTCGAACTTATAAAAACTGACAAACTAAACTGAATATACCTTAAAGGCATTGGCGATGTCCGGCACGAACGTTTGAAAGTTTACGATGTCGTAAGTATGGATAATATTTCCACCTTCCGGAAGTATGCCTTCGACGGTGATTCTGGCCGGAACGTTTTTGCCTTTGATGCCGAAACCATTCTCGGTTTTGGGATCTGTTTCAAAAATTCGAAATAGGTTTAAGAAGAACTCCGGGGTCATTTTACTGTCAAAAACGTACCAATGAAAAAGTAACGAATAGCTAATTTTCCGTTGTTGTCACATAAACGCCAAACATTGGTCTTAATACCACGTACGCTTTGTCCAAGTTCAGTTTCTTGCCGCTTTATTTTCGAGAAAAAAAATTTATTTAAATCTTCCACGAGAAATGTATACCATTATAAATGTTTTCCCCATACTTGACTAATTTTAACATGATTTTAGAATCATCTTTCATCTACTTATATTATAAGAACAATAATAAAACTTTTTTTCACCATGTAAAGGACAATACAACAAACTGTGTAGTGTATAAAAGCAGATACTTCCCCATGGAAATTACATTGGGAAATTGGCTTAACGAATGGGATCACTGCGCTGGAAAGACAGGAGTATCTGACGATATGATAATTTTTTTTTTTTTTTCTTTCTTCCTGTTATTGACGAGCTACCTAGGCGTATAGCCATTCATTCATTCTCGATGGATAGAGCACAATTGACTTATGTTAAAAAATCATACTAATGCTAATAAGTTAATGCCAATCGAGTGAAATAAATACGCGAAATGACGAAATTAACTGACATTTTCTTAGTAATTTTCCCTCTATGGCCTCTAAGATAAATGTAGCAACAGTTCTAGTAAATGAACAGAAGTTAGGGGAGAAAATTAAAATTCTAAAATTAATTTCGCTTAACGTTATACCTGACAACTAGTGATTTTTTTATCGATTCCTTATCGTAGATAGGCCTAATCCACTAGTATAAAAATTACATGCAAATATTAAACTAGAAATAAATTTAAAACTAACCAGGAAAATAGGCTTAGCTGGATTCATGGAGATTCTGAATTTTTCGCAATGAAGGTTCATCGACCAATGGGAAAATGCCCGTCGTTAAGGGTAGATCACCATGAGACTTCCAATAAAATTAGTTTGGTCGCTGACCCATCAATGCGAAGAAATTCAGGATCTCCATGAATCCAGTTAAGCCTATTTTCTCATTTGTTGTTAGGTTTCATTCTCACTTTAATGAGTAATTTTCGTTTAATGAAGAAACAATATTACTCCCTTTACTTCGGATCATTTTCTTCTGACAGTACTTTAATTAGTGATACTAACCGCGTTCATTCTGACTCCGTAATATAGCAAACTAGACGGGCCGATAATAGGTCGTGCAGAATCGATCCATTTGTAAACGTTATAATCGTCGAAAGGAGTTTCGAATGCTTTGTTTAAGTCCTGCGTCTTGCATTCATAGTCTATATACCATAAGCATATGTTAAGTTACTTGATGTTTAACGTTAAGTATATACTTTTTTTTTAGCATATCTTACCTTTTACAGTAAAAATCTCGGCGCTCTCATTCAAGTACAAAAATGTGGTTTGCGCGCCATTGTTTAAAATTTGAAGACGCCCGTTACCAAATGTATGGTCGTAATATTCCGTGACGTACAATGTCTTTTTCTAAATGAACACGAAACGAGCTTGTTTTAAAATCACGCGAGTTAAAGTTTTACAATGATTCTATTTCTAAACATACCTTTTCTGCTAAGTTGGCTTCGACGGTCATGACGTATGACAAGTCCGTAATATCGAAAATGTTTGGCATTTTATCTGTATAATGATCATAACCATACACTGTAAAAAATGAAGGTATATTTGGGGTCGTTTTAAACGCCTTAAAAGGTACTTTTAATGGAAAAACACCTTAAGGTATTTATTAGTACTACCGATGGCGCTAAAACAAACCCTAAGAATTTTTAAGGGTTCTTTTCAATACCATTAGGGTATTTTCGACTTCCGAAGGGTATTTTATGAGTAAAGAAGGTCTTTTTTAAAACCCCAAAAGGTATTATCGAACCAAGCTCGTGAAATTACTTTCCTAAGCCTACTTTTGTCAAATTAGGCTTAACAATCGGAAAGCCCCGCGAAATGAAAACTACGCTGGAGATTTTATTCCAAAATCATTGTAAGTCTTATTAAACATATTGTTGATATTAATGTTTTATTGGGATCTTAATTGGAGAAAAGTAAAATATCTAATGTCATTAATAGAAGGTAAACTAAAACAAGCGCCGCAAGGTTTAAATTGTATTTTTGGTGATTCAAATGTTAACGCTCGGGAGACTAGAACCCAGCGAATTATCTGTAGCAACCTTGACGAGAGAATAACGCTTGGTGCCGCGTCACTTTTTGGCGGAGGTGATATCTATCTCTGAGTGAGTAACAAACGAGTGGAAGCTTGTACCAAGGCTTGTACCTAGCGCACAATAAGCGGTAAGCGCGTTAGAACGGGAAAACGGGCAGTCTCTTTCACCTCCTTCGTTTAAGTATTCTCTCTGTTCTCTTCATAGTAGAGACGCGACGCGACCGAGCCATCAATTTAGGCGCACACTTAACTTGTATTTAACTCTTTGAAATCGAAGGTTGCTGAAACGCAGATTGAAAGGTAGGCATATCTATTAATTTATATATGTTATAAATCTTCATGATTTTCCAAATTTCAAGTTTCAAGTGGGAAACATATGCAATAATTCCTTCACGAGTATGTTAGCTGCTTAGCATAATCCTATCAAGCTTAAGCCTTTGCTAGTTATTTCAACTTGAAGAAGGAGTGAAGGACTATTATTTTTTCAGGAACAAACTGAATGTGATTCTGATATAACAGAAAAGGGAAAGTTTATTCTGCCGATCACTGTCCTAAAAGATAGAATAACATGGTATGGAGAAGGTTTTTAACAACCATTAGGTACGGTTTAAACATGATTTAAGTGGATAAACAGGTATCCTGAGATGACAACATAAGACACACCTCAGGGTGGATCAGTAATTGCCCCACACTCTAACCAACTGAGCTACCAAGGCCTACACATGAGTCTATTAATGGCAGAACAGGGCAAGAACCGACCTGTGGTTCCGACATGTAAAAGCAAGGATCGAATGGAGGAGGCTTTTAACAACCGTTGTTGTATTATACAGAGCAGTGGAGTGAACAATTTTTCTTTATCAGGCTTACCGCAAAGGGACGATTGGGTAGAAAGTGTTGACTGAAAATCACAACGAAAAAATAACGCCACTGGTTTGAAATTATAACTGACACTGGCTGCCAGCGATAGAAAATGCTTTGGCGAACAGAATTTTAGACAGAACATTTTAGTTCACGTGACAATCGAACAATGATGAAGAAGTTTAATTTAATTATGATAAAATCGATTAACACAGTTTAAACGCTTAATTCTATTTTAATAATTATAATTTAAATATAATCAAGAATAAATCTAATCGATGAAGCTAATCCTAATCTTAATTAAAATTAATCACAATTTTACCAATAAAAGTGATTAAATTTATTTAAAGCTTTATGACTGATTGAAATTTATTGATTATAGAATCAAATTAACTATGATTAGACCAATTATAATTAAAATGGATTTTTCATGGATTATTAATACTAGATCAGAATTTAATAATTACTGGATTAATTTCTCTTATTAATAATTCGTATTAAATAATTAATAATTCGTATTAAATAATTAATAATTCGTATTAAATAATTAATAATTCGTATTAAATAATTAATAATTAATAATTCGTATTAAATAATTAATAATTCGTATTAAATAATTAATAATTCGTATTAAATAATTAATAATTCGTATTAAATAATTCGTATTAAATAATTCGTATTAAATAATTCGTATTAAATAATTCGTATTAAATAATTCGTATTAAATAATTCGTATTAAATAATTAATAATTCGTATTAAATAATTAATAATTCGTATTAAATAATTAATAATTCGTATTAAATAATTAATAATTCGTATTAAATAATTAATAATTCGTATTAAATAATTAATTCGTATTAAATAATTAATTCGTATTAAATAATTAATTCGTATTAAATAATTAATTCGTATTAAATAATTAATTCGTATTAAATAATTAATTCGTATTAAATAATTAATTCGTATTAAATAATTAATTCGTATTAAATAATTAATTCGTATTAAATAATTAATTCGTATTAAATAATTAATTCGTATTAAATAATTAATTCGTATTAAATAATTAATTCGTATTAAATATTTAATTCGTATTAAATAATTAATTCGTATTAAATATTTAATTCGTATTAAATATTTAATTCGTATTAAATATTTAATTCGTATTAAATAATTAATTCGTATTAAATATTTAATTCGTATTAAATAATTAATTCGTATTAAATATTTAATTCGTATTAAATATTTAATTCGTATTAAATATTTAATTCGTATTAAATATTTAATTCGTATTAAATATTTAATTCGTATTAAATATTTAATTCGTATTAAATATTTAATTCGTATTAAATATTTAATTCGTATTAAATATTTAATTCGTATTAAATATTTAATTCGTATTAAATATTTAATTCGTATTAAATATTTAATTCATAATTAGTAATATTTAATTCATAATTAGTAATATTTAATTCATATTTAGTAATAAATAATTCATAGTAATATTATATAATTCATAATTCACAATTAGTATTTAATGGTTTATTATTAGTAATTAAAGACTCATTATTAGTATTTAATGACTCATTATTAGTATTTAAAAATAATAAACTTGTTGTAAAAGGCCTTTTTGGAACCCATCTTTGTGGTAAATACTAAACCCACAAATTTGTGATTAAAACTAACAAATTCATAAAAATGTGATAAAAACTAACATATTCATATATTTGTGATAAAATTCCATTTCTCAAAATCCATAAAACCCATCTTTCTCAAATGCATAAACGTCTTATAAAAAGCTTTCTTTTCCAAACTAATGAACTTCTTTTAAAAACCAAAATCATAAACTTGTTATAAACCTCTTTTCCAACCCATAACTTTGTACTAAAATTAAAGTTAACAAACTTGTAACCTCGTGAAAAACCAATTTCTCAAAGTGCATGAAACCATAATACAAATCTGGATTTATTTTGATGTATGATAACCCATTATTTTGTACAAATAAATCTTCCAGGTTTGCTACTATTTAAATAATGAAAGAAGTATCTTTTATTTTCCCGAAAAATACCTTATATGGTGCCAATTAGTACCTCTAATGGCCGAAAAGGTATTTTTTCACACCCCAAAGCGAAATTTTGAAGTCTGGATAAATACCTTATATGGTGCCAATTAGTACCTCTAATGGCCGAAAAGGTATTTTTTCACACCCCAAAGCGAAATTTTGAAGTCTGGATAAATACCTTATATGGTGCCAATTAGTACCTCTAATGGCCGAAAAGGTATTATTTCGTACCCCTAAAGCGAAGTTTTGAAGTCTGGATAAATACCTTATATGGTGCCAATTAGTACCTCTAATGGCCGAAAAGGTATTATTTCGTACCCCTAAAGCGAAGTTTTGAAGTCTGGATAAATACCTTATATGGTGCCAATTAGTACCTCTAATGGCCGAAAAGGTATTATTTCGTACCCCTAAAGCGAAGTTTTGAAGTCTGGATAAATACCATATATGGTACCAATTAGTACCCCTAATGACCCAAAAGGTCTTTTTTCGAACCCCAATAGTATTTTTTTGAAGTCTGAAAAAATACCATATATGGTGCTAAATAGTACCCCAAAGGTCTTCATTAATACCCTTAATAGAAGGTATTTTATAATACCCCTAAAGTAGGGTATTAATAAGTACCTAAAAGGGTGCGCCTGGGGTGGCAAGCAGAAATACCTTTAAAGGTATTTATCCGACCCTTTATTTTTTACAGTGTATTAATAATTGTTAATTTAACGGGTTAATACTTGTGTAATTAACTGTCTACAACTAAAGGACACAATTGTTAAATTTTAACAGGTGTTTATAAACCCCCTTTTGGTGGGTCACACTTAAGTCTTTGAAACTGTTTTCAAACAGTTATGAATCTTCAAATCAAATTATCAAGATAATAACAATTATATATTTTGAGAAATGATATTTACAGTTGACCTCAAAATTTTACAATTTATATGTTACGCATTGACAAACTCGAAACAACAAAGTTTCACAGTAAAACTCCTAATCTAATCCACTAGAAGGTTAGTACTAGACAGTGTCGTAATATTGTTGTTACCGAGTATTAACATTGCTCTTTCATATTTCCCTCCAAAAATGTAGTTTCTTATAAATTATCGATTTTAGCGATGGTAATTTAAAGTATTTATTATTTAACGTATTTAATATATTTTTAAGCTTTAATGGGAAAAAATATAGGCAAGCAGCGTTCACACTAACGTTTTTCTTTTTTGAACCGTTTAAAATGTTAAAATTAAATTTTGGATCGAATAAAAAATTTAATAAGAAAAAAGATCTTAAATTATTTCAATTCCATCTTTCCAAAACGGTTGAAATCGGAGTTTTTCAAAGTTTTTAGTGTGAAGTTGGCTTCAATGAAAAAAATAAACGTACTATCGAGGGTGGGAGCATTCCTACAGGTTCCCTGACCATCTGCACCATTCAGAGAATGGTAAACCACGAGGAGAGAGAAAACGAGAGAAGTTAACTTCCCTAATTTTCCCATGATGAACTGAGTATATTTTAACCGACCCTGTGGAAAAATCAAAATAAACTTAATATAATTTCCTAACAATATAAAATTAATTGTTTAAAAATCAAATAATAACAAATACCTTTTAAATTAACTCAATAGCTACCGAGTTTCCCTTCTCGCAAGATCGGACACCCAAACCGTATTAAGGGGGCGAGTCAGTGGAAAAAAATGAAGGCGCAAGAGAATAATTGTAATCGAAGTTTATAATGATAAAAGAGATTAAATCGGAGATTGGATCAATTACATTATTAATTTAGGCCTATTATTGTTAAAGCAGAACAAACAAATATAATACTATATAGAATGTTATAATCTAAACGGGAATCCGCCCCCTATTCTTATCAGGGGATGATTTTAACAATGGAAGTTACGGAACGCGTAGCGAAGTTATAATGTAGAAAGTGACTTTGGCCTACCTATCGATCGAGTAATCTATAAATTAATTTACCTGATACAGTAGCGATAATTGAGATTTTTAAATATTTGAAGGGCGTAGGCAGTTATACTTCTGTTTAAGAGGGGGTCAGAGAGGGGAATTATACTCAATGTTAAACCTCATCCGGAACAAAAGTATAAAGGTACTATCATCGCATTGTCCATGATGTATGGATATTATATTATTATCAGAACACTTTCTTTCCTTGATTTACAGTTTATTTCATATTTTAGGTCATTCATTCGTACATTTTTGTACGAAATTAATTAAAGTTTAGTAATTTTTTGCCCCAGTATTTTTTGGGTCTATACAACGTACCTCCGCTACTCTCAATTTGGTCCACTATCACGCCTTTGTACATGTATTCCTATTCCGTATTAATTAAAGTTGAAAATTTTCATTATCTTGCATTATATAAGCTACGTTCACATTCAACATTAGGTACTTTAATAACGTTTTAAATGTGTAAGTCGACTATTCTAATAATTATTTGTAAATTTGTTTTGATCATTTATCTACCAATATTTTTGAATTCAACCTTTCCAAACGATTTCAAAGTTTCTAGTGTGAATGCGGCTTTAAAAATGATCCATTTAACAATAAGCACCTGTTTAGATGTTGGGTCCAGGATGGAGAACACAAACTTATCGCTATTGACATGATTTTGCAAACGATCGAAGGCATCAGAAAGAGATGGTTCGCTATTTGTAATCCCAATACCTTTGTGAAATATAAATTATGCACTAATTGTAATTATTGTTAAACACGAACACTTTATGTAACATCTATTGGATACTAAACAGCCAATAATTTAGTAATGTTAGCATAAATGTATTTTATTTAGAAACGCGTTGACTTCCTTGGTTTATATCTATGTTTAAGGGCCCCAACCCTGGCTCATCAGTGATGATAGTAAGTTATATAGTCTAAAGCCATAGTGAAATACTGATAGTTCGGGGACCCCTATCCGGTAAGTTAATGACGGCGAGGGAAGTTCAAACCCACCCCGAGGTGTGATGTAATATTTTCATCTCGGGGTACCTGTTCATTCCTACTGGTTATTTACCTAACAAGCTCGGATTTTCAGTGATGGCGGCTGTAGCCCAGACGTCTCCGTCATCAAAGTAGGCAATCTGTATGAAGTGTTTAGCAACGTAAATGTATAGAAAACTTTTCGCATTAGGTTAAAAAATAAACCTAACCTGCATTTTGTTGAGACGTGCTGGTGATATGCCCATTGCGCCTAACAATTCACCGTGTAATCCTTCTTTAAACAAAGAGGCCAAGTTCGGTGGAATAGGCTTTAGACCTGGGACGCGGGAAGATCAGAAAAATATTTAATTTAGATCTACGAGATAAAATTTGAATTTGGCACCTCTAGATAGAATGTCTATTTGGAAATAAATTATTTGACCGGGTTTGTAGAAGCAAGGTGTGACATCCATCATGGACCAATCCGACGGTGAGATTCGGTAACCGAAAAGACTTTCTTTAGAAACGTTATCAAGCTAGAAAAAATAAAGTGTTTGTGTCATGCAAACGTGAAGATAATGGGATTTTTAATCAGGGTTTAAATACATATCCATCTTTAATATCGTACGTATCCTGTTGGGTTGGAATGTATCGGTAGATATTTTCCTCCGTCGCTTCCATCTCCTGCGAAATTTAATGATCTACAATTCATATAAGTTTACTAATTATCTAAAAATGACTAAATATACTCTTACTTTGACGTAATACATATTTCTAACTTTAAAACTGTGAGCATAGGGGTCATCGGTAGAGGAAGCCGCCCAGATATAGTACGTTATACCATTGATAACACGCTGTCCAACGTATTGATATTCACCAGGAAATTTTTCATTCGACAGTGTTTCGTCCGCCGAGGGCATTCGTGTGTCATCCATTTTCATAATGACACATTTTTGGCTGATAGCGCTAATACTATTAGACAGTTCGTAAATGACTCCTTTGTAATGAATGGAACATTCGATGAATATAGTTACGAAAACCTGATACTTAAAATCAAATGCGTTTCTTCAGGTCACGAACCTTTGCCGTAATCATAAAAAGTTGTTAGTTGCAATTCATTGTCGTTAGAGTATCGATCAAAACGAACGAGTTTAAAGTCACTATCGTACCAGTACTATTGCGTTAAATAATGATCTTATATTAGTGGTTCTAGTTTAACAATTCTTAAAATTGTTGAAATTATTATCATACGTGAATTTTTTCCCTGACTACCACGTCAAAATTCGGAATCAGAACTTCCGCTTCTAATTTAAACCTAGAAGGCAGTTTAGGTTTTGTCGTTGTGCTATTCTTACCCAAACAATAAATTCCCAAAGGTTGCTGTATGTAAGTGATGAGATAATATTAAAAATTAATGAATTAATTAACTAGTAGAACGTACTTGGAAAGCTTCTTCTTTTGGTGGATTCGGGTCAAATTTAAAAAACCTATAATCGTGTTCGAAAGATTTTGAAAAAGGTTCTATTGCACCTACAGGCTGCTCATCGGAAAATACGCATTTCATTTTAATTTTTAAAGGGTAGACAACATTTGGTACGTCTGAATATAAATGTTCCAAAAAATAAAAAAAATAATAATAATAAAAATAAAAAAATAAGGAGGCGAAGTTTCACTTCAATTGCTTCTTACTATCAAACCAATGGTCCAAGGCGCAATTCCAATTGGTTTCTGCAAATACCAGTGTCTTATTACTCGCCCAGTGTTCAGCTCTATTGCCATCAAGATTTTTATTGGACACAACCTGAAATGGAATTGGTTGAAGTATTTCACAAATCACTCATACATTTTTCACATTATTTGTTTTCTTCACTACAACTGCCCTCATGTCGTTCGTTTAGTTCAAGCACACTTCAAATATAAAACATTTCTTAGATGAAGTATTTCACTCGCAATTACATTACACCCTTTCGTTTAGTTCAACAACTTCGTACACGAAACACTATAGGCTTAAAAATAAAATCACCTTATGGTCTCCATCCAAATGGAAGGCGACATCAGGACTTTCTAATTGCAAACCACCTCTGTCTAGGTCCTTAAAGGGTAAGAAAAAGAAAGGGTCGTCTCGGTCTATTTTGAACGCTTTACACGATGACTCTAGACATACAAGTCAATTAATTTAAACAATATCGCAAGTACACATTGAAATGTAAATTTGCTAATGAACATTAGCACCAATGATTTGATAAATAAGTACACTATGAATGCCCATCTCAACCTAGAGCTCCAAATGATTTACGTTTCATGTCGAAGCGCCTAATATGTAGTGCTATATGTATTTGGGCTCCCAACTACCTTGAATCGTTCCTTGAGAAAAAGGGATTTTATAGCTACCTTGGGTCTTGGATTAATTAATAGTGCACTATTAATTAATACAGGCTTTGTAATTATCCATCACATTCTTGTCAGCACACCACATACCTGGAATGCCTAAAAATTCATCATCGGCGAAGTTGTAAACGTAAACAGCTCCACTTTTGAAGATAATGGAACCTTTATTTCTAATCTTGTCGTAGTTTAATTGGACCTCGTCTAAAACTTGACTCTCTCCGTAATAAACGGAAACATAGGTTGAAAACGCGTCAGGCAGTGATCTTGCAGTTTCTGTTGCACAAATATAAGTTTATATTTCTCTGATTGGAATAACGAAATTCTAAACCAAAAGCTAATTTTGCTTTGAGCACGTTGTTCGTACGATTACACAATTTTCCTAGTTACTATTTGCCTATTAATAACTTTCGTGAGCTTGGAAATACCATCATTTCATAGAAAAAAAACAATATTTGACTACTTTTTTGGGTGCAATTAAACCGTACAATTTTATGATATAACTAAATATTGCGCCCTGTTTGAAACATACTTATAATGCTACCTTGAAGGGATAATGAAGACGAATATATTTTTTTTATTTGATTATATAATTATTAATATATTCATAAAAAGTTAAAACTCGTGAAACGTTACTCGTTAATATACATAAAAATTATTAGTCTCACCTGGTAACCACCCAAAATAAGATATAGGCTATACAGTGCTGAGCGGGTCCGATTACTTTTAAAAGTAATCGCTAAGATCCGGTAATCGGTCCACTAAGATTACTTTCAACGATTACTCGCTCGCACCTACTTGCCGCGTAACTTTTCTTTGTACAAAAGTCGTGATAATTTATAACCTCTACTTTTTTCGTTTCAGCTCACGCATTAAACTTGAAAGTAATCGGAAAACAGTTGAATGTAATCGGTTTCTTAACCGAGTAATTGTAATCGATAATCGAACTTTTCCAAGTAATCGGATCCGCCCAGCACCACTAGGCTAGCTTAGAACGCTCAAATCGCAAAATGTTTCTACGTGTTATTATTAAAAATAACACTTTAGTAGTCTTCGTTATCGCTTTAAAGCAATGTAACTAAACTTTCCACATAAAATAAAGTTTAAAACTTTACCTTGTCCAATGACATCACCACTGAAACCCACGAATAAAAAAGTTAAAGTCAACTTTAAAACAACCATAATTACTGAAAATTTGACCTATATAATGTACATTACACGTGGTTTGCAAATATAAATTAACTATCTACTTATACTAAGAGTAAATTATTAAAACTGTGGAAAATGGTTTCAGGTTAACTATATAACAATAGGACTTCGCGAGATTTTATTATAATACAGATAATTGGTTTAAAGCGATACCTTATCTTCCAGTTCTTTGATTAAATCGTCCTATAAAAGCATAAGCCAAAATAGAAGAATATTTCTTGAAATTCTGACACAAAACGCTTATTTGGTTTTAGTCATTTTAATTGTTATTTCTACTATTTCGGGGGCGTTAAAATCTACACTCTTAAAAATCGATATTTAAAAGCCAATAAGACGATTATCTCTGCCTCTAAGGTTATCGACTTTCTTGACGTTAAAAAACTAGTTAAAAAGGCGACGATTTTGTTCAAATTTGTACTTTTACAATAATTAAAACGCTATAATTAAAAACAAACAAAAACGCGCTATAAAAACATTAAAAGCTAACTTATTAATAATAAATCTTTTAAATACATACACTACTATTATAAGTACGTTATCTTTTTTCTCTCTCTCTCTTTTTCGCGCGAAATAAAAATATTAAACTCTGTTACAAATATTCTCTCGGTTTTTAATGATTTTTATTCTTTTTTCATTAAAAACCGAATACTTTCTATATATTTGATATACTATCGATCAATGTCGCGTAGGATTGGTAGCTTGGACAGACAAAGGTCTCACTATCCGCCTTCGATAGTGGTGTCAAACTACATCGACTTATAGTAAATATATATAGTAATAAAGTTAGTAAATAAATTAATTTACATAAAAAGAAAATATGTTAAACGAAGGAATTATCATAAGTTAAATATTAAACTCGAAACAAAAACGTCTCGTCGCCTGTCCTTAATGATGGTAATTGAGGGGAGGGTGGTGGAAGAAGTGGGCGAAAGTGTTCTTTGACTTCATTTAGATAAGGGACAAGAGTTGGGCAAAACGTTGTGAAGTTCAGCCATGTCTCGCCAATCAACTCTTTCTTCGTTAAACGATATGTTATTTAAACAACCTACGAAGTTGTTACGGGTATGCAGGGAACCATTATGCGCGTATTCTGGAATGAGAAACACAAAAAGAAAAAAAAAAAAAAAAGTCTCTCGTTTAGAGTCAAAATAGTTGCCTAATGGACTATTTAAATGCAATCGTAATGAACAATTGAAATTAAAATATTAGCCATGCAAAATCTTTCAAAAGGGTCCTTAACGTTTGATTCTAGCATAAGGCGCTTAAAATACTTATTTTTTTTATTTTTTCTTTTCTAGGGATCAATAGTTTTATGAAGCGATTGAAATAAATTATTTATACGCACCAGGGATACCGCCAATGTATAGAGGACTAGAGGTTCTTGGTTCCCCGTTCGCATTGCCGTTTCGGGATAGTCCGTAAGCCACGTCGTAGCTATCGACTTTCAACGTGATGGAGTTTTTGACATAATACAATTTGACGGAATGCCACTTGCCGTCACACATTTCGTACTTTGAAAGGAAACCCTTGGTGGCCATGAACGTTCCCAGACTGGATCCGGTGTTCACTGTCGCAATGACCTTTAAATGGCGTTAAAATTTCAATATCTTCTCTATAATTCTAGAGGAACTGTATGACAACTAACTTTGCCGTTCTGAAGTTCTAAGGCTAAGCTCGGAGTACCGGAAGGATCGCTAAGACTTATCAAGATGCCATTCAGCTTCGTCGTTTTAAACTCCATGGATAGAGTTAAACGACTACCCAGGTTGAAATTGGAACCTAATACAAATAATAGATAGTTATTTTGAGCTATGCCTAATTCGATCAAGTATAGTTGACTTACTATATTTAGCGTGACCATCGCCGCTAAAAAAGGCCCCTCGTTCGATCTTGGTGAAACATTGCTGTACATTTACCAACTCGCCACTGGCAATATCGACGTAGTTACCATTGATCTGATACTCTTTTACGCAGCCCTTAAAGCTTTCCCTTACCTAAATACAAACTCATTTTAAGATGAAATTCTCATGGGTACTGCGAAATTTCTTTCGTACCATAACTTCGCTAGGCATCTGAATGTAATCGGGTACACCCCCCACGTACAGTGGCGCCGTGACACCCAACCTCTTACGCACTTCCAGCATCTGCGCGTGACCTTGCGAATTGACCTGAACGGTCAATTTCTTGCCCCTTTTGACTAAAACAACGGCGTGCCACAGACCGTCGTTCAGACCCTCGGGGGCGGCGACCATGTGAGTTGTTTTACCCTTATCGGTGGCGACGTTGATTCGTCCTTTTTCCAAGTACACCGTGAAGTAGGCCGGCTTCCGACCATTCTTAAGGTACATGAGAATTCCGTTTGGAAAGTACGTACGGAATGCAAACGTAATGTTGAAACTAAATTGGATGTGCTAGCGTAAATTAAATATTCGAGAAACTAACTTAACAACTCCGAGAAATAAACCTAGCTTACTCTCTTGCGAAGATTTTCTTATTGATGGAAGTCAATTTGGCGAAACTTCGAATGGCGTCGCCAAACTTGAGAGCTCGTTTTTCTTCGGAAAACTTATCGGTATCGGCGCAACGTTCAACTTTCGTATCGTTGAAAATGGGCTCGGGGCTGTCGCTCATTGAATTTATTTGACTTTTAACGGTGCGACCAATACCAACAGATTCAAACGAGACAGGCTCGTTGAAACGCAGTAGTTTTGCGTTGAAAACCGCGTCTTTAATCGTACCCTTGAAAAAATTTCGACTTCCGGCCATATTGCCGATATTAATGCGCTCCGGTACCCCGCCGAAGAACAACCCACCCTTAGCCGGAGCGAGTAACGTTGGACCTGAACCTTTAGGCAGTCGTGCTCGACCCAACTCTTCATCGTTCAGACTCAAAATAATCCTTAAATTTAATAACATTTAATTTAAGATTCAACACGTTGGATTACGTGACGACTATGCTGCCGACACGTACCTTCTATTCTGTCTGACTACCGTCACGGTATGGTAACGACCGTCGTTGACTTCGACTTTAGTCGTTACTAAGGCGTCTTTGTCGCCGCTACTGAACCTTCCTTCTAGTTTACCATTGACTATAGATATGGAGTAGTAATGCTAAATGGAAGGGGAAGATTGTAACCATGACATCTTTGTTCGTATACTGTCAGTGCGCACGTGCTGCCAGTATTTGGATTACTTGGAAGGTGGGAACGGGGTATATCGCTGGCCAACACGTACACAGCGTCAAACTTAGTAAAATTTAGTTACTACTGGATCGCAAGCGCGCCTAGTTAAGATTAAAAATTACCTTAAGCAATTCGCTCCAAGCCAAGACTTTGCCTTTTTTTCTCGGGTTAACGTTCTATAGAACAGTTAATCGGTATTATCGCGGTTAGTGTATTAAATAAAAGCGTAGTTATCGAATTAATAAGTCAGTTTTAAACGCTATAGCGTTAATAATTAAATGAATTCTTACTTCGCTACGATCACTCTGTTCGTCCTGACCCTCAAAAGTCGAAATCATCAACAGGGCGTCCGGTTCGGCCGTCTGGAAGGTGAAACCGAAACTGGAATCTTCCGGCGATAGGGGCTGGCCATTCAATTCTAAGTAGCCGGCACCCTTGAACGCCACTACTTTGACTACCTAGAAGGCGACGACATTACCAGTTGAAATTTCATAAATACTTAATTGCTAAAGTTTGTAATGATGGAAAATTTACTTTATCAACGCAGCCGGGTTCTATGTTATACGAGCTGCCTTGCGTTAGTAAACTAATGGGTGTAGTGTCTAGTTGAATTGATTTAAGACAACCAAGGAAACTGTGGAAGTTCAATAGTTGCCAACTAAGGGAACACGAATGAATTCAGTGTCAATATTTTAAGACAAAGACTTAAATAATGTTTAACCCATACTTGGTAGTAGTGAAATTTGGTGGAATACCACCGAAGTAAAGCTGGCTTTTGCCGAGTTTTAATCGGCCGTTTATATCGCTAGCCGTTCTGGCTTCGCTCGATTCATCCCCCACAGTTAACACACCTTCTTTCAACTCCCTCTGAGCCGTCAACGTAATCCATTGACCCGTATTGTACTTCTTTTGCGTGGTCAAGGTAAGCGGAGGTCGATTACCTTCCCTAAATCTATAAACAACTTTGCCACGACGAAGCTCCAATGATATGTAATCTCCCTAAAAACCGTCGGTTACTTACATTTGGTTTCAATATTGACGTTAAGAAGTAGAACATTGGTAGTTAAAATTACCGTGACAGGATTGGGACTAAAGAATAATAGGGCGTCTTCGTCGAACGTTTTGAACGCCATGGCGATGACATTATCAGTTTCACTGTAGGCACTAATTTGCGGTAGAACCACGTATCCGTCTCCTTTGAAGGAGCACATGGTTGTATCCACTTCTTCAGTAGCCCTAATTTTGTATTGTATTTTAAATATTTTGAATTTTGTCAAATATTTAAAATCAATGTAATTTTAGACCGCTTGCGTCATTGATTGTAGCAATAGCCTCAGATTACGATTATTTTGAAATTTAAATCCCTATCCTTACCGACAGCAACTATTCCGATTAAAAGTAAGCGTGCAAAGACCATAATTTTTTAAAACTTAATAAATGCGAGACAAAAACGAAACGTACCCTTCCTTGCAAGCGGAACATCCCTTATTGGACAAGAAATTCCACAGCCCCACTCTTTTACCATCCAAGTATAGTTCGTGCAAACAACCGGCGAACGAATTTGTCTTTAAATCCCGCGGTGCTTTGTAACCGGGCGGTAGCCCTCCTACGTAAAAGTAGGAATCCTTATCGATGTCCATTTTGGAAAAGCCCGCAACCGAGGCTTTCTCAACTTCGTAGGGATCGGTGGCTTGTCCGTCGGGAGTTCGTTTCACGCTCAAAGTGGCTACGTTGTTGACACGGGTCACCTCGATCTTGTACCATTGGTGATTCTTCAGGAGTTGCTGGTCGTTAGTTTCGATCACAGTCTTGTGTTGCAAAGTTTGAGTGCCTCCGCCGGCATTCCAGATGAAGCGAATGGTACGATTGTGCATTTCAATCGCCATGAAATCGTCCTAAAGTATTGGTTTAGATTCATATTTTAACCAGGGTCTCATTCGTAATCGTAAAGATGGGACTAGGTGTTGAACTACATATGGGATCGCGATCAAGTGAATTCGGTTAAATGAAACTTACTGGTTCTTTCCCTTCAGGAACCTGATGAATTCGTCAGTGGATTATTAGAATAAAGTAGAGAGTAGGTTTTCATTAGTTGTTATTACTAAACATTAATTATTTTAGTAGAAAACCAGTATGATTAAACAATAATTATTAATTTTAACCATATTCCCCATTTGTTTAGTTCAATTAAAAATTATAACCAATCACCCTGCAGTTTTATAAGTCGCGTCATAACGATGGGAGTATTCTACCTTTTTGGAACTACCCAAGAAAAACAACAAGGCGTCCCTAGACTCGCTTTTGATGGCGTAATTCAGGACAATGTTGTTAAAAGTTGTCGGTTCAACTTCGGGACGGAACGATCGAACGCATTGGTTGTTATTATCGGCACTCAGAGAGATTTTGATCTGACGGAGACACGTTTTTATATTTAAGAACGGAACTACTTAGTTAAACAAAAACTTACCGTAGAAGCTTTCTGTTTGGCAAGCAAAATCTTATCCCTAAGACCTTTCAAATCAAGTCGCATAGCGCTATCAAGTTTCTGGACTTTCTTGGATAAATTCTCCGCATTGCCAGCCTTCCTATCCGATACTTTAATGTCCGCGCGCGCTTGGTCGACTGTTTTAACCAATGAGTAAGTCGGATTCAAAGATATATTTAAAATTATGGATTCAAAATTCGAATCTTACTAATTTTGGTGATATTGTCCAAGCCTTCAGCCGATCCAGCGGTCAACATACGTACCCTTGGTCGCAACTCGTTAGCAATTCTATCATTGATGTCGTCAATGATACCGTGTGTTTTGCCCAAGTCCCTCATAGTACCGCGATGATTGTCAGCTAGATCGTTTAACTTAGCTCTAACATCTTCTGCTTCCCCAATAAAATTTGAGAATAATAAATCCCAGCCTTGATTCAAATAAATAATTAACGAGCCCTACACACCGTTAGGTTCCGCGTCTAATTGGTATTTGATGATAGCAAGATTTTGTTTCGCGTCTTTCAAGTCTTCGGCTACTTGGTCTAGAACTTTCTTCTTGCGATTCAGGGCGGCTTTCAACTCAGGAACTTTGCCGAAGTTTAATTCGTTAGCTTCGTCAAGCAGTTTCTTGCTGAGGGCCTTCGCATCTCTGGCTTGGGCGGTCAACGCGTCATCAGTGCCCGGGTAAGCCTATTTCGTAAAGTTACGCTAAAGATATATTGAATTCTATTTAAACATTATCATCCAAATTAATTTACTTCTTCGTAAGCTTTTTCCGCCGCTTCGTACGCTCTCTGCGCCGCAAGTTCGGCAGCTGCCAAAGCGTCAACGATATCCTTGTAGGCGTTCGCTGCTCTCAATGGTATATCGGAAACTTCCCTCGTAGCGTTGAATAACCTAATTTGGTCTGCGTTTTAAGTACATCCCTCTTTAACTTCTTTGCCAACTCTAATTACTTACTTCGCCAGATTGTCCGCTTGTTTTTGTAAGTTATCAGCGTGTTCTTGGGAGGGCATGACGTATTTCTTTAAGTACTCGGGATTAAGTCGGTCCAAAATGCCACGTCTCTCTTCCATTTGTTGCGTAAGATTATCCAAATCTTTCATCATGCGAGGAAGTCTCTGTGGATGTCCTAACTTTAATTTAAACTCTAGGAACTCCTAAGGAGGACTATTACCTCAAAATTAACTGAGGCATCAATTAGAGCATCACGCGCTTTATTCAGAAGACCAGAGGCTTCATTCAATGTCTCGTTACTCCATTGCAGATTCTCGTTCGACTTGGAAAGGGCGTATTTAATCTCGTCGGCCGACCTTTTACCGCTCACCAAATGTTGTAAAGCGGAAACAGAAGGCTCCCGAACTTGACTCTGGATGGTGTTTACCGATTCGGACATCAGATCGTTTAATCTTTTTAGTCTTTCGTTCAAGCCGTCCATTCGAAGAGGATCACTGGTCATGCTCTTAACGCGTTCCAATAAGGCTTCAGCCTTCCTTAGTTCTCGTTGCGCTTCCTCGCCGTCTTTGACAAAGTCTCGGTCCCGCAACTCTTTCAATATGCGTTCAGCTTCCATTAAATCAGAGTCAACCCCGCGACCTGAATGTCCTGAATTAGTAGCGTAGTTGCGCAGACCGTCAACGATGTCTAAAGCAAAGTTTCAATTTAGAATTGCAATTATATACTATTTATTCAAACTACACCAAATATACTAACCCTGAATTTCGTTCAAAAGGTTGTTTAAAAACGGCGACAACAATTCCGCCGCTTTTTCGCGGACTTCATTCGCCTCTCCAGTTTTTTGGTAAGCCTTTTTGCGCACTTCGATTGCCTACAGTTAACGGTTTTTAGAAAATATACCTAACCTCATATTTAATCAAATTTAAACTTACTTTCATAAGCATGAGTTGGGCCTTTTGCGTATCTAGATCGAAAGTCAAATTAACATTGCCCAAGAGTTGCTTACCGTGGCGAATAATTAAATCGTATTCTTCTAAGCGGTGCTGGAATGAATATAATTGCTTAATAAAAGGTTTACACTCGCGTAGAAATATTTCAATTACCAATAATAGAATGGTCTCATTATTGATAGAAAATAAATAGCCCCATGGTGCTGGACTAATTCCAGACAAATTGGTTCTTTCAACCATGTTGGTCAAGAAATCTACCTCATCCAGTAGAACACCGGTACAGTTATCATTACAAGCTAAAGAAAATTCAATTTTCAGACACTTAATTACCACATTGGTGTTTTAAAGCTTTAATCTTACATTTACACCCGTAAGCGGTAAGAAAATACCGTGGCAAACACCTGGTACAATCATTGCCAGTTATACCCTCGAGACAATCGCACTGTCCAGTCACCTTATGACACGTTTGGCTTCGAGAACCGTACGTATTGCAGTTGCAGGGTTGGCAAGTACGCCCGCCGCGACCCAATGGATCGCCATAGTATCCATCCGCGCATCTATTATAAAATATGGATCTGCGTGAGAGGGACAAATCCTAAAACACCCTACAATTGAACCGTTACGTTTCGCAATGGCGTCCCCCGTAACCAGCTTGACAGTTAGTACAAACGTAATCAAGTCCTTCTGGGCGACAAGAGTCGCTAAAACTACTGGTTTCAGTTGGACAGGCGCATCGACGACATCCCTTAGAAGGGTCACCGTAGTATCCCTTGTTGCAAGTACTGCAATAGGGACCTCCGGTATTGCCAGTACAATTCTATAAACGCGAGACTTTAGATCCTAATTTTTATTTGGGAATAAAGAGTGCGTAACGTACAAAACATAATCCAGTTTCGGGATCACAAGTTCTACTTCGGTTGTTACAAGGACAAGGTTCGGCCCAACCAACCAAATCAAGAATGTCTTTACTGTCTAAGTAGTTGGGCTTACGTTTACGGTAGTATCCTGGCGCGGGGTCCTAGGATTTATTATAAGTGTTATAGGTGACATCAAGGTTAAAATTAAAAATATTTAAAGTACTTGGCAAGACAATCCAGAATATTGCGGAGGGCATCGACCAACTTCGACACCTTTAGCCAATACCGGAGATGGTCCGGCAACGAATGGTACAGCGTATTGCAGAGATACGTTACTAATTCTGTTACCATAATTAAATTTCAAGTCAAATTAAATGCATAAAATCGAATTGTTTTAAATACAACCTCATCTTTTTCCTTAATTGTTAGAGTAAAAAACGCAAACAAGTATAAATAGCATTAATTTGCATAAAGGTAAATTTGGACTAATAACGGACATGAATGAATTTTGAATATTGAAGTAACATTCATACTAACCTAGAATATTTGACATCAGGTCCTTCGGTGGATCGGATTAAAATATGCTGTAGATTTTGTAAAGCCACCATCAATATTTCCCGCGTAACGGGAAGATGAGGATTATTATGTTGTTGCCATTCGCTCTAATAATCGCAACATTATAAAGTAAGACTGGTAAATAAAAAAACGAATAATTCGATGACTATACAAACCTCGTGAAGTCGGACGGTGTAAAATCCACCGTGTACTTGTTTAAAATGATGATGCGTCAAGACGAGCCTATGATTCCCTTGAAGCAAAATAAGAGGGTAGGGTTCGAGGAGGGCGTCGGGGTATCTACTGTTACTATGTATGTCGATGCGGAAACTGATATTTCCGTTGTAAGCAGAAACCTAAAACGGACCAAGATGGGAAGAAGAAAAAAAAATCCCCGCGACTAATCTTTTAGAAAACGGTTAATGGGGATTTTCGGGGTGACTATTTTTGGCTACCTTATCTCCGAGGAATTCATCCGGCAAAGACCAGTAGAGAGGCTGGTCGAGAACGTATGGAATTCCGACTGTCACGTCCTCTTTCAACCCAGGAATAACTTTTAATCCGTGTAAGGTTGTTAACTGCGTGTCGCCTGAACTCATTCTCACCGTTCTTGATGGTAAAACAATCTTTAAATGGTTTTTAAACTTTACGTTAGTGCCCGAGTTATGACAAAAAATACAGGAGTATACAAAAAACATTCCTAAGCGTACGAGTAGATATAACTCTTAACAAAATAAAAATAACACGATAATGAAGCCAAAGGCTAATATAGTTTAGTAGAAATTTACTAGTCTCATATTTTTAAATTCATGTTAAAATATTGCGGTTGAAGTTATGCGTTTGGACTTCATACCATTTCAAATTAACTACAACTAGGCGGTTGGAACCTTACACTTTCGAAATTCTTAACTTGCTTTTAAATATAAAATTGTTTATGAAACATACTTCGTTTGAGATTATTCTAGACGTACGGGTACAAGTTTAGTATCAGTTTTAATTCCCAACTAACCTGAGACCAATAAACATTCGCTTGATCGCAAATAGGAGTTTTTCCGAAACAAAAGCAAGTAAAACAGCCTTTAGGATTATCTCGGGATAGGCCAAACGTTCCTTCACGACATTGTTCGCATTTCTTTCCACCAACGTTTTCCTAAAATTTCTCAAATATTGGAGCTTATATGGCGTATCGTTAATGAGATTCGAACAGCTTCTAACAAACCTTGCAAGGACATTGACCACTTTCGTCACATTGACAGTGACCTCGACCTTCTGGAGAACAACTCGATGGTAAAGTACCATCCAGGTTGCATTTGCAACGGCGACAGTTAGGGAATCTGTAGAAACCGTAACGACATTTATCGCATTTTCGCCCTTCAAAACCTTCCAGGCAATTACAGTGCCCGTTGGAAGGGTCACATTCTTGGCGGTCGGAACCTTGCGGGTTACATTCGCAAGGCTGATGTGAAAATAGTTACGGTTAAAACTGCACTTTCGAAGTTCGTAATTGGTTTTTATGTATAAAATTACTTTGCAACCACGTGAGGGATCGTATCCCCAGGCTACGGGCGCGCAACGTTGACAATTCTTTCCTGTTGTGAAAGGAGGACAGACGCAACGACCGGTTTTAGGATCACAAGTTCGACCAGGAACGTCGCAAGGGTCGCATTCTATTAATTATTAATACTTTATTATCTATCAGTTTAATCTAGTCGTTGAAAAATGGGTCTTACTTTGACACCCGGATGGAGAAAATCCGTAATGTCCAGGCAAACAAGCGTCGCAATGTTTGTTACCAACACCCGGTTTACAGTTACATTGCCCATACAACTGGTTGCAAAGTCTCGAAATGGAACCAGTTGTGTTGCAATTGCAAATTTCGCAACCTTTTTCGGATACCAAATTCCAATAGCCGTCCTAAGTGTGTTAAGCTGCGCGTTAAAATTTACCGTAGGAAGACATCACTAAAAGGTAACTAGATCCCTACTTGACATTTGTCACATGTTCGACCCGAAATAAATGGTTTACATCGACACTGCCCATTAGTTTCGTCGCATTGAAGACTCATAGCGCCATTAGGATCGCATTTACAATCTTTGTAAAATTAAATTAGATAGGCTGTCAATTAGGGCGCGATTAACAATTAAACCTACATTTGCAGCCTTCGTTCGAGAAGCCATAATAGGCTTCGAGACACTGATCGCACCGAGTCCCGAAAACGCCCGGCTTGCAACGGCATTGACCGTTTACCGGGTCGCAGTTACGAGATTCGGAACCAGTTGGGTTGCAGCGACAAGGAATACACCCTAATTCAACATTTCCATACCCATCCTTTCCAGGGAAAGAATATTTTTAGTTGGTTAAAACTTTAAAAATAGGCTTCGCTTCGCTATATACACTTACGGCGCATCGGTCGCAATTTATTCCAACAAAATTAGGTTTGCAAATACATTGTCCAATCGTTCTGTCGCAATCGTTCGATTCGGAACCGAATTTACTACAAGAACAGGCTGAATACCAATACATCATCAATAATCTGGCGTAACCTTCTATAAAATGGTTAAGCACTTACGTCTACAATCCCTCGCGGAGGGATTTCCAAAATGTCCTGGTAGACACTCGTTGCAATTCCATCCACCAGTGTTACCGTAACATCTGAGACATTTTCCGGTAACGGAATCGCAATATTCTGGATTATTTCTATCCGAATCTTCGCCACATTCGCAAGGTTGACAATACCCACCAGGGGTCAAAGGGTTACCAAAATAACCATTCGCGCATCTTTGGTTAAATTAAGTTAAAATCAAGTACACAGCTGCGCAGTTTAAGTAAAGTTCAACTACCTTTCGCATTTATCTCCGGCGTAGCCTCTGGCGCAACTATTGCAGATGTAATCTTTTCTTCCATCGGACGTCGTCACGGCGTTGCACGTTGGTGAAAAGTTGTTGCTAGGTATTTCCAGCGGACAAGCGCATCTCTTACAGTCATAAGGAGTTCCCAGAGTAGGATTACCGTAGTATCCCGATACGCAACGATCACACTTGGAACCGGTCGTATGGTGCAAGCAATTTACGCACTGACCCGTTCGCGAGTCGCAAGATTCAGCGTGGTTATTGCAATCGCATCGTTCACAAAGATCGTTGATACGCCGGTAACCGGGAGAACATAGTTCGCAAGACAATCCGGCGTAACCAATTGGACATTGACAATATTCGACACCGGTCATCTTACGAATGGTTTTTGATTCTTTGGCGGCCGTTTCCATTTCAACATCGTACAATCTAAGATTATTTTTAAAATATTTTTCTAAAAATTTAATTTAATGGTAGATTGTAGTTCAAACTTACGTCGCTTCGATTTGATCGGTATGAAATTTAGCTCTAATTAGCAAGCGATTTAGATTGTTCAGAACTTTGGTAAAGACTTCCCTGCTGACGGGTGCACCAGGAGTACCGTCAGGTTTCAAAATAAACCAATTTTGCTCGCGAAGAGGAACCGAAATTGTCGTGTTGTCATCGTTATCTTGTTTACCCCAGCTATGGCCTATCATAACGTTGTTCTCGCCTTCCATAATGACGTCAGAAACCTCGGTATACCTTCCAGAAGTATCTCCACGAGCCACGACGTAACTTATGGTAAATTTGAGGTCGCCCCCGTAAGAGTACAACTAATTCACGAGAAAGGTGTTACATCGCGACCTTTTTTGATCAGTTGAACTTAACTAACCTTTTTCCCTAAATAGTTGGGAGGAGCCCGCCAATAGTAATCGTCAACAACTGGCATGTCATCGTTGGCAATAATAGCTACCCCGTTCTCGAATGTTGGTCTCACAAGTTTGGTTCCTTTAATATCGGTCACCTTCCAATCGGGGAGAGTCTTGACTAATTCGATCCCCCAATCGCTGGACTCGCACTTGTCTGTGATACCGAAACAATAACAAGGACTGCAACCATCCGGGTTGGCTGGGTGCAGGTTGTAAAAACCGGGTTTGCAAGTGTCGCAACGCGAACCTTCCACATTTTTCTATCGAAAGAACCGGTATTTCAGGCCTTATTAGCAATTGAAAATTCTCGTAAACCCAGAAACCTATAAAACCTAAAACTCCTAGAGTTGCTCACATCAAATATTGTCTACTCGCTGTTTCATTACAGGTTTCTAGATTTCTCAAAGATTGACTACAAGAACTATCCTAAAGATTCATAAATCACTAGAATATCTTCCTTATAAGAAAATTTTATTTCGTAATAAATCTTTTTTATCAACTAACTTTGCATCTACAAACTCCTTCGCAGACATTAGGATCGGTGGAACCGGCGTGATTGCAAGGACAAGGTTCGCATAAAGGAAAGTTACGATATCCTGGAGCGCAATGTTCGCATTTCTTGCCCACGAAACCTTTCTTACACAAACAGTCGCCTGGATACAACGATTCGGATATATGCGAATCGTCCCCGATACATAAACCGGAAACCCCGGATCCCGAGCACTTGCAAGGTTTGCAAGGATTAGGGTGGTCTCTTCGAATGCCTCTGGGTCTGAAATAACCATTTTCGCACCGTTCGCAGTTTATACCCGTAGTATGACCCTACGAGAACAAATATATAACATTGTCGCGAGAGTTAGGCCTGAAAGTTAAACAAAGTGAAGTATATGTTTGCAATGTTTTGATAAAGGGCGTTATAGCCGAAAAACGTACTCTACATCCGATACAAACGCCTCCGCCCTCGTATTTCCCTTAAAAAAGAAAAAAAAAAAAAAAAGAATAAACATATAAAATAAATAAATTGAAAACATAGTTATGGAAGCGCGGGGCTAAGTTAGAGCTATTTACCTTCTATGTTTAGACTAGTTCTTTCGTCAAAAATCTTTTGATCATAGGCGCATTCTTCTGCGTGCCCGTAGCATTGACACTCTATTGTCACGAGGAAGGGTAGAAGAGGGAGAGCAAGAGAAAGAAAAAGAAAATATAATGTAAACAATAGGACGGGAAATTAAAAAAAAAAAAAAAAAAAAAAAAATTCTCTCTACACAGTGTAGAAGAATGAATGCCGAAAATGGGAATCAGCGAGTTAATAATTTATAATCAATCTTACGTTCGCAAACGGCTCCGTCATTATTGGTACCAGCTCTCCAAGGTTTCTGATTGAATAATGGGCAACAACGATCGCAAGAATCGCCGCAAGTGTTATGTTCGCATTTGCATTCCAATTTCTAAGGAAAGGGGGCGGAAATGATAATTAATCATTTCTATTGTGTGGTTATAATTGATTATCGCTGTTACGAATACGATTGGTTTCAAATTTTAGCTATTTTACCAATAGCTAGAACTTGAAACTCAAAGTTTGTTCTATGGGTTATGTTAGTTTAAATTTTTAGTCAATATATTTTCGTGCAAAACTGTCAAAATTAATCATCTTTGGTTACAAGACATTGTTCCCTTTACGTTACCAGTTTGAAATTTCACCGCACAGTAAAGTTAAGCATCGTATCTCTATTCTTTGTTTTCAAAGAGATTAGAACAAGTTTAGGTTTATTCGCTCTGCAATTCGAACCTGACTTAAGCTACGATCACACTAGCATTTTTGTAATCGATTTGAAACGGTAAAAATCAAACCCATATTCAAATCTCTAGGAATCGTTTTAATCGGCATGTGTTCACGCATTATCTTCATAAATCAATTTATTATAACTTATCTATCGGTTGTTGAAACCGAATCGGTACGAAACTGATTCCCGAAGCAGTTTCGATAAATCGAATCAAATCGATTCGAGAAAAGACCGTTCACACGACTCTAGCGAAACGTTTTGAACGGGTTTAAATCGATTCCAAGGCCTAGTATGAACGCAGCTTCCGACTGTAATAGTTTTGCTTAATTCACAAAAGACTGTAGATTGAACGGAAATAGTAGAAAAGTATAGAATTATCTCGAAGGGGGCTTGTAGTTGAACTTTGGATAAAATTCGTTTACGTCTCCCGAAAAAAAGGGGGGACGAGTAGTGACTTGAGAGTTACTTAAAGCTCGCGTAGTGGTACTTATAGACTAAACATTGCGTGAGGAATATGGGGTCCCCGGGAATGAGTAAACACTAAAAAAACACCTTTAATTTGGAGATCGTGTTTCGGAATTTTTTTGTACAAGCAAAAATAGCTTAAATGGATGTAGACCGTTTCCTAAGATTTAAGAAACAAGGGATGCTTGATAAAGAAAATTTACGTACTCCGCTTTGATGATTGAACGGGCAATCTTTGGCGTGTCCCGAGCAAACGCATTGACCACCGATTGATATATCTTTGATGGTATAGAAGTACTAAAAATATACGAAACAAAAAAGCTTTTTCCTTTTTGGTATTTATGGAATGAAATGTTTGTTAATTTAACTAACCCTTCTAGTAACGGAACGGTCGGCTGCTCCGTTTATTGACATCAAATCGGCGTTCAAAGTTCGAATTTTCTGAAGTTTCAATCTAATGTAACGTGCCCGGCTGAATTCCTGTTGTCAAAAATGGGTTGAAAATTACTCATTATTTATGAGTTTACGCGTTTGTGGAATGATTAGACTGTAATTCCATATACACCTACGTATAACTTTAAGGGTGATATTGAAGAATTCATTCATTCACTGTTAAAGTGACGCTATGAATAATGTTTTAATTTTTTCATCCCATTTTAAACTCATACAAAATTTTACGACTCTGGCTTGACGCGTTCAAAAGAAATTTCAAAATTAAACTGCCAAAAATATACAAATTTAATTTTGAAGGCGTCAAGCCGTAATTGTAAAATTTTGAATATGAATTTATGACGTAGAATGTTTCTGGAACGTGGACTTTCTGTATTTAACACTTTCACGGAAGAGACCGATCACGTGCCACAACGCCCAAGCAACAACTTCATAGGCTTGTAACAGCCACGCAACTATAGTGAATGACGTAGTATGCGGAAATATTTGGTATTTTGGTATTAAAATATCAATATGTTGAAAACAACGCATTGTAGCTCTCTATTACCAAAACTAAATAGGTTTATTGTGTATTTTTAAGTTTAAGAAGTTGCACGTACGTATACGAGTCTTAGGATTTATTCGATTACAAAACTTCGTACCGTTAAAGTTTGACTAGGTCCATCGATTCCGGGTCTTCCGTTAATTAAGGAAGTATGAATCTATTAAAATAAACGTTTAACATTAAGGTTAACAAAATAAATTTTACCGTTTTAACCGATATTAACCTCGGCACTTTCCAACGGGTCCAATTTCGAGTAGTGAGAGGTACAGATAACTTCATCGTCGAACCTATACTTGGGGGGACCAACCGTGGGTCTTTGCATAAAAGACTCCCAACATTCCCCGTCGCTCATGGCGTAATATTGCCAAGGTCGGTAATTAACGCCGTCGACCGATCTTTCCAAGATCCAATTACCCGGCCGGGGGGATGGTCCCGTTTTCAAAATGACGTAAGCGACTTGAAAAATCTGTTTCAGATCTAAAGTGATGGTCACCCATTGGTATTTGGGTCCGTTCTGCAAGGAAGGACTCTGCCACCATTTATTCGTCCCATCGATAGCTTGACTAATCGGGTGTCTATGGTCTGGGTTTTGACTTAACGCGTCGCAAGTGTCGCAATGCGGTTCTCTGGATCAAGAGACAAATTTCAAACTTATTTTGACAAAGCTGACGGAGGGACAGTCACTTTCAAGAATAATTTGCACAAATTACTGTATTCTCAATGAGTTTTAAAATTATGCTTACATATCAAGGTTTTTTAATTAAAGGGAGAATGAAGTCGGACTCCAAGCGACTTTTTATCGATTCTATATCATTGAATTGGCCTAATTCACTGGTAAAAATATACAAAAGTTACTTGAGTAGGAGAGTAGGCTTAACACGGATCTACAGAAAGTTTGAAATCTCGTCGATAACCAGTTTTTTCTAATGATCTAATCACGAGAAAAGCGTGATTGAAATGATGACGTCAGACTGGTTATCGGCAAGATTTCAAACTCTGCATCAATCCGTGTTAAGCCTCCCATATGAATAAGTTGAAAATAAATTTAATATTATATTTGTTTAGTGATAAAGAATCTAACCAAAATCACTTATTGTCAGACTTCAGTCTCCCTTTTGGAAATATTTAATAATAGTTAAGCAATAATACTACTAAAAAATTGGTTTAATACATTGTCTCTACACTAATCTTAATACTATTGCAACTTTCTAAAGGCTTAAACTGCTATAGAAAAATATATTTTCCAACATAATTTAGGTTCTTTCGAACCTGTAATCAAAAACCAAAAAAGGACAGTAACGTTGCAGAAACCAAACCGGAACATCAACCCTAATAATGTTATGCATTTCCTCTGTGGGATGTTTGTTTCGATCTAAACGGATGTCCGTGTCATGTTTGGTTTAATGAAAATATTTGATTGGTTCATGGTCATGAAGATAAAAAAGGTCAGAAAGTTTGTAAAACATTGTATCCACCAAAGTATGCCCTTATACATTTTTTAATTTTATAATTTCAAATGGAAAATACAATTAACGAAACCACTATATAAACCTACTCCTCCAAGTATCAAGTCTTCTAAATATCGCGTACCGTTCTTGGGACGAACCATAATCTATCCAATGGCTTAACAGTAATACACTGATATTCAAGAAGTAAAAGATATCCCTCTTAAAGTAAATAGCTGTAGTCTCTATTCTTGACTATATTGCCTCCAATACATTGAACCAACTGCATACTAGCATGATTTATAATCGTTTCATTTTAAAGCGTTGGCAGATGGTATAGTAAAGAGAAAATAGAAAGAGGTCCCCCCTAAAAAAATTTCCCCAAATAATATTTCATTCTTAATATCTAAAAATCTATGTTGTGTGTGTTTTTATAGACTCCTTCTCAAGAGTGGACGTAAACGGACCTCATTTGTACATGTTCCACGAGTCTGCAGTACGTCTCGGGTCCCGTTTCTCCACAAGTAGCGTTGGCAGTGATAACCGAGTTGGCAGCCAAGTTGAAGACATCGGGAAAGAGGCCCCGTGGAGGATCGGCGTCGATATCTGATGCAAAAAAATAAAAAAATAAGAACTTATCAAAAAACCGAAACTTGTCCGCGGTAGTCTTGTTGTGATATAATGCCGTTATCGTTTAAAACAAACTCTCAAGCTCGGTGGGATTTGAGCTTCCGATATAAAATGTTAGAAGGAAGGTGAAAAGCAAAAAATGTGTTTTCTAAACAAGTTTTTTCTATCAGAAAATCTTGCATATAGATATCATCTTTAATTGATACCGCATACCCTTAAATATTACGCAGTATTAGATTGGAAGGACCATTGCGTCAGTAACTTAATATTTAGTGTCACAGTCACTTTGTTACATTTAATAAATACCCGCAGATATGTACAAGAAGTTTTTTTAAATAAATGATTAAAATCAAATTTTAGAGACGGCACGATTTTAGATTTTAAATTAAGATGGTGTTCGTGATTCGTTACGCTTTAATTAAGAAAAATTACCGATTCTTACAACTTAATATTGGAATATAAAAGATAAGGCGTGATTACGATCTTTTTTTTTTTTTTTTTTTCTTCTTGGGATGTGAGGGCTGAAGGAAGATTAGTCATCATCAGGTAAATTTGAGAAATATAAATTTCACGGCAACGCCCGCCATATCAAAATATATAAAAGGGTTTTTTATTATTTAATCTTAAATCCTTCGAAAATTCCGCTGTGTAAGCCCTTATTTGACTGACCTAATCGGTGGTGTGTAGGGACAATTTTTTTCGAAGACATTTAGTTTAAAGTTTTTTTATATTATTAAAAAGTAATTTTCAAAATTATATACTTCTGAGTTGACCAATTTCTAAAGAAACTTCAAAATTAAAACATATTTCCGCTTGATAACGTAGATTGTTTCCGGAACGTGATTAACGATAAGTTTCGTATAAAAGGTAGAGCTTTCTGGATTAAGGACGTTCAAGAAAAATGTTGCGCGAAAACGAGCTATCACGTGCTAGAACACACAAAAATCAACTGTTAGCTCTATAATTGTCACGCGACCATAGTAATGACGTTGTATGATTGGAATTTCTGTAATTAAAAATTTTCTAGCATTCCAATTGTATTAAAAAAAAAATTAACTTTGTGGTAATATTTTCTATTACGTAAGTAAATATATTTTGAATCGTTTTTTAACGATCTTTCCGAAACTGATACTCAACTCCATTTGGATCTGGTGAGAAATCAGATATAGCATCACTTTGAGGAAGGAAAATACTTTTGAAAGACCCTTCGAAGATTAGGTAACGTTGACATCTATGTCATTGTAACTTTAAGTTCGAATAATATGGCATGTTTATCTTGTTTTTCATATCCTTCAAACCGATCTAAGAGTCGCGTGGAAAGTTGAGGGTCAACATTTGACCGGTTTTTATTTGAGAATAAAAAGCCCTTATGGTTCTCTATCGTGTACGGATCGCGTAATCGTAATCTAGAAGAAATGGTAAAAGGCGAGATACCTGCCATAAATTTGAAGAGAGAGGCTTTTCTGGCTCGCTGTTCATTGTCTGAACAGTTTCGAAGACGAGAAGGGAAGTGGGGGGAAAAGCTAAAGAATTAAAGCGGCAAACGCAAACGAATATATCTAAACACAGGACTAAAGAAAGAGAGACTTTATGAAGAAAGAAAAAAAAATCTCTTTCTTGTTTCTTTTATCAGATGCGCGCCGATTCTCTATATAGCTTCTTAACAGATAAGGTGAACGTAATATGTTTCGGCCCGAGGAAGTACGTTGATCTCTTCTGATATAGATTTCTAGCCTTTAAAAAAAGGGAGGATGAAAATGGTAACAAAACCATTTTTATTCGTTCGTTAACTCTTAAAGCTTCGATAATACTCAAATCGACTTTACAAGCAAATAATAAAAAACTATTTTGACAACGGACCCCAAAATTGGCATTTTGTTTTCTTCGGCTTTAGTGTGAACGAGGATTTAGTAAATTACATTATTTGAATTTGTACCGAACCCATGGCGAATTTCGATAACTTTTCTCACTTATAAACCACTTTATTTATTATTTCAAATAAATAAACATCCCTATTACCTAAGCCTAACTGTCAAAATTTTATTTTAATCTTTTTTCTTAGTGCCAACTGGTTCATAGTACTTTTATTAGGAATGAGAACGTAAAAAAATATAAAATCCTTTTATATACCAAAGCCTAACGTTTAGAAAAGACGCCGACATTTTTTTAGACTAAAAAAAAACACTAGGCCTACTCGTGACTATTTTCATTCTAATTTGGTCCGGGACTAATATCATACTCTTCTTTCATTGGCTGTAGTAAGTTTCATTGCCGAGAATGGGGTACGCTATACTACGCCCTGTACTTCACAGCTGGGCGGCTTCTTATTGCGCAGGTGCGACGTAGTCGTAAATGTTTTTTATGGCTGCTCACTTAATATTATACTCTCATTTCATTGGCTGAAGCAACTTTCATTGACGGGAATGGGGGAACGCTATAGAGACTTTCGGCTTCCTATACGCGAGTAGGCTTCATATCGAGCAGGTGCATCGTTATCGTATACTATTTGTAGAATTTACTTCCTGTTTCCCAGGAGCGCGTGGGGCATCCTACTGCGCATGCGCATCGAGTTTCTCCTCCCTCCGTTCTAGCCTCTACGGGTATAATCATAAGTCTATTATTATCTCTAAGTAGTAGATTGGCTTTTATATCTATGAAACGTTTCGTCAGGGCTATTTCTAGTTTAATATCTGTTTGTTATTTTTTTTCTGTCGGATTAGGACTACTTAAACGATAAGGAATCGATAAAAAAAATCACTTGTTGTTAGGTTGCATTTTAAGAATTCCTATTTCCTTTCCAGTCTCTCTTTAAAGAGAAGAAGCTTTAAGCATTGGTAACAATCAGAGTGAAATCTAAAGTCGACTTATATCTACGTAATATTTTACCACAGTAAGACTTTACTGGGGATAAGCCTAAACTTATCGTGAGTTGATTTCATTAAAAACTTCTAGACCATAACTTTTGGGCTTGGTTAGAGGGTTAAAAGAGCAATCGGACTATACAAATCCAGTTTGTTTCCTTATACTATATTTTATCACAATAAAACTTTACTTTATGGGTAAGGCAACGAATTAGTAAAAATTTATTCCATTAGAAACGTAACTTAGGGATTTAATAAAATTTCATGTTGAAAATTCCGTGGAACTTCTAATCAAAACCAGGCTTTACTAGGGATAAGACTAAATATGAGCAAAAAAAATATATTCCAGTAAAATATTTATGGATCAGCGTTAAATTCTGGTAAAGATTATTATTGGACAGGAAGTTACCAGGCGAACTTTGTGAAACCGGACGAGGAGAGCATATATCTTTAAAAGAAAATCAGCTTAAAATATGTTATTTACTGCCAAACCAAAACATCCTTTCCAAAATATATGCCAAAAATCTCGATGGAAGAGATAAAAAAACACAAAATCTATACTTTTTCTCGGTTAGGCGAGAGATATGGCAAAATAAAACACATTTACATATTTTATGCAAATTAAGAGTGTCTGGAGCAGATACTCATTCAACTATGAATGAATGATTCTAAATTATAATATAAACGCAGGGCTTTTTAGCTTTATCAGGGCTAAAACCTCTTTAAACAAGGTTGTAAATATAGAAGTTTTTAAAACTAAAATTTCAATTTCATAGATGTCTATACCTTAAATTTAAAGTGTAATAAATGTTAGAGGCGTGAAATTTGGACATTTTCTCACCCTGAAAATGGTCGTTCTGATAAAATTAGGCTTAAACCGAAGCCTCTGTGGGTGATTATGTATTTAACGAGGCGAATCACAAATCCTACCCCCATTAGTTCCTCTAGCAAAAAAAATTAAAGTTTCAAAACTCAAACTTTTCAAGAACCCCAGAATTTTTTTATTTTTTTTTCTTCCTCGATAAGTGTCTGAAAGCTAGCTGAAAATGAAGTCTAGAGGGGGTGCGAAGTTTGAGCGGCGCGAGGGCCGGGATCAGGGGGAATTTGTGGCCTAATTACATCTTTGCCGCTTTAGTAATAAGCGAGAAAAAAAGGCACCATTTTGCCAAAGGTGTTGAACTTTCACCTCTTCATCGTGGTATTTAATTTTTTTTTTCTTCTTCACCTCCGTCTCTCCCACTATATTCCAATCTTCTTTTACTTAGATTTAAGCTTCGCGAGAGATTTCATTAAATATTTTGAAGTCTAGAGAGGCCTTAAGTTTTTCTTCTTCTTTGAAAAGACTTATGGATGTTTCCCGCATATACAAAACCCATGTTTTAAGAATCTATGGGAAGGGGAGAAAAGAAAAGCTGCACGAAGGAGGGAATACTTAAGAAAACTTTTAAGATAAAAGGGGTTTTATTTTAAAACAGTAGAAAGGGGTTAAGTGCTTCCTGGTATCCCGTTACCTAAAGGGAGATTGAAATTAGCGTTCGATGTTCTCTATCTTCTGAAGAAATCGCACTCAAACCTAGTCAGTCTTAATTAATTATAAAGTTTAACCCTAACCAATTACGAATAAAATATGATAAGGCTTAACCCTATTGTTAAATTTAAATAAATACGACTAAAATGCATAGGGCTTAATCCTAGTAAGAAATAAAAATAATAGACTTACGAAGATTAACACTGGTTAGGCTTAACAATTACGAATTAAGAAGATAACGGTAACAGAGAAATTTAATTTGAAACATTTACGCTTAGTAAATGAATCGAGCGAAATGTATACCACCAGATACAAGAGTTTTAAAAATCAATTAAGATGTTATAATACTTAAAAAATTAACAGCTTGCAATAATTTAATTAGGCCTAACGCGCCACATAACGTCAATATACTTCCAAAATAACTCTACACATTTTCACATTAAAAATTGGAATATATCGTGTTTCAGTATCCCTTTTAAAAACCCAAAATTTTTCCTATCACCAAATTCCGGGATAGAATTGCCCCCTGAAACACAATTTTCGGCGGTTGTTCAAATGATTAGGGATCCTAATCTTACACACCCACTCTTACAATCACAAATTGAGAGACATACCGCCATGTACTTGAAATATACCATATACCCCTATTCCTATAACAAGAGCATCATGGCTTCCGAAAGAAAGAGTGTGTTAAGAATACAATATTCTTATAGCCGATATTGAACACCCATATTCTATCATGGAGGAATTATTTACGAGAATCAAAGATTGACAATTTTCTTTAATAAGCAAGTTCGTTTTTCTATCTATACGAAGGCACATGGTAGATCATAATATTGAAACTCCCTGTACAAGTCTGTATATTAACTGAACTAGTGTACGTATTTTGCATTACAAAAGCCTGTAATTAGTTACGTAATCCCGTAACAGGGTACGCATAGTCTGTCATACATGCTCGTAGGAGAACATCGTCAACTTATTAACTAACTATAATAGTCAGCAAATCCAGTACTTAATTACTCCTTGAAGATAATATATCTCGCGAATTTGAGAGATTCAAAATAAATTTGTTCCCCTTCCTTGAACTTTCTTTCGTATACAATAGAGCTAAAAGCGTGAGCAAATTTTCACACCAACCGAGCAAGAGAGAGAAGCAGATATCTGTTCTCAACTGACACCTAAAAAGCTCGAGGGATCAAATTTCTATTACGCTGTCTCTCGGAGTACCGGCGTGCCTGGTTATTCATTCCTATACTTTAACGCTATTAAAGGTAGGTTCCTGCCATTTGCCTTCGGGAAGACCCTTATAGACGAAGCCAAGCGTCGTTTAATGGCGAATATAAAACCGGCAAACGGGATTACTCTTCGATAACACCCGGAGTAAACAGTTTCGTCTAAACGATTTTGGAGGATAGTAAAATTATGCCCTTTATGTCTTAACTATATTGCATAGTCAATGTGATATAATGGGACATAAAGCTGATCGAAACTAAAGCTAACATTATATATAGGCCCTCCTCCCCGCATCTTAACTGTTGTTTCGAAGCAAATTCCTGTCTGGAATGGGGTTCTGGTATTCAGGGTTGTCTGCCAGCGACAATAAAGGCTGTTAGAATATTGTCTACAGCGTGGATGGGTCTACTTGACAAGAGAACGATCGGAGAACCCAAACTTATATGATCATAGTTTCTGGTTATA
The DNA here is from genome assembly GCA_963920705.1 of Odiellus spinosus. Taxonomy (NCBI): domain Eukaryota; kingdom Metazoa; phylum Arthropoda; class Arachnida; order Opiliones; family Phalangiidae; genus Odiellus; species Odiellus spinosus. The sequence goes on along the minus strand of OY987227.1, from coordinate 16,834,918 downwards.
TTCGAAAAAAAAAATAAAAAAAATAAAAACTTAGTGTAGTTTAGGACACACGCAAAAAAACCTAAAGAATGTAATTTGGTTCCGGTGTAATAACCCCCGTGACCAATAACAGACAATCGAAAATGAAGTAAAATACCCATATATTAGATTTCGTGGTATTCTCTAATCTCCGTATCTCTCGTCCATATCTTTCTCTTCATTGTTTCAATTTTTAGGGATACCCATCGTATCACTATGGGGGAATCTAAGATGCTTACCGTAGTTGCTAATAAATTTACGGTATATTTTGGTGCCGAAACCCGGGATTTAAAATTTTCGGCTTTGGCTGTATTTGCAATGACTCTTCAACCTTAATAGGATATGTCCGTGAAGACTTAAACGTCACGTTTTTAACTACCCAAAAAAAATCTAAGTTCCTAATATGTGTTATTGAAGCCCGAAACGTTTCACAGCGGGTGTCATCACACTGTTCGTGAAGTCGAGTGAAGTTACGAATTTTAAAACTTAGCACGCGTGTATATTCTCACCAGTAAAACTCTAAATAATAATTTCCGAGAATAAAAACTTCTTAAGTATACCCATTCTGGTTTTTCTTTACCATTAAATGTATTTTTTATAAATGACATCATCAATTATTTACAGTAGCTACAGCCCTATATAAAAATTCTTAATGAAACCGATGAAGTAAAACATGAGATTTAAACGAAAGAAGACGTATATTGGTAACTGATAGAATGACAATGTTATTTTCTAGAAAAGTGGGGTATATAATATATTTATTTTTGCCCGCGTTTTAAATTTAAGATATTTCCCGGAAAATAGGTTTAGCTGGATTCCCCATATAAGGACTAGCCACCAATGACACATTGATAGAATGTCCTTATATGGGGAATGCAGAATCTCCATGAATCCAGCTAATCCTATTTTGAGGACAAGTTTTAAATTGATTTCTTGTTTAATATTTGTTTATTATTTTTTTTACTGTTGGATTATTACTTATTTTAGGTTGCATTCTCCCTTTAAAGCATTTACAAATATTTAGTGGTCACCAAGAATTCATTATATAAGTCACCAGTTTTTCCCTGATGCAGTAGAGATTTTCTAATTCGTTATAGATCAGAGATGATTCCCGAGGGACAAGCTATACTATTATAATTCAATATAAATGCATTAAAAATGATTACTTAGATATTTACCACATGTGCATTTCACATTATATTTATTACTTTAAATTTATGGCCTGATTAAATCGGATTAAATGTAAGTTTTTTCTTCACTCGCTGATATCAATAGTAACCTGTCAAATTCGGTTTTGCGGCTTTGCCACTTAGACAAAATTTATCATCAACACTGGCCAATTTATACAAACAGAAAGCTTCCAAGCGCCGCGGAAAATTTGTTCAGAAAATGTTTCACAAAACGACGCTGACTTGATTGCTAATTTACAGAGCGAGATTTCCATTGGAATTCATATACATACACGTAAAACAGACGTAATTTCAACCGCGCATCTTTGAGCCTGGGGTCAAAATAGAATTATCTTTATACTCTATTACACCTTTGGAAAAGAAAAACTAGTAAAGCCAACGCGGAATGATAGCTTAATGCTCCTACAGCTCTGCCAATTTAAACTACCTAGTATGGATGAAACTATTTCACGTTTAGAACCACAAACTGAAACGCTTTCTTTAAAGTGATGCTGACACCGAGCAATCAAATGTAATTTTAGTAGCATTATCATAAAGATAGAAAACAATTAAATATCTATCTAAAAATAAGCCATTAATTTATATAAATATAATCTACATCTTCAAAGTTTTTGGAAATTCCGCCTTTCATGTAAATCTATCGTTAATCAAATTGTATCCATAGTATACGTCATAATGCGGAAATTATTCAATTTATATACATTTTGGTGTTTGAATTTTGAATTTCCTTAAGTGAGGGTGAAGAGCAAAAAACTTCCCGATTTCGGCATTCAGTTAAAAGAAGAACCTCCGACTAATCAAAAGACGCCACAGCTTTGCCTTACAAGTTAGTATAATCTCCGCATGTCGCTCCAGCTTTTCCTTAGTAAAATCTCCGCCACACGCGCTGCGGCACACTCTTTCATTTGACCAAATGTTGGCCGTCTTTTGAATAGTCGGATGCTCATTTAATTGAATGCAAACATCGAAATCTCTCCGATTTTTTCACAATTCAGAGACATTTCCCGAATGCTTTAATAAGCAAATTAATAGTAAAATTTATAAACAAAATCAGTTGATTATCCTTTTCACCCTCCATTTAAAAACAAGTAGAGCATGAAAAAGCATAGAACTCGGTGCCAAGATCACTTTAAAGAGGGAATTGGGGGAAAATAAAATATAGAAATTAAAACAGCTTGGGATTTGGCGCGGCATAAGGTCATGGCGCGTTATTTTGAGTGTGTAGTTTAATTAGATTCGATCATTGGTTACGCTTTCCCCTCGATCCTCAATCCATTTTTATCCGTTATCGTTGAACGATTTTTGATCAAGATTTCAATCCATATATTGGCACCCTCGTAACGAATAAATGAATGGATCGTTATTCATTCGGAACTAGTCCTTCTTCTTGTACAAATAAAGAGAGAGTTTTTTTTCTAAATCGAAGTATGGATTATATATAGTTGAAGAACTTGATTTATGAATTAGTTACGGAGAAAGAAAAGCCTACGAGGGATTTATTATTAAGTGTCGACTACCGATATAAAAGTAATTGGACATACAGACCCGAGGTTATCCATAAAGTTCAAATTCCCATAATTCGATTTTTCAGAGATAATTGCGATAGTCACGTTTTGCAATAAAAAATATTGTTTCAATTTTCAAAGCGCGATTCGTCTCGAAATAAAAGGAAATAATCCCCCCTCACATTTAAAAGATCATAAATTATTTCGCATTTAAAGCGATTATAACCACTCCCCTTTTTTGGGGTTCATGGACCATAGAAGCTTTCAAAGTTTGACATAATGGTAATTGGTCTCTGTTAATTATGTAGATGGATATAGTGCCTCGTCAGGGGGGAGGGGGGTCATGACCAAAAATTGTAGTTATGTAAATTATATCTATTTTCTGTACGGTATACTGAGGTTTCAACTTAAAAGCAAAATACATAAAAAATAGTAGATTTAGAAAATGTTTTCACTGACCCTCTAGCACTTAAAATGTTTTTCATTGTCATATTTAATTAATATTTTCGTCAAATATGTATTTTTCATTGTCATTTTGTGAAATATAATTAATACATAAAGCTCATGTCAAATTTATTGACAAATATTTGAGGTTCAAGAGCATCATGTTTATAGTAGATTATTAAGACCTTAACGTTATAAATTTACATAAACTTCATAAATATATACCCATTATTTAATCCCAAAGTTAAAGGTCAATATATCGCATTTAACGATACATATATTTTAAGCTTAGATTTAATACCGTTACTAATTAAATAATTAATGATAATTTAAATTCTCTGACAGTATCTGCGTTTTTATAACAAGTCAATAAATCAATCCCCCGTTTTATTTATGTCAATTCTCTTCAATAAATTACTCAACCTATCTATTAAACCGATGAGAAAACAAAAAAATCTAGTTATTTTTATTAGTTTTCTTATCTTTATCTTAGCCCTATTGCTCCCTTCAATTGATTTATTCTCGTGTTTAAGAGCAGTTGGATTATACTTCCGATTTCCTATTTAGATTAAAATTGTGTATCAATACGCTACAGCTTTTTCCATTTTACAAGTAGCATTGAACAATAGCGTAACAACCATCTGATTATAAAACGTTTTCTCGAAATGATTCTTAGCAAAGTTTGATATGTCGGTATTTCAAATTCTAGGATTTTCCTGATCTAATCATTATATTATATTTCCCTTATTTCGTGCCAAGAGATACGAAGTTTCATTACAAAATTCCCTGAAATTTTGGTTATTTTTTTTTAATTCTTTAACCTTTTGAATGAATATCAAATTCCCAGACTTTTCCCTGACCTTTTTGATCAATTTTCAAATTTCCTGTCTTTTCCCTGACCTTTTGGACCAATTTTCAAATTCCCAGACTTTTCCAGCACCTTAATTTTGGATAAATTTTAAAATTTTCAGACTTTACCTTGACCTTTTTGAATCAATTTTCAAATTCTGTCTTTTCCCTGACCATTTAAATCAATTTTCAATGACCTGTATCAATCCAGAATATTTCAGAATCGAATAACGCAAAATGCTGAAACATTTTTCGAACGACTTAATTGATTATTCCAGCTTTATTAAGAGTAAATTTACGGCACCTAAAAAATCAATCGTTGCATTTTTACAATCAGTTTAACACGCGAAAATCCCAACGATAAAAATTTCCACGCTTTAAATAAAGAAATGAGAAAATGTGTCATTATTCAGGGTGGTACCGTGGTTCAATTTTAATTCACCATCAAGTCGATGACAGGCGAATTTGGCAGATAGGAAAGACCATCCCTACAAGATATCCATCTATCTTATAGGCAAGAAAAGAAAAACCATGTTTTAATAATAAAAAAAAAAGTAGTTGGCTATATAAGAAGTCTAGAAAAATGTGAATTAGAGAAAGATGACAGGTTGGCGCCTTCCAAATGAAAAAAAATATATATATATATACATTTTCTCCCGCTCTATGAACCTTTCCACCGAGCTATGGGATAAATTTCACTTATAATATAATATTATATTATATTTCGAGAAAGAAAGCTAGAAGCGAATGTATACGTAACGGAACTAGCGTGGGTGGTTAACCCGGCGCCAAAACCTATTTTTTTTTTTATTCTTTTTTATTTCAGATCTTTTTCAATTCACAAAAGCGAAGGGAGACTCAACAATTGAGAGGCGAGACTTTATTATTAGAGGGAAAGAAGAGAGAACCACCAAGAATTTAACAGTTTATTTTTTTCTTTTCCGAGGGATTTTTACTTAACGAGTTAAAAGGCTATGACAGAACCAGCCGATTTCGAGGCGAAAAGAGAAAACAAGAAACCCCCAGAAAAAAACTTCTGAAAGATATAATAAATTTTTACGACTTGGGTGGTTGGGCTATCATTTAAAAGAATTAAGAACTTGAGGTTGTTACGTTACGTTCGTCAGCTTCGGGTTCATTTCAAACACCACCACAGTGTCTAATATTTTGTAATTTAAAATGGTCAATGATAGCACGATACATTTATAATAAATCATTCGAGGTATTTATTTTATTAAGTATTATCAAACTATTTAGTTAATTTCTATACGTCGGTTAAATATAATTGTTTTAATAGGAAATGATGAGGCGGAGTTGTCCTAGAAATCTCTACTAGTGATATTTTGCTAATTTCTATTATACAATTCAAGGGATTATTAATCAAATTTAGTTCATCACCAACTTTAAATTTGTTGAAAAGAAATTTAAAATATTGTACAACCATGTTAGGTTCGTCAATTAAGTTACATCGCACTAGCCTGCACACTTATTATCTCGAGAAATAAAAATTTGATGTATAATTAGCGCTTAGAACCCTTTTTTTTTTAGTTTCGTTTCATTTCCCTTATGCATTACATATACTGATTCTTATTCAATTGGCGGATTTCTTAGACGAGTGGGCTGCCTTATTTACATAATATCCACACCCCCGCGCACGCGCTTTCACTTAAAACATATTTTAAACAAAGGAGATCATTAAAAACTTGCCCCTCCAAAAAACGTCGCTAGAGATGAAAAAGCCCGAAATTCTAAATACAAAGTCTGCATAGCTCAACGTTCTCTCTCTCTCACTTTCTGAAGGAAATGGTGTAAAATAAAATGAGCACATAAAACTTTCATTTTCTTATAAACAAGGTCTAGAGAGAGAAAGAGAGAGAGAGAAGAAAAAAAAAAAAAAAAAAAAAAAAGGAAAAACCCTGGGAAAATTTAACATTCCTTCCGCTTTTAGCCTTTTTCGGGATCTTCTTTAGGATATTCATAGTGAAAGGATGATGTGTTATCTTCTCCCATGTATAAAATGTCAGCACGAAATTCCCATAAGATCTACGGGTTGTTATTTGGAAGCGGCAAAAACAAGATAAACAAGTAATATTATAAACCTTAGACCCGAAAAAAAACATTCAAACATGTTCTGATCAAGACAAATTAATCTTCTTAACGTAAAAACTTATTTCAACTTCATTAATCGCCATCTTTCTTCTGATAATTTAGTATTATATGTAATTAAGAAAATTAAATCAAAATATTAATTTTGGTGCGATCTACTGTTACAAGGACTGCGGTCGTAATATTTTGAAGGAATTATTCTACGATATATTTATATATTTAGCGGAAGTACTCTTCACAATTAATTTCTCAGAGCTTATATATAGGCTTTGGAATATACTTTCAAATGGCACCATAGGTTTTCGAATTAATAATGAGATATTTTATCATTTTAGATTTGGAAATCTGCACTATGGAGTAACAGAAATTGATTTAATTCAATTGAAGATAAAGCTTCGGGCACAATTCCGTCTACGAGGGATCAGAGTAAGATTCCCGAAACCATAACCCAAGATTCTGACGCAAAAATAGGCTTTTTAACCAAATGTACGTCCCAGACAGCTGTGTTATTTGGCACACGGGGATAAAAATGTTAAAATACCTTTTTTCGGTCTGCTATACACCTTGATACAGATTCGCCCCGGTCGGTTTTTGATGTTTATAAAATGGTCTCGCCAAAGAAATCTATGGGTGGCTGGTTTTAGCCGCTTAACGTAGCGGCAGAAAGGGTCAAGAAATATTTTCAGCCCCCCTCCCCTCGCCACTTATTCAAAGGTTGACAACCGAAGATAGGTTTTGGGGTCCAAAGGCATTAAAATTCTTTCTCATACATCCATCTTTTTTTCCCTACGAAATGACGCTGGTGAATAAAAAAAATTAAGGTTTTGTTCGCACATACGAATAGGTCTTAGAATTATTTAATTGGTTTATTAATTTGGAGATAATTGCTGCATTTTCGTTCCTTCCGGACCAACGTGGTTCAGTTTCTCCATATTCCAGAATTTTTCGGAATTTTTAGGCATGTTTTTGGTGTTTAAAATAATTTCTGAAGTTCGGTAAAAAAAAAAAAAAAAAAAAGGAAATATAAATTCCAACCAATCACATCCGATTTCACCAGCGCTTGTAATGTCCTAACATTAAAAAATAGGCCGGCGTTTGATGCCTAAGATCTTGACCTTCAAATGCTGTCCTATTGTTTTAATGTTAGGACATTACAAGCACTGTTGAAGGATGAAATAATATGATTGGCTCGAATTTATATTTCCTTTTCTGTTTTTTGTTTTTCAAATTTTACCAAACTTCAGAAACTAATTTAAACACCAAGAACGTCTCTAAAAATTCCGAATACGGATACGTTTTTTGGCATGGTTATTTCGAAAATAAATTCAAAAGCTGGTCCATTTTTAGCTCCAAGTTTCCCTTTAAATAATTATACACTTTTGAACATCCTAGTTAAAACGCGAATAAATCGAGGGGTTGGATCACTTAATCCTGAAGTCGGTATACAAGTTTGTAGATTTTACTTATTTAGTATTATCAAAGGCTGTAGTCAGTTAGGTAATCGCGTAATCGGTGAACAGATTTTATGGAAATGGTTAACCCCTAGGAAGAAATCCGAACGTAAAACATTTCATAACCTCTTTAAAACCGCAAAATTCGAACTAAACTTTCACCGGTGTATTTTGCACGAGGTTCATGTTTTTAAAGTGTACCTAATGATCCAAAACCACGATATAGTCTGTATACTAACGGTGCTATAATCAAGATTTCTCTTTTATTCGAATTGCGGGTTTTAAAAACATTTTCTTTTTTCTTTCTTTTCTTCTAAACTTCAAAAGATGAAATGATTTGTTAGTAGCGTGAGTACTTTGGAAATTAGGCACGCTTTCTCACGATTATGAGGCTTCTTTCAGGACCGACAAACTTTTTTTTCTTTTTTTTTTGCCGAGAGATCATAGAATAATAATTAAGTGTATACATAGTTTTTATATCGATAAGATACGATTTTATCTATGGACTACGATTTCCTTTCCATAACTTACAACTTAAAGGGAAAATAAAACGAAAAATTAATAAAACAATAAGGGGATTTCTTTATAAAAATGGTACTTTGAAAGCGAAATCCAAAGGGGTCGTTTAATTCTATATATTAAATTCACTATATAATCTATCAAATTATGTATCCAGGGTTGTCGCTGTCGTTAATGAAGAAAGTAAACTGCCCCCTCTACCAACAATTATAATTTTAACGATTGCATCGTATGATTTTTTAAGACGTATTAAGTGGTTTATTTAACTAAACTAAATTTTAGGGAAATATCAATGTTTTTTTCGTAGTTTGCTTCGGCTGTTATCGGTAATTTTCTGAAACTGACAAAGTTCCTAGAAATTTAAATATTAACTACAAATAATATTATTGTGAACCTTTTTTTCCCTAAAATTTCACATAAAGTGTTTTTGGACTTTGCGTATCTAAAATTATAATTTTTACACTCATTCATTCCACCTTTAAAATATTTTTAACCCTGAAATGTTTGCACCCTCTGAAGTCTGATTTATATCAGCAATAAAACTATATATAAAATGACAAAACCTCGGTCTTTGAACGCCTCAATTTTTGACGCCGCTGTCTTAAATATCGAAATAATTTAATACCTTGAGAATTAATAATAGGGTATAATAGGGTAAAAATATTAATTTTAGAAGAAAAACTCCACTTTTTTATGATATATCCTAGATATTAATATAATGTAAATAAAAAGATGGGGCAAAATCAAGGATTATAGATTTAGGAACGGTAGAGAAACATTTCCGAATTTATATAGAGATTTGTCCTTAACTACTTTCATTCCTATGAGCTTTAACATTTTGTATTTTTCCGCCACAGCGTTGGCCAATGTGTAAACCGTTCTAAAAAGTGATGCTGACACCAATTTTTATTAGAAGGCTCTGGATTATATTTTTAGTTTTTCATACTATTAAAAATCCATATTTAAAATTTTACACCCTGGGTTGACGCGTTTTCAAAAAACTTCAAAATTGAAATCCGTAGAATTCTGGAACCTGATTATAAAGATAAGATTCAAATGGAAGGTAGGATTTTCCGGATTAAGTACGCTGCATTCAGCGAAGGAACGGAGATATTTATAAAGAAGTGGTCTCTCGAGAAACCAATGGTACCAAATATACTGAAGCCTAACACTATTTAACAATGGACACCTATTTTAATAGTTAAATAATAAAACCTTGCGTTCAGAAATACCCTCTTTACCGTTAGAGGACGCTCACGAACGCCAGATTCATTTAATAGTGCTAGTTTGAGTATTTTGAATCGCTGAACGTTCGGTTCCTTTTTCTAAACTTCGAATAATACCGGACGAACCTGTTTTAAAACCGGAGGTAGTAGAATAGCCTACTTGACGCTTTGGTGCGCGTCGATGAACGCAGCCATAGTTTTACAAAAGAGACGAAGCGAAAACAACCATATCACGTTCCAGAAGGCGCGATATTAATCTATAGGCTTTAAAATCGCCATGAGACCCTAGAGTTGACGTATACAGTTTGATTCTTTACTTTCAAAATTTACAATAGGCTGATTAATTTTATTTTACTACATTGTGGTAATTTTTTACGGCATATCTTTTTTTTAATGATCTTCCGAAAATGCTACTCAAATTCCAATTTGATGGCGTGACAGCTTCACTTTAAACAGAAGTATTAAGTATAAATAAAATAAAAACCACGCAGTATACAATTAGGAGGCATCATTGCCATATTTGACAAAAGAAAAAAAAAACTAACTTTTCACCAAGAATTCACGTTTGAAAACCTCGTTAGCGGAGGTACAATATTTTTTTTCGAGGGGACAATTAGAGCCTCATTATGGCTTTGTTTAATATATCTGATTCGCATTGAGAAATAGAAGATATAAGATATAATTAAACATTTCTCGCCGAAATCAGACGTGGTAGGATTTATATTTGCGGTCAAACTAACCCGAGACTAGACAAAAGGAAATATAAGGGTGTCGTATCCTTCGAGTGTAGCAATAATTAATATTGTAACTATATATAAGATTTAAAATAAAACATATGGAAATGACGCCCGAATCATTACCGAATAAAATATTTTTTTTTCATAATTGACCAGTGATTATTGTCCAATTAAATTGAACCAATAATTAAATGAAGCAGACTTTATATAGACCATAGATTTGAAATTATTTTATGCGATGGCAGAGGGGCTTTACTGATTTTTACGGTAGCTTATTAATTGATAATCTTGATTAAGTCGATGAATACACATTTATATTGGTCCTGATAATCATCCAAATATTTTTTCTAAACCAATTCTGCAAATCGTACCAAAAACTAACATTCATTCACCAATGGTTTACCCAAATTATTTTTGAAAAATTCCAAAATTGCTGTAGCCTATACTAAAAAGCAATTTCTAAGACCTAATTTTAGCACGATTAAGTTGAATAATAATATGAAAAATTTGATATATTGATAAAAAAAATATATAATTAAGATCGGGCTCTTTTATGTCTCTACACCAATCACTAAAATTGAACCCATTGAGGTCATATTTTATTTCATTTCACATTAACTTAGCAAAAGTCGAGCGGCAAAAGCAAGAATTTGCCTTAGGCTAGGATTTATGCTATACTGAAAGATTGAGGCAAAAAATCTATTAAATGTTTTAAAATTAGCGTGTAATTTAGGCACCCCTTTTAACACACAAGCTGGTGGTTGAAAAAACGAAAAAAATGTATATTTGGAATTTTTTGATATTCAGAGAGTGTCGTTTTTCGTATCAATTCTAGAGTAATTTCGTCTTTCTAATTGACCATGTACTATTCCCAATTTTTTTATAGAAAATAAAAATTCATTTATGGGACCTACAAAGACGAATTTTCTCCCCTTGGTTCTTCTATTGAAGCATAAATCAACTAGTTTTCCCCTCAATAAAGTTTACGAGAAAAATAACAGAAAATTAAAATCGTGTGTGGCTGAAATTTTTCAACATAGATTATATTTTATAAAATATAAATATAGCGCCTGTAGTTGCAACCCGGCGACTGTGTTTCCGATAAGATTAGATATAAGAGCTATTTCCCTATTATACATTTTTTATTTAATATAAAAAATGATTCCTCACACTACAATTTAATTTATAGTTCATAGCTTTGATTTAAATTTAAAGAAAATCTAATGAAAATGACTAGTCTACACATTTGGGATTAAATATTGATAGATCATGTAATAATGCAATATCTTTATTGGACATTTGTCCAGTCAACAGTGCACGAAATATTGTAAAAATTACAAGGTAATATTACTTATAACCACATTGCAAAAATTACTATTGGTTGAGGGGAAAACTGTAATTCATACTATTGGAATGTACTCATTGAATTACAGCTAGGTTCACGGAATTTCAAAATTTTGGTAAAATTTGTTAAGTAATCCCGAGATAATAATTATTAAAAAAATAATAACGCCCTGAAATCAGCTTAAAACCAAATTTTATAACTTCTAAACTGAATGCTGAGATATGAAAAATGGGGTTAAAATATTCCATGGTTACATGTCGAAGTATGGACAAAATTATCAGTTAATTTATTCACAAGTATTTGGAATATATTGAATTTATTATAGGATCCTCGGGATAATCTCTGATTAAGGATATAGATAAAATGAAGTGTTTTATCTATACTTCAAACGTCGACTTATATCCATGGTTATACCCGAAGTTTAATATTTAGGACTAATAGTCTACATCTAATCAATAATATAATACAATAAGAATATAAGTTTTAAATTAAAATCAATTCAATAATTCAAGAGTAGTTCGCATAATATGAATAAATGGAGTGGATTTATATGCAAAATCTCATAAAGCAAAAAATTGGCCGTTACCAGATCGGGACCCTTGAACTCTATGTCTCGTAGAGTTTTAATTTTTAATTAATGGGTAACTAGTTTAATGACACGCCTATAGGACGTGTTTTTAACCTCTTAATTAAAAAAATCTAATTTTTTATACGCAAGTAGTCATTACAAGTATTTTAACTAAATTTAAACCCTAATTACCTGGATCCCAATAGTAATCCCAAGGCAATTGCCACCTGCCCGTTCGACTATTGTCCACCTCGTACGTCACTCTTTGTTGTTCTTGCCAATTGTTACGAGTTCGCTGACCACCGGTTAAAGCTCGCGCGCGATTCGAACGCAAAAACGCCGCAACGATAAATATCCAAAATGTTCGATACCAGGACTTTCCCTTCATCGAAAAAACACATTGGATTTGATTGTTAACGTAAAAACACCGTTCGATATCTCAAATCGATCGTTCGATAATTACGATTATATCCCATTAAAAGATTGTAAAACGCGTGTTTCGTTAAATTTGGCGATTCGCGCGCGAGATTTACCAAAAAAATATGCACGCCGACGACTACACCGTTCGCTAGCTGGAGGCGAACTGAGAGCAACTTCTGGACGAGAAAAGAAGCTCTACAAAAATTATATATTTTTCTTCTTCGTGAGTTTACTCTAAGCGAGATATACTTTCCCTCGAATCAAGCCCTCCGGCAATTCACGCGTTAAAATCAGTGGAGAATGAAAGTTCAAAATTGTGCAACAATCAAGATTATCAGGACTTCAAATATGGACCCGCTTAAACGTCAGGTTTTACTACGGTAGCTTTCATATACTGCCGAAAAATTCGAAGTTAATCCCCCGAAACGGTTAAAGAGAATTTAATTGTAATGAAGTATACATTAACTCCAGAATATGGTTAAAGTAAACACCCTGAAATAGGTCAAAACCACATGGCTCGGATTAACTGGAGATATACCCTGGGGTAATATAAACGGTCCTTGACCCGCAGTAAAATTTACGGGGCTCCAAAAATATAAAATAAGTTTCTTGGATTCCCAAATTTTTTGATTTTCTGGTCCCACGACGTTGTGGGGTGCAGCGCAAAGCTATCTCACCAAATAAATGTCAAATTTTAACCTTCCAATAAAAACCAAGTCACCAAAAAACAGCGAATACCCACTAAAAATTTTAGTTACCCACGAAAAAATTTATAGGGTAACTTTCGTTGTTTTTGGAAAAGTTAATTTTTTCTTGTATCTAATTAAAAAACCAAAAAAAAAAAAAAAAAAAATAATCACCAAAAAAAAATCAGATTGAAGGGTATGACTGGTACAGTAGTCATTCAGTTTCTACAGAGGACTGATATTACTCTATTCTTCACCAAAAAAGGTTGCAAAAAAAAATCAAAGGCGACTTCCCCCTAAAAAGGCCATACACTAACCAGACCTGTTGCTTAAAAATTTCGAGCACTCACTGTTTCGTCCGTAAACAAGAAAGAAATCAATGCGATCAATATCAAATACAGTTATTCTTGGTGGAAAGAATAACTATAACATTAGACGCGGCACGATCTCTTCGTTTATAGAGAAATGTAGACTCTCTTATATATCCGGTATTATATTCAAAATACGTTGGAGTTTTCAGCATATAAGAATGTAAGGCGGAGGAATATTATCATACTAAATCCCACAGATAAAAATGACGAGACCTATTTAATAAACCTATAAGGTTTGTAGCAATCACTAAACTAGCTCCCTTCAATTTAGATAAGTCTAGAAATCTCAGTGGTAACGAGTAGCTCAGCTTTGAGCACGCTACCAACTCGAGGTGTAATAGACTATAAATGTAATAATCATAATTCCAACTGGCCGACTTCGTCTCGTCAAAACCGTACTAGAATCTATCGCTCCCAAATCCGGACCATCATTAAATGTAAAATTGACCCCTAGGCTTTCGTAATACGGGGAAAAAAAGACGATGGAATGAAAACTGTTAAAGGAAAATACCCCCTCAACATTTTTTGTTTTTAAAATCCATTGAAAATTGTTAAATGTAAGAAAAATGTAAAAATCGACGTTACTTTTTTTTTTTTTTTTTTGGCTTATAGATAAAAATTTAACTTTTACAATTGTGACTCGCTTCTTTCATTGACCTACAAATAGAGTGCAAATGAGAGAACCGAGTCCTCAGGCGTTTTTAAAACTTTTGTCGCACCGAGGGGAGTGTTTCGGTATGAAATAGAAGCTTTTAAGAAAGAAAAATTAATTTAATCCAATTACCAATGGATTTCAAAAATAAAAATTTTAAGTTGGCATTTTCCTTTAAGCCTGTGATACTTCCACGCTGTGGTTTCGTTTGCAAGGGGATTTAAAGACGGGGGATTGGGTATAGTAAATTGTTACATCAATAGGAACTTGTATTGGCGGTCAAGTTATAGATGTATTTAAATGGAGTCAATGTACTAAGAGATCGAACTTATTAAATTGCTAACATCACGCGGAAATTCCAATTCTTATTATTATAATTTTATTTTCATCTTTGAAGTATCGTTCCTTACTGTACTGCAACTAACTGTAGTTTTGTTTTACGCATCGAAATCTAAAAATCGCTACCAGAGATAATTTGAAAAGAATCTCAGTGAAATATCAAAATCTAGTACACAAAAATATTGACGAGTGCCTGATCGACCTCACCAAATAAATAACAGCGTGGTAACACACGCTTAACCATATGAATTTGTCAGTAGCGTAACGGTGAAATTTGGGCACACAAGCATCCAGGGCCCCGTTCACTGAAATAGGCACGGGCCCCCTAAATAATGCCAGAAGCACATGGGCCCCTACTTAGTCATAGGCTTTGCTCCACTGACGCTACGCCACTGGAAAGATTTTCAGAGCGCTATGGAAATTGGAATATAAGCAGACTAGGTGGGAAAGTATTTGACACGCACATATTTAAGTCTAGTACTTATGATACGACCAAAAAAATTATTTTAAAACAAGTATACTAAACTTTATAAACTTTCCCGTTTATTTTCTATCAGCTAATTTCCATTAATTTCAAGATGGGTTCTAGATGGGTGGTTCTTAAAACTACCAATATCAAAAATTAACGTGTTAAAGTTTTGTAGTGATTAATTTAAATATTAAATAGGATGTCCGACGTATATGCGTCATTAAATCCGCGATATAGAAGCTTTTTTGAGCATCGATACGATCATCGGCTAAGAATAACGAGAAAATATGCATGCCTTTACCACGGAATGAACCACGGACATCAAATTTTACCCGTGTCTACACCCACTTAATTATTATAATTTCTTAAAATTACCTCTTGCCTGCCTAGCCAAAGTTTCAACTAGTATATATACTACAAGAAATTTGGTATCTCTAAGGCGTCCTTTAAAAAAATTACTCTCAAATTATAAAACGACATTTCTCATAGTTTTTATAAACTTAACATTGAAGTTTAAGCACGAGGCACTAAAGGGAGTATCGAAAAGATATTTGCTCTTAAATTAATGAAATTATTCTAAAATCAAGAACGAATTGAGTCCCGAAGAACCTTCAGGCTAGCCTCTGGTTTCATGTCTGTCCAGTTTCACCAGGGCCAACTTAGACGGATGAGCTGAACTAAGATGGCCGTGGTGAGACAAGGCTAATAAATAAGCAGACCATAGGCGGCGTTGAGCAGACGATCCCTTTGACAGGACTTTAAAAAACAAATAAAAAATGTTGAGTTGAGATTAGATTTTCGCTATAATTGAACATTATTCAGTGGTTTAAAACAATTCGTGCCTAATTTTCGACTTCCCTTTTCTTTAAAACAAAAAAAAAAAAAAAAAAAAAAAAAAAGCTTTCGCGAAGTTTAAAAGATAAAGCGCGATAGCGTTAAAATTGTTTAGAGACTGAAATTTTTTACGCCAGATCTTTAACCAAATAAGGTTTAAATGGATTTGTATAAAGAAATTTGACACGACCCTTTGTAGAGCTTGATGTTTTGAAATATATTGCCCTAGTTCGTGCGAATTCCTAGACTTATTTATAATCCTACGCTAAATTTTTATTCCTTTTAACTTAAACATCAGGTATGTGGGGGTGGGCCGGCATTAAAAAATTAAGATTAGACTCATAACCATTGTTCTTTATAGACCTTCGTAATGAGACGAAGATTAAAGTAAATTCTTTCTAATTAGAGTTAAAGATTGGTCTAATTAACTGGTACGCTACATTTCAGCCACACCAGCAAGTATGTTAGCTCTTATTTTAGATTTTAGAACAGTGTAGTAGTATAAGTTGTATTATTAGTAGTAATATTGGCATATTAGTAGTTTTATTAAAAGAATTCTTAGATAAAAAGGGATAATTTTTAAGCCATTAGCAAAAGCTCAGAACTAATGAACTCCGGCAAAAGGAATTTGCCAAGACTACTTTACTTTATGGGATTTAATATTGTGTATCAATCCGCATCAATTTCCCCTATTTTATCAACTCATATAGCATTAGTTGTATTAGTAGAATAAATATTAGTAATTTAGGTATTATTAGCTAGTAGTAATATTTGCATATTAGTTTTAATTGGAAGATTTCTTAGATGGAAAATGGTATAAATTGCTTACGACATTAGCAAAGTCTCAAAACCAATAAGTAATGAACAACTGACTTCAATTTAAAAGGAGTTTGCCAAGACTACTTTTATCTATGAGATTAAACATTGTTTATCAATCCGCCTCACCTTTTCCGATTTTGTCAATTCATATTGAACATAAATAAGTTGATTAAAGCCATAAAATTGATTATTTATCTATATATTTGCAATTTACAAAGCTTGCCCGACTTATCATTCTTCCGTAATTTGAATCTAATCATTTAAAAGCATTGCTTGTTATGGACTTTTCAAAAATTCCCTTTCTAAAATCTAAAAAATAAAGTTGCAAAGGATGTGAAAAAAACACGAATTCGAACGATAGGTTAACACCAATAACCCGCCTTCAATATAAAACTGGTTATGCAATGAAATGATATGAAATATGGATGTTTAAAGAGTGGCGTTTAAAGCCTACTAATTCTAGAAGCCCGAACGCGTGCCTCTTAGCGCCGCGCTTGCTATAAAGCCTTTTATCGCGCAGTATTATTTAAAGGGCGAATGCAGCTTGAAAAAACGATTCACTATAGTTAAAATAGTCCTAATCCACTGGTAAAAGAAATCTACGATCCACGAGCAAAGTTCACCCTCTTAACCAAGTTTGAAACGTTTTACTGTTGGGTTAAAGTCGAGGGCCAAATATTAAACTCACTATGGATCCTTGTTAAGCCTAGTTTACGAGTAAGTTAATTTATTACTAGCTTAGTATTTTGTTACTGTATAAAAAATTCACTAGTTGATTAGGGTTGCATTATCCCTTTAAAAACTACGTCGGATCGTTTTACGAAGAAACCCGATTATAATTACAAAAGAGGGTGAATTTAAAAATAATGGATTAACTTTAAAAATTTAAGTAGATGCTAAAAAGAGATAACAAGGAAGAGTTTCAAACCCCGTATTACCTGTCACTGAAAACAAAGCCTATAGGGGGGGCTTACCTTTCACGAAATTGTGACAATTGATGTTTGTACAAAGGTTATATAATCTATTCCCCCTCGAGTTGGCAGCACGGACAAAGTTATAGCTAGAACCGTTATCTATAAATTAACAAATGATAGAGGTAAAACGTAGCCGAAATTTGTCCGCGCTGCCAACTCCAGATGGAATAGACTATAGCTTGTATCAAAATGAATATTCATTATGCACATTGTACAAGAGCTGCATTAGAATTTTAGAAATCTATTTATAGGGATAGTAACACGATATGGTTCAAATTTTAACTGAGACGAAAACACTTTTTTGTGGAGGGGAAACTTAGTTTAACGTTTTTTAATAGTTATTAAATTTAGGTTGATCATTCCAAAAATCCCAAAAATATAAAATTTCCAATCAATTTATATGAAATTATACATATTTTTTAATTAAAAATAGAGTAAATTATTGCACATCAATTCATACAAAATTAAACTTTCAATTAAGAGAAGAATTTACTTTACCCGATCTAAAGTGGAAAGATTCAGACTATTCTTGGGATTTTTAAAATATGGTACTTTAGGAACCAAATTTCAATTTAAAGGTATTTTAGGGACCTACAGATAAAATAGGGACTTAATTATAGGTACTTTCGGGACCTATAAATAAAATAAGGACTTAATTATAGGTACTTTAGGGACCTATAAATAAAATAGGGACTTAATTATAGGTACTTTAGGGACCTATAAATAAAATAGGGACTTAATTATAGGTACTTTAGGGACCTATAAATAAAATAGGGACTTAATTATAGGTACTTTAGGGACCTATAAATAAAATAGGGACTTAATTATAGGTACTTTAGGGACCTATAAATAAAATAGGGACTTAATTATAGGTACTTTAGGGACCTATAAATAAAATAGGGACTTAATTATAGGTACTTTAGGGACCTATAAATAAAATAGGGACTTAATTATAGGTACTTTAGGGACCTATAAATAAAATAGGGACTTAATTATAGGTACTTTAGGGACCTATAAATAAAATAGGGACTTAATTATAGGTACTTTAGGGACCTATAAATAAAATAGGGACTTAATTATAGGTACTTTAGGGACCTATAAATAAAATAGGGACTTAATTATAGGTACTTTAGGGACCTATAAATAAAATAGGGACTTAATTATAGGTACTTTAGGGACCTATAAATAAAATAGGGACTTAATTATAGGTACTTTAGGGACCTATAAATAAAATAGGGACTTAATTATAGGTACTTTAGGGACCTATAAATAGAATAGGGACTTAATTATAGCTACTTTAGGGACCTATAAATAAAATAGGGACTTAATTATAGCTACTTTAGGGACCTATAAGTAAAATAGGGACTTTATTATAGGTACTTTAGGGACCTATAAATAAAACAGGTATATATATATAGATATTTTAGGAACCTAATGGGATCCATGCGCTTAAATATGAACGGAGAATTTTTTTAAATAATAAAAAAAAACTTGGAAAACTATTCCAAAAAAGTGTATACGTCTTATAAACAGTTTCTTTCAAATCTCCCGCTCATTTTACGATGATAAAGATATACCATAAACTGTTTTCATCCCAAATACCAAATATAGTAAAAACTGTATTGCATTTCCTATTGGCCTTTCTACGACTCTAAAAATTTGCAAATTGTATTTATATCATAATACCGCAGAGAATTTCCAATAAACGGTAAGCTAGGTTAAAAGTAAAGATAATCGTATCGATAGCGAATGTATTGATATGGAATATTCAATTTGATACGAACCATGTTTTCCCCTTAGAATTTCCAGGGACTACGCAATAGGGGGTAAAGTAATTGAAATCACGTGTACCGGTTACTTGAAAGAATGCCTTACACCCCATCACTTAGCGCTTAGTCTTACAAGACTGACACCCATGATACACTTTTTTTAAAGGTTTAAAATTAGATCACGAGTTTCTAAAAAAAGGATCACGAGAAAAAGCATTAAATCATGCAGTAAATAGTTTCCATGGATTACATTTTGTATCAATCCGCCTCAACTTTGGCCGTATTGTAAACTATTCTTGAAGAGAAGAAGATTATATTGAAGAATATATATATTTTTTCTTTGAACTTTTGTTTCATAAAATTTCGTGTTAATTGTTTAGAAATATCTCTATCATCGCGTATGGAGCTCAGCGAAAAAGGTTCAACGTTTTTTCTTGTTTATTTTGTCGTACTTTCAACTCTCTAAGCTTATAGGATATGATGGAACAAGTTAGTTCATACACGATTCATTTCATCGAAGAAGCTATGCCATAAGCTTTTTCCAGAGTTCTTAAATTATTTACACAGTGATTACATTGCTTTCGAGAGCAGATACTACTCGAAATCTATGGCTGAAATTAACACGTAGTATGACTTCGTACGAACTTAAATCTTGGATTGATCCTCATTTTATAGTTCGTCTCATTTCGCGAGGGTAATTAGTTTAAAGCTATACATTAATACTTAAAGTAACAATTATACCACATATTTGGTAGTAATCTAGATTTAGAACCATAGAATGCCCAAAATGAGACGAATCGAAACTGAACAGATTTCTAGTTTATCTCACCCTTAAAAAAAGGAGCAACTTTCTTAAGAAAACAAATACTTTCCGTCGTATTTTTTTCTGTAAATTATTTTCAGGTAGAGAGGCGACTAGATTGAAATAAACTGATTATACCCCTTTTTAATATGGTTCAATAAATGAATGAGATCAGCTTTGATCTATGGTACAGTCTCAACAAGAGAAATTATTGGTTCAAAAAGAGGCCTATAGACTCTTTTAATTCTTTGGAGCATGGACGACCAAAGTGTTTCCAAAGCTGTAGGCAATCACGAATATTCGTGATTCTGGATTAACACGTAAAGTTTAATTTTCATTTCTAAGGAAGGCCGATAAAAACGTAATCCAAGTAATAACTTACGAAATTTGTAAGTAAAAATGTTTAAAATTCCAGGGAACATACGCCGAACATATATTTTAAAAGTTTCATTTTTTTTTAATTAAAAGGGGACGATGAAACGAGATGACGTTAATTAATTTTTGGTCTTAAATTATGTCTGTAAGTTAATAATTACCACACCCTTTTCAAACCAATCAGGAGCACCCAAGTTTAAAAACTTTAAAAGTCCAAAGTCATTAAATAACTATAAACCTCTACTTCAAATCAAACTGACATTTGAGGGACGATTAAAAAAAAATGGTTTTCAACTTTTGAGATTGTAGGATAATGTCATTATGTAGTTTTATCATTGACGAAATCTTTCAAGAGTTAAAACTATCAGACAAAATCGAAAATTTAAGTTAAACATTTGGGTTTCTATAAAAGCCTAACTTTTAAATAAACCTGAATTTCGATTTTCGAAGGGTGATTGAAATATTTTAGATAATAATTAAATATATGGCCTTGACGCGTTGACGTATGGTCTACGTATTCTGGTCGCCTTTCTGGTATTTCACCAATGTTAGAGAGCGTGGGGGTAAAAGGGAATGAATAGCCTCCACAATGACAGTTTAATGAAAAATGTTTACCAGAATAGCGACTGCATCATGGGATAAGTAAGTCCGATGTGCCAAGTACCTTTATACCCGATCCTGTTCGCATCCTGTTCCCAAATTCTTTAATTCTTCAACGTTACTGTCCCGACAAAAAGGTCATGGGCCCAACGAACACATCAGGGGGTGTTCAATGAATAATTAACAGATTCAGTTTCCTTTATGAAGTCATATTTAAAAATTTAAACACTTCACCATAAACTCTCTTGACTTTAATTGCTTTGAAGGGAGAATGCAACCCAACAACAAGTGATTTTTAATCGATTCCTTATCGTTTAAATATGCCTAATCCATCAGTAAACAAAATTTAGAAACAAATATACTAGAAATTAATTTAAACTTACCCAGGAAATAGGCTTAGCTGGATTCATGGAGACCCTGATTTCCTCGCGTGTAAGGGATAGCGACCAATGAGCAAAGGCCCGTAGTTAAAGCGAGATCTTCGATTGGTTGCTAGCTAGCCCCTTACGCGAGGAAATTAGGGTCTTCATGAATCCAGCTAAGCCTATTTTCTGGATAAGTTTTAAATTTATTTCTAGTTTAATATTTGTTTGTGACTTTTTTTTTACTGATGAATTAGGCATATTTAAACGATAAAACTTGTTAGCTTGCATTCTCCCTTTTACGGATTTTTACGTAAGTATCATCTTTTAAAGAATTTAAGAGTCAACAAATAATAAAATATATTTCAGTTTCCCTTCAATTTTTGTTTTTTCCTTTTTTATTTCAAAAGATTTAAGTTTCGATCGCGTATGGTTTAAATCCTTTCACTTCTACAAACTAACGTCATTGACTCATTTTTCCCCCCCAAATCATTTTAAAGATTTGAAGTGCGCCTATCGGGTTTACGATACGCGGAGCAAGATGAATCGATCTTCCTTGTTATCGAACTACATAATCCGGAAAGATTTGGAACACAAGTCTGCGCAGAGCAACTTGCTAGCTTATAACTTTCATTTATAGAACAACCCTCCTATATTGTCCCTAAACTTCCAATCAATTTTGTTTTTAAATTAGTTTTCTTCATCGCTTTGAAACTCCTACGATGTAAAGAATTTCTCTCAAGTTCGAACTTCCTGTTTAATTTTTTGGATCAGTGCATTGTTCAGTTTCTTCTTATTATAAGCAATATTGTGTACTTATTCCTTCTTAGCCTACCGCCCCCTACGCGTAAACAGTAGTCAAATTACACGTTACTCTAAAAAAAATGATTGATAAAACTAATTAGCCTTGAATAGAGGTTTTGTTCGGATTAAATTTAAATATTTTAAGAAATGATGCATTGATGGAGGAACTGGTTTTCGTTTTATAACAGAACTCCCACGCTTTTCAATTTTCCTTTACCCCCAAGCATTACTCCACACAACGCCTACGAGCTTTTACTCATTCTCATTATTTTCATATATATATTTTTTCGGAATTTTGAAACTTTCTTGATACGTTACCGCCATCTATCGCGATACTTGAGAACTTAAAATTAAATAATTTTGGAACTTTATTAAAATTTAAACTAGAAAATGATTGGACTTGAGATATAAATGTTTTTAATTTTTCACTTAAAACTAATTGATTAAATTTAAGCTTTTTTTTTTTTTTTTGAAGACTCCATATAAGGAAATATGGAAAAGATCATTTTATGTTGGGTCTATTTTAACGAGTTTCGGGGTACTTTTAGTCTCGGATAAATATTTATAGCAATTAAAATAAAGGATTTACGCAAAACACACCTAGAAATATTTAGGGGAGTTCTAATAGCTTCTGGAGTTAAGGGATAAACAAATACCGAAATAGTATAACGAAAAACACAAGACTGTTGCCAAAACTAAACATTAATATCAAGAATCCATTCAGGTTTCATAAGAATATGGGAGGGCCGCGATTCAATAACCATCCTCCCAAACTTTGTAGCAAAAGTTCGTCTGCTTCGAATCGATTTTTCAAGTAAATCGCTCCTGACATTATATTATTAACCCGCGCCACTAACGACCTAGACATAATATTTTGGGTAATAAAAATGGAGCCGAAAGAAAAAGATCTAAGCGTACAAATGTTACGAAAATTGCAGACGAACTTTTGTTACAAAGTTTGGGAGGATGGTACCAGAGGCTAAAGCTATGCTCCCATATTCTTATGGAACCTGAATGGATTCTTGTTAATATGAAATAGGGTTTTACAAAGAAGCAAACAGAAGTAATATTTAATCCCTTCCAATTATTAAGCTATATATCCCCAATAGATTCAGGTACGTTAAATTCACTTCAAAATCAAATTGTTTAAGTATATTTAGGTCCACTATATCCAGGCAAATAGATTTAAACGCAGTAAACCTTTCCTATATCACTCCAGACCAAACACCAAATAAAATCATCCATAATAATGAAGTAATTCGTCTCAATTCAAGTTCATTACAAGTTTTATAGCCTCTATTAAGTAATTAAGTACGCCTATATAGAGAAGAAAATAGACCTAAAGGCGACTTGTATATTTTCAACTTTTTCAAGCCGGTTTTTTTTTCTATTAAAAAATACCCAAATTTTTTTATAAATAAAAAACCTTGCAGCCAAGAATACCGAGAATAATTTAGTCGGAATTTCGATAGGAGCCTCTCGCGATCCCGCTAAAAAACTTATCGAAATTTATATTTTTTTAAAAGCGATTCATCAAAAAACACCTGTAGAATATCTCCTTCTTATGGGAGGACCTAGGAGAAATTTTAGGAGTATCGGCACCCAACGTTAATACTCCAAAGACCTACAGTAACGATGAGTCAAATCGGGTGCCTACACTCGCTATTTTACGACCAATAAGGAATGTTTTCTATTTTCGCAATATCATGATCGGAGTCGAGTCTTTGTTTTTATTTAAAAAAAAAAAAAAAAAAAAAATCTTTTTCTCTGGGGCCCCATAATTTGCCCATATAGTCCCTTGAAATACGCGTGTAATAATACTACAAAAAATAGTTTTCGATAACGTAAGCGATGATAAATTCGCTACACTAGAAATAAACAAGATGAGCGAGACTACAATACTTATTTCACAGGAAGGAGATATGCCTAGTATATGGTATGCGTGTGATTTTAGGTGGAAGTGAATTTCGATAAAGGCGCTTTACAAAAAAATTTCGACGCCAGCGCCATCGAACAAAAATCGAAAGCTCTTGCGAAGAAAATATTACAGTTTGCCCAACAATATAAGCTGCGTTCGTAATAGGCCTTGGAATCGATTTAGACCGTTTCAAAACGTATTTCGCTAGAGTCGTGTGAACAGGAAGCCGTCTCGAAACTGCTTCGTGAACCAGTTTCATACCGATCGATTTCAACAACCGTAAAATGAATCTATAATAAATCGATTTATAAAGATAATGCGTGAACATATGACTCTTAAAACGATTCCTGGCGATTTGAATATCGGTTTGATTTTACCGATTCAAATCGATTAGGAAATGCTAGTGTGACCGTAGCTATATTCTATTGACCTTGGTTAAAGCGCTTATAAATGTCATGTTTACTAAATTGCTAATTGTGTTCAAACAAAGAAAAGCAACAAATTAACGTAAGTGCAATAAGTACGTAAAAAGATTGTTAACTGAAATTATCCGCAAACGTATCATTTCAATAGTTTTACTCCAATTTTTCTCCCTAATCGACTCCCGAGTTGAAAATAACATGAAAAAAATGGCCAGATGGAATCTAAGCATGAATCTCGTGATGATTGAGACATCATGCGCGAGCATGAGGGGCCACCAAATAAAGGACCCCTTTGCAAATATGACCGTGGTAAATAGTTAGCTATTATTTGAGATTTCTCAGCGAGATACCGGAGAGAGAGACACACGAGTTAATGGGGCCGAACAAAGGCTACGGTACCTCATCTTTCGGAGAAAAAGGAGCCGACTAAATTGATAATTTACCAAATTTCTCAATCTTATCCGTAGTTAATCAACCCCGGGAAAGTCTTCCCTCAGGCACGCATATTTTTAGGGTAGATAAGGAATAATTGTCGGTTTTGCTATTTTTAGGCATTTTTATGCGGTTCAATTTAACAGTATTAAATGTTCCAAATATACAACAATAATCCCAAAATTGAAATGTTGAGAATGGAAATTTTTGATCGAATTCCTAAATACAATCACCTAGCTGTCTTTGTAGGACAATCAAGGGCAAAGTTGTACTGTTTTGAAGGATTGGCTATTGAAGATAATAATGCTTCTTGGTCAAAAATCTACTTGGATGACCCCGAAATTTTATGATTAGACCTTTCAAAAACGGTTCAAAAGAGTATGAACGCAGATTTAATGTTTTTTTAACAAACTTTTAGGCGTATAATTTCTAAGATAATGTAAAAATTTCCATTCTTCCTTGTTTTAGACAATTTACAAGTTACAGGGAGTTTTTGTGTTGTTGTTTACGATTAGTTTACAAACTAACGAACACAATAGAGGAATAATACACAATGTTAAACCCCATAGTTGATGAAAATAGTTTCTGATATTCATTTTCCCGAACTACAGTAAAAGAAACTATAGTTTTGCACCCGATTAAACATATAAAACGTACACGACGGGAGATGTACTCCATCAGTTCCCGCCCTTAATGACCCTGGTGAGCTCTAGTGTCATACTGAATAGATGCCCATAACCATCAAACCATATAAATGTTCCATTACTCAAAAGAAAAACAATTCTTGTATTGTACCAGGCCTGTACCAGTACCAAGGATAATCAACCCAGTTTTCTTATTAACATTAAGATACCTCTAATTAGGATTTTATTAAAATTATAAATTTATTTTCAATTTTTCATGTCGAAATGTGATTTGTTCACTTTTATTAAAGTTGTTTTAAAAGGCTAGGTGCTAGAAAATTTCTAAAGGCAAATTAGGTTTAATTAATTAATTAAACACTAACCTATATTCATGAAGTAACCCAATTAAGGGTTTATAAGTTTCATACCAAGGGGTCAAACTGAAAATAAAATAATGTGGAAATTGTTTTCCCGAATTTCATAAATTTTTTTAATTGCGATTTGTGGATTTTTCGTAAGACTTTTAATAAATCATGTAGGATTTCCAAAACAATTTGAGGAGTTTGGAATTGTTGTAGGATTTCGTGAAATTTTTATGGATAATTTGGAGATATATTTCGGAATGTTTAAGAAATCCAAACATGGAGGGATAGTTGAAGAGGATTTAAAATTTATAGTGGAGCGTACGGAATTTATAGGAATGACCGACCCCTTGTTCCATTCCTATTAAAAAATCTTTCGCTAACACGTTGTCGTGACCCCTTGCGCTCTCAGGGCACACCAGCGAAGTTACGAGTAAATGGCGGCTTTCCTTTGAACTATACATTTTATATAAAGCAGGTAGCTACAGCGTTGTTTTAGGTTTTTGGGGTGAGTAATCGTGAGAAAAGTTACGTACTATTTTCATATCTATGGGAATATAACATTTTGTATCATTTCTCCGTAAGGTTTCTAAGAATATCATATCTAACCAAATAAATTTTAGTCATTATGATACTTCAGCACTTGGAAAACTATAGGATCTCTCTATCTCCAATATATACTAAACTATGGAGATAAAAGAAGCCATAGATTTGGAACCCGCTGAAGTTCAAATTGAACAAGACTAGAGAAAAAGCCCTCCTTTCAAAGTGGGTGTGATGGTGTGGTTCTTTTCACTTGGTACGCGCGCATTCCTCCAAATGGGCGCCTAAAAAAGGTGTTCCCTTCCAAAAAAAAAAAAAAAAAAATGTTCGAGAAGTGTATGCCCAACAGCTAAACCTGAAAACCTTATTTTCCTGCACTTTATACGTCTTTAGCTTTTCTTTGCTTATGGATGGGTCCCAGAACGCCCATGGTGTTCTTAAATTTAAAAGAAGAAAAGGTTTTTGGTCTTCCCTCCTCCCATTCTCGTTCTTTCTTCTCGGAAAAATGGGTCAAATGATAAAAGAAACGACTTCAGTTTGAACCTTCTTTGGTCGAAAACTTCAAAAAACTGTAGCGCCTTTTTAGAGTTTCTGCCCAAGATTGCAAAATGTCCAAAAGATAACTCTATTTGAATTGTATCGCGATCCGATTTTACGTTATCATTCAAGTATAACCATAACCCTAACTTAGCTTTCGATAAGTTGCAATCTATGACAGTAACTGGATATAGAGTAGGAGGTCGCGAAGGGTTGGGCTTTTGGGTTTCTCCTGATAAATGATTCGTCTCAATCTTAGTTTTCTCTGCAGACAAAGCCACGAAACTGTTCTCAAATAGAGACATTTTTGGCGCGTAAAAGACCTCTTAAAGGAAAAGGGGGTTGGACGACCTTGAGAAATGTATATAGTTTAGAAAACCCCTCATCACCAACTTTCCCGCCAAAATCAATACATTGCCAGATTGATTTTAATCAGTTTAATCTTGAAAGAGTGTCAGATAAAAAGCTTGAGTAGTTACGAAATCAGCGAGAGGCCCCAGGTCGTTTCCAAAAACAGTCAAAATATTCCACTTTTGAAATTGAACTTTTTTTTTTCCAAGCACCACTCACCCCTCTCCATCTTAGCAAAAAGTAGCGTCCAAAGACGGTTACCACCCCCTTCCTGCTCAGCTAGTAATGTAGGCTACTCTCTACGGGAACCGAATGATGTCCAAATAGGGAGTAATACCAATGAACAAGATGGTTTATTAGCTATAACTATTAATTTCACACAGCAAAGACGTTACAGTTTAAAAATGGGTTCCTCTAAGCGTGGTGCTCTAAGTCTAAAGTCTTAAATAAAACAACAGAATTGATCAATTTGATATGGTAAAAAAATCAAACCGATATTCAAATCGCCAGGAATCGTATTAAGCGTCAGGTGTTCACACATCTTTATAAATCGATTTATTGTGCTTAGTCTATCGGTTTTTGAAACCGAATCGGAATGAAATTGGTTCCCTAAGCAGTTTCGAGGAATCGAATGTAATCGATTCAAGAAAAGACGATTTCTTGTTCGCACGATTTCGCAGCGAAACATTTTGTAACAGTTTAAATCGATTCCAAGGCCTAGCTGAACGCAGTTAGTGAGAGTCCGACAAATCGCGCAAACAACTGATGTTTCGAATATATTGCGTTCATTTCAAGCGCGATA
This sequence comes from Odiellus spinosus, assembly GCA_963920705.1. Taxonomy (NCBI): domain Eukaryota; kingdom Metazoa; phylum Arthropoda; class Arachnida; order Opiliones; family Phalangiidae; genus Odiellus; species Odiellus spinosus. The sequence goes on along the minus strand of OY987227.1, from coordinate 16,806,694 downwards.
TCAGCTAAAAATAACGAAGGGGCAGCGATTTTTACGACTCCATAAGGAAAGCTTTAAAGTGCAATAAATAAAAGTAAAAAGGAAAAGAAACTTCATTCTTATTCCAAATAGCCGGCGCTCTTCTTAAAGGAAACAAAATTTTCCTCGTGTTTGGCGAGAAAAAAAAAAAAAAAAAAAAAGAAAAGAAATGGTTCCTATCATGTAGCTTTAAGCACAAACTACCTTCTAATCTAAGAGATTTAACATTGCGTATAAATCCGCCGAAGCTTTTACCATTATATCAACAAATATTTAAATGAACGCTCGAGTTCTATATATATATAGCCCTTTTTATTGTAGATTTACTGTAAACTAAAATGCTATCTTGGAAGTAATATAACTCCCGTATTAAACTAGTTTTCTAATGATGAATAATTTCGTTCTAAGACTGTAATCTTCTATATCACTATTAATTCGAGGCGAGTTTAGATTCCTACGCGCTAAAAACTTAAACTGATCCTTCTAGTTCATTTATAATTTATTTCATCTTGAATTTATAGCGGGAACAAGGATAGGACAGTTTACCTAGAGACAAAGGGACGGTGGCTTTCACCACGCTGCCAATTCAAGTTGGAATTTACTAAAGTATATGCATTGGAAGTCCGTCGGCTAGACTATTTTCTTAATCGATTTGTAATGGTAAAATTGGACCGATATTAAAATCGCAAGGAATCGACTTAAGCGTCACGTGTTCACGCATTATCTTTATAAATCGATTTATCGTAGCTTCATCTACCGGTTGTTGAAACCGAATCGATATGAAACTATTCCCGAAGCAGTTTCGAGAAATCGAATCAAATCGATTTCAGAAAAGACGGTTCACACGACTCCAGCGAAACGTTTTGAAACGGTTTAAATCGACTCCAAGGTCTAGTATGAACGCGGCTTTAGTTTAATTTGAAAAGACTAGTTCGGAAAAAAAAAAGGCCGAAAAATTTACGCTAATAAAACCATGACTTTTAAAAAAGTTTACACGTAGACTTTAAATTGACCGCAAATTCTAGTATCCTATTATTTATTAGGCAAAAAAGAAGATTACCAAACAGGATTTCTACCAGATAATTAAATCTAAAATATGGACAAGCCCCTCCGATGTCGTTTTTTTTTCTACCATCACAAAAGGTAGGGTGAAAAGTTAAATCGATGTTTCATAATTTGTTCTTATTCTGAACTAATTGGTTCCCGCCGAGGACAGCATACAAAATGAAAGATGATTGGTAGATATTAAACAAGAAATAAGCTTCAAAGTCATATAGATACCGGAGCGAATAATTGCGTATTTTCTAAATATACAATCTCATACCATGAAAAAATTGTGGGTGCGGAATACAAGAGTTAGTTTGTGATATTTTACACGAAAACTACATCATAGTTCAAAAGCGGTTCTGGTCAGATTTGGCTAATAATTACAAATTAGTCATATTTGTGTTCAAGTGCAGTTTTATCTTAGAAAAAGAGAGAAATTGGTTGGAATAGAAAATAGGATACATATAGCAGAAAGAGTTTACCCCCTGTGTGGCAAAATAAATTACTGACAGGCATAGCTACTAACCAGGGCTTAGGGTGTTAGATAAAACAGGAGCTCCGCAGGATAGATATGGCGTACCGATTCGAGGACTTATCGCCTTGGATTTGAGTAATTTATGAATCTGTCTATTTTTCTGTCAAATTTGGTTTAGACTAAAATCCCGTACGACAATGCTAAAATCTTAAACTTTTCTATTGCAAATAACCACGATTTCCCAAAAATCACTCCCAGAAACAGCTTTGAAATCTCAAGATCTCTTTAAAATCCTAAAAAAACCGGGCAATTACTTACATCAAACCCATTATGCAAACTAAGTAATCAAATTAAAACACATTTTCTTCTCTTTCACCGTCCCTTGATGGGACCAATTAAGGAATAAAAATGTAAACAGGTTATTTTTCAACACACTGTTACAATAAAGTAAACAGAAGACGACTTTTCTTTTTTCATAAACAAATTTGTACGAATGAACTTTTAACCCCCCTCTCCTCATTTCCCTTATATATTTTCAAATCATAAATAATCGAGTATAATAAGGATTGGTGTCACTGACGCAGAAGGTTCACTCTGCTTTTGGTAACGGTATCGAGTGACAGTGACGTCGATTATATCAAAAATCTTTGAACTAACAAGCGGAACGAAAAACTGATCGCGTAAAAAAATTGAACACGAGTATGTCTGTGTGTCCCCTTCCGGAAATGGATGGCGATCAAAATTATAGGGAAGAAAAAAAGTTATGTCTAAAAGATCTTGGCATGGAGAAAGTATAAAGGGAGAGTCAGACACAATATGGAAAAACTGAAAAACCGATATTTCCCTGAAAATTCCAGCTCTAAGACCACTGATTATATTAAGATAAAACCACGGATAAAACCAAGAGAGATAATCTTAAACTACCCACTTTTATCAATAAAATGGAGTAATAATAGGTCACCTTGAAGTGGTTTTTAATTATTTTATGAAACAACCCATTTAGACCAAATATGCCCAAACCTCAAATTTTCCTGGTCCCTCCGAATTTTATTAATACTTTAAGCCCTTAATTTATTTCCCTGAGACTTCCAGGTTTGTATAAACCCTGCTGACTACAGCCTTTGGCATTGATAAATACGTACTCAGTTAAGTTACATACGTAATTACTTGAGTAATTAAATCCACTTCGTCCTAACCAGTCCCATTTCAACCTTGAAGGTTTTTTCAATATTCCATAGAAATAGGTTATTTTTAACGGCTCTTTTAGTTGGTTCCAAGGTTAATTTATTATACCATAATTTCTCACGCCTCGCTCCCCTTTTATACTTTCTCCATGATTTCGGATATCAAAAAATTCTCCCTCTGTCTACGAGGGTCTGTACAGGCTATAGTGTTCCGTGGTGTTATGGCTGCATCGTCGCCACGCATCGTAAGATAAATGCGAGGATAAATGGCACCATTGAGGTCCGGAACGAATCAAAAAATAACAAAAAAATATCGCCACCAGCTAAGGGGCACTGAACATTAAATTTATTCAGTTTTGATTTAGTCTGGAAAACTCAAGAGTGAAATGCAATATAGGTATATCACGGAGACGCCCGCACCTATATTTTATTTCTACTTTTAATTAGTAGGCTGTATACAAACAGACTCGCTCCTTCAATCTTTAAGTTAACATAAAATTGATATAGCCTACGATGATACTGTTCTGATTGTATACAGTGTTAGAAATAAGTAACTTCTCTTCAACGAGATTAGGAGTAGAAAATTCCCTACAGAGAAAATATCTCCAAGGAGTCTCCACAATAAAAAAAAAAAAAAAAAAAATCGCGTGTCTCTTATTTGAGTCCTCTTCCACCCCTCCCCTCCCTCCCTCTAAGATTACCCGTTTCGACTAAAAATGAACCTACAATGGGTGCGTTCCTGTAAAAGGTTCTTTGCCTATTTCATAAAAAATGGATCTGTCTATGTCTCAACTTTTCAAGAAGTATTTCCTTTGGTCATAAAATATTTTCGGATTAATGTTTAGAATCTTAAATTTTTAAACTTTGAGAGATAATTTCAAATGCTCTGTAGTTTTCTTAACTTTTTTTAATTCTAATACCTCGAAATATTTTTTGTTAACTGTAAATTAACTAATAGATAAAAACAGGTTCTTGTTCTTTATTATCATTTTAAGCTTATTTAAAATTTCTCTTAAGTTTTCTCAACTTTTAAGAGTTATTTTAGGGAAAAAAAATTCTTAATCTTTTTACTTAGGCAAGTTGGAAAAACCACATTTTCCAGTTAGTTATCATTAATATAAATCTAAATTCGGTTTTAATTCAGTGTATTGGTTTCGAGATAATATTGAATCAAAACACATGGAGGATTACTTATTTTAAATCTCTTCGTTTTCGTTGCCATTACACCTATGCTTTTAGATTACACTTTTATCGTGATCTTACAACTCGAGATAAATGGGTATGTTATTCATTTTAAATGGAAAAAAATACATAGTCTTTAAAAACAAAGTGATTTTTAGTTATATAGTTCCACGCAATATCTTATCTGGTAAATAAATACTACGAGGGGCTGGTGCCCTATAGCTACATTTACAAACTACATTTATCCGTCCCGACTTTTAAAAGTACCTCAATGAAGAGGCTTGTCACGTATGAATGAATTTAAAGCGCCTCAAAATCGAAAATAAAAAATAACAAAAAAAAAAAAAAAAAAAAAACCCGCGTGACTTTTAACACCCACATTGACACTACTTCGAGTAGGTTATTCCTTATCTTTTGAAAATAAATATTTCGCCCTCCTCTTGTGACTTGTGAGAAGAAGAAAAAAAAAAAAAGCTTTGTATCCTCTTTTAAAGAGATTGTTAATATCTATCGCCCGAATTCCGTAAAAATTGTTTTTCCTGCTACCACCTTACCTCAAGCTTATTCTGATTCGTAGCCTTCAATTGCGTCCTAATGCCGCTATACTTGTTATTTTTAATTGGCACTGACGTATTTGCCCCGAAGTGCTGTGATAGGTCAGAAATAGGACCTAATTCTCCTCCATTTTCGACAATATTTCTAACTTATCACAGCCCTTGTGGGCAAATATGTCACCGCTAATTAGGGGAATAAAAAAATATATATTGAAGGCTTTTATCGAATCAGAAAGCTTACGAGACGGGGGTTACAGAAAAAAAAAAAAAAAAAAAAAAAAAATCGCGTATTACTCATTTTATCTACGCGATTTCGATACAGCTCCTGAGTTACTCATATTTTGGTTGAAAAATACAGTCCCCCATGAAATTACGAAATGATTTTCAAATCGTTTCAGATCGAAACTATTTAATCCCTTTATATTCTGAGATAGTTAGGCTTAACGAGGGAGCACTAATGTAAATAATGTGGCTTCTGTAGTACTTGAGTGGCTTCTGTAGTACTTGAGAAAGTCATACGAATCATTAATAATAAATTATATATAATCCACATAATTTTCTGTTAAAGGAAGTTAGGTTTAACCATCTGAGAGCAATAATGGGTATTATTCGGCTGCTTATAAAATCTGTAGTTTGATAAACACAGACGATTGCAAGATCTTTAATTCTTATTTTTGACAAAAGTCAAGAGGACCTAACACGTTCGGGGAATAATAACCTTCCTTCACCCCTTGGTAATATGGTTTAACTTAATTTTAGATGTTACTAGTATAACTGTTACTAAAATAAGTAAAAAAAAAAAAAAAAAAAATACCAAGGTAGAACAATCTCTTTAAATATTAAATAAAATGGAACAAAAAGTCGTAGGGTTTTTGTTTTCTCTTCCTAGATAAACACCCAAACCAAATTTGGTATTTTATGACTAAGTTAATAAAAAAAAAAAAGCTTTCATTTGATTCACGGCCAACACTTATAATTAAAGAAATACCTCATTTAAATAAACAAGAGCTTAAAGTGTCAATTTTAATCTAACATATGGTTTGAGAGTTAATTTTCTTAATCGTAGGTGGTTTCAATATTAGAGGGTACGATAAAGTCATTTCCAGGAGAAAGGGGCATATTTGTCAAAATTTCACCCATTAGGAACCAAAATTATACAGCTTGACATCATTTTAAGTTTTTTTTCTTTTTCTCCCAACTTTAAAATTTCACCCAGGGCCACCGGGGAGACAGGAATTTCAGCCACAAAATGACACCCGCTTTTTTATTAGTCGTTAATTTCTTATACCTTCTGAGTAGCGTAAGCTAAGATAAGCGTTTATCGAACTCGTTTTCGCTAGTTCAATTAATGTAAAAAATTTAGGTAAAAAAAGGAAAGAAACTTGACTTAAAAATTTGAGAAAAATATTTAGTATTAAAAACACGCAACTAGAGAAATACTAGGTTTTGGACCATTCTTTGCAACTATTTATAATTAGTCTTATTATAATTTTTATATATATAAATTAATAAATGAGTAGCTATTCATTTAAATTACTAATCTAATTAGGTTATGTACCTCATTTACTAATTAATATTGTTTTAAAATTAATATATTTATATATTTTTATTAAAACAACACAACCTATCAAATTGTTATTTGAATTCATTTTTTAGTTCAATTTTAAATTTCTTGGCTGAAATCTTTTCGAGAGGGGTTTACAAAATGGAGAAACGCTGAGGCAGCATCTTATAGATTGTCTCAAAAGATAGACAATATGAAGGACTAGCAGTTCAGTGCTTGTTGAATGGCTGTATACCTCTGACGTCATGCGAATCACATATCGTTTCAAATGACGTCAGAAACCGGATATCCAATTTTAGGCGGGGCATGAATCAATCCCATAGTCCTTCCGTTTAATGTCTACATGTTTAAAATTATTTCAATTTTAACATATCAAACATACGCGTTCCTGTAACTCTTTTAAAATCTAAATCACGCCACAATTTTTAACCGCGGCTCAATAGGGATTAAGCAACCGCTTAATAATATGATGTGCCTCCTTTTCGAGCTATATAAGCATGTCTATCCAAAATTGGTCACAAAAAAAAGCAGACCATTTTAGGTAGTGTAGCCCGAAGGCCTCTCTACATATATACAGATCCTGCGATCGCATCCCACCTATGAAAAAAACTGGTTGCCAGGTAAACTGTATTCCCACTCTCACTATCAACGCCCGATATCTTTAAGTGTTGTCCGCCTCTGCACTTTTAAGTTTGGTAACAGCTAACAATTTTGCCTCGAGACCATCTGGAAGCTTATACATAAACCTACCTATCTTTGATAGACAATAAAAAAATTGAACTCTAGAAATAAAGTGTAAAATGTAATATTGAAGGAAATTTAAAATGATTTAAGGATATTCATAATGAAATATTCAAGAATTTAATTTTTGGGGGCTTTTTGATACCTTTATCCCCCCCCCCCCAAAGCCTGGTCACAATTTGATCTAACATTATAAAAAATCATGGTCACAATTCATGACACTTTACTATTTCAAGTGGTTCGGCTAAAAATATTGCAAGATATCAAAACTAATTTTATTGTGACATTTCACATTTGTCACAATTCTGGCAACATGAAATATCACAAATTTCCCTAACAACTTAATTTTTATCAGTATACAGTTAATTTTCCGTTTGGTAAGGAGTAACATAATTGTATATATCTAATTATCAAATAGGATCATATGACTTGAAGATTCGCAACACCCGAAATCAAGGCAACCTAAGACCATTGCCAAAGGCTTAAGATAATCGTTTATGTCAATTCTCCAGGTCTCTGGCAACCTTGATGGTGGACCAATCAATAAAACAAGGTATCATGACGTTTCTGAGTTTGAAATACAATTAACTAAATTGGTTACAACCTCAAAGTAAAAAAAAAAAAAAAAAAAAAAAAAAAAAAAAACTACCATCCAAGGAAATTTGAAATTTTTTCAAACAAGTCTTAAATACGTCTAAATTTACTGACATATCCTTATTTGAGGATACTAGCGCTTAAAGTCTTACAAACAAAAAATATATTACACATTTGGTATAAGTTAATTGACGTTTCCCTCTTAAACCAAAACACTGATTTAAAACTAAGCGAAACTAATTTTGCGTCTGATTACACGCTGTACAATTTCTTTGCATTTTATGCTTAAACTCTATATATCATAACGTACAAATTCTATTATTAACATTACAGCATACGTAAAAACGTTAAATTTCATCTCAAACCGAGCGTAAACTCCCGAAAAACCACGTTTTAAAACCCAGACGGTCAATAAAACGGTAAATAATATGGCCTCTCCCGCGAGTTAGGCCTTCCATCTTTACAAAAGACGCTCCTCCTCCCTCGCCCTCGGAGAAAAAGCTCCATCCGAAACGCACATGTTCCTTAAAACGTCAATATAAAAGGTAACAAATAACTACAAACCCCTAATTTGTTGTTGCACGACGCAGGTGATTTGAAACAATGAGACAATCAGCAAAATAAGCCGAAAACCCAAATCCTTTTTATCCATTTTCAGGGTCAAAGGTTATAATGCACAAAATTCTCGGTCGATCCCTCTTTTAAAGTCAAAACAGCATTTTGATCCGCGATGCGCGAGACACGAGTCAATAGCGATTTCACTGCTTCACTGAGGCTTCTTCCTTCGCGGGTTTAAATATCGAACCGGGCGCGCGCCAAAAACCGCTTCTCAGAGAGAGGCTCAATCGTCGTCTGCTACGTTCTAACTCTGGGTCGTTTTTGGACAGTTTTTACTCGAAAACCGAGGCGCGTAGAAAGAAAAGGAAGGAAGGAAGGAAGAACGCGGATAGCCGAGAGACAGAGGGAGCGCCCCCGCAAGATTATGCCGTAATTCGCCCCTGCGTTTTTAGCTACTAGGTATACAACGGTCCTACCCCTACTACTACACTACTACAGACGCCGGTGCCTTCGACCGCCTTTACGCTTTTGGGCAGATTTGAGGAAAAAAGCTAAGGGGAAAATGAAAACCAAAAGGGAACTTTTTTTTCCTTTATCGGGGGATTGAAAACGGTACTAGAGGGGTCCCCAAACTTGGTGCTTAGCGGGGGAAAACCGAGGGCGCCAACTTGGCACAAAACAAAAACACAAAAAGAATTCCACCTTTCTTGTTATATACCCCCAACGTCGCTATTGTTTACGCGCCACTGTATGGTCTATATATAGACTTGACCAGTAGCTAGGACACGAAACGTTGAAAATAAGGAAAGCGGATTAAATTTTGAGGGAACATTAGTTTACATAAAAACGTAGAAACCGATGATCAAAGAAGCCGAGAGTTAAAATATTTCGTTTTGAAATAGCTGAATAATTAAATATTGATTTCAATTGAGCCCAATTAACTTGGTTATTTTTTAAAAATTTAAGTGTTTACATTAATTACACGTTAACCTAAATATTCGAATGTTTCGTATCATTATATTTAAAATATAGGTGTAAACTAATTTCAAAGAGATTAACACAAACACACGGTGACCTTGAACCCTTAGGCATATTATTATAATTATTTGACCCATTTCTAGATCGCCTTATTGTACCTCTAATTGTATTTTATTTAAACTGTCAGTTTAAAGGGATACTAGAATGGTTACCAGTTATTTTTAATCGATTAAATATCCGTAAAGTATATCAGATCAAATCTACCCTACCACTAGCTAAGTTTCCATAATTAACCAACTTAATTATTACAATACAGTATATTGCTTGTAATTAAAAACTGCATGATCTTGGGAGTAAATAAGGATGAACTAAATGATCCACATAAATGGCGATATACCATATGTATTTTAAATGAAGGAAGTCGAACAGGTAATTAACTTTGGCTCCAGACTTTTAATTCCCATTATTCGTTAAGCCACCGCCCAAAAAAAAATTCCTATTCGTATAAAAACAAGCGTCCTTTCTCGTAATTAAATTTTAATACCAGACATGGAAATCTAGTAAGTCGATTACTTATACAGAGACATTGTTGAGAGGCTCGTGGCGTTTAATTTCGTATAAATTGTTTCCCATAGTATATTAATTACAGGATTCGTGAAGGTTGTTGAAAATTCGCCTATCCTCATGTCGATAAACAACCATGTGGGTGTTCAGTAATGTAGGGTAAAAACCGAATTTCTACTCCTCCCCTTTTTTCTAAACGCCCGCTAAATCTAAACCTAATGTTTGTGATATATATCACGAACGTCGATAAATATGACTAAGATTTAAAAATAAATTGGAGTACGTCATTAATTATAAATTACCGCGTAATATGCTCTGTAATTAAGTATTGTCATTAACCCGTTTAACTTCAGCAACCCGAAACACCATTGAGCAAAGGCCTAACTCGCCCGTTTTTAAAGTAGCTCGTTAAGCCTAACGAACGCGTGGTCGAGCTGATGCTTAATAATAAACTTCTTTAAATAAAAGATGATAAAAACTTACGATAAATTGCTTACCGTTGATATTATTGTTCCTAAATTCATCCAAAACAATCGCATCTTTGTTCACGATCTAAGAAAATTAAAAAAATTCGACCCGTAAACGATACTGCACGTCTATACTGATTGCCGGCCCGACTCACTCAAATTAAAAGAAATTTTCGCGCAACGTATGTATACCAAATGACGTCATCAATTTGACGACCGTGTGGGCATAGCCTCCTCGATCACGCGCTTCGGCTGCGCTCGCGCTATAGAAGCCCCGGCAAAGAAAAAAATTAACATGTGTTTGAGAGAATAAATGGGAAATTAAAACTCCCCCAAAAGACGGCGCGAAAAAGCACTAAAATGTAGGGGGGAAAAGTCGAGGGGAGAAACAAATTCTTGTCTAAAGTTTTAAATTTACGCTCCAGCTTCCTGATTTTTTAACCACATCTAATTAAGTATGTACTGATAATTTACAAATTAATTCCAAGCCTTTGAGAATTACAGATTTGGCGTTAATAATTGTTGAAACTAGCGAACCTATTATTTTTCTTTACTGACGGAGCTTTTTGCGGTTTTCACCTATTGCGCGCGGTTCTTTTTAAATCTAAAGCCTTGATCCATTAACACAGGCACTGCAGTCACGCTGTAGATGCTATTTATAAACTTATATTCTAATTTCACCCTCTGATTTGATTTTTATTCTATGACAATATACTATTTTACTCAAAAACAAGTGTTAAAATTAATAAGGTTGCAATTGTGAGAATTGATAAGAGAGAGAAATTACTAAATTTTGAAGCCGGGTAATAGGCCTTAATCTAAATACGGCGGTCTTCTCTTGTCTTTTCGTAGGATACAGTTGTCTAAAAATTTTGAGAGCTCTATGATGGGTATTTATTTACTAGTAGTACATCACATTCTTGTACACTAACTTGTAAGAAATCCCTTAATATTTTCGTAAACAATAGCATTGTGGAATGAGAGTCCCCAAATAATTTGAGATTCTCTTTAAATTTAAAACATTCACCACCATCTTAACCTATGATCAGATAGTAGTAGTATCAATATGTTGTAAAAAATATATTTATAAAACTATACCAATATAAGATTGCCCCGAACAACATTTTTTCCAAACCTAGTTATTTAATCTAATCTAGGGTTGTAAGGCGAAATATTTCCCTAACCAGATTTCGTAATTTTAGGGTGATAAATTTAAATTAAAAATTAATTATCAATGTAAGGTGGTAGCGTGTAAGTTGTGAAATTTTGGGAGAGAAGTTTTTTTGCCGTTTTCAAAACGCCATACATAGTTATTTAACTATAATGAGAGTAGATTAACACTAATCTATTATCATTATAGTTAAATACCTATGTATGGCATTTGGAAAATGGCAGGAAAACTTCTCTCCCAAAATTTCAAAACTTACCCGAGTTAATGATTGAAGCACGCGGTAAAGCTTTGCACACGCTACAATCTTACGTTGATATTTAATTTTTTACTTAAAAACTAATCACCCTAAAATTATGAAACCTGGTTAGGGAGATAAAATAAACTAATTTGCAAAACATATATTTTAATTGTGGCTTTTAAAAATCATTAAAGACCTGAAAAGGGCAAAACCCTTCAAATTTGGTCAGTTTCCCCCCTTTGAGACGTGCATCAGTTTGGGGGAGTTTTGTAAATCTCGAGAATTCATTTATTCGCGATTTTCGGGCGATTGCCGGGGCTTCTATAGCGCGAGCGCAGCCGAAGCGCGTGATCGAGGAGGCTATGGTGTGGGAAAGAGAAGATAGGTAGTGTGACGTCAGTCACACTAGCTCGAATGTTTATCAAATTAACACGGCCGACGCTGACGTTTATCAAATAATAAACTTCCTTAAATAAAAATATCATATAAACTTTCGTTAAATGCTTACCGTTGATATTATTGTTCCTAAATTCATCCAAAATAGTCAGATTGTAGCCGTTCGCGATCTAAGAAAATGAAACAAATTCGACCCGTAAACGATACTGCACGTAATACTGGTTACCGGCCCGACTCAAATTAACTAAAATTTTCGAGCAACGTGTGTAGAAAAAATGACGTCATCGCAATAACTGACTGTAGAGAGAATTTTAGACCGAGTGGGGAAAAGAAGTTAGGTAGTGTGACGTCACACTAGGTAGCTGGAATGTTTCTTAAATTGACACGGCCAAAGGGATTAAACGCCTGGATCTACAGGGATAAATACTGAATCAACCTGGTGAAAACTGTAACCTATATTTCACACTGGCGAAAACATGAAATTGAAAATAACTCATATTCAAAATGTGAGATATAAATAATTCAATATGGTCTATTTTACAAAATTAGTGAAAATTGGTTTTTAACTTTCAAAATAGAACCCCGTTAAGGGTTTTACTTAAAATAAATTGACTTAAGGTCCTTTAACGTATCTTACAGCTGTTCCGTCCGCGTTTTGATGCCTGCTCTTGTAAAGGGATAGTAATATAAAACCCGCAGCTCCTAGGAACATACCAAAGATCAAAACACCAAAGGTGACACCAGCGAAATGTCCTGAAATATGAGGCAATCAAAATTAAACACTTCAAAGATTTAAAAACGCATTTGACACGAAGTTTTAAACGTACCTCCTGAGACTCTGTCGTCGTTTATAATTATGACCTTTGGTCGTTTCACTTGCGCTTTGGTTCGCCCTTAAGACATTGAAACACGTAATTAACATCTAACCCTAATTTAGTGGGCCTAAATATTTTTACTTACTGAAATAATGGGAACACTTTTCTGAAGCATTCAATTCGTAACCTGGGGTGTCCGAATCTGCCGCCAACAGTGAGCAACTTGAGGTCAATATTGAATCTCCCGGACAATAATTGAAGGACAAACAATCGGATCCCAAATCGTAACACATTCGACTGCACTGTTCAAAACTCTCAACGGTAGTTTTGATTGGCTGGTTCGGACCAACCAATTCGAATTTACCCATGTCAGAAAATTCAAGACCGTATTTGACTAAAGAGGGTTAATATTGAAGAATATACACTTAGAACATTGTATTTGAACTGGAACGGATACAAAGATGATATGGCAATCGAGCAACAATAGGAAGTTAAGAAACTGGTTCATATTATTTACCCTACAAGATTACCACCTGGTTATCTAAAACATTACCCTTTCGGTTGACTTCATAACTCGCTGTACTACAGTGTTTTGTCTGTTTTTTAGTTTTAACTTTGAATCGGAAGTTAAAAAGGCCTAACTATTACGTGTCACAGTTTTAGAATAACAACGCAGAAAATAGCTCAGGAAGAGAAAGGAGCAAACGTTTTAGCGCTCAAAAATGGTTGAAATATTTTTACGAAACTAAAGCGGTATCTTTTTACAACGAAACTTTGTTGTTAGGCCTTTTTCACTACGTTTCATACTTCCCCTCAAAGGCGGTTACTTATAAACTCCTGGTCATAACCATTCTCCGATGGATTAAGTGATTCAAGCGGATACATTTATAGGCCCTTGACAGTAAAAACTTACGAGAGTAGTGACTACAAATAGGATTTCCTGGATTCAAGGGAACGTCCAAAGAGTGCGTTTTGTAAAGGACGCAACCATTCGAGTTGTCGCAATATTCGAATCCTTTGCAAGGGAATGATTTCTCTTGGCGGCAAAGAAACGCGCATTGATCGGCTGACACGGTTGTAGACACGAACTTATCTCCATTGTTGTTAGGAATCAGTCCTTGTTTTTTGTCGAAAAACTTGATAGAACCTCCTGTGAGGTAACCAACCATGGACAATCTAGCCTGTATTCAGCCCTAAAATCCACAAAACTTACTTCTATAAACGTTACAAGCAGTTGCCGTTCCTTTCTCGACATCTTCTTGACTAGTAGACGATTCGGCGTCGATGTATTGCGAGCTAAGCCTACAATTACCGTCGTGTTTGCAGTAGGAGAAACTCGAGCAGAACATACTTTCCTCTTCCAAACAGAGTTGATTACATTCCGAGGCCGAAAGGGCCATCCCTTTTTCCAAAACGGTTTCCGAGCCATCGTCCAGTCTTCTTTGAGTGAAGACAGTATCGAAGAGGTCTGTGTCTTCAACTTTACCACGAATACAATTGAATATTCTGTCCATGCTGTATAAAGTAATTGTACAAACTTACAGTTGAATGGATTTAATCGTTCTTCGGTTCTGTTCGCGACCAGAGTCACGGGTTCCTTTCCCGTTATAACAATTCCCAACTTCACCGTACCCTTCTTGACGTTACTATCTAAGTTACTGATGGCTTGTTTAAGATCGGGCTCCGACATCTTAGTACCCAAAGCGGATCCTTTTAGAAACATAACCAGAAATGTACTCGAAGATTGATATTAACTGTCATTGGTTTTTCAAAGTTAATACTTACTGAAATATAAACTACAATCTCTTTTTTCACCGGGTTTGATCTCACCCCAATCGGAAGGATCATCACCAATGTCCAATGTAGTCAAGAAACACTTAATGGGTGTTCCGGAACCACCGGGACAGTAAGTAAATCCCCTTTAAAGTCGTATAGGTTAAGCACGCGCGAACGAAACCACGCATCATCGTGAATATAGAACTTACTTGCAGACTTCTATGCTCACGCATGCAGAGGCGCAATCACCCGGCTCTTTAACGCCAGTTTTATCTTCAATTTCGCCGCTTAACGGTTGTTCTTTAGCCGAAAATAAGTAAAATCCAGCTGTAAAAGTAAATCAGAGTACAATTAATGATGAACGCGAATATGTAGATGATTTTACATTCCATTTACTTTGATTTTACTCGCGATTTCACCGAAAAGATTAAACTCACCTAATGGTGGAGGTTTACCCAAGAGGGTACCTAAGACGACGACGTTGTTTTTGTCGATATTAACCTAAACGATTGAACTAATTAGTACGATTTTTAAATCAACTGCGTCTGAATTATTTTACCATGAGTGAAGAAATCCTTAAGAGGGAGACCTCGGCGGCCTGGGCAATGGACAATCTGGCATCGACTTCTATACGTTGTCTGTTGGATTTTCTTTCGTCAACTGTGGTACCTTGAGCCGGAAAATATACCATAAAGTTAGCTTTATCCTCCTCGCGCGGAAAGCAACGTTCAATGTTGATGTCGTTGTAGAAGAGACGACCCTCGGCTTCGTCGAAATTAAACATGTTGTTCTCTATTAGGCTCACCTTGAAAATTTATCATTTAGGGTTATAAATTTACGTTAAATTTATTCTTCAATCTTTTCGTACGCGCTTACTGGTGTGGTATCCTTGCTTTGTAGCCTAAGTTCGACTTTAACCGGTACTTGAATGTTAAAGTCGTCATCGGCTACACCCATGATTTGCGGCTGAATTAAGAAATAATTTATTTTTTTAGAACGTATCAAAAATTAACCACTCTCAAATCATGCTTATATTCGTAACAAATTCTACAAACTACACTTTGGCAATAATACGCATATATAAAAGGCGCTGTACCAATGCAAAATGCTTTAAAACTTCATCCAAGCGAAGCGCGCCAGATTAATTAACTTTATCAATGTTGATTATTTAATAAATTTTCTCACCGATTGCAAGTAAACAGTCTGCACCACACGTTGATAGATAGAATCATAGATGTATACGTCGTTCTTCACCGTTTCCCAGATATCGCAATAAACGCTGCGAACCAGACCCTAAAAAAAGAAGTACTTCATCGATATGTCCATACTAATACATGTTGTACACTTCCGTGATTCTTCATGGACTCCTGAAATTGTTCCTAATGAACACGTTTCTAACGTATTCTTCTACTTCTCTCTAACATACGCTTGTACTTGTTTCTAACATAATCTTGTTCTTCTACTTAATGTACTCTTAATTGAACTTGTATTTAAAGGTCCCTTGTATTCGTTTTTCATGGACTTTTGTACTTATACTTGTCCTTAAAGGATTTTTGTACTTGTTTCAAATTAACCTCGGTTAGATTTTGTACTAGTGCAGAGGCTCTAAACTTAATAATGCTCAATGCAAATTTTATGTGTGGAGTTCCAGGGGAAAGGTTCCTACCTTTCCAATGTAATAATAATCGCCGTCGAATCCTAAAAAGGTCGACCCGTTTTTCATGGCCCTGACTTCTCCATCGGGTCCTTGACCAGGAGAGTTCTTAATTCCTTTGATTTCGCAACTGTTATATTCGGTTTCCATGTATTGGACACCAGTGTTAAAATCGGCCACGGACTTGAATGGCTGGAATTTCTCGTCTACACCGTCAATCTTAAGTACTTTGTTCATGGCGTCGAACCATATCTACAAACGGTTAATTTGTAGGGATTTCAAATTGGAACCGGGCAAAGCTGCGACTTACTTTATATAATAGTACGTGGCTCTTGATTTTTTCTGAAGACTTGAATATATTATAAACTTCGGAAGTGAATGAAAATTGATCCTCAACTGGTGGGAATTGTCGACCACCAGTGGTTTTTAAACCAACGCAACCAATACCGACTGGGACCTGAAGAAAATAAAAACCAATTCATGTTCACTTTTAGGTGATTATGTCCCAAAAATATTAACTTTCGCATGGGCCATAATTCTTAACTTTTTAAAAAAATAACTGCCTTATACATTCCCCGAAATCTGAAGTTTGGAAAAATAAGTTTCATGAATTAAAATCAGGACCTTGCACTATGAGTATCCTCAAAGATGCGCTTATAAAGGAAAAGATACCCTTGGAAATCATGTCACTTAAATTTGTTAACGATGTCTGCTTATTTCATTTCTTATAATTTCAATTGTCAGTGATTTCAAAAATCAAACAGACAGAAGACTTCCAAAATGGAAAAAATATTTTTAAGTATTTTCCGCGATATTTGTTATTAAGTAAGGGTAGATACCAATGGAAAAAAGGCCAAATAAGTAGATAACCTATGAAACCTTCGAAATTTAATGGTTATTTCCTGAACACATGAATAAAAAAATACCCCTTCTCAAACGCACCTGAAATTCGTCGAATTCCCTTATGCTGGGAATAAAGGTGGTAATATCCACTTGGACATTGACAGCTTGATTATTATTGTCTCTCCCATAAGCTTCAACGCGAATAGGATATGGAAATGGCTTGTCATCGGAGGTTTTCCAAGATACTTAAAGGCGCGCAAAAATAAGATTACCATGAATAAATATTTGGGAGTTTAAACTAAATATTTTGTAGTATTTTAGCCCGATGCCAGCGGATACTTTCTCCGCAAACTGATTCAACGCCAAGGGAAAATCTCATATAAATTTACTTACTTGGGACGTGGTAAGCTATGTTCACATTGTGGTCAATCGCGTCAACTGCCAAAAATTGATTGCAAGGGACTCCCCGTACAGAGGTATTGTTGCCTGTGAATTGAGGTGTGCTGAATGTTGGGCGATAAAGTACACCGGATGGACCGGCGATGAAGTCATCGATGGCTATATCTCTCCAGAACATAGTTTCGTCGTAAAACTTAGGGTCTTCGAAGGAGTCCACTTTGCAGCTGGAATCTATAAAAAGAAATACTTAAACCTTTACTACGTACTAAGAATATTTTTTTTAAAATAACAAATAAAAAATTACCGCTTATGTTAGCAACTTGTTTCGTTTCCGTGAAGTAAAACCAGGAGGCTCGGGTCCCTGGGCCAATATTTTGGCGGTCAACTCTGCCGCGTTGACGTTTCAAATCGTGATATTCGTTGGCAACGTAGCTCTTCGTCTCTTTCTGTTGAAATAATAACAGCCGTCATCTTTTAAAATTACCTTTTTGGTTAAAGGGAGAACGAAGTCTTATCGTTGAAATAGACCAAATTCACTAGTGAAAATTTACAATTCAAAATTAAGCTTAGCTTCTAAAAAAACCTAATCTGGAAAAAGACGAATAAGGTGAGTCTAAATGGAAAAAATGTCTAGTCTCACAAAAATAACCTACAACTTTAATTAAAACTAATCTGGAAAAGCACGAAACGGTCTAGTCTCACAAAATTTAAAAACAAAAAATGCCCAAAAAATTTATTTGGAAAAAACGAGTAGGGTGAAGTCAAATCTGGAAAAATTCAAAGGTCTAGCTAGTTTCGCAAAAATTACCAACAACTTTAAAAATAAGGAAAATTACAAAATAGGTCATTAGAAAAATTCATAAAAGAACGAAATAAGCTGGAAAAAGACGAAAAATTCTACAGTCTCACAATAAAATAACAAAAAATTGGGCGAATGACGACGGGATTAGGTTTAGGGATATACTAAAAGAGAATGCAGCCCAGTAATTTCTTCTTAAATGACAATTCCAATAAATTATACGATTTTTAGGGGACCTCAGAAAGAGGCTTGGCACGAGGCTTATAGCGGCTAGTAGTGATGGGCTCTCTGGGTTTGGGTTCTATTATGAGCTTTGCTATCTTGTTTAATATATTACTAACCAAAAACGTATATATTTTTTAGATTTCTCCTATAAGAAAATTAACTCACACCAAAATTATAATTTTTCGTCGTGACTTCAATCGTAGCTTGATAACCATTGGTGACCAAATCTCGAATTTTGACGAAAAGAGGGTTAGTATCAGCTTGAATCATTCTACCTAAGGAATTAAGAGTTACTTTATAGTAAGGAATTGGTCGGACAAATTTAATGAAAATAGTTTATGTATTATACTTGAATAATGTTGGCAGACATCCGAGACCATGGTTGTTGCGTTAGTATCGTAAATGGCGATCGTATTCAGAGCGCAGATATTCGGTTCTTCTACGCTTCCAGGACAAAAGTTTATAGAACGGCATTTTTCGGAATCGGAGCAACTCTTTGCGCAATCTTCGAAACTTATAGAACGAATAACGGTGGCCTGTTTGTCGTCTACGATTTGAGATCCCGGGGACAAAGTGTATTCGGTACTGTACTTAACTAAGAACCAAACCAACCCAAAGTCAGATGCGTTTGATAAAAAAATTTCAGCAAAATTAATCTTCTCGGTGACACTCGGACAGAAGTTAAAAACATCAGATCGTACATAGAAAATTGCGGTTATCCCGCGTTTGGGGGTATCTTGATGCAGAAGAAGTAGATTTTATTTCGCTATCTTAAATTTGACACTTATGAAATTAACTTTCACTAAAATCCGTAAAACGTAGTTATTTTTGTACCAGGAAGAAAACCAGTAAAATTACTCTTTTTTTAACCAGCGATTTTCAGTTAACAGTGTAAAATAATGAACTGATACTTACGATGGTAATGATTGCAAAAGTCACTCAGGTCTGGTTTCATTAAGCCCCCGTCGATATGGTGAACATCGTGAAGAACGCAATTTTTAGTGTTGGAACAGAAGTCGTAACTTTTGCAATTGACTTCCTTGTCACTCTTGCACCAAACTGCGCAGGATTCAGTATCAACCACGTTCTCTAATACTTTCTTTCCTGCAACCACGGCGACTTTTCCTGGCGTCTTCTCGAAGAAGTCAAAGTCCCTTTCTAAATTAATTAATAAAAATATAATTATTCTGAAAGAAGTCGTATTTCAAAGAAAGTCAGCAATTATCAATTACTATACAAGCTTAAGTGAAAACCAAAGAGTGAATATCTTACTTCGGTAGACTCGACAAGCCGTGGCTGGTTCAATGTGTTTAATGCTATCGGTGACGTCCACCGTCAAATAGAGGGAACTCAAACGGCACAGGCCAGTGTTGGGACAGTACGAAAAACTAGCGCAAGAAAGTCGGGAATCTTTTACGCAACGATCGTAGCAAAGTTCCGGTGTTCCAATTTTCTCGTAAATTTCCTGAGTAGCGAATGAACCAGCCGAGTTCTTCAGTTGGAATCCGGAGAACGATGTTTCGTACAGAAGACCGTGGTTGAAATCTGAACGCGGATTAAAACGCAACTTATCAAGAACTACGAGTAAAATTAAATTGAAAATATTTAATTTACCGTTAAATGGTTTCAAGCCAGTTTGAAGTACACTAGCGGTGTAGTCGAAAGACTGCGCGAAGTTAATCAAGTATTTATTAATTAATTATTAAAATATAATTAGAATAACTAGATGTCTATGTTCACTTATGAAAGAACTTATGAATATGAAAGAACGATTTATAATTTTAAATAAATTTATTTACTAACCATGTTGTCCTCACTTAGATTAATCTTAAGACGTTTTTCATTGATGCTTTTGTTTAAGGCTTTCAGAGATTCAACGAGGTCCAGTTCCGCTATGGCCTCTTCTGCCACAGCACCTACGTGGAATGAAAAGACGTACGATAAAATCCGTACCTCTTCTCCGAAAATTCTTTACGTCTATCCCAATACCAAATCTAACATAACCAGAATTGTAATTGCCCATCATAATTAAGATACGTCCAATAATATTCATCACAATTAATTGTCCGCCATATTGAAGATATAACCTTGTCTTCCCCACAATTTTTCACCATAGTGAAGATATGTCCTTGTATTCCCAACAATTGTTCACCATAAATAAGATATGTCCTAGGATTCAACACAATTAATTGTCCTCGTTAGTTATGATATGACCTAATACTATAGGAATATAACAGCGTTTGTTCGTGGTACTGTTACAAGCTTGGAAGGGTATAAATTAACACTATAAATCCGATTATTCTATGGATGTATAATTTCATTCTAAGATTCAAACCGAAAATATTGTTTGAAATACGCACGAGCGAAGAGTTGGCAATTGAAAGATCCCGGCAGTGGAGTGTCGAATTTGCTGTCAATGTCTTGTTTCCCCAAGAAACACTGGTATTTGCAAGTCTGCATATCCTTGCAAGTGGAAGGGTGGTTGCAAAGGCTGAAAATCCTGCAATTGACGACTTTAAATTAAATACCAAGTACATCTACTAGCGTATCGATTGACGCGTCATCTACCTGCAAGTATATTTATCATGGCGTAAACAGAAATCGGCGCATTGCTCTGGGTTATCAACGTTCGCCACTTGGTCCATGTCGACTGTTGGAGTGAAGCCTTGCTCGTCGTACATAATAAAGCCCCCTTAAGAAAAACCGGAGTTACACGTACGCGTATGTTTAATCACGCAGAACACGATGATAAAGTATTTTAAAAGATAAGGTACACTATGGTTTTTAAACAATTAAGGTAACCAGCTGGGGCGGATTCATACACGACGCAAAATCTCGTAGAAAATAAAATAGTCGTTGGCAAATCCCATTTAAAACAAGTATATGTAACATATTAAAAACCTTACCTAACGCAGGTGGTCGGTTTAGAATAAGTCCAAATAGGACAATTTCTTTATTTTGAACATGAACCTAATCAATTAAATGATTAAATTTAGTGTTTGGTTTGAAATTGATAAATATCTAGAAGTTATCATCGTACTTCAAGTACTGGAAATCTGACCAGCGAGGCTTGAGCAGCGACAGCGAGTCCCAAAAGGGCCTCGACTTCGAAAGACGCTTTGTGATCCTTGACTTGTTTTATTTGGGCGTCGGAATTTCCCTGGAAACGAACGATGAAATAGTTCTTCTGCGACTCTTCTTCAAAACACTTTGACAAATCAACTTCGCGCAAGAACTGATGAGACTTAGTCTCGTCGAAATTGAAAAAGTTGTACAAGGCTCGGACATCAGGCTGAAAAAATTGGTTAAAAAAAAGGCTTTAGTATTTGTTTCGTTAGGACAATTTAGGCCTAATTATCTTCATACCTCTCCTCCAATGTCAGCTTTGAAGGCCGATATGATCAAAGCCACAGGTACTCGGACATTGGGGTCTATTTCACTGAGCTCTACTACCGCAGACTAGATCGTGGAATGATATTGTTAAAAACTTAAACTTTTATTAAAAAGTAATTAACTCACGGCCGATATGTAATACGTGGAAAGAACGTTGGAGTAGAAGGTTCCCCCTACGGTTTTGTTGGGGATGATAGCCTCCCAGACTTCGCAGTAGATGCTGCGGTATAGTTCCATTCCCAAAAAGTAGTAATCCGCATCCATGTTTAAAAGTTCGTTGGCGTTTTTCATTTTTCCCATAAAACCATTCTCGTGGCTTTCGGGTGTCTTGTTTTCAATAGCCGATAGGAAACAGGTGTCGTTTGCATAGACGCGATAATTAACCCCTGTACGAAAAAGATCCCAAATGCCATGTAATTCCTTAAATTGAAATTTTCAAACAAATTCGCCACCTTACGCACCCATACCCATATTGGTGTTCGGTTTCAAGAATTTAGTGTGAACGGAGCTTTAGTAAACGTCTAGAGGGTGGAAGACAACCAAGCGATATTGTCACATGATCTCTTGCTCAACGCTTGTCACCAGGAATATTAAATGCTTATAAGACGAGTTTGAACCCTTCTACCACGCCTTTGGGTCTATCGTTGAATAGTGATGAGGTCATATCGCGCGGCTCTCTTCCACACTCGTTCATTAACAATTTAATTGTTAAATTTTAATTAATTTACCAGTGTTATAATCCTGTATTTCGCTGTACCGGACAAAATCTGCGTCATATCCGTCCAGTCGGACATAATGACTCGCGGCATGGAACCATACCTGTTGAAATAATGGAATTCTTCGTAAGAGCAGCTACAAAATATGGTTAAGACTTACCTTTACTAAGTTGACGAAAGTGTCGGCTCGGTTTGGGGTATCCGTCTCGATATTGAATGTCTCCATGATGTAAGAGATGTCGTTTGAGAGTTTGGGAAAGACTTTGCCAGGATGCGTCATAATGCCTTTGTGAGTACTATTTGCTTGACAACCAATGCCATGAGGGATCTGGTAATTTTGAAACGTTAAAAAAACCAAAAAAAAAAAAACCTTCTAATTGAAAGTTCTTATTTATCAGTACTTGCCTTTACGATATTTTCAAACTCGAATGCTTTAATCAAGCGAAACGCCATGAAATCCACCTGTCCAACTGTCAGTTGGTCTATACCTTTGACCTTTCTGGTACCATTAAAGGTTACTCTTACGGGAAAAGGGTTTTTGATACCGTTCGAATCGAGCCAACTTTGATCTAGGGAGTAAAATATTTGAACTTAAAATACTCTTTATTGATAAGCTTTTATAAACGACAAACCTACCAGCCATATAGAAAGCTAAAGAAATATTCCCATCTGTGGCGACGAATTTATTGCACGAAATGCGACGTACAACTTCGTTCTTTTCGTACGTCTGAATGAATATCAATAAAATTTTATTAACTTATGCGGTTATACCAAAGGTGATACTAATAATGAATTTATGCAGAGAAGATCCTCCTTTTAATGGATTTCTAGATGGCGATATTCTTAAAAATTGGTTTTACCCAAAGGGGAATTTTTCATGTTTTCCCATATTAGAAGATTCTTGCGTATTTTCTAATAGTGGTGACCCTAGGAACATTTTCCTAAAACCACAATTTCTATTGAAATTCGCGATTACCGCGAATTTAACGAATAGATAAACTTTGTTAGTTTTTTTAGGAAAAATCTGTTAGGCAATACACCCATTTTTCCATGTGGGTCATATGAAAATTCATAATGAATTTTCCCATAGGAATTATACTCATTCGAGATATTTTACAAAACAATATTTTCCCATAGAGATGTTTTACAAGACAGATTTTTTCCATATAGATGTTTTACCCATGAATAGGTTGTCTCTTAAAAAAAAGAAGGGAAATTATAATTATCACATACTGGTTTGTATCTTTTGAGGATAGCGGCGGGTCCAATAAGTTTGTCATCTTTGTCCCACCAGCCCCATAGAGTTTCGAGGTTATTAATGTCAGTTTCGTTTATTTTAAAACCATAGCATCGCTTATCACCTGTGCAAATATTAAAATGGATTATTGAAATAAAGTTTTGATTCATCTTAATTTGGAAATGACCTACTCGTAACAAACACCACTTGGCTCAGCTTCTGGAAATAAAAGAAAACTTGACGACTCTCCGGTGAATGGACTCTTCCCCGTTGTCCTTTAACATCGTGGTATTCGTGGAATACATTCGTGTGGCTAATGTTGGTCTGCGAGAACGTCAAGAATGATATATTATTATAATCACACTGTATGTAACTAAATATTAAAGTCATTATTTAGACATTTTAATAATGTACCGTAATGCTAGTTACTAAATAAATTGCACAAATGATATATCCTATAAGTATATACGTACTTCATCTTGAATGCTGGTAATTTCAGCTTCTGTGGCGAAATATAAATCCTCGAAACTGGGGTAAGAGGCTGATAAAGAGTTTAAGATTTAAAATAAAATTTTAAGTTTTAATTTGTAGTAAAATTTGGATGATTCTCACGTCGATTAGGTCGAATTTATCATTAAATTTATTAAAATGACCCTTAATTAGCTAAATATATATTAAAATTTGCAACTAATTAAGGAATATAATAGAAACTTCTTTAAAATTCCTAACATGACCTTTTCATTTTTTTGGAAATTAACATTGAAATCTCCATATCTCCAAACCTGACAAGTATTTGACCCCTCGACACTCGCGAATTACAGAGATGAAATTATATATACAAAATTTAAAATTACCATTACAAATAGAATTACCCCTACCAATAAATTACCACTCTGAATAGTTTAAAATAATTCATACAAAAATAGGTCAAACTTGCCTCTCTGAATATGTCAAAATAGCTACTAATAACATATTAAAATAATCCATGTATGGATAAATTCAAACAATTTAAGAATGGGTTAAATCGTCCGCGAATAGACGTCCGAGTTAGCAATATCACCGAGTAGCCATAGATACTCCCCCAATTAGGTCAGATTATATAAACTCACGTGTAGTCTGGCATGAAGTTAAAGCAACGAAAGTCAGGTATAGGAACAAAATCCCATAGGATTTTGCCATCGTAACTCCAACTAAATAGTGGAGGGTTAAATTATATATTTAACCGGACAGGCCTATGGAACCCGAATGTCCCTCGGCAAACATTTTTTGGTCGGCTTTTAGCAATCTTATTGGGAAACGCCTCCCGAAAGATAAATCTAAACAATTTAAAATTACACGTATTTTATCCTCCATCGATTATTATATCCGAAAGTGGATAATTAAATCATTTGTAATAAGGTTTCTTATCGGAATGACATTGTGAGATAATATCAGCATTGTTTTCCACACTCCTTAGATAAGAGATACAATACACGAAAAAAATGTATCCTACTAAATTAAAACTTAATCTGATATTTGTTATTAATTATATTATTGCTGATGTTGGCGTAAATGCTTACAAAACCCGTATAAATATTATCCCTCGAAATAGCTCGTTTAAAATTGGCGGCGAAAATAACTAGGGTCAATAATTGCGGAGGTCTCTCCCTCTGGTGAAAACTAAAACGTTATCTATTACTTTTTGGTTCGCGTAACTTCCCAAACGCAGATTACTCGATTGGGTTAGTAGCGCGAGCAACTCCTGGTTACCTGATATGATATTTCTATGATTTGTTGACTGTGAAATAAAAGAAGTCTAGCATTGGACGTGCATCCAAATCGAGGTGTGACAGAATATAAGGGGTTTTGGTATTATTAAAAATAAAATATCAAAATCTTTTAAAATAAAATTTCAATAAATAACAAACATTTTATAAATGTGATTTATGCAAATAACCATTAGGGTTATCTGAACTGTGATGATCTTGTTTTTGTATGGTATTATCTTCGTAAATTTGCAATATTACATTTCTTGAATTATAATGTATTGCTTAAAAACGCGTCAAAGCAGAGGTGTAAAATATTTATTAAGGTTTTTGATTGCAATTTCTAGAAGTAAATAAAAATAAAGTTAACACAAAAATTAATCAAATACCAATTTCAGAATGTTTCTCTGCTACATAAATCCATTGTCCATATGAAAACCTGCGAAAAATAACAATTAATTAATTAAAATTATTAAAATTTCTTTACTGATTAATACATTTTCCTTGTTTCTTTTCATTTCCAAATTATACTTGCATACAAAATTTATTTCCATATAAATACTCTTTCTGATACATAAATACAATTCGTGTAACATTAGGTTTTTTTTTTGGTTTTTTTTCTCTTTGGTTTCATACAATTTGACAATTGCATATTTTTTTTTTTATTTCCCATCAGTATTGTTTCAAATTTAATTGTTTTTTACGTGTATATATGTGCACAGAAATGTTTTTTTTTCTTTATTGTTTGCAAATAGCCAAGACAATATTATATGCACGATAGTTTGCTTTTGGGTTTTTTTTAATGGGTGTGGGCGGGGCGAGGAATAAGGGGATGGGGTTAAGTTACTTAATAATGACGTCATGAGGGGGTATATAATTGATGGCTTAATACAATTAAACCGTAACGATGTTACACGTTTTGTTACGAATATATCATATATTTTTTGGGTTTTTCTTTTTGTTAAATATATTAATTTTTTTTTTACAATATTTCATTTCGCGATGCAATGGAAAAAACACCTTATATTTTTTTTTCTTTAGCTCGGGTATTTAGTTATTTTTAATATTAATTTTCACATTATATCCCCGCGTAAATTGATATATAAATCTATTTTAATTTTCATCATTTTCGCACAACCTTAATTTTTAATATTTTTCATCTATATTTTACCCAATTTTTGGCTCGAATAGTATTTCTAAAAGCGATGTTACTAAAACAAAATGATTAAATATTTTGTTTTAGTTACATTGTGTTTCTTTTCTCTCAATCTCCCTTCGTTTCAAATTTTGGCCTACTTTCCAGTTTTCAGAATTTTGTTATATATTTTTTTTTACATCTCATTTTTACGAGTTTTAAAATCAAAGAGACCTTTGTACATTTGGAAAATATAGTAGAGATTTATCTCTCTATAAATCGCTCTATCTGAGTCTGACAACTTTGGCTCTGGGGAGAAAAATGATTTAGTTCAACAGATGACTCTAATTTATGCAAACAACCAAATAAAGGAGACGTATTTGGTACAACTTAATACCTTTAAAAAAGACAATTTAACGAAGCCCACATTAAAAGACGTTAAATTTAGTTAAAAAACGCACTTTGCGAACGGTAGAATGATACTCACATTTGCAATTAAGCCTAGTTTAAAATTATTTGACATATTTTAAACTCTTAGTCCTAAATAAATAAACCTAAACCACATTGTATTGTTTCACCCTCCCTTTTGTAAATAATAACTAATGTCAAACAAGTGTAGTTTTAATCCTATTAATATTCAAATTAACAACTTAAGTTACTGAGCAGTTTTCTAATCATTTTAGTCGTGTAAAGCCTGCTGGCGAATACGCTTGCCTAAGCAATTTCCAAAATTGAAATTGATTGACGAAGACACTAAAAATAAAGAGTTTCTAAACTGATTTAGAAAGCCCTATAACTGCCTCTTAACTGTGGTCGATTCTCGTATTTGAAATCCTCGAAATTAACCAGTGTTTCGGCGTCGACCTAACTAGACCGAAAATAATTTCGAAAAATGACTTTTCTCCATATTCCTTTTGGATATGAACAATTTTTAAAAAGTATTTATTTTTAGAAAGTTGGAGTGAAAGAGAGGGAACCTAAATCGTGTTTTAATGACTGCAGATTAATTTGGGGTTGGCCCCAAAATCATTCTAGACTTGGAAGCAAATATAATATTACAGTCACAGAATATGATTTGTTTCCGAACAGAAAACCACATCAGCTCGCTACAATCATACAGAAAGAAACAACGTATAAAACTAAACCTATCGACAGATTCATATATCGAGTAGACAAATAACATTTTACAGGGACGCAGCCAAATGTTAAAGGTTGAATTTTAGTCAAAACGGGTAATTCTAGAAGGAGTAGAGCTCGGCGTTTGGACAAGAAAATATCCATTTGTTTTATCTTTATTCATAATTTGATATTATCCACGGGGAGCCTATGATAAAAGTATGTTATCGCGAATAATTTACTGAATAATATCGATTTTTATTCATAAATAAATGATTAACCGTTATTTATGAATAATCTTGTCCAAACGCCGAGCTCTAAGAAGGAGGCAGCGGTCAGAGAAAGGACTGAAGGAAGATAATTACAGGAAGGAGGGCCAGCTACAGTGTTTTATTTTGTCTCGGCTATCACATAAATAGATATTGTAAACTTTTTAATTGGCGCTGCATTGGTTGCTTCATTTTTACTCTTAAACTATATAACTTACTTTGTTTAATACTGTAACGGTAAAGCTTTTTGACTATTCCTAATACCTAACGATTTGTTGAAACTATTACAAACACAACGTTGTTTTTCTTTGTGTCGAGATTTAAAATTAGAAACAGTACACGTCACATTGTCATTCAAAACGAAACAACTATCCGACTATTCTTTGTCCGTTCACCGCGCACAGAATCAATAGAGAGAGAGGCAGGGTGAAAGAAATACGCGTAATGTCGTCATCAACCATTTTTATTTCTCCCTGCATTTTGTAACGTTACTATTATGTCGGTGGACAAACTATATAAAGTAAGAGAAATAACAGAAAAGTCTGAAAAGAAAAAGGCTCAACTCGTTTTAAAAGTGGCGGACAAGAAAATTACGTAAAAATAAAATATTACGCGAGTTCAAATTTTGCGTGTATATATGTGTATATATATATTTAACCTTACTATTTTTGTCCTTGGCACCGTATATTCGCGTTAAGAGCGTGCGTGGGTGGAAGGCCAAGGCCATGCGTTGTCCTAAAACTCCGAAGACACTTTATTTGGGAAGATCCGCGCGCCCTTAATCCAAAAGTCGACACTTCGAGCTTGGAATTAATTACCAGGCTTAAAAGTTGTTATCGCAACTCGACAGCGAAGTTTCCGCGTTGTGTACCGAGAGACGGAATGACAGATAGGGAGAGAATAAAGTCAACTAGTTTCCCCAATGTACAGAAAGGATACGTTTGATTTTAAAACTTGCTACAAATTTTCCCCACCAAAATTTTTGTTAATCTTTACAATGTCAAGTTAAATTATACTTATTATTATTCAATAGTTTACCATCCAAAAATTGGGCTTAAATTACATTTTAAAACGGTTAAATTACTTTTTTGGTTAAATCCTGTACAGGGTTTTAATTATATTTTAACATAATTATGTTTTTAACAAATAATATGCCGTGATCGACTTTCAAATGAACAATGACTTAGGAAAGGTGAGTCTAGGTTAGTTTTACACAAAATGTGTTGACCATGGTGATTAAACTTAAAAATAATTTACGAGACTGCTACTGCATGTTTAAATTAAACAGTTTATTAAATAAACGCTTTAAGGAGAGTTTTCGGACGTACTAGTCCCTTTTCAATCCATTTCTAAACTAAATAAGTTAGTTTTAAACTCAATGTATTTTCGCCGATCATTTCAAAGTCAATCACTTGGACCTAAATAGTTTTTTCACGCGATTTTAGATTTGAGTGCATGGGATGGGACTCTAAACTATAACGTCTTCGCAAAACCAACCAATCACTGGGCCTCATTTGGAGAAATAATTATGAACAATATTTAAATATATTATCAATAAAATATTTTCACCAATTATTTTGTAGCTAAGCCTAATGCATATTTCAAAAAGTAATTATGATCCAAAAGATGAAAAAATAATTGTAATTTAGGCCCTATTTTAATTTCGAGTATGAAATATCGAATAAAATTATTTTAAATTTTTTT
Source organism: Odiellus spinosus (assembly GCA_963920705.1). Lineage (NCBI taxonomy): Eukaryota > Metazoa > Arthropoda > Arachnida > Opiliones > Phalangiidae > Odiellus > Odiellus spinosus. The sequence goes on along the minus strand of OY987227.1, from coordinate 16,777,137 downwards.
TACAATTTTAATATCATTTCTCATTTTCTATTAAAGCCAAATTAAAACTTTAGTTGTAATGTTTAATTTTCTATCTCATTCTTATTTAAATAACCCTTATAATCCGTTCAATATCTTTCTTTATTTTTTTTTTTTTTTTAATCTCAAGGTTAGGTTTAAGAATTTGCAAAACTAAAATGATTTGGGTTTTTTAAAGTTTTTCTTTAGTATCGTATTGAAAAAGCCGCTGATAAGTTAGAATATTTTTTAAAAAAGATTTTTGGCGATAAAAAATGTTCTTGGGCTCCTTATTTTATGTAATTATTATTCAGTAAATTTAAAATGCGAAAAGTTTTCATTTTTTTTGTCATATAATAAAAAAATTCTTATTAATTATTGCATATATTTTTATATAGATAGATTTTGGGGTTTTTTTTTTTTGGTTTTAGTTAATCTTTGGTCCTTGACTAAGTTCACTACTGGTATTTTAGTAAGCAATTAAATTATAATTAAGTTAAAACATATTAAGTATTACTGCTAAATTATGATTAATATAATAATATTAAAGGTTATTTAGATCGTGAATATTAATTTAGGGATAGAGTTTCAAATAAGCTATAAAATAAGATCAAAAATGTTCAAATGAATCCCAAATATAAGTTTCACAGGTTTAAAATGGAGTTACAGTAGCATTTTTGGAAATGTTGTTAAAAAAAGATTAAATTTATGACATAGAAAAAATTACCTCCAGAAACAGTAAAAATAATATATTATAAACATCATCTTAGAAATCTTTGAAAACAAAAAATTCTCCTCAAAATAGTACGTCATCACCTAAAACTCTCTGGCGTTCTGTCACGTGATACAGGAGCTTTCACGGTGTTGTTCTCGTAAAAGTACTAAATCCAGAAACTACAGCCTTTCATTCGAATCTAATCGATAATTACGTTCCTGAATAATTTCACGTCAATAAGCGGAAAAAAAATAAATCTATAACATTTTTAGCATTGTAATTTTGAAGTTACTTAAAAACGCGTTAACTCAGTTGAAATTGGGTTTTTAATATTATGAAAAAAATACTTTTTATGCAGACAAACTAAAATTTTCTGATGACGTCACAATAAAATTAACATATATTTAACTATCAATTAATTTAATTTGTGTAATTTACAATTTTATTATTTTTTGATTCATTTTCCTCGTTATTTATCTTATTTTATAGCCTTTTAAAAACTCTATCCAAATATTTACCAACTTATAGTAATTTTACCAGCTTAGAAATAATATCTTCAAAGAAAAAGAGATATATAAACGTATAATGACGACATTACTCGTTTTTTCCTTTCTCCCTGCCTTTCACTATATTGCTTCTAAGTTAGTACGAACTTACTATAAAATGTTTTAATTTCTTTCCATGGTAAAAACTAATATTAAAAATATTAAAAATATATCTCAGCTTTACGAATTTTAAAGCGATTTTAAGGAACCAAAAACCTTTTTTTTTTCTTCTTCGTATAATTAATTAAAGAATTATTTCTTAATTTAAAACCTTACCTCAATTGTAATTTTGTTTTATACGTTAGTGACGACACTATTAATAGATTATAGACAGTAATATAGGCTCTTTACATTGAATATTTAAGAATTGTTTTGTTATAGGGTCTTTTGGTTGATGTATTTTTTTCAAATACCAATGTTAATACGTTACCCCAGTCAAATATATTAACATGATTATTTATAATGGCTTTAGCACAAAAATATTTGTTTTTATATCTCCTTTTTTATTTTGGGTTGGGGGGAAGGGTTTTATGTTAAATATCTAAGTGTGAAAGCTTGATGTTAGTGGTAATTATGTTTTTAGAACCACATTAACGTTAATACATGTATGTATGTATATATATATTTAGCCAACGATATGGTATAATATACATATATTATTTGTATTATATGATGGTAATATTTTGCTTCAATTTTTGGATACTTGGTGAAATAATTGACATATATTAGAATATTAATTAACTAAATATAATTTATGCAATAACCAGCATTGTGTTTGTATCATGAATTTTAATTTATTATAAGTTAAACAAGATTTTAATACTAAATACGAATAATAATACGAGTTTTCCGTCATTCCTATCTTTGACACTATTGCCTCTAAACCAATAAATAGAGAAAATTAAATTTATATTAGAATATTATTAAATTTATTTAAGAGACTGATATTTCATAATTAAATTGAAACTTGGAGCTAAAAATGGAACAGCTTTTGAAGTTTGGTAAATTTTGAAAAATAGTAAATATAAATTCGAGCCAATCATATTATTTCAGCCTTCAATAGCCCTTGTAATGTCCTAACATTAAGAGAATAGGCCGGCGTTGGATGTCTAAGAAACTACGCAAATAACAATTTATATGATCATAAATATACTTTATAAGAATTTATGTATATGAGATAGTTAGATTTTTCAAACATTTTCTTTTAGAACGCGGCAAGTAAGCGATGTCTCAATTAACCAGGGTTCCATAACAAAATCTTTTAAATTATACTATAAATAGAACTAAAATAAACTAGTAATTAAATTAATTATTCTCTTATTAAACCAAATATCCAAAATATTTTGGGTTCTCTATTTTGGGGTACGGGATAGGAGAGCCTCGGTGTTAATTCCAATTCATTTGTGTTTCATTAATATTTTGCTTGGTTATTAATTACCAAAAGCGACGCCACTTTTACAATAGATGTTTGTTTGTTTGTTTTTGTGTTTTTGTTTTTATACAGTTAATATTTCCTAAGCCTAAGTTTTTTTTTTTTATACAATGTAAAACATTTTGGTATCAATTATTATTTTTCCCCCCATATTTTTACGGATACAAAATATGATAAAAACACTTTTGTTTGTTAATAACTTTTTTTCACATCACTCGGAAATATTCATGTCGGTTTTAACGAAGAAATCCCGAGGTTTAATTTTTAAATGTCCACTCTTTAACTCTCATCTCCTTGTCAGTTTCGTTAGTCGATAGTTTTTGGTTAGAATTTTTGTTTTCGATTCGCGTTTAGTTTAGTTTTAATTTTTTTTTTAGTTTAGTTTAATTTTTAGTTAGCAAAAAGGCGCGAAATATATTTTAGGGGCCTAATACTTAAAGGCGAAAATTTTTAGTTAGGCTTAAGAAATATATTTTATTCGGGAAATTTTTTCATTTTTTTGATAAAAACCTAAATTGTTTTTTGTTTTTTGGTATCAGCTGCCTGGTACGATATTTAAGACGTACCTTTTTAATTTATATTTTAATTTATATCAATTTATTAAAATTAATCACGTTTAATCGCGGTTTAAGGCTTTTTTGTTTTTTTGTATTTTTTATCTGGTTTTATTTTATTATTTAAAAAAATGATTTGAATATTATTTGAATACGCATTTTTTTTTTATATTTTTATTTTTCGTAATTACCCCAAGAAACTTCCCAAAAAGGCACGCCCGCGAGTCTGAGCTGCGTTTTAAAAAGTATAGTAGAGAGAAAGCTTGCGCGCAAAATGTACTTTGAATTATTATTATTATTATTATTATTAATTGTTTTTTTGGGTTTTTAAATTTAGGCCCAAAAGGTGATTTTCGGATTTTTTTAATTAGTTTAACTGTTGGTTTTTGTTTGTGTTAATAGAGCGAGTTTTGTAGTGAGCAACGGGAGAGTGTGTATATGTAAAGCCAATGTCAAAATTGACGTATATCTAATTGATGTTTAAAATTAGAAATTTTTGGAAGTCAGCCAATTATGCTGCAAAAACCGTTCTTTGACGTGTATTTAATTTCAGTTCCTTTTGTTTTCAATCTTTACTTTAATTATAATTAAAATTAGAAATGAATAATGAAAAACGCTTTTGTATTTCATGCAATTTTTTACCCTTAATTAATTATTAAGCCCAAATTAAAAGCCATATCTCATCACCGCCAAGCTAATGCAGGCCTTTCTTTACTTAATGTAAATATTCGTGTACTCGATCAATCAAATTTATTATTATCATCGCTCGAATTAATTTCAAGTTCATAACGTAGTGCGCACGTTTGTTGGTGATGTTTTATGGTTAATTTAAGGGTAAAGAATCCATTTTAATTTGAGTCTTCATTTCATTTTCATTTTAATAAATACCGAACTTAGAGTCTAAAACAAGGATGATAAACATATTATGTACCCTGGATTGGAAGCCACATGTGTTTTATCCAAAGGCGAATAGTCCATTAAGAATTAATTCCCTTTCAACTAGTACAAAATTATACTCTAAAATTACCTTTGAATACGATTTATTAATAGTTAAAACTAACAAACGTTTATCCTCGGAAAAATCATATACATTTAAATATTAAATACATTCTAAATTTATTAAGAATTATCATGCTTTATATGAAACCGCCTTTCGATAAAGCAACGTTCTTTGAACACTCAATCGTTGAGAACTTGAGAGAATCAAGTGATTTTTAGATTAGATGTTCAAGTTTTCTTTAGAATAGATGTTAAATTCATATCTAGGGTACATTTCTGTATAATATCATTCTTGTTTGAACCTAAATTTATTTGTTTAATATGTTTTGTACAAATTTGGTACAAAAAACATTTCACATCCTTAAACCAGTAATTTGTTTCGCTGTTCTTATTCTTTACACGAAATGACGTCATATTCTAAACGTTTTTATTCGGGTAATTAGTGCCTTTAATGCTTTTAACGTATAGTACGGTTCATGCAAAGTAAGAAAATGTAGAAACAAAACAGACACCTTGAAAACGCGCGTTATTTTTTCCTCAAATCATCAATAACAATACGTAACCCGCGTTAAACACTATCCAGGGAAGGCGTTTTCCTAAGGTGTCTGAAATGGCGCGAACCCACGCGAATCGAATTATTTTTCATATTTTAATGATATTTAAAATTTTTGTTTGATATCGAATTATTTCCATGTTTTAGTTTATTTTTTTTCTTGTAAACGTTTAAGATATTTAACCTTTAATTTTCCCCAGCCGTTAACCACCTACGCTTTGATGTTTTGACCCGAAAAAAAGTGTAATTTGTAAACCGCATCTCTTGGCGAAACTTGTATTTTTTATTCTCATCTTAGAGACGAATGTTACTCTAAAAGATGTAGTTATTTCGGATAATAATTGTTATATTATTTTATCCACCTACCGTTACCATAGGCGTTGTAAGTACGGGTTTGTTCAATTTTCTTTCTTTCCGACGATATTATGAGGTCGTAAAATTTCCAAATTCTTCATTTTCGTTCACTCGTTTCTCTGGGTTCAGCTTGAATTTCCATTTGCTCTATACTAGCACCCTATCGTAAACGTGAAAAGAAATAGGAAAAGAAATCTCTTCTCTGGGCGCACGTTTCGCCTCATTTTTCTTTCTGTCGTTGCTTCCTTCGTACATTTTCAAGTTTTTCCATCATTCTTTTTTCTTTCTTCTTTAGCAGCCACGAGTGTGCAGGTGCTCGCTGCTGATTCCCATTCTACAAAAAGATAAAAAGTATGGAAAACTAAATGAAATGTCCTAAATATGGAAGATGGAAGAAAAAAATAATACATATTTATGGAAAAATTTAAAGTAGAAGATAAACAGACGTGAAATTTTAAACGTTTTTTTTTTTTCTCAAATATTAAAGGTCATGAATTTTAAAATTATGAAGCGGTATATTTAAGAAAAAATGGTAGATTTTTTTCGCATTAAAATGAATAAGGGTAGTGTTATTTTATATAGTTTGAAGTTAAATATACCTGTTTCATCAAGTAAAATATCCCAAATATTAAGGTTTGAGTAAAATTTCCCAAATATTAAGGTTTGAGTAAAATATCCCAAATATTAAGGTTTGAGTAAAATATCCCAAATATTATGAGTTGAGTAAAATAACCCAAATATTAAGGTTTGAGTAAAATATCCCAAATATTAAGGGTTGAGTAAAATATCCCAAATATTAAGGTTCGAGTAAAATATCCCAAATATTAAGGTTTGAGTAAAATATCCCAAATATTAAGGTTTGAGTAAAATATCCCAAATATTAAGGTTTGAGTAAAATATCCCAAATATTAAGGTTTGAGTAAAATATCCCAAATACTAAGGATTGAGTAAAATATCCCAAATATTAAGGTTTGAGTAAAATATCCCAATATTAAGGGTTCAGTAAAATAACCCAAATATTAAGGTTTGAGTAAAATATCCCAAATATTAATAGTTGAGTAAAATAACCCAAATATTAAGGGTTGAGTAAAATATCCCAAATATTAAGGATTGAGTAAAATATCCCAAATATTAAGGATTGAGCAAAATATCCCAAATATTAAGCATTGAGCAAAATATCCCAAATATTAAGGGTTGAGTAAAATATCCCAAATATTAAGGGTTCAGTAAAATATCCCAAATATTAAGGATTGAGTAAAATATCCCAAATATTAATTATTGAGTAAAATATCCCAAATATTAAAGGTTAGTAAAATATCCCAAATATAAAGAGCGTGCAAAGTTTTGAGTAAAAAAGAGTCAAACATCTACAGTTTGGATATATTAAATCTGAGTTTACGTATAATAAAATACTCATATAATTTGATTAAAATAGATCTACAGTTTGAAGAATATTCGAAGTAAAAGTATTGAAGAAAATTCCATCTACGTTTCATTAAAAAAACTCATAAATTTTGAGTTAGCCACTCTCTAACTTACAAGGATTTTTTTAAATTATATTGTATATTAAATATCGCTAATGTTAAGTTAACTTCTCTCGCTGTAGATCCATTGTTCGCGACTACATCCGCAATTCAACAAGCCAGCAATGTTTAAAATATATATAGGGATATCCTTTGACAAACACTTTAAAACGAAGAGTAAAAAAGTGTGTCAGAAATTTATTTTCAAAGTCATCTGTAAAATGATCATTATTTGACGTTTACACAATACGCTACAAACATTCCTTCGTGTTTCGTAGTAAAGGAAAATAAAAGAGAGATGTATTAGGTATACTTGTATTTAAAGGAACTTCTAAGCGGAGTTGACAAAATGGGAAAAGATAAGGCGAATTGATAAACAATATAAAAAAATCACGGTAAAAAATAGAACCGTTACCATTTCGTCTTGAACACGAATATATGAACAACAATGACTTGAAATATAAAGCTTCGAGAGAAGAAAAAATAAATCAAGGGACATATTAGATCTATCTTTGTAAAAAGAGTCGTAAATTTCAAACGGGAAGTCTCTCTCGCGATTCAAACAAAATCCTAAACATGACTTCTTCCTCTTTCCCTACAGTTTTTCGCTATTGCTTCCATTTTTTTTTTCTTATACGAAAACGAAATAAAAAAAAAAGGTTTGTGTGATGGAGAATCCAAAAGAATCCACACATAACATAAAAATATATAAGATGGAATATAAAAATAATAATAAAAAAAAAAGTGGAGTATGGTATAGGAAAATAAAAGGACAGCAGTGCGTCATTTGATCTTGACCAATGGTATTTCCTCTATAAGAGCGACCGTTTTTTTACCCCTTTTATGCTTCTATACTTGTAAAGATATGCCTTCAAGATGCTCAGATACATTTTTTTAAAAAACTCTTTATATGAGCATGAAAAGATTCCATTCGAATTTTTCAAATTAAATCGAAATTGAAAAATAAGAAATTTTGATTATGTCACAGATTCTGATTCATCATGAAAATCAAATGAAATTTAAGTTAAATTTTCTGAAAGATGGTTAAAACATTGGTTAGAAATATATATATTTACATATTTTCCATATAAATTATCACAATTATTTGTTATCGAAATCCTCTTGAACACGATTATTTGTAATCAAAAATCCTCTTGATCACAATTATTTGTAATCAAAATCCTCTTGAACACAATTATTTGTAATCAAAATCCCCTTGATCGGAATTATTTGTAATCAAAATCCCCTTGATCGGAATTATTTGTAATCAAAATCATCTTGAACATAATTATTTTGAATCAAAATCCTCTTGAACACAATTATTTTGAATCAAAATCCTCTTGATCACAATTATTTGTAATCAAAATCATATTGATCACAATTATTTGTAATCAAGATCCTCTTGATCACAATTATTTGTAATCAAAATCCTCTTTATCACAATTATTTTGAATCAAAATCCTCTTTATTACATTTGTAATCGAAATCTAAATTATCACAATTATTTTATAATCAAATAAAATTACAATGATCGCCAACACTTGAATCTCACACACCTAAAAACATTTGATATTATCACCTTCTTTTAAATTAATAAAAACCCCATAAAATCCATATCCGAAGAATCGCCGAAAAGGATTAAAGGTCAAAGATATATATAATTCAAGGCAATTTCTTAGTTTATCGATAAAAATATGTAGACAGTCTGACAGCGCGGTACGCTGATTGGGTGTGAAACGCTTCTTAGTATCTGACTTTTTTTTTTCCTTCAATCCCCTATTTCCAAATGGATCGAAAAAATAATATTTTTTCTTACTTTAGAAAGAAAAAACTTCTATATTGGAAATCACGCGAAAAATATTGTACGCGTACCTATAGCGAACCTTCAAAGAGATAGTATCCTGTACAACAACCTAGTCAAAACTAAAACGCTTCATGTATTGTGCGTAAGACAACCAAATTAAGCTACGTCCATATTAGACATTAAACTACGTCTAATTATGTAATTGTTAGCTTGAATAGATGATTTAAACATTAAAAACGCTTTGGAAATTGTCTCAAAGTCTCTGGTGTAAATGCGGCTTTAGAGGAAGAAGAAAATATACAAGGTTGTTCACAAAATTTACGATATTTTCCTTAATAAAGCTCAAAGATCATATGAAATTTACGACAATGACGTGACTTTAAGAGTTTGTGACATTTTAGTCATCAGTGTAGGCTTGTATAATTCCAGGGGTCGGACAAAAATCTCCAAAATTTGGGAAATTTGAAATCTCAAAGTTTATCCCAAACATATTACTTAAAAATCACAACATCTCTTGAAAATCCTAAAAAACAGTAAGTATGAAACCTCTTAGCCAAATAATAAGAAAAATACCATAAAGGTTAAGATTTGGGTGAACTCGTGGCAATTCTATATCGTCATCAAATAGGTAAAACTCCGAAACTAAAAAGTAGATTTTTTAGAATATATATAATCAAATATTTTTTCGATATTGAAAGTATTCCCTAGACCCAAAATCATACGGTAATATCCCTTTAACTCAGTAAATCGTATAACATGACTAATGCATTATGCCATGTATAAGAGAACTACACTTACGCGTTCGAGAAAATATTTCTCGAATCCTCTCTCTTATCTCGAAAGCGTCGAATTTTTCGGCAGGGAATAAATGAATATTTGAAGACTGACAGGTTTGATTTTTTTTAGGCAAAACCGTCTTTACCGAGGTTCAAGGTCACTTAACTTCGATATCAAAATAACCAGCCTTACTATACCTTAAGTGACACCTCTTACGATTAAATAGAAAACCTTTTCGAAATTTTCAGAATTTCGTCGCCTGATTTTTTTTTTTTTAATCTCGTATGGAAGTGACGTGATCAACTTTATTTGGAAGAAACTAATACCCATGAACGAATGAATTATTCTTCAAAGTAGGTTTTGAAAAAGGTAACAATGTTTGAACTTTTGCGCTATCGTGTATCAGACTCCAGAGGGAAGCTAGATATAGGAACAAATGGGTAATATATTTACTACGCATCCCCTGTAAAAGTGTTCCAGCCTTCGCGCAACCATGTCCAGAGCAAAGCTGACTTCTAGGGGAAAATTCGTTAAATCTACGTTTTGGCATCAAAAACCGAGATTCAATATCATCATCAAAATATATAATTCACTAGGTGCGTTCATCTGTCTGTCATTTAGCAAAATGAGAAAAAAATGATACACAAAAAGGGAAACAGCGTTTGAATTTATTTTCGGAATCACAGTGCCAAAAAAACCTACACCGGAATTTGTTTTTCACAATTATTGGACACGTTTTAGGTGCTTAAATTAATTTCTAAAGTTTGGTTAATTGATTAAGATTATTTAGAGTTAATAATAGTTTCTACAAACTGCTTTTGAACAACAGTCTATATACAAAGTAATCATTAAATGTCAAGGTTGAAAAATAAATTTAAAACTATCCGTTCAATATATTTGCAAATGGATATGTCAATTCCAGCTCTCTCAATTCGCTTCCGATAATAAATCAAAGACATTAAACAAAAACCTTATAATCTTTTAAAGTTTGAAATTTTCAAATGGAAAAGAGGGTGATCTTTTGCCCCTTATAAGGGCAAAAAAAAAACTGATTATTCTTTATTTTACTTCCTCATCTATAGAGAAGCCCAAGAAACAATTTATAGTACCCCTATAGTCATTAAAAAAAGATATCACAAAAAAAAAGTGATAAATGAACCGATAAAACAAATGCTACTTTTTGATCGTTAATTCTTTCGTTTTCCCCGGGATATCCTTTTCCTTCTTTATTTCCTTGCCATTCTATACTATAGTAGGCCTATATACTTTTATTTTTGAAGATTAGTTTGCAAACTAGCGAAAAAAGGGGCGAAATAATACATAATATTAAACTTCATAGTCGATAAAAGTAGTTTTCCATTTTTCTCGTGAACAGGGGAACATTCAAAATCAGTCTGAAATTGCTGAATTTCTAAAGGCACGATATACCACGTATTTCTCTGCGATTCATTGTAGTATTGTTAGAGAAAACTGAAACCACGGACTGTTTTGCCCTACACAATTCTATCCGTTTTATTTCAGACAATGAACTGATGATAAGGGTAGTAGAAAATTGCGGTAAGAAGGCGTTAAAGCATAGCTTTGTAGCTATTGACTCAAATAAAATGAATGATACGTAATAGATTCGAAGAAGAAAAAAAGTGGGTTAAAGATAAAAAATAAAATAAAAACAATTGTTTATTCGACTCTCGCTAGCGCCTGTATATGAGAGGGGATTGAATCGCGTGGTGTCCATAAAATAAACTTAAGTAGCGCTTGCCAGTTACGCCGACAACCAAGAAAATGTCACCGAAACGCTGGAAAGCAGATGAGGAAATCGAAAAACGGACACTTTTATGGCAACATTTACCCGGAGGAAAGAAAAACGCGATTTGCCGGGAGAAAAAGAACCGGGCGAATAAAAGTTAAAGATAAAAGGACGAAGGAATCTTATACGATAAGTTTTATTTTTATTTTAAAGTTAGCCTGTCAACATTTTTTACGAAGACCTATAGATTTTTTTTCACACTTTTAATAATCTATATTAAAAATTTTAAACCATAAGAAACTTCAAAATTAAAATAAAACAATTTAGAATACTTTTCGAATACCTTAAAAATAGATAGAATAAAAATCATATCGACATCATTATGATTTTGACCTACTTTTCAAAGGGTAATCATTTCAAACTTTTGGTTTTAGTGAAGAACTTACAGAGCTCTATAAGTTGAATAAAAAGATTCTATACATAAAAAAGGGTGGGTGGTAACACACCTTATTCATTATCCCCGCGGGGGAAGAGTAACGCGAACGATAATCACGCTTTCCCTCAACACCGGGCCAAGCCCTCTAGCGGTTAAATTAGTCCCTAATCACGGGCTAGACATTGCTCCATAGGCGTAAATGAGCGTTAAGAACAAAGATAGGAGCTAGGAGACAAGCCCAAAAAACCATCAGCAATTCCTACAAATTTTCTTTCTCATCCATGCGTGGTTATTATTTTCACTTGTCGATAACGTAAAAAGGGCTGGCGTAATACTCCTACACCATAAATTATCATCTAAAACCAAACCAATTAGGCGCGAATGCAGAACTGCATGGTGAGATATTTCCAATTAGCTCTTGCATATAATAAATATAATAATCTTTGTACTTTCGTGACGAGAATAATACCGGAAAAGGGTAGACACACTAACGTCACAGATGTGGTTAGGAACTAAAAATCACCTGAAATAGATCAATCCCTATTTCTGGTCCAGCCGTCTCGCAATAACATACTGCAGAGATGAGTTCAACAATACGCAATTCCTAGAAGAGGGAACGAGTTCTTGCTAAAACCCTATTAGCCTTGCGAAATAGTTGAAACATGGATTGACCTATTTTAAGCGCTTTTAAGATCAAAAAGCGTTGGAGTTACGAAACAATATTTTCCTAAAAAAATGTTAAAACCATTCTTCCTAAAATAAAACCAAAATCTGGTGGTTTTAAGTTTGGGAAGATTTAATACGCTAGAAAAATGCAGTGAAGGATTCTGCCTATCTTTATCAATTCTACTAGAAGATTATAGAAGATGAGGATGTTGTTTTCATCGCGAGCGCGACTGAGTAGGGCACCAAGATCAAGAGGCAACTGCGTTCGTCCCATATCTTATTGATTAAAAAATGGCGCCAATTTCTTATCAAAGAAGAAATATCTGACTACATTATTCAATACGACAGCTTGAAACTTAGAGATACGCAATAACTTATGAGGTAATGGGTGGGTTCAAAAAAATCTTATTTTTTACGATATCCACCCGATGATTAGAAAAAGGGAGAGGCTCTCTATTCACCATGGCGCGTGTATAAGAAACAAATTGAAACGTATATGTACGAAGGAATGCGTGGTTTCGGCAGGCCATCAAATTATGGGTGTGTGTGGGGTGGGGCTTCTCCCTAGAATCCCGGTAATTTTTTTTATTCATATTTAAACCTTCATCGACGATAGAGGCTACGAAGCGAACACCCCTCCCCTCCCGAGTCTCATATTCATATATTTCCCAGGAGACACCCGCCTATTAGTACGCCTGTACAACATAATATATCTTAATTGGCGTTGGTTCCGATGTTGGCCCTTTGTTTATATCGATATTAGGGAAAATATTTGGCTTCATTTTTTTTAGTTAAACATACGACTTTTGTATAGATACAATAGAGTGGTTTTCCGGTAATTTCACCATTAATTGTAATTGACGTCATGAGGACCCATTAATTGTAATTGACGTCATGAGGACCTTCAACGGGATAGGAGTATTTTGTTCCTTCTTTTGAAATTATAAAGTGAAGTTACTACCATTATTTTAAAAAAGGCATACGCGTAATATCACAAGTAAATCATCCTTCAAGTTTATAAGACGATATATTGCGGGTGACAATGAAGTGAGTCCGATTTTCCAGTCCATGGTTTCAGCCTAAGTATTCCGAAATTTGTTTAGAAAAGCGGCCAGGCTCAGTATATTCTTTCTAGAGTAAATCAGACTTGAAATCGCGACGGCCGGGCGAGACACGCTCATTCGTTTTGCGAGAGACAGAGAGAGAGGGGGGGGGGGAGTTGTTTTCCATCGATACATTTTCAATGTGGTAATATTTTTCCTTTTTACAATTTCAAACAAACCCATATTCAAAATTTTACACCTCTGGCTTGATGAGTTCGAAAGAATTTTCAAAAAAATAAAATTAAATACACTTGGTGACGTAAAATGATTCTAGAACGTAATTAATCATGCGTTTCGAATAAAAGAGTAAAATTTTCTTTATAAAGAACTTACAATTAGTTGGTGTATTTTTTTTAACTCGAAGAATAAATTTATATTTATCACGAACGGATAATGAATGTCTAATTGCTTTATTCAATATTAATATAAGTTTTACGAATTCCAAGAACTAAAAAATACTAAACTGGGCTGACACCTATATAGAATCCATTATGCTAGGAATAAAAGGATAAAAACTAGGGCGAAGAGGGACAAAACAAAACTATTTAGATTTTATATGTAAATTCAAATGGATTCCAACCATAGTCCTCATTTTCCGCCCACAAGACACGCAACAGAGAAAGAAATACTCGTAGAAGTCAACCAGAAAAGTCAAACATTTTTCTTTGACCTATCCTAAGAAATAAATGTGTTTTTTTTTTTTTTTTTTTTTTTTTTTCATATACCACTACGTCTTGTTTCTATCTCCACGCACACTCTGGCCACATATCCTTGAATTTAGTATTTTTGAGGAAAGAAAATAATAATCTTAAATAGAAAACTCTATACCAATAGCATATTACGGCAACGAAAATTACGAAATATAAAGGTCTAGGATTAGACATACCCAACCAACCTCTACCTGTAGTACACACCTTCTTAAGACTCGTGATATAGTCAGACAATAAATATCCATTTCGATGGGGTAATCCTTCCAAGGAATATCTCGAGTCTGAAGTCTCACAGTCATAGTTGCTCTAGCATATAGGCAACATGAACTATATTGTAGCGGTTTTGGATACTTCATTTTGTGATCTACTCCTGATACTACTAGTTTTTTCTCCGTTGAATAGGCAAGGGGGACGAATTTTACGAAACAGTGTTTACCAATCACAGAGACCTTTCCTACTCAATGCCCCTGTCCTAACCTTTTAGTTGTTTTTTATTTATTTTTGAAATTATCCGGAAAAACCCGGTTTTAGGTAGGAAGTAAGCTTTATCTGCCACCGAGTCTGCGCTATAGTGCCCTTCCGCCAAGAAAGGGATGGCGGAAATTTTATTCAGTCGCAAATAGCCCCCAACTCTTCCACTCCAGAATATTAAGTTTTCTACTCCAAGTTTTTTAGTAAGGAGCAGAAGAAATCTAGACTTTCGTTGAAAACTTTTCAAACTATAACACAATAATAAACCTCAAAATGAATGAAATAATTTTGCGCAAAAGTTTATTTGAAGTGTAAGTCAGAATCAGATTTACTCTTCCAAACTATTAACGTCTGAAACCTACAATTTTCAGAATATAGTTTGACGAAGATAGACAACACCCTAACATTGTATCGGATGTTTGGACAAAATTGTTCGCGTTAATGTTCTTGTAACAAAGTTAAGCCTTAGTCTTTATTCGTCCTAATTCTCCGAACTAGAAGTGAATGTTCTGTACGAAGGATTTTATTGTCATTTTGCAATACGTTCAAGACAAGTAATACGGATATCTTATCATAGAATTGAAAGCTCTATTCGGAAACCGTGGTATTGATGCTAAGAAAAAGAAATATATAAATAATGTCGTAAGGATATAATGGAGGAGGGGACGATAATCTCTAAGGTCTCTTAGGGTGGGCCTTCGCCCCGCCCGGCTCACGACACCGTGGACCAAAATCTTCGTTGTGTTTGACTTAGGGAGGAAGTGGAGGTAGAATTCCTACTGCTCCACCCTAAAAAAAATCACTCTTTTGTATATAATATACGTACTTTTAAAGGAACGGTGAAATTATTTTTAAGAGATTATTGTTAATTGAGAAAAAGAAAGATTTAAATTGAATATTCACGTTGGATTAGAGACAGAAGCGTTTGCCCGAATGTAAAAGTTTTGAAGTGTCTCGAATTATGTTGGTGATCCGAGCTATAGTTCATTTGATGTTTTTGTAATTCGGCGAAATTGTTAATTAAAAACAATGAATCTTCAAGTTGAAAATTTCGATTAAATCACACTTCCCCTAAACTATCAGTCTCATTAACAAAAGTTCTTTAAATAACATCTGGTTAAATTAACATACGCCAATTAAGGGTCGAAAGCTAAAAGCTGTTCGATGGCATAAAAACCTCAGACACACTAACTACAGAGGAGCTTAAAATGTAAAAAAAAACAAAAAAAATAAAATAAAAAAACTTAATTCTCAAAAAGACATTAATTTTTTTTTTTTTTTATTTTATATATCTCTAAATGTCAAAAGTGCATAGCGTGGGCCAATCAAAAGATCGCGCCACTAGTTTGGAATCTTTAGAGCACATAAGTGCTTAGCACTCTCCCAAGTATTATTGTTCACGAGAAAGACTTAGTAAAATTTCTCCGTATAAATCCTAAAAGTACTCTTGAAGAATCAGGCAATAAAATAATTTAACATGTTTATTTTTCATAATCCCTTTCAACCATCATTTTAAAGTTTCTTGTTCGAATTTTACAAACATTTTTGAACAATATTTCAGAAACACGAGTAGAAAAATAAGATACGCGAAACTTAAAGGGAGTATAAACCAAATCGAATCTTGTTTGCAAACGTAAATTGCTCTGATTTTTGGCAACATATAGGTTACTCGTATACTGGTAAGAATGTGAAGCTACACAGTCTATTTTGGGCCAAAGCTTTATACCCCCTTTAACAAAAAAAAAAAAAAAAAAAAAAAAAAAAAAAAAAAAAAAAAAAATGGTGCGTTAGATTTGATATTGTTTACGCCTTTCGGAGCTAAAAAATAGGTCAAATAGTAAAAATAAAACTTTCTTGGAAGCCAAAAACTTGTCACCTTCAAATATATATTCAACCTTTCAGCAGGAGCAAAGCTACAAGGTCCTCTTTATCTTTACTTCTAAGTAAATAAATCAGAGAGATAACTAGTATTGTTTCCGCTGACAGATCAAAATTGAATGGACTATATATTTTACATATTTTTATTTTCGGTCGATTTTTGGAGGGGCAGAATGATTATCTATCTTTTAATAAAATCAAGTTCAAATATCAAACCCGAATAACGGATAGCTTGAACCGTTATCAAACTATAGTTAAAAGTGAACCAGCAGTCAAGACATGTACGATGTTAAACGTAGCAAAGAATTAAATTCGTTTAGTCAACTACTCAGACTGCTGTCTCTAAAACTATAGCAGCATTAATCCCTATGAGTATAACATTTTGTATTACTAAGCCTCGGCTTTCGCTACTTCGCAAAGTACATTTAAACGAATGTATCAAGGAAATACGAGAGAGAAGAATAGGAATGAAAAGAAGAAAAAAATAAAAACTGACGTTTTTCATTGGAATGAAATGGAATAATCTTTTTTTTTTTTTAGAAATCCGAGGAAGCAACTTGGATTCTTTGCTCAAGCGAGAGAAAATAATGGGGTTTACCCTCTTTCCCAAGAAAGAAAGAAATAAAAAAAAAAAATGACATTGACTTTTGTTCCTGATTCGAGTGAATTCTTCAGTTTCTTCTCTGCCTCTCTTTCGAAAGAATGTCTGACCAAGCAAGGTTCGATTTCCCCGAAATTCCAATTTAAAGCTCTCTAAGTTGGTTCTAGTCTGATTCAATTACAATAACGTTTCATGTATTCAGTACCGGAATGATTCAGATGAGGCACAATATATTAAATAATATAAATACGATACAACAAGCGCATATTTTAGATTCATTCCTTATGATGTATGTGTGGGTGTGTGGGTGATATGGGGGATCATCTCCATATATCTGGAAATCAGCACTAAATATGTTAGATCACAATGATATGTTGGGGATTATCTCTAAATATGAGGAATTATCCATACGTATACCTTTAGATGTAGGGGTTCTTTTTAAAAATTGTATGTGGGTCATTCTAAAAGGTATTGATGATTATCTCTAAATATTTAAAGTATAAACCATAATTATGTAGGTATTATCCCTATAGATGAGAGGCTCATCCTTAAAGATGTGGGGATCATCCATAAAGATGTGAGGGGATCATGGTCTTTAAATAAATAAATATTCTCTTTAAAAGTCAGTTTTCTAAAAGCGAGTTTTAATTAAAATGAATTAGTTTGTACTATATATTTTCTCCAATTAAAATATTTTATCATTTTCACGCGAAGAGCTAAATAATAATAATATTTATCTTTATAAGGCATGAACTTTTAGAAATACGACTTTATATAAAAATAAAATATTAATATCATTATTATAATCCTAAAAGAGTACCACCACAAAGCTTCGTTTATCTAAAGGAGCTCCGGTTTTAAAAGTAAAATGTATAGCCTTAGGGGGAGTACATTTTTAATCTAGGTAAGACTCTAAAATTAAAATGATCAACGTTTTCTAAAATTTAATAAGCTATACCGCGAGGAAGGAAGCTGAAAGATAGATAGACGGTTGGAGGAGGAGAGAAGTGCTAGGTTTAAAATCTTTATACTGGGAAAACTTTTGAGGAAGATATCTCTCACTTCTCTAGCTCTATATGGCTGTCTCAAAATCCCCGAGGGATCCCTCTTCCGATATTTAGAAGCGCGAAAGAAGAGGAAGAAATCTTTCCGACTTCCTCTCTCGTGAGAAATCCCTCCCAAGATTTAAGGGAACATTTCGGTCTAGATGGGAAGCCCAAGTCAAGGAAAAAAATAAATAAACTTAAGAATAAAAGGTTAGTGGCCCGATCTTACGTTTTTGGCGATAATCGATCACCGAGATACGAGGAGTACTTAATTACTTTAAGGTTTCATACTAGGATTATTAATAATGGAATAGGTAGAGAGAAACAACAAATAATGAGCTTCATAAACGTCGCTTAGCGGCAGATAGTGGCTAAAGAAGTAAATAATAAAAACAGAAGCCGATGAAACCCTCCTTTGAAGTCAACTACTCTAATGTTCGATATAGCGCTCCTCTCTGCATGGGTAAAATTCCCAATTTTACGAGATCGGAGGGGTCCTACTTCATACCCCCTGTCTAAGAAAAATTGGAAATTCTCTCTCTCTCCACAAACGACGACATTTTTTTGACGAACTCCAAGGCTGCTAGATATATTCGCTCGACGAACTCCCGCTCCGAAAATATCTACCGTTAGGAGGCGTACGAATCGCGCTTTTTGAAACTAACCCATACAGAGAGGTGTAGACAAGACCCGGGGGTAATAGACTTCAAAGGAGGGTTTCATCGGCTTCTGATAAAACCTAAGAATTTTGATGAAAGTTACTTCTTCGTCATTATTAATGTAAATTAATCTTGATTGAAAAAGAGGCTTGCCACAAGACCACACTTATGTTGTTGATATTTGGCTCGTAGCAACCGAGGGCGGAGGCAGCAGGGTGCAATGCACCTCATTAATAAATCAAGCCCCTCAAAAAAAATTGGTTTACCCATAAATTCCATACTTTTACAACCGTTTCAGGTTACCATGAACTTGAAATGTCAAAGGCCTAATTACTAAAACTCAAGCGTATAAAAATTTATCTTAACTTTCCCACGTTTTTTCTAACCATCTAAAAGCTTTTTCTCAAATGACATTATCGTATATTTCCCTTTCTAACGGAAACTTAACGCTCAAGGGTTAAAAGGATAACTAAATTACGTTTCAAACTTCTTTTATCCGAGTTCAAATTAAAAAGAAGAAAAAAAAGGTGCAACAAACCCTTTAAGTTTTATTTTTTTCTTTCAATCGCACATTTTAGAATTGGAAAGCCTTTATTTTTTGAGTATGGAAACAAAGGGTTCGGAAAAACGACGGGGTGGAAGATTTGAACTTGGTACCTCCCAGCTCCTAAGGGTTATTTTATTTATGGTAGAGTGTTTTAAAAATCGAAAAACAAGAGTTGTCCATTAAAACTTGAGTGGTTATGTCAGGGAGGAAAAGATTCTGTGCAGGATGGAGATTGGAGAATGGATTTCAGAGTAAAAGGGAGATGTCCGGAAATAAAGACGTACGAAATATAACAATTTAAAGAATTTACGAAGTTTGCGTTTATATAGGGAGCCTGCAAAATTTTGATTTGCTTTAACATATACAATATACGGAAGAATTAAGACAGCGTCACCTTTGTAGTTCATTCATCTAGTAAGCCCTTGGAATAGAAAATACGATACGAATAGTATATAGCATGCATAACAGAAATTGCCTGACCTTCTGACTTAATATTTCCTGAAACTTTGTACCAATGTTCTTCTGGCCCAACTTTATCTGTCATTCTGAGCAAATTTTACCTGACCTTTTGTTCCAATTTACTTGACCTTTTGACCCAATTCTAATGGACCTTCTGATTCAATATTTACTGAACCTTTAGTCAATTTGTATCTGTATTTTTGAAACAAATTTACCCTTTGACACAATTTTACCTGACCCTTTGATCCAATTTTAGGTGACCTTCTGACTAAACATTCCTTCAACCATTAGTCTAATTACACTTGGACAAATTTCATCAATCCAGCCCTAACTATAATAACTAATTAATGAAAAGAAGTAAAAGAACAGTGTTTACGGAACAATAAACTTTAAAAAAATATACATAAAAACAAGGCGTTAAGGGGCAACGGACCGGAGTTAACCGTCATTACTTCGCGGTTGGTTGGAAAAAATCTGTTTTGAGTTTTAGAGATTCCACGCATCGAGAAACTGAGTCGCAGGATTTGTTACGAATATGCCCTACATGGACCATATCAACGGAATATGAGCGTGTACTCCACTCATACAGAACAATTTTTTAAAAATTATAACACTATCAAAGGTGGTTGCGAAATAGCTCTATAGTCTTTGGTCAAAACGTCTATCGAAAAACTATAGAACCTAGATATATACCCTGTAACAATTTGACTTTTTTCTCGCGTTTCTTTTCACTCTTGATGATTATACTCGGGTGTGGTGATTCCCTCCTCTCCCAGGAAAAATGATGGATGAAGGAACGTTGCTATGGTTACGAATAAGCGGGGCGCCATAAGAGAAATTCTATCTTTAGATGTAAGTATAGTAGTAATAAAAAAAAAAAAAAAAAAGAAAGAGAACTTGCTTCTTTTTCTTTTCACTTCTTTAACCCCCAACAGCGTGTATCAAAATCGTACAAGAGATGCTAAGAGCCAAGGCTTAAGGGATTAAATAAAAAAAAAAAAAAAAATGAAGTACAGTGTTTGGAAATTAATTTTTTACTCGCATCGTGTCATAAAGATGAAAGACATATTTTTATTCAATGGAATCTTCAATGTAGATTTTTTAGAGTTTTTGGTGAAACTATAGCGGGATTGAACCGCGAGATGTAATGCATTTCAATTTGAATATATTTATTAATTATTTCGAAGTCAGAATATAATTTTTAAGTAATTTAGATAGTTTTTTACAGGGATATGCCTCAAGAACACAAAAGCGCAAGATGTTTCCATCGATTCCTTTACCTTTAAAATAATAGGTCTTAACTACGTTCCAGAAATAAACTACGTCATATATCGCTAAAAATTTACGTATATATGTTTGAAATTTTCATTTTGAAGTTTCTTAAGAACGCATGAACATCAGAGGTATACAATTTGGAATATGGGGGTTAAATAGTATATGATAAAATTCAAAATATAGTCCATAGGTATTTGTAAAAATTGGGGACAGCCTCACTTTAAGGAATCAGCATAAAAGCAATATTCAGATGAATGTATGAAGCTAGAGCCACAAAACTACCCGGATATGATACCAAGACAAGATTATTTTGAAGCACTTATTGACTTCCAATAAACACGAGTATCGATATTGACTATATGTAAGCAAAAAGAAACAAAAAGGCAATCACTGTAACAACCTTTTGGCTATATGCAATAGCAAGAACGAATTCAAGCTCCTAAGAACCTTGAGAGAGAGAGATAAAGTTTTGCCACTGGTATCATCCGCGTATACTTTATCGTCCGCTTATTTATGGGACCCGCTTAGTTTGCTCTGGAAAATTACTGTAATTTAGTAATTTATAGTTGAAAGCTCTTCGGATTAATAATGAACAAATTGCTAAAAGAGGTGGATGTTAAACGTTTTAAATCGTCTATATTTCAATAGTTATTCGTGTTTGTCGTCGTTAAGGAATTAATTAATGCAATTTTTCATGTCTGAGTCACTTTCTTCTATCAAATGGTCAAGCATTTGTAATGTTTTTTTTTAGTCAGAAACGTGTATTTTGAAGCGTGAGAAAGAGGTATTCGGCAATTAAAAACACATGAATTCGAATAAAATCATTTTGTAAATACCGGTAAATTACCATGTTATGGTAAATTACAGCGTAATTGAATAATTTATAAAATTATGGTAATTTTAGAACAGTAATCCCGCTTGACTAGAGGACGGAGGAGCTGATCTAAGATGGCCGTGGTGAGCTATAATATAAGAAGACGCCATTTTATGATAATTTAAATTGTCTTCTTCAATTCGTGGAACTTCAATTCGTTCTTGGCAATACCAATATTCTACATCTTGTCGTAGCTATCGTCGAAAATTTAAAATCAATATCAGACATTGTCTATATCATAAATCATTTAAGAATATTTTTTTCCGATATATAATAATTTATATAAACCCGTATCTTATCCGAATAATTCGATATAAATTGAATATGTCTATATATTTAAGTAAAAATTGGATCGAAGACCCGTAGAATAACCAGCCATACGCAAAAGCTTTCCATTATAACGTGTATCAATCTTGGCGGAAGAAAAAATATCGTGCTTTGAATATTAAAGAGCCAATCAACTTTCAATTAGGTAGCCGTCCCTATCATCTAACCTAATATCCAAACCATAACTTTATAAGCTTTACACAGATAGCAACGTTCGCGTAAAAAGAGAAGACGTGTAATGAAACATCCTGTCCTATCCCTCCTCCTTTTCGATCCTTTCTCCCTTTTTACCGAAAAACAAAGGAGAGAGGATAAAAAAAAAATTAATAGAAAATCAATACCAACGTGCACAATCAGGATCACCCTTTCTATCCAGAAAAATCTAGAGAAATAAAGGAGCGTTCAGTTCAGCCTGCACATTTTCTGCTTTTCTTTCTAAGTTCAATTTTCGCTGACCTTTCTACCTTCAATTTTCGCTGACCTTTCTACCTTCAATTTTCGCTGACCTTTCTACCTTCAATTTTCGCTGACCTTTCTACCTTCAATTTTCGCTGACCTTTCTACCTTCAATTTTCGCTGACCTTTCTACCTTCAATTTTCGCTGACCTTTCTACCTTCAATTTTCGCTGACCTTTCTACCTTCAATTTTCGCTGACCTTTCTACCTTCAATTTTCGCTGACCTTTCTACCTTCAATTTTCGCTGACCTTTCTACCTTCAATTTTCGCTGACCTTTCTACCTTCAATTTTCGCTGACCTTTCTACCTTCAATATTCGCTGACCTTTCTACCTTCAATATTCTGTTGACCTTTCTACATTCAATTTTCTGTTGACCTTTCTACCTACAATTTTCGCTGACCTTCCTACCTTCAATTTTCGCTGAACTTCCTATGATCAATTTTTGCTGTAAAACCTTTGGGTTATTATACAAAAGATATGCAAAACAAAAATCTCTCTGTAACATGCTAGAGCGAACTGTTCAACGCTTCCCCCTGAAGCCGTCCAAGACTTGGATTAATTGAAGCTGCATGGGGCCCCGGCCATTTTCTCAAATTTCACAGTCTGAACGCGTCTTAAGTTAGGGAGGCGCAACTGAGTAGTGATAAGCTATAGGAGATGAGAAGAAAGAGAGATTTTCCCATCCTTACTACCAACCATGGGTCTTTTGAATTACCGCAATTGGGGTATTCTTTATCCGGGCTACTTCCTCCCTATTTCTAATTTACAATCTTAGAAAGAACCTAAACTTCCATTAAAAATCGTTACTTCTATAAGAAATAAGGTACCTTTCCGGGTTGTAACTTAGTATAAAATATCCATACAATGTACTTCTTTTCTCTTTTCTCTTTACAAATAGCCAATAGCAATACTATACTAATAATGGTATATATCAGAAGGGATGGGATATTCAAAAAGGATCAGCTTGGATTTGCAGTAAATTCAAAAGTATAGACTATGTTACAATTCCTTTGATTCAAAATCATAGATAGGTGGAAAGATACTGCTTTTGAACGTGCTAAAAACTCATTTTTATACGTAAAAGCAAGAATTCATTCAGGTTCCATAAGAATATGGAAGGGCCGCGATTCAATAACCATCCTCCCAAACTTTGTAGCAAAAGTTCGTCTGCTTCGAATCGATTTTTCAAGTAAATCGCTCCTGACATCTATTATTAACCCGCGCCACTAACGACCTTGACATAATATTTTGGGCAATAAAAATGGAGCCGACCGAAAAAAGATCTAAGCGTACAAATGTTGCGAAAATTGCAGACGAACTTTTGATACAAAGTTTGGGAGGATGGTACCAGAGGCTAAAGCTATGCTCCCATATTCTTATGGAACCTGAATGGATTCTTGGTAAAAGCAAGGAGAGAGCATCTGAAGCGTGTAAATAACACGCAGATCGATAGGAATAGATGCTTACGCGACATCTAAAGAGGCATGGTCAGTCATGTGAGGAGTATATATAACATTGATTGGAGTGGAAGGTGTATTACGATTTATTTTTTCTTCGTCATCTAATAGTTAACCAAACGGTATTTTTTAAGGTCCGTCATTTTTGATGGGTATTAGCTATAGTATTTTAAAACCGCCATCAACGTCATCGCCTGGATATTGCAGAGTCTACAGTTGATTCTCGCGTTCCGACACAAGTAATACTGTTATACTTTCGCTCGATCTTTTTAATGAAAGTAATTCGTATGGAAATTACTGTTAATTACGTGGATTTGACTGTATAGAATCTACATCTCCAACTCTTATTGGGGAGAAACTCCGTCTCTTTTCCCTCCAGTTATAAAATCAATATTGTACGCGAGGTCGGTGTGATAAACGATACCAGAAACTATTTCGTTAACAAGAAATCAGGATGGAGTTTCATTCTCTGCTGGTACCAAACCATGTAAAACGGAACAGAAACTGGGAAGATGGGGTCACTTCCATAACGAAAAGCGGAACAAACCAATCAGCACGTCAAAATGACCTTGCTTCGCAAAAATATTGATTTATAAGTTTGCCTTGACGTTGCCCTCTACAGTACCCCTGATCCGGAAAATAGGCTTAGCTGAATTCATGGAGATTCTGAATTTCTTCGCAACAACGGGTCAGTGAATTATTTTGAAAGTTTCATGGAGATCTCGCCTTAACAATGTGCATTTGCTCATTAGTTGATGACCCTTCAATGCAAAGAAATTCAAGATCTCCATGAATCCAGCTAAGCCTATTTTCCGGAAAATTTATTTCTAGTTTAATAAAATTGGTTTGTAATTTTTTTACTGGTGGATCAGGCTATTTAAACGATAAGGAATCGGTGAAAAATCACTCGTTATTAGGTTGTATTCTCCCTTTAATTAATTTCTGCCCTAATTTCTCGTTAACTATTAGTTTCTGACGCTAGTAGCAAATAGTGGCCCTTTTCGTATACGAGAAGGGTTAGATTTAGGAAAGTATATATACTATCTACTGGACCGGAATTACTCGATACGGAATATGAAAGGGTTGAAGATGCGCGTGGAGACTAATTTAGGAACTAGAACGAGCGTTGCGCACCTCGACGAATTTCGCGCAAACGATGGAAGTTACATTTTACTAATAAATAGGTTTTCGCGTAAAGGGAGATGCTTTGTACAATAATTTTACCTCCCCCAAGTCATATGGGATTGCGACATAACTGGAGCATATATTAAGTGCATATACCATGTTACAATCTTTAAAGGAATCAAAATTTACATAGTAAAATATGTTTTTCTCTTTGAATTTAAGAACATTCCAAATTGTAATTGCGAGCACAAATATTTCAATATACGGATTATGCGCCTGTATAAATATTCCAACGCTCGCGTACATCGGTGTTCGGGGAATAGTTAGCTTTTAGGAGCTTAGCCTTTGAATATTTTGAGTTTAAAAGGTCTTTGAAACGGGAAGTATGTAATTATTAACTTAAATTACACCAAGAAGCGTTAGGAGCTTAAATATATTGAGAATTATTGATAGGAATGAGTTATTAAGCAAATATATTTGTATAAAGGTATTTAGGCATAAACATGGTTAAAGGGAAAGGCAACCCAACTTTAAAAGTACTTCCATTGGAAAGAGCATGCTTAAAAACCTACAAATCAAAACACATTATAGTGATTTAAGTCTTGGTTAATTTATAAATATCATTTTAAAACCGAAATTTACGTTCCTAGAAGAACGCCATATTTGCTTCCCGGCATTACGAGTTTTAAAAATAAGGATCCGCTTCAATGATTGGCCTTTAAGTCACCCAATAAAGATTCGCTAAACGAAGGCCATTCGAGTCGGCTGCAGTCGGATCGTCTGTTCGTAACTTCGTAAGAAGACCCGTAATTTTGTGATTGTGATTTCTAACTTTCTACGAAAACATGCCTAATTGCGTAATTAATGAATGCAGTTTAGTTCTTACCTTCTAATTCTTCAAATCAACTTAAGACTCGGTTAATACCTAGTACTGACTACTACTAGCTCAGCTGGCCGACCGACCTTCGGGTTAGTGTTCGCGCGCGGGATCCTTCGGAAGTAGCCTATATGTTTCGGCCCGGCATATCTTATTTGACTCTAAAGAAATTGAGCGCGCTTATACCCACATCTATTTTCAGCTAGAGTCAAGTGACTTTAGGTGAGAAATAAACCAATCGGCGAAGCCGATCCTCAGCAGGCATCGAAAGGGTATGAAAAAACTAAAATGGCGTTCACTAGAGATCACTTTTTGCTTATAATAAACGTAAATATCTTAATATCTACAAACTATTAAATTTTTTGCGATATGATATTAGTCGTTTTAATATACGCTCTATAATTTAAGACACACTTTTTTTTATCCCGGTCTGTACCTTTAACATAGTTTGAGTTTAAAAGGTTTTTGGAACGGGAAGTATGTAATTATTAACTTGAATTACACTGAGATTAAGCGTTAGAAGCTTAAATATATATAGGTACGATTCATTTTTAAAAAATATCTTTGTAGAAAGGTATAAACATAGTTAACATATTTAAAACTTTAATCTAAGATCAGATTATATTTTATAATGTTTAAATCCTCGTAATTAAGAAAAAGTTTGACATTTTTATTACTGTATTACTGTTGTATCAACAAATTAGGGCTTTTGATTTTTCCTTTACGTTCCCTTTAAACACTAAGGAATCAAGGTTGCATGTATTCTCTATTTAACGTTTCAACAAATATTACTTTAGTTTGAGCGTTGTATACTTAAAATTACAAAATTCAAGGAAGATTATAATGTTTAGAGTTTTATCATTATTTGAAAAAATTCAGATTGAACTCCATGACCATCAATCAGTGAATTTTGATAATATACTTGAGAGCAATGATTAATTAATCTAAATTTAGAGCGAGCCTTTGAAACATTTAATCACAGCATGTGCCACGAATGTCTTCTCCAAAGCTCGTGAATTATCAAGACGATGTGATTGCAGACTTGTAGTTCAATCTCAAATTTACAAGATAAAGATCTATGAAACTCCAAAAAAAATCATATCTTTCTTAGAAAAAAAAAAAATGATTTCATGATCATTTCAACGGATGTGGTAATATTTAGCAATAGGTGCAATCACTTTTAAGCCCAAATTTAGGTCCTACAAGTTTTTAAGACTATATATTTAAAAAACTATTTTCCCAGGTTTCTAAGCCTAATATAAACATCTATAGGAGGAAAGTGCTAATCTTATTTACAGCAAGAAGACCTTCACTAACTCAGAACAAAGTATAAACATAATTTGCTCTATATATTCCCTTTAACCTAGATACTTTCGCAACAAATTCAACAATAGGGAATACATACATGTATATTATGCGACTCTCGTAAATAAAAGAAGTTATAGAAGAGTTTACCGCGTCGAAACGTAGCTGCCAGGCGAAAAAAGTTCATTCTCGTTAATACTCCAAGGAGAGATAAATAAACAAGATGGTCCAATAGGCTGCACGGTAGTTACGCAACGTAACCTTTTGTTTTCGCGGGCGAAGTTAAAGTTTTTAATTAAAGGGTGAATTCAACCTAATACGTGATTTTTTTATCGTATAAATATACCTAATCAACCAGATCCTTAGCATGATCCCTATGGTGAGGAAAACAAGTTTTTTGAGTAACTAAAAAAAGAGTCTTGAAACATCCAGCAGCGCCTCTGTTACTCTCTTTGATAACAAGATTGTTAGTTTCTTAACTAGAAAGCCAATTTAATACTATAGTACACGCTACACTCAAGCTATATTGTCAAAATGAAGAAAACAAAGAAGGATTTCTCATTGGACTAATGAGTTCTCATTGGACTCCAAGGGTGACTTACAAGAAAGAAGGCATCTACCTTCATTTAGATAATAAGCTTTCCCCAAGATTTGGCACGAAAAAAAAATAAAAAATAAAAAAAAAGGTAATAGGGAGAATGAAGATCTCAAAAGTAAAAGAAAGCTCCTATTTCTTATCTAGAAATAAATCGCTGGCTACAATAATAAATACGACAACTGCGCAACTTAAATATGATTCACTTATGGTTTAACATTGTTTATTCTATCAGCAAAGTTCCAGATTCAGATTCGAGACACTCTAGCGGCCACAGTTGGTGTAAATAGTGAAATCGGAAGCTCCACTCTTTGGAGAAATTCCGGAGTTGAGAGGGAAGACAATATAGGCAAGCGCGGCCCGCCTAAATTCCGTCCCTCTCTCCCGACTCGAAATATCGAGGAAGAGTCCAAATCACTCGAGCCAGACAGGGGTGATGACTTTTTTGGCTATTTTTTAAGTCATTGGCTATGAAGTAAAACTGGACCTTAATTTGCTGATATTATTAGAATAAAGTGATAGATAGCTTAGAGTATTTCCCATAATCCCCTTCTGACTGTTAGGTCGGTTTACGGAGTCGAAATACCCCCTATAATGTTGAATTAGATTAAATTAGACGAAACAAGACAAAATTCAAACTGGCCTAGTTTAAATTTGAATTAGGGAATAAGTATTCTTATATATGCGTATATACGGACGTTATTAATCACGTTATAGGCTTTCGTAAAGCTTTAATAGTTCAAATAACGGGAAGAGTTACTAGGGCATACATATACGCGAGAGAGGCTTGATTTACGACTACGAAAATTTGCATAGTCACCCTATATTTGTGACGCGTGTTACTTATCCGCGAAATACCGAGTTCGCTACGATATATACTTAATTTAATAGTCATTATACATAATTTCAGAGCATGCTGGTGATGGGGCTGCAATTTTAGGTACTGAAAGATTTATATTTTTGAGATTTACACCGCCGCGAAAAGGGTTAAAGGGAGAATGCAAACCTAACAACAAGTGATTCTTTATCGATTATTTATCGTTTAAATAGTCCTAATCTAATAGTAGATTTTTTTAAAAATAAATATTAAACTAGAAATAAAGAACAACAGCAACTCCCCATAAGAGTCTGGGTACACGTAATGTTAAAAATTTTGGTCTCTTTTATGAAAAATACGTATTTTATGATTAAAATAGGGTAGTTGGGGGATAATTTAAACGTAAAATTCGAGCTCACAACTGTAAATTTTGGGAATTACAACGAATGGAAGGTTTCTTCCATAATGTAAAGAATAGGAAGAATCTATGACTTCCGTGCCGGATATGAAAGCCTTCCCCCACACGAAAATCTTGAACGGTTATTATTTTAGATTCATAATTATGTTAGGAAAATATTAGGAAAGAATTATTTTGTAACTGCCACGGGTATAGTGCTGGCGGCAAAATGAAATTCGTATATTTTTGGTCTACTATGCCTCGAAATCCTCGAAAACGCCTGTAGAAGTGTTCCACTTGTCAAGCATTCATGCAGTAGGCTTTTGCTAGCTTTACAGGGGCCGTGCAAAGACTATATAGCTTACTTGAATAGTCTTTGGTGTATAAGAAACTCGAAAAATAAATAGAGAAATCATACCAATTAGAAGATACTGGAGTAGTATCTTTAATTTTTATTTCATATTAAACAAAACACACATGTATAAAACGGACAAATTATTCATTTAACGCTAAGGTTTTCTACGTTTAACGTATGTCTGGTAGTTCAAGCTCAGTGGCATCTTCACACACTACACGCAATTTTGACTGGTACCAACTGCCTCGATCTTCATGGCGACGATAACCAAGATACCAGATTACGCTGCTAACGTGAACACAAGTACCTATCGTCAAACTACCACCTTTGCAATTGTAATACCAGCCTTTAATGGCATTTGCACCTGTCCCGTTCGGTACATAACGAATTAGAGCTTGGTGAACAGCTGAGGTGGAAAATTGACCAGGCACGCGTATACGAATTAAGTCATGTTCAACTTTGGACACTTCGACGCTGAAAGAGCCGGATTTCTCTATAGTCAACGCCACATAAGATTCAGCGCGTTTCGTTTTAAAGTCGCTCATTACCACCTCACGTACATCACTTTCACGAAGTACAGGGAAGTCTTCACTAATTAAAGACGTCTTTAATATTTTTTGCCAGCCAGGTTGGCGAAAAATAATTAAACCTGTTTTTATAAACATTAAAAAAATTGTAATATCTGGTTTGAACCATGATCTTAAGAACTTTCCTTATCAATAACATCAATGTGAGAGTCACTTGGAATTTGGAGATGGCTCCAAATACATGTTACGCGTGCAATCGGAAAGTTACCAATAGTACAAGTAGAGGTATAGGCACTCACGTAAAGGCTGGCTTTGCTCGTTTTCTTCGTTTTAGTAAAGGGTTATTACCACTTGTAATTAATAGCAAAACAACGAAGATTTGTTTAAAGTGCTCGGGTCTGTCACGAAAGTTTCAAACGTTCTTAAATGCTAGCAAATCGTCCTTCAGTAGTGATCATGGCTCTTCAACGTCATCGTCTTCACCACAAAAACGAAGACAAATGACGCAAGTATCTAATCCATCAACGTCAACAGTACCTGAGCCATCAACGTCCACAGTACCTGAACCAACAAAGTCCACAGTATCTAATCCATCACCGTCACCAATACCTCAGCCATCAACGTCGCAATTACCACGAAAGCGTACGTCATCAAACACTATTGACATAAAGCACAGTTGTGTTCGGCCCCTGCCAAAGACTTGCTTCATTTGCGGTGTTAGTACACGAACCAGGGTAAAAGCCGAAGTGAGAACAAGTATATTTGTGGAAAGAGCCATATTTATTCATCTGGACAACCGAATGTGCTCCACGCATCTCGTTAACGGAGAGCTTCCCACCGAAATAATTGCTGGAATTCAGGTTTCCGCTAGATCAACCATTATGACTGCCACGGACATTGAGCAACTATTACAGGACCTCAGGAAATGTGTTAACGACCTACGGACGCCGAGCTTTGACAACTTCATACAAAGTGATGAAGACTGTAAAGTATTAACTTCATTGTCCCTGCACGAGTTCCTAGAGTTGCATTCGACTATTGAGGACATTATTCGTACCATCAGATGCTGTTCGTCGAAGACAGCTCTAGCAGTATTATTGGTGAAATTACGATTGGGTATCTCCAATAAGGTGTTATCAACTTTATTTCATTTAACTGAAAGATCGGTATCAAACACGGTAAACGCGGTTATTATGGCTTTATCGGAGCATTTCGTGCCACATCATTTTGGCCTGCAACACTTATCACGTGACAATCTGATAACAAACCATTAATCTGGAGCAGCAGTAAAACTCTTTGCTAACAACAAGCCTAATTGTCTTATTACCATTGTAGATGGCACCTATATCAAGGTTGGAAGATCCAAGGACTATACCGTTCTTCACAAATCCTTCTGTGTGCACAAAGGCCAGCATATCCTCAAGCCAATGTTAATGGTAACAACTACGGGTTACATAATAGATATAATCGGACCCTACTTTGCTAATGGCCGCAATAACGACGCGCGCATTTTAAACCATTCTATCAAAAAGAGAGAAGAACTCCAGTCTTTCTTTCAAGTTGGTGACGTTGTACTGGCAGACCGCGGTTTTCGAGGCTCCAACAGCGTACTGACTGAACTGGGTGTGGATTTACAAATGCCTTCGTTCTTGTCTAAAGGCGAGAAGCAAGTAAACACGCAAGAAGTTAATCGTTCCCGACAAGTAACGTACCTCAGGTGGCCGGTTGAAGTTAGGAATGGGCATTTGCAGACGGTGTATCGTTTTTTTCAAAACCGTATACCTGTGCATATGTTACCATTAGTTCCGGAACTTCTTCAAATTGCTGCTGCGCTGTTGAACGCCTACCACCCGGAGTTACATCTTAAATGTTCCTGGGAAGACTCCGTCGAAAAAATGCTGGCAGTCTCTACGAAAGAAAATCCTCTTAAGGAAGTAGTTGAGCGCGATAATCTGCTTCGCAAACCGTCTAAATGGCAACGAATTGAGGATAGTGAATTTCAAGACTTCCCTGTACTTCGTGAAAGTGATGTACGTGAGGTGGTAATGAGCGACTTTAAAACGAAACGCGCTGAATCTTATGTGGCGTTGACTATAGAGAAATCCGGCTCTTTCAGCGTCGAAGTGTCCAAAGTTGAACATGACTTAATTCGTATACGCGTGCCTGGTCAATTTTCCACCTCAGCTGTTCACCAAGCTCTAATTCGTTATGTACCGAACGGGACAGGTGCAAATGCCATTAAAGGCTGGTATTGCAATTGCAAAGGTGGTAGTTTGACGATAGGTACTTGTGTTCACGTTAGCAGCGTAATCTGGTATCTTGGTTATCGTCGCCATGAAGATCGAGGCAGTTGGTACCAGTCAAAATTGCGTGTAGTGTGTGAAGATGCCACTGAGCTTGAACTACCAGACATACGTTAAACGTAGAAAACCTTAGCGTTAAATGAATAATTTGTCCGTTTTATACAAGTGTGTTTTGTTTAATATGAAATAAAAATTAAAGATACTACTCCAGTATCTTCTAATTGGTATGATTTCTCTATTTATTTTTCGAGTTTCTTATACACCAAAGACTATTCAAGTAAGCTATATAGTCTTTGCACGGCCCCTGTAAAGCTAGCAAAAGCCTACTGCATGAATGCTTGACAAGTGGAACACTTCTACAGGCGTTTTCGAGGATTTCGAGGCATAGTAGTCCAAAAATATACGAATTTCATTTTGCCGCCAGCACTATACCCGTGGCAGTTACAAAATAATTCTTTCCTAATATTTTCCTAACATAATTATGAATCTAAAATAATAACCGTTCAAGATTTTCGTGTGGGGGAAGGCTTTCATATCCGGCACGGAAGTCATAGATTCTTCCTATTCTTTACATTATGGAAGAAACCTTCCATTCGTTGTAATTCCCAAAATTTACAGTTGTGAGCTCGAATTTTAGCTTTAAATTATCCCCCAACTACCCTATTTTAATAATATAATACGAATTTATCATAAAAGAGACGAAAATTTTTAACATTACGTGGACCCAGACTCTTATGGGGAGTTGCTGTTGTTCTTTAAAACTTACCATCAAAAAAGGCTTAGCTGGATTCATGGAGATATCCTGAATTCCGCTTATAAGGAGTATAGTGACCAATGACATTGATCATTGATATCCTGCATTCCCCGTATAAGATCCATCGATCAATGTCATAGGTCGCTAATCCGTATACGGGTAGTTCAGGCGATCTCTATGAATCCAGCTAAGCCTATTTTCCGATTAAATTTTAAATTTATATCTAGTTTAATATTTGTTTGTAATTTTTATACATTTGGACTAGGCCTATTTAAACGATAAATAATTGATTTAAAAAATAATCACCTTTTTAGGTTGCATTCCCTTCAAAGGTTAAATGAAGCCTAAAATTAGGTATTCGTGTTAGAAATTAAAATAATTTCAAAGCGAAAAAAATTTAAAAATTATTTCAGAAGTTTATAATGGCTTTCAAGCTGTCTATTTATATTTTGTACACATTTTGGCAGAGTTTCTCTGGCAAAAATATATATATCATAGGTCAAGGGAAAAAACGAAACTACATAATGAAATTCAGGAATCAGAAATAAGTGGCTATATATAGCCCCGATCTTCTATATCACATCCATTATTCCTACAGAAATCCATATCAAATTTTGACCCAAGGGCCCCCTTATTATAAGCGAGTGGTGCTCTAGTTATTTTATCTCGTTCTTTGTTGGTAAAACTTTGAAAGGACGCGTCAAGCTGTTACCCAAGTAGATTATATTCCGTGACACGCCTCAAGTCAGGAAAGGAATCTGAAGACTATAGGAACAGCGCGGGATAAGAGAAAAGACAGACGACATATACTTAAAAATGATACCTGTTCACACTATATTTGAAACAATTTTTAGTCAGAAACTAATAACAGCTTTTGGAGGTTGGGGTTGGACACTTGATATTTCTGATAATTTTATCTTTATTCATAATTTGAAATTATCCCCGGAAATCTATGATAAATGGAATGTAATCGAAATATTTAACTGATTACTATTACTAATAATTAACTGATTAACAAAATAACAGTTCAGTACACAGGTCGCGTGATTATTATTTATCAGATTGTAAACAGACTGGGTACCCGAGTCAGCGTGATTGAGGAGGAGGGGGTATTTAGCTGTGTTTCATCATTCCATCCTAATTAATGAAAGAATTTGATCCTTATTTGTAACAAAAGTCTTTAAGGACAGCTAGGTAGAGCCCCATGGATACTTTTTTCCTCTCCTTCTCTTCGTACTCTCGAGGAGTGCATTAACTGGAGACTATATCTCCTTCAAGTTACTCAAGCCCCGTGGCACCACCTAGACACGCAGTCATTATGCACAAAACTTAGGAAAATAGGGTGTTTCACGGACCAACTATTGATTTTAGGTTTAGGGACCAAGTAACAAACATAGGAATTTAAGGAATTTTAAGGACCACATGGAAGCCCTGTAATTTGTTTCCGTTTTATACGAAGCTCGATTGGTCCAGTGTCTGGACCAATTAAAATTGAGACTTCCCGCCAATATATAAGCTATATCATATTCAAATGCCCTAATTTGGAGCTTTAAAATTTTGCCCGGATTCTTTTGTGGGCGAAATAAATATAATTAGTAGCGTTCATACATGGTTCATCGAACAGCTGGCCAATTTTAAAACTGTTTAAAATTTCTTAGTGTGAACTCGGCTATAAAAATGATGATGAAGGTTTTTCGAGGTGAGGGAAGAAGGGTGATTTCGAGCCTATCTTCTCTTTTCCCCTCTCAATATACAGTTACTAACGAGAAGGTGGAGGATAGACAGAATCCACTTTTATATCCCTAATCGATATCCCAACCTTCTTCGAATCTTTCTTGCCATCCCTGGGACAACTTCAGTATCCTCTTTACCTCTCTTTCGAGATACGCTCTCCATCGCAGCGATAGTACGTGGAGAGGAGAAAACCCGCGATATCTATATATAGAGGAATAAGGATCGAGTTCTCAAGAAGAGTTTTAATAAGACGCGGATGGATACCAATTAGACCCATCTAAAGATTCTATTTTCTTTGTTTTATAAGGTTTTCTAAGCCTTCTTTTTCTTTAACCCTGAAGCCGAAGATATCGTTAGGCGAATTTAACTCCCCTCACCCTTCAGGCCCCCTTAACTTCTTGCCTTTATTATATAAACCGGGTGGAACAGATCGGACTAATATTGCCGGTTCTCTGATCTTCTCCACCCTGTTTAAGAGTGAAGTCAGATTATTTGTAGAAATGTATTAAATTGTAAGTAATGAATATTAAAATACGTTAAAAGGAGGATGAAGCCTAACAACAAGTTAGTATTGTTTAAATAGGTCTAATCCACTTTATTTACCAATCAATATTAAGCCAGAAATCAATTTTTGATTGGATCGGAAAGTAAGCTTAACAATAATCCATGGAGAGTTTGGTATTCTAGGCGGTAATTTACCAATTTTAAAAACTAAGATAAATTTAGAATTCTAACCACATGAGAGAAGTGCACTTTGTTCCGACGGTAAAAGTTTTACCAGGAGGGGCCAAACTCTTTTTTGTGTTGCGGATCCTCGCTTTGAATTTTGAAAAATATTTTGATCGGAGTTAAAGAATAAGGTATACATACACCTGGCTAACTTTCAAGTGGTTATATACTTTTGGGATTATGGTGTTTTCTCTTTAAAAATAATTATAATATTTTTTTTTTTTTTTTTTTCAAAATCTCAAAATATTTCTCTTTGTCGCACCTTAAATTTAAATAGTACAATTATTCAATCATTATTAATTAGTTACTACCTCCTTACCTCGACTTATTACCGACTATGTGTCGTGGAAAAAGGGGGAAAATCCGTAAAGATTTATCGATAATGATATTTTTTTTTTTTTTTTTTTTTTCTGGCGATGGTTGTTATGGTTGAGAGAGAAATTTTGATGGAATATCGCGAACTAGGCGGAGTTGTTTACGTGGAAAAGGGGGATTCGGCTTTTGAGGAAATGCTTCGGTAGTAATGCCTTTTTAAGGGGATCATTATTTTAAAATCGATTTTTGATGGCATCGTTTCAAAAGGCGCACGAGGAGAAAAGCAGAAACGAAATTGGCGGTTTCCCTTCGCGTGTGTACCTTTCAATGTTGGATCAAATTTCTCCTTCAAGTGAGGGTGAAATTTTAATTAAGTCTCTACTTACGGGTATATAAAGCCTATATACAAAATTTAAAGGGATGATAAAGACGAATAAAAATTAGAGTAAAATCATTAAAACTCATAACTCATTTAAAGCTCATATTTGTAAGTCCTTCGGCGGAAAACAAAAAAAAAAAAAAAAAAAAAAAAAAATCCTTTTTATTTCTTTTTCCGTGGATTTTCAGCCCAAAGAAAAAACAAACTTAACAGTTAATTAACAAAGTTGCGATTTAAACCAAAGTCGAAGTTGAAGTAAAAGAGAGCCATAATAATTTCTCATTAGAACCCATTTGTATGAAAATTTGTTGAATGGGAAACCCTGGCGAAAATTTTAATTACCGAGATACTAAGTAGAAAAAGAGCCACAAGCTTGAAAGCTCATTGAACTTTTATAATAATTAATATTTCATGTAAAATTTTCTTATATTTAATTTTTACTCCCAATTTGATCGAGTTTAGAATTTAAAAACAATTTTAATATTTATCCAAGAGTTTCATCTTAAGATATTAATAATTTTTTTTTTTTTATCCTGTGACAGTACCACGCCATGCCGATTTGAAATAATCAACAGAGATCCAATTTGAATAGGCCTACAGCTACGCGCTTTTAAGCATGCAAATGACAGCTTAAATTTTAAAAATTTAAATAAATGAATAAAAAGCGTTATACAATTCCTTTAAAAGGGGAATGTAATTTCCGGAAATCTAAGCATCGAAAAATACTCGGAATTTACCTGACGTTAAATGCAGACGCAAAAATTTATAAAAAATAAATGGCCAAGTGCTTCTATCTTGCAGGAATATAGGGAAAGAGAAAAGACGAAAAACGATTCGGCGAAAATGGTCCAGATTTTACTGACACGTATATTTGAGCTTCAAAAACTCTGGCAGAAAACAAAAGGGTTGTATATTTTAAAAATACTATTTCACCAGAACCCAATGCAAAATGTCATTTAAACCTGTTCCCCTTCCGCCTTTCATTCTGGTAAAGTCTCATCCTGAAAAATTCTGTTTCGTTCAACTAATTGCAGCTAACAGAATGAAAGACTAGCGAGCTGGAAAACAGATTTGACGAGGATCTAATAGTGATTGGACTGGTTTGAACCATATGTACTGATTTGATTTGTAAGTGATTTTTAACTGATTTGTAAGTGATTTTTAACTGATTTGTAAGTGATTTTTAACTGATTTGTAAGTGATTTTTAACTGATTTGTAAGTGATTTTTAACTGATTTGTAAGTGATGTTGACTGATTTGTAAGTGATGTTGACTGATTTGTAAGTGATGTTGACTGATTTGTAAGTGATGTTGACTGATTTGTAAGTGATGTTGACTGATTTGTAAGTGATGTTGACTGATTTGTAAGTGATGTTGACTGATTTGTAAGTGATGTTGACTGATTTGTAAGTGATGTTGACTGATTTGTAAGTGATGTTGACTGATTTGTAAGTGATGTTGACTGATTTGTAAGTGATGTTGACTGATTTGTAAGTGATGTTGACTGATTTGTAAGTGATGTTGACTGATTTGTAAGTGATGTTGACTGATTTGTAAGTGATGTTGACTGATTTGTAAGTGATGTTGACTGATTTGTAAGTGATTTAGACTGATTTGTAAGTGATTTAGACTGATTTCAATGATTTACAAATGATTTTAGGGATATGATTGATTTTTCAAAGATCTGGCTAATTGTAAACTATTAACCTGATTTCATTGAACGATTTGTGATTTACATGATTTGACAGTTAACATAGAGCGTATGAGATTTGAAGGAGTGACGGCTCGGAAAAGAAACCCTGTTATTAAAACCGAATTTCATTTTCTTCTCGTTTTTCAATACAGTTCTAGCATAAACGAGTTGTCAAAATGCACTTTAAGTTTAAAAAGAATAAAAGTTTCAGTCGTTATTCACTCAGTATGAGACACCATTTTAACATCTACCACGGTAAGAACGTAAAAATTGAACTATCGAAGAACATCACACCAAAATAAAAAGTAACTTAATGAAGCAATGGTGCGAACATTTTTTTATTTCTAGAGCCTATGTAGAAGATATTGTTTTATAATATGAAAATTAATTAGCGCAGGGTAATATTATATTGATTAAAATACGGGATTATGGTTGAGTACAACGAAATCCATCGCCGCAAAAATAAAAAATATCCACTTTCTACTTAAGCCCTTATAGGATGATTGATAATAAGTCTCACGCTAATTACATAGCTTGACAAAAAATCCTCTTGCCCAAGAAACTCGAGAATTAATTAAATTTTTTCATTATATTACATCTTAGTACGTGTACCTTGGCAACCGTGTAATTACACAGTATATATCAAGCGCTACTTTTAAATTAACATCGCTATACATAGCGTATTAAATTTAAGCTATATCATATCACAGAACGCGCAGTATATCAAACAACTATTTGTATCTCAGTCAGGATATGAAAAACATATCAAGATTAAGCTAAAATTTAATACATGGAATATGAATACTATTAATATCATATATTGTCAAGCTATGTAAATACTATTAAGATCATATATTATCAAGCTATGTAAATACTATTAATATCATATATTATCAAGCTATGTAAATACTATTAATATCATATATTATCAAGCTATGTAAAAACTATTAATATCATATATTATCAAGCTATGTAAAAACTATTAATATCATGTAATATCTAGCTACTATAACTCATAACTCTATTGACGTTTTGAGATAAGCAAATGCTATCGTTCTTTTACAATTAAACTTTAGAATTTCCATTGGTAAAAACATTTTCTTTTACATTTTCGAGCTATATAAGCCATGGATAAAGCAGACCTATATAAAGTACTGCTAAAGCCCAAAAAACGTCTCCTGATACACCTGATTAAAATCAATATATTTAAATTAAGGAGACCACAGACAGAATGGTGGCTTTATATCAAACTAACCTTCTCTTTATTGTCTCTAATTCAGTAGACAGACATTTTAATCCATTTAAAATGAAATTTGTAAAACTACTTCACCCTCAATGATGATTAACATTCTGTTCTTATCCGCGTACGATTTTCGGTGCGCTC
Source organism: Odiellus spinosus (assembly GCA_963920705.1). Classification (NCBI taxonomy): domain Eukaryota; kingdom Metazoa; phylum Arthropoda; class Arachnida; order Opiliones; family Phalangiidae; genus Odiellus; species Odiellus spinosus. The sequence continues at coordinate 16,737,881 of OY987227.1, read as the reverse complement.
GCGATTTTAATTTGATATAAAATATATCAGGGCGGCGGTGGGAAAGGGGTGTTAAGCTAGAAAAGGGACGTTTCGTTTCTAGTTATGTATTAACAACGTTAAACCTTGCTCTCAATAAGCGTATATTGAAGCTGTTTCTATATCTCTGGAGCTCGCAAATAGCAAAAGCTGTCCGATAGAGCCCGCGAATTTTCCGCTTCCTCGATTACTGATCCAATTTCAGCGAATTATAGAAGATAACTTTGCTTCTCTATCTCTGTACCTAGGCAACCTCCCAATAACGGTGAATAACCTAGAGTTCCTTGTTAATTTATTAATCTCATAATCCTCATCTTTCCTTCGTGTCCACTTCTTTTAGTCTGTTCAAAAACGGGGGCAAAGCTAGCATACATGACTCCCACTTGACCAATCTTAAGCGGGAGATGGTAGAGAAAGGTTACAGCCATTTTAATATAGGGAGTAATTTTGGGATTTTTCTCGGTTTCAATCAGTGTCGAGTCATCTTTTTCGAGTGGCGAGGCATAAGTTTATAATCTTAAAATAATCTAGGGATAATCTACTTTCTAATGGTGCAATCGGTTTATGCCTAGGTGAGCGTTGAGAAAAATTACAGTCATTTTAAGATAGGGATCATTTTTGGGAATTATGCTAGATTTCAATCAGTGGCGAGGCATCATTTTATCAAGAAGGATCAGATAAGGAGAGGAAAAGTGGGAACGGCGCGGCTCCTACTGCGTCGGCCTAAACTCCCACTCTGGGAGAACGGGGGACAGACGGGGGTAGAGATGCTTCGTGGCAAATTGTTGTCACGTGGGTAAAACGAATCCTTTATGAGACGCGCTGGCTAGCGACCACGTGGCAACAGTTTACCTCGAGAATTTCCTATCCCCCCTTTCCACCCGAGTGGGAGGTTGGCTCTTCTCTCTCTAACTCAACGCAGCCCTACTTTTCCTCTCCTTATCTGATCCTTCTTGATTTTATTAGCTTAAAATAATCTAGGGGATATCTACTTTCTAATGGTGCAATCGGTTTAAACCTAGTCTTAGTTCTTCTATCCAACAGTTCGGTGGTCATTTCAACCCCATTGAAAATTAAAACCAGGTTACTGGTATGTTAATTTGTTTTCAGGGTAGATTTATAATAATATTTATTTTTCAACAAATGAAGGCAAACACAGATTCATAGCCTACTCTGGGTGGTTGACGGAAAACTTCACTGCATGCACCAGTTCTACCATATTTCATATCGAATACTATAAACCAAAAATAAAAGAACAAAAAGTCTAGGACAGGGCCACCGAGGAGGAATGTATTATATAATACATCATAAAAACTTTTTTTTTAATATGCCACGCTGTTTATAATGTAACAACCATGGAACCAGTAAGTAATAAGTTTCATAAATTGAAGTAAAATCTAAATATAACAATACCCGATGCGTAAAACATCTTTATAGCCCCGAGTCTGATGAACTAGTCGTTTTAATTAATCAGGCAAAGCGGAGACTAACATTTAAAATAACTGAACCGAAAAATAAAAAACGGAGTAAAACCTTTGACCTTTAAAAGTTTGGGTGCCAAAAATACTAATTAAAAAGAAAAATTTATCCTTTTTCTCATCTTTTGCAAAAGAACAAAACAAAAAAAGGAAAACTAATCGAATTTAAGAGTGAAAGGGACCCAAACCTACGCGGTGCAATGTTTTTCATCACGAAGCCCCCAAAAAACATTAGAAGATCCATCTTGGACGCCGCCAAACTTAAAGGGAGAGTAAAAAATGAAAATTCAGTTCGTAATTCGGAATTCTAATATACCATGGCTCTTAAATTATTGTATATTCCCCCTCGAGTTTCTAGCTGACGTAAAAGTGAGATATGTTTACCTTAAAGGGAGAATGCAACCTAACAACAAGTGATTTTTTATCGATTCTTTATTGTTTGAATAGGCCTAATCCACTAGTGAAACTATTTACAAACAAATATTAAACTAGAAATAAATTTAAAACTTAACCTGAAAATAGGCTTAGTGAGATTCAAGGAGGTCCTGTTTTCCTCGCGTGTAAGGTCTAGCGACCAATCGCGCGCGCCGTAAGTATCGTGGAGATCTCGCGTGAACGACGGGCCTTTGCTCATTGGTCGCTAGACCTTACACGGACGCAATTCAGGATCTCCATGAGTCCCGCTAAGCCTATTTTCAGGGTAAGTTTAAATTTATTTCTAGTTTAATATTTGTATTGTAAACTTTTTATCGATGGATTAGGCCTATTTAAACGATTTAAGGAATCGACAAAAAAATCACTTGTAATTAGGTTGCATTCTCCCTTTAAACAAGATATAAATGATAGCCTATAGTTTCGCAGTCTTCATAATTAGTTTAAACATTAAAAACGTAATGATGTCCTCATTTTTTCGAACAGGGTTTTTATAAAATTTTCGAAATGAATTTTACTGACTATTTTCAATTACCTGACCGAATTCAATATCATATTCCGTATAAAAAAATTTCAATGAGTAATATCACTCACAAGTTTAGTAACTATTACAAATCGTCACCGTTTTTCCTGCCTTTTCCCCGACTTTCACCGAAAAAATTGATTTCCCTGACTTTTCCTTGACCTTTTTGAGCCCTGTATTTTAAATAGCTGTCTTAAAAACATATATATTCAAAAATTGTATACCTTTGGAATGACGTTTTTAAAAGAAACTTCAAAATTAAAATGCCGAAAATATTTCTATTTAAATTTAAAAATAAGTTAAATTTTCTTTTCATCATCCCTTTTTTAGTTCCTAAACAAAAAAACAAGAAAAACTTATTGCGAAGAGCAGGAAGAGTATAAAGGATGGAGAATGGAACATCTCTGTGAGTTCTATAGTGGATCCCAGTATATATGGCTCGCGCGCGTCTGACATTGACCGAAAAAAAAGATTAACGGGGAAGAAATTTCACGCTATCCTAGTTCATAACATTCTATTTTCGGACGCCTAGTGGAGGCGGAGTGTAAAGAAAAGAAGATAAAGATAATATAAAATAGAATTCTAATATAAAGGGTGCCAAGTCGAACTTCTCGATAGCAAACACACTTCGTGAAGTAGAAAGCTAGCCGAGTCAACAATACTTTTTTTTTTTTTTTTTTCTTTTAGTCCTACGGTATTTGTTCAGACTTCTATTGAAAAGGGGAGAACGTCCCCTAATAGTGCCTAACTCTACTCTTGATAGGTCGAACAAGTTTATCCCCAAATTTAATTAAAACAACTCTCTTTCTAAAATAAAGGAGGTATACCGTGAAAGTAGATGTCTCTTTCGTACCTCCAGGGCATACTACAAATTTTATATATTTTGTTAAGATACTTAGTATCCTATATAATTTAGTTAATATTATAATGATATACCTCAAGCTAACCTTTGAAACAAGATTAAGTCACGCCCATTAAAGTGACGCTTTCCTCAACGCCACCATTCGAAATGTTGTCGTCTTTAGTAAATGTAAAATGTCAAATATATATAAATTTCATCATTTCAGCTAGATGACGATGAATGTGAGAAAAAAACATGATTAACTAAAAGGTTTGAAATGAAAGACGTGGCGATCTGTATTTCAGGAAAGAGATCACGTGAGATTAACCGTATCACGTGACGGAATGCTCGAGAGCCACCAGTTGTCTCAATTACATATGTCACGCGATAATAATTATGACAAAATGTCAGGAATTTTGGGTACTTTCGAAGATGCCGATTGACGAAGTAATGTTTTTATGTGCCATAATCCAAAAATAAATGAATAAATTTTGTTTATTTAATAGTCCTTTCAAAGGGTGTGCATAAGATAGCTCATCATATAATTTGCCTTTAGTAGTGCTTTGTCTCTAGTATGGTTAATTGTTAATTATCTCCGTTAATAAGAAAATAATTAGTTTAAATTTTCATTAATTTCGGGGGAAAGTGAGAACTAAAATATGAGCTTACTTTTTATTTACCAAAACCATCCGTAAGCTGTTATTTCACGCGCTCGTTAGTGAATTATTTAGTTACTAACGAGACTAATATTAAATAAAAAAAATCATTCGATACCATGTCATTTTCTCTGTATATAAGTTTAATTTCAACTAAGATATTTATTTTTTTCAAAATTTCGAGAATAGGGAGTGATATACTTCCTCGAAGTGAATATAGACTTATGATAGATATGAAAGTGTTAAAAATAAAACTTATTCGAGCCTCTGATACTGTTCTAAAGCAATAATTTGCAAACCACCGAAAGCTTTGTCAGATTAATTGAATATTTAAAGCTTATATAGAGGATAAAAAATAGCTTTGCACAGTGCGCTTGAAAGTAAAGAATAAACAAATAAGGGTGACAAAATTTTAATCCCACTTTTTATCTTTCACGGTCTATTTTTGAGGATTTTAGAACGATAAGGGAACTGTCAGCGCTTTTTCAAACTTTTTGTTTGTTCCTTTTCTCAATAGATTAATAAACGGATCAAGTACTCTATTTTATTCGATGTTGTAGCGGCTCTCGTATTCGCTTGGTTGAGCTTTCAATATATAATTTAAATTATATTCCGAGAGAGATTACTTTAAATGGAAGTCGACGTGTTTTAAATCCTAAATAATAAATTAAACTAAAAATAAAAAGTTGCAAAGAAAGAGAATTAAAACTTGATTTAAAAATTTAAAATCTACGGTACGACATATTTTATCTAATAAATTCTTTGAAAGAAGATGCTCTTTAGGGACAAAGCTCTTAATGCATTTTCTACGAGCCCCTGTAGAAATGTTGTAACTGCCGTACACTAAAGCTCACGAAAAAAAACTAAAAGGAAGGGACTTTTTTTGGAAAACGTAATAAATAATTAAAGATACAGACTTGAAAGAATTGGAAGGTATTTGAGAACTCGATTTTCTGTGCGAATTTATTTTAACTATGATTTTATTTTGTTAAAAAAATGGGATTTACGTCAAAAATGATATATTTCGTTAAAATAATTTTAGAAAATATAATAATTTGATATAATTTTATTGGTTATTGAATTATTTTGAAATATTTCATTAAAATAATTTAAAATAATGGGATATGTTAAATTTTGTGAAATATTGGATTTTAATGCGAAAAATTATTATTAGTAGTATTTTGCGGTATTTTGATATAATTAGTTATATTTGTAGTAAAATATATGATTTTTATAATGATTTAAATATGATTTTGTTATAGTTAGTAATGCGTTATTTCGCTGTATTTAGTAATATATTATTTTGTTATATTTAGTAATATATTATTTTGTTATATTTAGTAATATATTATTTTGTTGTGTTTAGTAATATATTTTTGTTATATTTAGTAATATATAATTTTGTTGTATTTAGTAATATATTATTTTGTTATATAACTAAGTAATATATTATTTTTTTAAATAGCTTAGTAATATATTATTTTTTTAAATATCTTAGTAATATATTATTTTTTTAAATATCTTAGTAATATATTATTTTGTTAAATATCTTAGTAATATATTATTTTGTTAAATATCTTAGTAATATATTATTTTGTTAAATATCTTAGTAATATATTATTTTGATAAATATCTTTGTAATATATTATTTTGATAAATATCTTAGTAATATATTATTAGGTTATATTACTAAGTAATATATTATTTTGTTATATAACTAATATATTATTTTGTTATATAACTAATATATTATTTTGTTATATAACTAATATATTATTTTGTTATATAACTAATATATTATTTTGTTATATAACTAATATATTATTTTGTTATAACTAAGTAATACATTATTATATTATAGTAATATCAAGGATGTAAAGATACACGCTTCGTAATATTTGTAGCGTATTACTAAAATATAACAGTAGATTTATCAATATCTGGAAAATAACAGTTCCATTAAAGTTACGAACCTGAATTGATAGATTTAATCCCGAGATAAAAATTGAAATGTCAAAATTTGGGCATAAAAAAATGGTCCTTGTAAGTAAGGGAAAATAAAATGATCCGCAATTTGAGCGATTACACCCACACTTCATTTCAAATAAAGTAAGCAACTCGGTTAAAGATGTACTATAGTTTTGAATTCTCAAAAAACGAAAATAAAATAGATTTAAACGTATTGCAGATCCCCAGGGAAATTTATATCAGGCCTAAAAACCACTAATAAATATGACAGTGTGAGTGGAAAAGTATAAAAACCAAATTATATTTCTTCTTCACAATGAGATTGAAGCATAAAAGCATAACTCAAAGCTAGAAGTTTGTAAAAAAAAGTTCCCCAACTTTAACTACAGTTTGTTTTCAAGGTGAAAATGTGGATATCTTATTTGAAAAAAAGATTGCCTACTCGTAGAAGAGGATACTCGTTTTTTATAGATGTAGGAAATCTCCCATTCGTCAAAAAAAATATATATATCGACCAGAAGGTTGTGCCACATCTATCTCGGATGGAAAGTGCGACGCTATAGTTAAAGGGATACATTGGCTCTGAAAAGCATGTAAAACTATTTATGTAGAAATATTTAAAAATTTGATAATTTTAATAGAAATTTTAAGTTGTATTTAGTATACGTGTTTAAAGATAATTTTCCAAAATATGTAGGATAAAAATTATTCAATTGTAAGGTAAGATTTTCGCTGCTAGACTCGCCATCCTCTAACTTCATAAATATCCACGGCATAATCCTCTTTGTCTGCGAAAATCTTAGCTTACATTCCAATTTTACATTTCATTTTTATAACTTTTAGTTTTGGTACTAAGCCTTTTCACACGGCAATAAGGTAAGATGGAAGGTATATGACCTTTGAAAGCATTGAAAGAGTGTGGTTGAATAGCGTAGAAATAGCAACGAGCGACGCTTGAAAAAAAGAAAAAAGAAAAAATAGAAATAAAGGTTTCCTCTTTTACGCCGCATCCTTCTGCTACTCTGAATCGATGAGAGGATAAAAGAGATTTTTCAAGAGTAGTTTACAAACTATAAAAAGGCTACAGCGGATGAATACCCAATGTTAAATCTCATAGGCGATCAAGTAGTTTTGAAGAAATGTCGCTTGAATTTGTGTAAGTCAGACTGGATATTTTTAGTTTTCAATACGTAGAAAGATAGGTTCCACCCTTTTTAAATAAAATATAATAAGAGAGATAAAGGAAGCCAATAGAATTGAGCTTACTGAAACCTCGAAAGAGGGTTTATAATCTTTTTCAGGATAGTAAACATATTTTTGTGCTCGGGAATCCTTATAGGGGTTTCGTGTTTTTCATATATTTTTTCCTATTCGCATCAGGCCTGTTGGAAATGGCCGACGCGATATCAACCAGCACCCGAAAAATATTGGTTTAAAAAAAATATATATATATATATATACTGTGGCTTATGACATTATAAGGACTTTGTGTGAAATTCGAATGTGGTTTAGGATATACTGGCATATTGAGTTGCAACCTTAGAAATGGCTTACTTTTACGCTTTTATATATAGAAAAATGTTGATGGCTTACTGGAAAAAATGTTTTCCAGCCGAAAAGCATATATATTTGAGTTTATATTACATATTTTCCGAAAATCGTTCCATTGCGCACTTTTTAGTGATTTTTTCTTTGGAATATTTTGAACGTCGATTTTGATTTTGAACAATTTAAATTAAAAAACTTTAAAGTGAAATGATAAAGAGCATAATTTTAATACAAATTTAAACTAAATTTCAAGACTATATATTAATACTTTGAAAAGTTGATTTGAAGATTCAAAACTGTATCAAAGTATAGCGTGAACGTAGCTTTATTGATCAGCATTTTTTTTTTTAAATAATAAGGGGACTGGTACCATGGCAACATCCCAATCAAAAAGTAGAACTTGTACGTTCTCGAGTTTCATAAATTTGTTCTTGGCCATATTTAAACTCCTAGTAAACTTCGTGTCTCTTGATACAGCAAATTTAAAACACACGCTTTCGTACGTATAGATAACATTTATGACACCACAGAAAATACTTAAAAAAAAAAAGTTAAATTTCCTCATTTCACATAAGCGGTTTTTATGGGAAAATATACCAGTTACGTAATATAGAGAAACTCCCATTTAAACCTTATTCCCGTGACCTAGTCACATAGTCAAACGGTGGGCTATGCCACAAACCTTAGAGCCTAAATTAGGGAGATAAAAAGACAGCTTTTAATGGCAACTCATTTATACCCATTAGGGCTTGTTGGTAGATAGCCCGTTTTTTTTTCGCGCGTTTTAGTTTATATGGTCAACCTAACGAATACGTTCGAGGCGTTTTTCTAACCGAAGGTAATGTTCGGATACACTCGACCGATGCTTAATTAATTTTTAGGTAATAACGATGCCAACCGCTCGTAACGCCCCGATAAAGGACTGAGAAGTCAAGGTTATGTACCAATCGGATTAGCGAACCAAGAGACTCGATGGATTAAATTATATAGCTCAATAGAGGTTATAAGAGAGAGGGAATGAATTCCCTATAGGTAACGACTCTGGCTTCGTGCCATTGATTGAATCCTAGCGAGCTTATAGTACCAATATTGGATTCTCTAATATCTAAGTTAAAGCTAGTCCACACATATACGGAGTTAAGCCTAAATTCGGTTACCGAAGAACGTACAGAAATTGATCGATGGAATTAAGTCGTCCAGAGATTAAGGCCCTTGTTCAAACTTTATTGCAAAGGACAATGCTAAGACATATAATAGATTTTTGGCACGCAATTCAACTAGAAACTTTACATCGTGTGAACCGAGCAAGAACAGGTGAAAAAAAAAAAAAAAAAAAAAAAAAAAAAAAAAAAATAGAATTATTTCCTTAACAAAACGGTTAACTGACCAATCGGTGCGTTGGAAAGAATGTAAAGGGTAATTATTTGTATTTTTGCTCACCCGGTGTAAAGGTGAGAAAATAATTTCATTTTGCATATCTTTTTATTCGATGAACACGATGGTAAAGTACTTAGATAGAACGATCGATGGGAGGTTTAAAAAAAACGTATTTGAAAGTTTTTCTGGCCCGACACGTCTGTTTCGCCCTAGTTGAAAGTTCTACATGCTCATATAGTATGACTGTTAATTGATTCAACTGGTGTTCACGGTGAAAAAAACGAGTATGAGGAAACTACTCTCCGGCATAAATCAATGTAAAAGTATTTAATCATCAGTGCGTGTTTTTCAATTAATTTCATTGCAAACTTCATATCAGTTGTGCCCCATAAGATTAAAACCATCGCCTAGAATGTCAAAAGTTCTACAAGACAATAAATTACCCAATTTTAACATATACTCCTTCTCTCTTAGTATACATTTCTGTCTGTCCCTAGCTTTAAGGTTAATTATAAAAGTATTACTATTTGTATAATTAGGGAGTAAATTTTCCATCTACCCGAAAAAAGTGGTCAATGTTAAACAACTACTTCAAGAACACACAATTTTCTAAGCGACCTGGCGCAGAGTGTGAGTAGTATAGGCTGTAACCCTAGCTTGATTATCTACTGTAAAACAAAATTGTATAAAATCTTCTAGAACCTTCGGGCTAAAACTTCTTTTATGGACGGTAAAATAAAATCCCCTAGTGTCTAAGAAATAAAATTTTTAACCCACATTTTTTATATTTATCTTAGTTTCTTCAAACCTCTCTTTTCTCGAATCTTATAAAAAAAAACCTGCGCAAACAAAAAGAAAGTTATTTGCTCTTTTTAGATGAAAAAATAATAAAATGGGATCAACAGTATATCGAACAAGAAATCGCGTCCTAAGATTTTACCGAGGACCGGCTAACCAATAATAATTATATTAAAATTAATATATTATATAAAATTAATGGGTGTATTGCGTAACAGACTTATATTAAAACAGCAACGGCTATTTTTATGCCGAAAATAGCGGTTTTTCGACATCATGTCGCTGAGTTTTACCGCGCTCGATTTTTTAATAATTATTCTATAGTTACATGGCGTAGAAATTACAGACAAAGTTTAGTTATCCTCGACCATATTACCAATACGGCATATCATCTTTAATTAGCTTTTATTTAACATGTTTTAAAACCTGAAAAAATTTAATATTGTTTTTGTTGCGTTAGCTGGGTTGAAAAGGAGGGTGATTAAGACGTCCCCATATAATACCTTTTTCTGTAGCTAGATTCTGCAAATTATTTGAAAGGACAGACGCGAATCGCCCATAAATAAGACAGTCGAAAAGAGAAACGATCGAAATTTCGCTTAAAAGCCTTAAAATTTAGCGACAATAAATAAAAGGAGCAGAAGTCGGAAAAAAGAATATATAGGCATAGAAGAAAAGTAAATACGACAAAATATCTCCAGAAGTTGGACGTTTGGCTAAAAAGAAAACAAGTTTAGCCACAGCTAACTTAGATGAGCTGCTCCTTGTGTCCCATTTTGTACATCTCTGACTTTCTAGGAATCTTATTAATCCCTGACCTTTTCCAAGTTGGAAATCCATGACCTTTTCACTGTTGGAAATCCCTGACTTATCCAGGTTCCGTAAGAACACTGTGGTATATTAGAATATTTAATATTATCAAAAATGTATCACTTTATTCCATGAAAGTTAACAACACCCCGTAGCTTAATACAACCAGCAAAGGTCCAGGTAAATGTACCATTAGATTCTTAGTCGAGACACTCTAGCAGTTGGTGTAAATAATGACCGGAGGAAAGGCCACTCTTGGGGAGTTGGGGGAAGACAATATAGCCAAGCGCGGCCAGCCTAAATTCTGTAACTCTCCCCTGACTTAAAATATCAAGGAATATTCCAATCCACTCGAGCCAGGACTTTTTTGGGTGTTTTTAAGTGATGGGCTATGACGTAAAACTAGACCTTTGCTGATAGTATTAAGCTATTGGGCGATGTTTACTTAATGGAATAAAGTGAAAGACTTTTGATATTATAGATTTATAATATAGATTTTTTATGTTTTTTGTTTCCAAATATTCGCAAAAAGCACGTACTTTTATCGAATTATTAAAAAACGGCGACTTTAATATTTTGTCGAAACTTATTGATATATTTAAAGGATCCGAAAGGAATAAATTGTAGATTTTCTAAAGAATCGGCCAAAGAATGATTCAAAATTAAAAGTAGGGAAATCGATTTATTCTACACGAAATTAAAAAAAGGTGAATTTAGTAAAAAGAAATTAAATATTTTTTTCTTCATATTTTCAGCATTGACATATAGCTGCAAGCGCGGTCTCTTTTGCCCAAAACGCGTGGCCTTTCCAATTCCATCAAATAAGAAAATTGAATGAAAAAAACTAAGAAAGAATTGATAATATATAGAAATCGATTTTCTAGCAGAAATACGCGGGAAAGAAAGAATTTCTTTTAGATGAAAAAAAAAAAAAAAAAACTGCAGAAAAGAGAGATCGAGGGAGAAAGATAGAGACGACCGAATGTATGCGGCATATACTTTATAGTAGAGTTCACATTGGTTCACAAAAAGATATTTAATAATAATAAATCTTGTTAGTAGGTATATCATCATCAGCTCATTTGCTGCCACCTTTTCCGAAGAGTTATAGATTATATTTTTCCCTTTCTCATTAAATTAAAAACCTTTATTGAAAATTTTATACCTTTTGGGTTGACGCGGTTTGAAGAAAATTCAAAATTAAAAGGGTTGAATCATAAAATTTTCTGGTTGCCTTACACAATATTGCCTCAATACAAGTGAACGAAACAAAATAATTCTATGGTTCAAACAATTAAGCTTTAAAACAAATCAATATATATATATATATTTAATCAAATTAGTTAGACTACGAAAATCAGGCTCCATTAAAAAAGTATACAAAACAAATGTCATCGCGACACTTTCATCGTCGAATAAACCAAATGCGAACGCGTCTAAAATCCTTCCCCAGCATCCTCTCCTCCTGATCCTCATTTTCGGGAGCGTCTTCCCATCATTTCTCTTCATCCCCAAACCACCCTAGCTCCTTACAGAAGAAGGAGAAAAACAGAAGTAACGAAAAAAAACTGAGCAAGGGGAACTAAGACCTAACGTATACCACTTTGATTTTTCAACACGTAAAAAGATAGAGATAGAAGGGAGTCGATAGCTCGGTAAGTATCGCAAACTTAAAATGGAACGGGTTAAAGGAGCCCTTGGAAGGGTGGAGAGTCCGCCAAAAGGCAATAGAGGGTGTGACCGTCTTTTTCTCCCCCGAATGAAGTGCAAATGGAGGGTGAGGATATTCGAACGAGACCAGTTGCTCGTGACGTAGTCGCGTTGCTTGTCGACGACGTGTTTGTCTTTAATAGAGTCAACTCCGCGTGGGGGCGCTCGCTCGTTGTAGCGCGGAAAAACGGGGTGTCTAGGAGGGAGTTGATTCAGGATAGGGTGTCAGAAAAGATTACGAAATATCCTAGATAGTATAAACTTCGGTACACTAGTACCGAGTGATACCGCGCGCTATGGAGTTGGATAGTATCACGTGAAAAGCCTTAGATACATGGAGGGATTATCTTTCGCGTATTTTATTATTTTCTTTCTTGTTATATCGGGAGGGATCGAGGAGAAGGGAATGATAAGTTATTACTACAGATTACTAACCCGAAGAGAAGCCCAATTAGGTCATCCCAATTTCTAAACGTATTAGAAAAGAAAAAAAAAAAACGTTTAGTCAGACATCGATCGTTTAAAAGTGGTTTGTTTGAGATAAAGGCTCAATGAAACTGCTCAAATTAAGAATATCGTTAAACAAAGAAAGGTTTGAGCGGAAAGAAAGATGATAGGACTAATTTGGGTCGTCACCAATATTGTCTTCGCGATACCACACCATTTCATAAGTATCCAGTGAAATTACTTAGAGGAATATACATCTTTAAAAGAACAAATAACTTAATTCCACATCAATCCCAACTTTCTGAAATCTTTTCCTGTTGCTATTTTTCAATATATATATATATATATATATATATATATATATATATATATATATATATATATATATATATATATATATATATATATATATATATATATATATATCAAAATACATAAATATATATGTAACAATTTCAATCTCTGCTTTAACTAGCGTTTAAGTTAAATAAATTTAGTTTCGGGTATTAAATTATACATCGTTTCAAACAGCTACGGTCCCTATCAAAGTTAATTGTGTAAAAAACTGAACAAAGTAAGAAGAATTCCAGTAATTATAATATATTACGTATTAGATTATGCCACATAACTAATTAATATAAAAAAGTCAAATTTAAACATGATTATAAATTAGACGATTAAATTAAATGATTATACTTAGGAAGATTCAATTTTACCGTTATAAAATTTGGGAGGATTAAATTTTAATTGTTGTTAAACTTGGGAGGTATAATTTAATCATTATTTAACTTGGGAGGTATAATTTAATCATTATTTAACTAGGGAGGTATAATTTTATCATTGTTTAACTAGGGAGGATTAAATTTAACCATCATTAAATTTAAACGTGATAGAACTTGGCGGATTATATGAAAATTGCGAAAAAAACGCCGCTTCAATATCCCTTCAATTCAGAATACCTACACTTTCAAATACTGCAAAGCATGGGGTTTAAACACCCCTTACGAAATCTCGAAATGGAATTTTCCTGTCGATCTCTAAAGCCCTGTCCTCACGAGATGCATAGCATAGACCTGGATGCCTTTCACCCGAAGCCGAAAAACTAGTTAGGCGACTATATACCGTTGATTCAATTGGAGGAGACACTGAGCATTAAGCTAGAAACCAGCGATAATCGATCTTGATGCAATCAATACGGTTGCATCCTACAAGTGGAATAAATATTGTCGAAACAAGTCGTCGTGGAATAGTCCTCATTATTTTAATAAAATGCTCCTCGATTAAATTGCGTTTCTTATCAAAACGGTTGTAATACCCTCTTCAGACGATACGTAATTAGCCGTGGTTTAATCAGATTTAATCGAGGTTTACGTAGACTTCTCAGTTCAATAAAACTCGGTTAATCGTGATTAAAACTCGTTTATCGTTATTAAACATCGGTTAAATCTAATTAAACCGGCTCGTTACGCTTCGTCTGAAGAGGGTATAAGGAATTTTACAGCTAGCCAATTTTCATCACTCGATCCATGCCTAGAAGGCTATTCCAGAAATATACTCTGGGTATTTCGTAATTTTAAAATTGGTTAATAAAGACAATAAACCATTTTAATGAAAACAATAATTAGCGTCTGCTTCTTATACTGTAGTGAGATCCCATCTTGTTTAGATGATATATCCATACCAAAATGATACATGATCGAACCGGAAATTAAACGATAAGACGCCTCGAAATAGGTTCAAGAGAGAGAGATAGAGAGAGAACTCGACGATCACCGGTTTCTCCCAGAACCACGCTCTTTTTAACACTGTAAAAGGCGCGGGACACTGGAATCTAAATAGGGCTCAGTTTATTTGAAGCTATCAGCTAAGATACGCGCGGCCTAATTTCTTAAAGAGGTTTTTGCGGCTTGTCCCTGTTTCTTCCAATTTCAGAAGCATCGAAATTGTTGACATCTTCGATGTCTCGTGGGGAGAGGGCTTAAAAGAACGAAAAGGCCGGATAGTGGGGGCGGATGAAGCCATTCCAGGCCCTGAACCAAAAAGAAGCTAGCCTACGCTATTCTAGCAAGAGTATGAAAGTATAGGAGAGCGTGCGGATGAGAGAAAGTAGAGATGAAAGTCGATTTCGATTTTAGAATACCACACATCTAAAGGCAAACCCCTTCGTTAATTCTCGAAAAGAAAAGGTATAGTGAAGAGGCTCCTTAAGCGTTGCTTACTGGGAATGAAATCTATTCGAAAATATTTCTCCATCAGCATCCTGCAGCCCCCATTTCACCCTGAATTTTCTTCTCTCATTCTGGAATGGGCTGGAATCTTTCCGTAACGCGGCAAGGGCAGACTATAGGGTCGATGCCGCAATCGGGCGTAAGGGAACGCCCGCCCCAGAAGAAAAAATAAAGCATAAAAAACGAAAAAAGTAAGAAAGTTTATAGTCGTAGCCCCCGAGGGAAATTGTCTACGACTTTTAAGGGCGTAGATTTTACCCTCGATTATATGAGGGGGGAGGAGGACAAAACCCGATATGGTCTTACAGCTACAGTGTGGCACTGGACGATATCAAACCCTGTAGCCCTTTACTTCTTAAGGAGGCATTGGTGTTAACAAAATATGTTTCGTTCTATAAGCTTGAAAGATTTTACCATCGGGCGTAGTTATTTCCGCGCCAAGGCTTAAGGGATTTACGTTGCGTGAAACTTGAATTTGCGAATGGTAATTTTTTTTTTTTGCCCCCTAAGGAAAACTTACTTAAGAGATGTTTGTTTAATCGTACTTGGCCCGTACGGGCTATTTTACAATATTTCGAAGCTAAAAAAGCCTATAATATCGCATCGAAGTGCTTTCATCTAGGTGTATATTATATCGATTATATCTGAAGCTTGAAAGGATATTGACAAGAGGGAAGAGGAAGAGAGTATCATTCTTAGTCGAAATTTTCCTTGATGGCATCTCAAAATTTTACACCTACCCCATAGAGTTGCTGAACTAGCCAATCACACAGCGAGTGGTTGCCTCTCAATTTTTTCGAGGAACTATGGGGTTGGGGGAGACACTGAAATTGCGGAACTTTCAAAAATGGAGAGATGAGACTAAAGGCTAAAGATAATTTAACTTTAACCCCTCTAACGGGACGCTTCTCTCAGCTGCTTTAGGAAGGATATTCCCCCCTCTTGATATTGGGGAAGTTATAGCATCAACCAGCTGACTGCTATAGAGGTCGCTCAATAGATAAGTCACTAATAGCTTAGCGCAAATATTCTCAACTGTTCGAAAAGCATTTAATAACTATATAAGCTTCAACGTCACCAAAATACTATCGAACCCTAGACCATTCAGGGTAAATTTTTAACATAAAATACTTATTTTTATAAAATGGGGCTAAATCTTTCAATCCTGTTATTTAATGAAGAAGTGTGCTCTTTGAAGCCAAGCTTGAATACCGTCACTTTTTGAAAAGTAACAACCAAACAAGCTGTTAAAAACACCCAACTATTTTTATAAAACCAAGCATTTCAGAAAATATTTAACGTACGCATTTTTCTCTAATTAATGGGAACATATGCAATTAATTAAAAATCATTTTCATTATAACAATATTTCACCTATATCTTTGAAAGAAATGAGCTTTTGGCGCATGCACCAATAGCGAGAAAAGAGTGTAAAAGGATTCTTTTGTTCTCTCCCTCTTACTTTCTACGTAAGGCTATATTATTCCGAGATACGATAGAGGATATTTAGCCGGACAAATAAATTGCGAAAGAAGTCGATCAAAAAAGAACTTGAAAATAATGAGAAGCCCTAGCTCCTTTTTACCCACGCGCAGTAGTCTTTATAAAGAGTGTTTTCTTAATAAAAGCCAAAGCCCCAAAGCATTCAAGACCTTCGACTGATTCCGGGTCGTGTCCTTAGGGCTAGTTCGTTTCTTTCTTATAAAGAGCAAGTCTGGTCAAAGTTGAAATATATAAGGTCCTTTGGGTTTTTTGTCAATCGATCGATTTGTTAATTCGATCTGTAAAATAGATAAGCGTTTAGAGGGTTGTAAAACAGCTTTGATCGCCTATATGAGTTTCAACAATTTTTAGAAATATGCCTTAAATAATTGCTTGTTTAAAAAATATTTTTGATTTATCAATAATTTAATTATTATTACTATTTAATTAACAACCCACGAATATAAACGAAATGGGAGCATTTATATTTTGAGGCTCTTGAACGGATATCCCCTTAGAGAAAAATGTAAGAAATCTATACAAGCAGGCAGAACTTACGAAGGAGAAAGAATATTGAAGACTCGGGTCTTTTTCTCATTGGTAAGTTCAGTTTTCTCCATAGTTCCTTTAACGATTATAATCTTCTTAAAGCGAGAATTTTTTGAAAGAAAGCGAAGGAGAAAACGCTAAAGAAAACGAGAGGAAAAACGCCCCTGTAAATACACTTCAAAATCGATCGATCGAGAAACATACTCGCTTCGAACCATTCCAAATTTGCTTCTCACGCAGTCAGTCAAACCCCTGATGATACGCGATCTTTATGAAATTAGAAAAACCTTACGGAACAAATTTGTCAATAAAGCAAACTACGATTGATCCTGGACGCATCTTTAGTTATTACAGTTTTCTATCCAGTGTAAAAGCTATGACTGTTTACATACAAACATTGACTTTATACGTACGATATTACAAATTCATTAGTGCAGCTCGTATTAAGTTACAAGAGTTTGTCGTTGTGTAAAAAGCTATATGCTAATGGATTCTTTGTTATACTTGATATATTTTAAGAGTTTAGCGGCCGGATACTATCTTGGAGGGATAATGTAAGCTTCAAAGACTAAATTATGGGATTCACCTATACTAAATTATGGGATTCACCTATACTAAATTATGGGATTCACCTATACTAAATTATGGGATTCACCTATACTAAATTATGGGATTCACCGACTAAAGTATAAGGGATTCACCGACTAAAGTATAAGGGATTCACCGACTAAAGTATAAGGGATTCACCGACTAAAGTATAAGGGATTCACCGACTAAAGTATAAGGGATTCACCGACTAAAGTATAAGGGATTCACCGACTAAAGTATAAGGGATTCACCGACTAAAGTATAAGGGATTCACCGACTAAAGTATAAGGGATTCACCGACTAAAGTATAAGGGATTCACCGACTAAAGTATAAGGGATTCACCGACTAAAGTATAAGGGATTCACCGACTAAAGTATAAGGGATTCACCGACTAAAGTATAAGGGACTCACCGACTAAAGTATAAGGGACTCACCGACTAAAGTATAAGGGACTCACCGACTAAAGTATAAGGGACTCACCGACTAAAGTATAAGGGACTCACCGACTAAAGTATAAGGGACTCACCGACTAAAGTATAAGGGACTCAACGGCTAAAGTATAAGGGACTCACCGACTAAAGTATAAGGGACTCACCGACTAAAGTATAAGGGACTCACCGACTAAAGTATAAGGGACTCACCGACTAAAGTATAAGGGACTCACCGACTAAAGTATAAGGGACTCACCGACTAAAGGATAAGGGACTCAACGACTAAAGTATAATGGATTCACCGACTAAAGTATAATGGATTCACCGACTAAAGTATAAGGGATTCACCGACTAAAGTATAAGGGATTCACCGACTAAAGTATAAGGGACTCACCGACTAAAGTATAAGGGACTCACCGACTAAAGTATAAGGGACTCACCGACTAAAGTATAAGGGACTCACCGACTAAAGTATAAGGGACTCACCGACTAAAGTATAAGGGACTCACCGACTAAAGTATAAGGGACTCACCGACTAAAGTATAAGGGACTCACCGACTAAAGTATAAGGGACTCACCGACTAAAGGATAAGGGACTCACCGACTAAAGTATAATGGATTCACCGACTAAAGTATAATGGATTCACCGACTAAAGTATAAGGGATTCACCGACTAAAGTATAAGGGACTCACCGACTAAAGTATAAGGGACTCACCGACTAAAGTATAAGGGACTCATCGACTAAAGTATAAGGGACTCATCGACTAAAGTATAATGGATTCACCGACTAAAGTATAAGGGATTCACCGACTAAAGTATAAGGGATTCACCGACTAAAGTACAAGGGATTCACCGACTAAAGTATAAGGGATTCACCGACTAAATTAAGGGATTCACCGACTAAAGTATAAGGGATTCACCGACTAAAGTATAAGGGATTCACCGACTAAAGTATAAGGGATTCACCGACTAAAGTATAAGGGATTCACCGACTAAATTAAGGGATTCACCGACTAAATTAAGGGATTCACCCAGTAGCGCCGCCAGCAGTAGGCACACGTAGGCACGTGCCTACGTTTAAAAATTTAGAGCCTAATTAGGGGGCCTCCAAAATTTGAAATTAGTGCCTATGGGGGCCTCGGAATTTTGAAACAGGTGCCTAAAAGACCTTTAAATGTTTAGTGCTTAGGTGGGCTTTTTTAAATAAATTTATATTTCTTGTAAATAATCATCTGTAAAAGGGTGCTTTGACTGTAGAGACAGCTCCAGAAGTTAAGACTTAAGTGTAAAGATCACTGCCAAAGGCTCACAGACCTTCTTACTTCCCTCAAGTGACAAAAACATGAATATTAGTCTCATGTTTAACGGTATCTCTTCATTCCTTAATAGGACTAAAATATTTACTGATCCACTCTAAATTTTAAGCAAGCACAAAGAAAGGCTCCCTATACCTTAAAGTAAAAAAAGGTCTAGAGATAACGAATAGGATAGCTTTGTACGTGCTGCCTATTTAAGGTGGGATATAATAAAAAGGTTTGCCACCTGGTAAAATGTTTTCAAGAGGAAAACCAGTGCAATATTGTGCTCATAGCCATGGGATTCCTTTTAATTTTTGATAATTCTAACCTTTGTGCACATTATTGTAGTAAGGAATTTGTGGCAAGCACTGGTTTTATCACTCTATAGGGGGTGATTTGGGTTTGTTGACTTTTTCCAAAACCTTAAGGCGGAATGGCACCCAGAAAAGTCTATGCGCTTTCAAGTGCTATTATATCGCTGAGATCTGCTTGTGAAAGATAGTTGTCTGACTTCGCCCATGGTGAAATCTCTGGGTGGATTTAATATTATTTGGAGTATTTATTTTTATGAAAAGTACTTGTGATTCTGATTTCTGAAAATTATTTTTTTTCCATATCATCTTGTAGAGCAGAGGGAACAAGCCACTATGTCCTAGCAACTATCTCCTTACAACCTTTTTTATAACATAACATTAGCTTGAAAATGACAAGGAAAAACCTGATGAGGGGGGGCCTCTAAATCACGGTGCCTACTTAGAGTAAAATCCTGGCGGCGCTACTGGATTCACCGACTAAATTAAGGGATTCACCGACTAAATTAAGGGATTCACCGACTAAATTAAGGGATTCACCGACTAAATTAAGGGATTCACCGACTAAATTAAGGGATTCACCGACTAAATTAAGGGATTCACCGACTAAATTAAGGGATTCACAGACTAAATTAAGGGATTCACAGACTAAATGAGATGGGCCTCTTCTTCCTACAACTGTGTTTGATAAAAGTCCAATTGTTTTAAATACGACCACATAGCCGCCTAACAGAAGGTAGTTACAAAACCTTACCAGCTTGGGCAAGAATTAAATTACCATATTTAACCTAGGTTAGGCTTATTCACCTAAGTTTGTCCGCTTTTATAACAAATTGCACTATTTCTGTCCTCTGGGTGTAAGATTTTTTGGTAGAGCTAGATTTTTGGGACACTTGTATTTCAGGAGAGGCGCATATCTCGATAAAATGCACCCAATAAAATATTTATACTTTCAGTAAGCTCTAAGTCTTTTTACGAGACTTTTCCTTTGATCTTAAAAACAAATTATTACTTTCAGAAGCTTTGAAATAAAAGAAATCCCATGTGTGGGAAGATCTGATATAAGGTATTTCATTTCAGATCAAAAATAGGATATAATTTTCCCAAGGGTTTAATTTGATATAAACGAGAAATATTGTACCAATTGTACTAGCAGAATTCTCCTCGTGACACGGACTATATAGAAATATATTGATATTGAGATTACTTTTGATAAAATAACAACAAACGTGGGAGAAATAATGTTTCCAAACAAGTCGCCTATATATAGTATCGTAATATACGGGAGTTACGATACGTAGATTTGAAATAATGATATGGGAGTTTATTAATATTTAAATAGTTTGACCTACATTCCCAAACAAGGTTAATTATAGGCTAGAGTCGTAATCTTGCATAAATGAACAGTTTAGAAACCAAGAGAGATTACTCAATTAAAATTGTCTACTGAAAATAAAATTATTTAAATAAAATATACGAAAACCATAATAATTTTAAATAGACCAATAAATGATTTAGTTACGAGGGTTATAAAAAAGTACGAGTTTATCAAAGCTATTATACTTTATGAATGTTTATAACATAGTCTATTAATCTGCCACAGATAAGAAATATTCAACAATAACCTGAAGATGAAGCTATTGCTTCGAAACGTAGTTTTGAATAAATAATTTATGATTGTGTGGAATTTAATTTACTTAAATAATGATTACCTGCAATAAGAATTGGAGTGATAATAATAATAATAGATTCAACAAAGGGTATTTATCAATATTTTGAATTAGAATTATTAATTATAATGAAAGTTGAAAAACAAAAATGTTGCTGAGCTTTATAAAGATGCGCGTGGCATTCATTTTCATTTTCTAAAACATAGTTTTCAAACACATCTTTGGTTAAATTTTAACTATTCGCGAATCTTTTTAAGAAAAAGTTAAATAACGCCTGAATAAAAGTGCATATTGCTTTCCCTTTGCAAACCAAAAGTAAAAACGCATTACATCATTAGACCAGAGCTAGCGGAAAAATGACTCCCTCATTTTCTTGTATCCTCAAAAAAGGTTTTAAAGAAAAATTAAAAAATAAACCAACTTTTAAATTACTTTCCAAATAGACCGTGTAATAGTGAAATATGCTTGTGTTTCAAAGTTTTTCTCAAACTCATATTTGAGATGAAAAAATATTAACATAAAGAGAGGAAAAAACCTATTCGGATCATCATACGCCTATTTTCACTCGAAGTTAAACCCTTGTATAGAAATAATAGAGAAAAGATATTTTCGTTCGTGTTCAAGAAACGTTTGCAACTAATTTCATTCTCCTCAGTCCGCGATATTTTGCTAAATTTTCTATATTAGTGAGATGCGGAAAAAGAGTAACTTTCGGGGAGAAGTTCTCTAATTCACGAACGGAAAAAGTAGGTTAGTACAGAACCGGAAATGATGTAAGGAAAGACGAGCGTAATGGGATTGTCCCGTTTCGCGTGATAATAAGACCAGCGGGGTTTAAAAGCTCGTCTATTCGTCGAAACACCGTGAATTATATATACGATGATGCAACTGGAGAAAATTAAGATTCTGGAAAAATACAGAAGAACTCTAGAAACTTTCTGGGTGAAAATATACGAACTTATAAACAAATTAATTATATTATTAAAGTTCCCCAAAAAAATTAAAAATTTGTCCTGCACCCGGGGCCACCCCCTCTAAAAAAAGGTCATTTTATGATCAAAGTCTATCTTTAAAAAACAAGATGGTACGTGGGACTAAATTACGGTCATTTCCCAGATCATTGTCCTGGTAATTTACCGCGTGAATTATCAATATAGAACTCTAATGATGTGACAGGATGCGCGAGAATCAACTGTAAGCTCTATAACAGCCACGCGACCATAGTGATGACGTATATAGGGAGTCCGCAAGGGAGACACTGACACGTCAGATCTCTCACCTCGGTATCATCGCCCTTAGTAAGGGAGTTACAGTATTCACCCTAACAAGCGCTCCCCCAGTAATGGGGTTCCATGACGTCAGGTTTTCTTTCCCCCTATAGGCTCTTTGCTGCCTCCCTATAGGTGGAAATTTTTTGTTTTTAAAAATTTTTAAGGTACTTTTCGAAAATGCTATGCTCAAATTAAATTTGAAAATACGTGGTAGTTTCACTTTAAGAAAGAAGATTATACAGAAAGGGCATAAGGTTATTCCGCTCATCTTCGCGAACACTCAAATATTTCTGGAATTCCTTTTTCCATTTAATGGGTCTTCGTTTTCTCGAGCTAGGCTCGGACTCTGTATATTGTTAGAATCAGGTTGAAATATTATCAAATACAAAGTTAGTCTAGCTCTTATCTCTTTTAAACACAGCGTCGAAATACGATGGCGTTTAGTATCCTGCGTATTGAAATTTCAACGAATACTGAATAAGTACAAAAATTAAGGGGCGGGAAGACCTAGTTATTAAAAACCATGAAGTTCCAACCAATTTTACGACTCCAGCACTCGCTTAGAGAAGTGATATAGCTTTAATTTCGATGTATACGCTAAAATTAAATACATGGAGCCACAATTTATGAACGTTAAAGTTAATCGACTTAAAATTTAAAAAAGTATGTAAAATTTAGGAAAATCTAGTTTTATTATTTATTTATTTTACGAACTAAATTTCGTATCTAACTTAAATTATTCAAAACGTTTAAATAAAACTAAAAAACAACTTAACTAATTTTTAATTATGTGAAGTAGTTAGGTGGGACTATTTTCTTTTCTATCGGATATAACACTTAGTATCAATCCGCCTCAGCTTTTACTATTACGCCGACTCATTTTGAATAAAAAGAATTGAATAATTAACTCATCACATTTCTTACAAATAAAATGCATTTGCGTAATCAAAAATGAATAGAAGTTACGATTTTAAGGAGACGCGTCTCGTTTCCTTCGTCGGTAAAACTTAGTTACTTTCTAGGATTTATTATTAATGATATTATAAGTGATGCTGTCACAATTGTTTCTTACGTAAATTGATTATATTTTAAGCTTTTTTAAGGCTATTAAAAGCCTATATTCTAAATGTTACACCTTTGGGTTGACGTGTTCAAAAGAAACTTAAAAATTAAAACGTCAAAATATATATAAAATATATAATGTTTTTGCACTTGATAACATGAGAAATTCATATATAATTATAGAAGTAATATTTGACTTAATAGCCTTTACTTTATTCCACTACTATCTTCACAATTTCCTGAATGACCGCTTCACCGCGCACTCCAAAGCCAAAAGGTTGGAACACTTCTACAGGCGTCATAGAAATAAGCTTAGTCTATGTCTATTAAAACTCTCCTTCTGGCCGTATAGAGAAAGTTCTCAACTCCTATGATCGTAACGTTTAAAACGTGAAACATCAAAGTCTCGTCGTTGACGACAGAATTTACCTATGACCTCGTGGACTAGCAGAGTAAAGCCCCGATTTCAATCACCGTTTTTCCAAGAGAAACGTACATGAAATACATTTATATATCAACTTTTCTGTCAACTGAAGGTGGGTTCAACGAGAAGTTTGATTTAAACTTCACATTTGGCCAAAAATTTTGGATTGAAAACGCGCCTTAAGAGTATCCTTTCTAAAGAGCCAATCATTCCGTTTTAACCAGTTAGCAAACTCTATTAAGCATTGTCCGTCCTTAAAATATTTCAACGACTTTGGATTTATTTTTTTACGTAAACTGCGGTAAAATTATATCAAACCTAGCCACATTTTTAATCTAATTTCTCCAAACCTTGGAAACTCATTTAAATTTTTTGCCAAGAAAAATAAAATTTAATTCCCCACTCGAGGGATCAAAAAATATTCGAAGCTTCAGAAACGCCTATACGCTAAAGGAATAAATACTCATAAACATTTATAACGCAATAAAGCGAAAAATATCCCTAGAATGAACCAAACTGAAAATATCTTTATTCCCGAATTCTTCAGTCTATAGAAACCCAGCCAAGTAGAAAATTTACATAATATGTAAATAAGAACGATACGGAAGTGATATAATAGAAAGAAGAGCCAGATTTGGTTGCAAGCTTGCAATGGACCAATATTCCCATTGGGAACTTCTTTTCCTACGCGAATTTGGAACTCTTTTAAACGTTGTAGCCAAGTATACAACCGAGTCTGCGTAAGAAATAACCCTAAAAGAAGGCTGAATATATTTTTAATCAATGCCCAAAACCCAAAAATTACAGAGTTTGAACTTTGAAGAAAGTTTAAACCAAAGTCAATTGAGATTTGGTTCGAGCTTCGAGGTTATATTTTCATAATTTTTATTATTTATCAATTGTAAATAAAAATAATATGCTATTATATATGTAAGAATGTCTGTCTGTCTGTCTGAATGTCCGTTTGTAGGTTCGACAACTAACGCTAAAATTTAAACGCGACGTTAGCGAAATTAGAAACAAGCTGAAGCGAATTGATACACAATGTTAAATTTAGTATATAAGAACCTTTAACCAATCAGCCCGCGCTTTCTAATTTGTAGCGAAAGGAGACCATGACGAGACGTTGTCAGAATTTTAATTGTAGTAGTATTCGGGTCTAATTTAATATCAAACAATCCAATAAAGATTTCTTTTCTCAACCGGCCTTTTAAACAAGTCCAAGTATTACCAAAAGTATACAAAAACCATTCTGGGGAAGTTCCAAACTATTCTCATATTGGATAAAAGGAGAAAGATCAAAGTGTCATTTTCTAAAGAATACACAAACGTAAACTAGCAGTCTTTGTAAAAAAACGAGTAGCCTCTGGTATACGGGCCATTTCGCGCGCAATGGAGTGATATATTTTCAAACTAATAGCAAATTCCACTAGACCGCTCTCAGAGGGCTCCGAATATCGCTGAAAACATAATTGTTCTTGCTCGCACTAGCTATCGAGTATCGGGCAATTTAAAGAAAAATTTGAAAAGGATTGAACCCCTCAATCAAATCAAACTTTTAATTCTTCATTGAAACACAAGAATACTTTTTTTTCATACACTTCTGGCATTACTTTAGCCTTCATTCCTAATACACCGAAAAAGTACAACACGTCGAGTAAACAAAGTAAAATGAGGAAGCCAGGAAGAATTCCTTAAAAATTATGCAAATACTTTCCGCCCCTCCATTCCTCTAACTCGCCGGAGGCTTTTCCAGGTCTTATACAAGGCCGTAACTAGGCTTATACCCCGTCTTTATAACCATTTTTAGTTTAATTGGTAGCGAAAACAAGATAAGTTTAAGTAATAAATTGTATACGTATACCGAGGGGAGGAAGCGTGATAAGCCTAGGACGATCGTATAGCTAAAAAGAGAAAGACTGGAAAGTGGAAACCCAATTAAAACTATAGAACCGCTATAGTTCTCGTTAAAGAATTAATGGAAACATCTGTCAAGGTCGTTAAAAACCGCAGAAAGGCTGCCGACAGTGGGCGAAAGGGGATTTGAGATCAGTTCGCATCCGCATCATCTCTGTTGATCGACCTAAAACAATTTGCATATTTGGTTTCTGATTATACTCCTATTCAAGTTGTCTTAATAGTCAAAGCTGAGGCGGATTGATATACGATGCTTAAACATCAAAGGAAAAAATAGCCAACGCAGAGTACAACTGCCATAAGTCACCTTAAACGGGAGAATAGGTAGATGGAGTTAAAATTTTATGAATTTCGAAAACACTTCTGGCAACACTACAATCGTAGTCAGAAATTCGTAAAAAATAATGATTCTCAACACTAGTCGCCTTTTTGGACCGACCTAAATTTAAAAATAGAATTCAAAAGAATTAAAATCGAGAATCGATTCATTCCAAATACTTTGGAAAAACAATTTTAGCGCGAACGTGTCTAAACTACGCGAGCCAATTAAGAAAATTTGTTATAATTCGTTAAAAGATAAGGAGATATTATTACGGATCGAAACTTCAATATCTCTGTCGAGATATTTTCTTAATTACCAAGTCAGGAAAATTGGTGAGGAACATTCTTACAAAAACGAAAACAAAAGGAGAAAATTGGAAAATAGTAAAATTTTCCAATTGGCGTTAATATTTCATCGGATGTCCTAGACGTTTTCCAAAAGTTGTACAATTAATCGAGGGACACGAGGAGAATGTCAGTTACCACTATCTACAAAACAGTGCCAATTATTCATAAGGAGCCTCAAATATTTAAAGGAAGGAAGCTGATGGTTCGGATCAACTTGATTTTGGAACTAGCGCGATGCTACCGGTCATGTTTCTATCTCTCATTTATGTACTGAAATCTCAGACTGATTTTTTTCTTCAAAACGCCGAAAATTCCAGCGGTCTGCGCGTGCAGGAAGAAACTTCCGTTTTACGACAGACTGCATCGGATGTACTGATCATTTCGGTACATCGCGACCTCCTTCGGATCAATAGACGTACTATCGATTAACGGGACTCGAGGCCCGTCTCCAGGATATATAGACTAATCAAGAATAATGGGAGGATGGACTTAACAAGCGAAGCGAAATTTTTACGGCTTATCCATGTTAGAATATACGGTATACGCGTAGCTATTTATATAAAATAAATAATTGATATTGATTTCTTTCGAAATTTTATCGAAAAGGACAATGTAATGAGAAAAATATGTTCATTTCGGGTAATATACGCTTGCCTAATAGATTTTTTAAAAAATTAGTGTAAATTAATTTGATTTAAGATATATTTTTGTCTTTGATTTAAAAGGAAGCTTGGAGCTAAAAATAGAACATGCCAAAGAACGTATTCGAGAATTTTTTTGCAATTATTAGACACGCTTTTGGCGTTTAAATTAATTTCTGAAGTTTGGTAAAATTTAAAAAAAAATATATATATATAAATAAATATAAATTCTGGCCAATCATATTATTTTCTATCTAAGCTCCTCCTTTTTTCATAAAATCAAGCAAAGACAATGAAGAACAATTAGAATCATAAATTGTGAACTTGCTAAATAAATAAATTACAAGTGTGAAATTACAAATACTAAATTAAAGTTTAAACTTTAACTAAGGGCAATCAAATTTAGGTCTACATAATGGAACGAGAAAGGCGAAAAGCTACTTTCATCCTATAAATGAAATATATATTCATCGATCTTTGAACTTCCATTTTAAACAAGCTTACTTCAAAGAAAGCCGAGGTTAAAAACTGAAAACAAACCTTCCACCATAATTTGTCAGTACTTACGAACCTTTTCTACCAATTATCTCTACGCATTTTTACTTTATAGAAACAATATAGAATAGTATCTTATAGGGATGACAAACGAAGGTGAAACAGACAATAAAAAAAAAAAGCTTTAAAATATTTTTAAAGGGATTATTAATACGCGAGAGACCAAATACAACGAAGACCTTTAAAACCCCGAACCATAGCAATATTCCCAAAGCATTTTTTTCCCCACCAACAACCGAGACAGTTCGTAGGTTTCAAATCCCCCTAAGAGATACAAATACGAAAATAATCCCTTTAGAACCGAAAACAAAAAAAGAAAAGGGATAGAACATCTCATTTAGTCATGATATATATAAAATGAAAACCAAAGGAACTTGGTCGAAAAATGTTAATTATTGCTACAGCAGCGCCAATTTATTCGGTATTGGACGGTTCAAAGTGTAGGAGGAAAGAAAAGGGATGGAATTACTGATGACCAAATTTGGACGCGGCATGAAAAAACTGAAATTTATCTATGGAGGAAGATTGAACTAGATTGAGAATAAAAGCGGGAGAAGTACATCCTAAGCCTAACCAAGTTGATCCTCACTACCTTATCTCTACGTTCCTCACGTGTGCTTTAAATCAATCTAGGTCCAAACTAGGACAAAAACTTCGGAAAAATTCCGGGGCAGTTTTTAGGATAATAAAATATATTCAGTTTCAATCTAAGAAATAACTTCAAGGTGGAGTGAAACAATTAAACCTTTGATGAAAAGGTTTCCCAAGTCATTAAAGACAGATTGCCAGAAATGTTTAGTTCTAACTTCGATGATCTAAAAATTTTCAATTTAAGTTTATAAATAGGTTTTTTCACGAAAGGTCTGTGCAATCTGGTTATTTTTCTCCTTCACGGCACGAGCATAAAGTATTTGGTGGACTCATCAGATGAAGTTAAAAAATAATATAAAAAAAACCTGCATGAGTTTTTTAGCAAATTTTGTGGAAACTCTTAAAAATCCATTAAAACTTATCGCGGATATTTTGGTTCGTTTTATTAATGATTTGTGATTTTATCGATTGGAAGCAACATTCTCCCTTTTTAAAGGAGGAATGAAGCTCGACAACAAGTGATTTTTCTATTGATTTCTTATCGATCAACGGAGAGTTTGAAATCGGGCCAAGTAGTAAAATCACGCGTATTTTATGGTCAAAATAAAGCGCTCTTCTCGCGTGATTGGCGGAAGACTGGTTTATAATATAATATTAAATATTTTTACCGCTGATATAGGGTTATTTTAAAGCCCTGTCCTAGACTTTCATTCTGATTTATTTTTGCTTAAGCCCGATGTGATGGCTAGTTTTGAGTAAAACCATAGACAGACATACAGAGATAACGATAAATGAAACGCCTAGTATATAAGCCTCGGCAAAAATTACTTGTCTGGCTTCATACTCCTTTTAAGAACACACTCAATGTAAACCGTTAAAAGGGAAATTCGATATATACCTTTCAAGAATGTAACGCGTTTGTACGGAATGCTGGGTCGAGAACGGCATACTTTCGGGATGGTACGAGGAACATTCTAGAATTCTCGGACCCCTGCTTTTGTCAGAAAACGAAATGACCTGATATTTTATTCATATTTTGGTGCCTTTACCCCAGCCCTGGGCTGCCCTTATAACTGTCTCTTCGGAGGATTTTTTATTTTCTACTGGTGCAGTCGCAAAGGCGTCAAACCTATTTCTCTCTCTCTCTCTAACTCTCTGCACCATCCTGAAACCTTCTGTCCTCGATTGAATAAAAGAAAGCAGTTGGGGACACAATGGAACTAGCCTATACCAGGGATGACCGCCGCATTTAGCGAGCAATTATCGACTGGTGCGCCTCATTTAACACGGGGGAGGGGGGTTCATACCCCAATTTACCCCATTATACTATCTCTCTATAGATCTCAAATCGTCTATCTCTTTAGCGTTTAAAATCATATAAAATATTTTTGACGAAATGGATGGTTCATTTCTTTCATTAAAGAGGTACTGAAAGGCGCAAAAATGCGTTTGAATCTACACTATCTAAACAACAAGGACATTCTTTGGTATATACTAGATTTGGTCTTGAAACTCTTACGGATCGATTTTGGATCTAGATTCCGAATGTATGTATCTGGGTCAAAGAATATAAGCCTATCGTATAATAGGAGAGTCAGGAGACTAGCTTCCGAAAGGATTTTAACCCTAATTAAATTATAAACGACATTATTCAAATATTAATCCATTAATTTAAATTTAAGGATGACACGCAGAAACATAAAATTATTTATTTAAGCTTAATTTAGGCTTATCGTTTTAAAAGAGGCTTTAATTTTATTTTTGCGATGTTTAACAAGCGTTTTGAGTTGAATAAATTTTGTTTCGTATAATAAATTATTTTTAAGTGAAGGAAAACATAGTTTCAAACTGCTGTGGTCGCTATCAGAGTTAATTTTGTAAAAAAACTGATGCATATAGTGTCATTTTCTTTTGTAAGGGCAGCGCGGTCATTTAGGATGGTTCCCACAAATATCACAAGGCATACGATACGCAATAGTTTTGTTTTGGCATTTTAAATGTAGAAAATGATTTTAAAGTGGGTTCCTCTAAGTGTGAGAAGAAACACCTTTATTCTTGGCGTTTCAATCTCCCAAGTTTTATCACGTTTCTTTCCTCCGTAAAATGTAAATCTTCTATTTTGAAATAGGTTAAGGACTTCATCTATACTCTTTCCGCTTTATATATCAACACAATTTGAATTCGGTTATATTATTTGTACAGTTAACTTGCCTTTGGTACAGATATCCTATCTGATTTGTCCGTATCATTACTTTTTTGTTAAAAGGTTATTTAAAAACCAACGAGCGGATTAGTCCCACTAAAAATTTGGTTTAGTTACAATCCAGCATAACCAGCGATTGGCAATTTTGCTCAGTTTTATCATAAGTTTATAACTTATAAGTATGCCGCTTGTTTTGAGAGAAAAAATAACCAGTTAATTTTATTAGTGCTTCCGATTCGAGATGGAATTGACTAGACATAAAGCACATAGGAATGTAAATGAACGTAAACGTAAATTCGGTATAAAGACGAACTAAAGAAGCAGGGTTAAACAATTTTGTTCAGCCCAGGTTGTTTGCTATAGTTATTTAGCGAGTGATTTTTCTGGATATCCTCACATCTTGTTTTACGTCTTCTAAAGATTAGGTATCAAAGCCTAGGAATATCCGTAGCATCTAGGATAGAATAATAACAGCGAGGATATATAAATATAAAGCTGTTTTCAAGGCTCCATACATCATTTATGCACATGTACTAAAGCCGCGATCATACTATACGAAAATATTGCCAATCGTCGGTTGCTTTGCCGCGATCATGTTCGAAATACAGTCGTATAATTTGGGAAATAAGTTCTTAAATTATTTCTGTTTTGTCGGACAGATTCTAGATGACTATGGTTTACTTCGGACTAGCCGCCACTGTTTATGAATAAAATAAAACATTTCGCGCCTTTTTTTTCTATCGTCTACATTGTCTCTCAACAGTGAGGGGACGACCGTCGCCAATGACTCAATAAAATCGACGGGAACAATGATTATCGAGTATTTTCATTTATAGTCTGAACGCGCCTTAAATAGTTGAATATAAGGTCTTTCTCGGTGGCTTCGCTGCAAAGCCTATATTGCTAAAATCTCTGATATAAAGGGGGTATAATGATAGCGGATAGATATCCTGATGGCAATAAATCGTTTAGCTAGAGGGAAGCTAGGCTAGTTCAAAGTGGAAAGCCCCCCCCCCCCCTTTGGCTTCTTTCCTACCCGTCGGTGTAATAGTAAAGCCTAGTATTATTAATGATTATGGCATAATGGGATGATCGGCAGGTGTTCCATAACCGCGGTTTGATATTATTACATCTTAGAAAGCTTTAAAAGCTAGAACGCTCCAAGAAACAGAAAAAATTGAATGATTATTTGTATATACTTATTGCCACCATGCACCGACGTTGGCAGGGTGAAGTAATGGTTTCCGGTATTATACCACTCTATCCACCATTTGGTGTATGATAACCAAATTTGGATCGGAAGTGAAACGGAACTTACTTGTTTGTTATAATGTTTAACAAAAGGATTACGTACATAGATATATCGATTTTAAATCGAACGCTCAAAAAGAAACTGAAACTTCATTTGAGAATATTATTTTCTTCTAGAGTTCTTTTCAGAGTTGGATTTTCAGTTTTTGGTCCGGACAGACATTCGGTGGAAGGTGGGTTTTCACGAGTCATTGTATTATTTATACTGGGGATGCCATTTTCAGGGATAAAAATGTTAACTCTATTGCTTAATGGTAATAGTAAGTGTAAAGACGCTAATGGATTAGTAGTGACACGAGGGGTAGACACCACCCTCTATCTAAATCTTTGCTGATTTAGGAAATATATTTCAATGTTATTTAACCGACAAGATAGAGTATTTAAAATATTTTAGCCAGTTTTTCCCACGAAATAAATTATTAAATCATGCCTTTTAGATGTTTTCGAGAGCTAGACCCTATTAATTTAAAGATCAAGTAATAATTAGCTTGGCAATTAGAAGTAAAGCGATATTTAGTTGTTCAATTGTTAATTTTGTTATTATGATGTGTGATTCAACATATTTTTCAATGAGGTCCGACTATAATTAAAAACCTTACTTTGAAAGTCAAAACATAGTTTAAATTGTACGAGTAAATATAACAACATTGATAATTTTTCTAATAAGCCTAGAAGTCACCAAAACCGAGGTTACTTTTAACGAGGAAAATTTCTGAAAAGTATTTAAATGAAACGAAATCTCACCATAGAATATTAGATCCGTCCGTTGAGTGAAGTCGGGGCTGGGAAAGCCTGAATTTGAGTGGTGGGTTTTTCTCCTTCTTTCGGTGGAGATGCTTTTCGAAAACGAGGGCGTTGTCGGCCTCCTCTTTCCAATAAGCTTTCTTTTTCTTTTACATTTATTCTCGACTGACGATTTTTTCTCATTCTCAGTTTCCAGACGATGTTAAAAAAACGTATGTAGTAAAAGAATCCAACGTAGAAATCGCGAAAAACGGAAGACTCTCGTGAATTCGCCAAATAATCAATTCTGGGGTCAAAAGGCTAAAGATTTTGGCTCTCCGCTCGCTGATTGGTCGTAATAATAACTCAAGATCAGTCGAAGATGAAGGTTTCATCTTTCGATTTATTATTTTCCAAATATTAGTATTTTTATTTCGAGTGTTCGTGAGGAAGGATTACGGATATGGTTTAGGTTGTATTATTTTTTAAATCTCGATGGGTTAGACTTTTTAGTCGATAGAACGGAACGGGTATGAACAACTCGCGGACAACATCTTCCAAAGAGAGCAACTTTTCTTCCGAGTTAACTTTACGATTAATCTCGGGCTGTTTAGTTTTCATTCGGTTATTTAGAATATATTGAATTTTTCTTTCTCGGAAAGAGATTTTAATATTTTTGGGATTTTTTCGGTTCGCAGTGGGTCGATACTTCCGCCGTTTTTAGTTGGGTCTCTCTCTCTCTCTCTTATATTTAATATATAATATTCTCGAGCATTTTTTCACATTGAAGGCCACACAAGATACCGCGTTTACTCGACATCGCTCGATTTGGTTTTAATTCTTCGACGATGACTTTTGTTGTTTTTTTCTCGGAACTTTTATATTATATTTCGACTATAGATATTGATTTATATTTTAGGGTAAATTTGGCCACCATTCGCGCGCGTGCTATATTCGGGGGATGTATATATATATTAAGTTCGGCAATCGTTGCCGCGTCCGTCGTGATGGTGATTTCTAGTTCCAGGATGGTGACCTCCGCCCTCCATGGCCGACTGTCTCATCAAGGGGAAGCGTCGGCCGCCGTTGGAACTGTCTCGTTTTAAGAGGGGCGTTTCGGCGCTAGTTCTCGAAGAATGGTAGTGACGGGGATTGTGCAGGTGAGGGAGGAAGGGTAACTGGGGGCTGCACCTTCCCAATAGGGGTAGTTCCAGTTCAACGTCGTCCAAGTCACGGTCGAGAGAGACGCTGCCAAAATCGCCACCAAGGTCGCGTCCCTCAGCACCGGCGTGCTCCGAATTGTCGCTGTCCGAAAGGCCGTCGCTCTCCATGGAAGCGAAATGTTTGGGTTCAACGCGCACTCGCACCGTGATGGGACAGTCCGAAAGATACAATTCCATGTCCATCGAGGTCAAGGAAGCCCGTCGCGGAGTGCTACAGCCGTCGGGGTCCGATATTTCCAAGTCTTGGGGAGACGGCATAAAGTCGTCGATGACGGAACTAGGGAGAATCCCGCCGGCGGAAGACGAAGAGTTGTTGCCCGCGCAGTTCCGGTCCGTAGTGGTAGCCGCTCCGTAACCGGAAGAAGAGCTACAAGATTGCGGAATGGTCGTCGGGGGCGACACTGACCTGGTCATGAAGAGAGGTAGATCGTGGAGCGTCGGCTTAGAAGCCGGCCCGTTTGGTATTAATTGAATGGTAATTGTCTCGCTCATGACGTCGTCTTCCTCCTCGTCGTCTCTTCCGGAGCCGAATTCAGAAGAGCCCGCGTGGTGCAAAATGGGCGACAACTGCGGTACTCGTAAGTAAGGGCTGCTGTTTTGCAGAAAGATACTCGGCCCGTTCAACTTCTCCAAAGAGGCGCCTCCCATAAGCAAGCTACCGGGTGGGCGCTCACCTAGTAGCTCGTGGTGTTCCTTGTCCGTTTCAGGGGCCACTTTGGAGCCGCTGGCCGTTTCTTTGACGTCGCAAGTCATAACGCACGCGGCCACTAGGGCCAATCCCCCGAGCCCCATTAAAGCGGGACCCACGTAAGTCAAATTGTGCAAATGGTATTGTCTTTCCTCATCGAGGATCGCGATCGTTCGGTTGCCTTCTTTCACCGTTTCTGTGGCGAAGGTTTCCGCGTAGAAACCGATGACGGACATACCCGTTCCGATCAAAATGAGCAGTAATCCACCGCTGAGCGCTTTGAATGCTTGACAAATGCAGCGCAGCGATACTTTGCTCCTGACCACCTCCCAAGTGGAGGGTTTCTTCTTTTTCTCCCCGCCGGGCCCTTGACCCGGACCGAAGCCACCACCCGAACCCGAGACGGAGGAGTTCAAACCGGAGGCGTTTTGAAAGCCGAGATTCGGCGGGTAAAGAGGTTGATGGGACGGGGTGCGCGGCCTGCCTCTTCCGCCCGGGGTCGGTGGTACTAAAGGACCCGAAGTGCGTCCTGTGTTCTGCTGTTGACGTAGCTGGCGGCCGATGACCGCCGCGCTATTCATCTTCACCCCTTCTGGGCCGTGGTGTAATTCATTTTCTGCCCCTGTCTAATGCAAGGTGGGCTGGCCTTGCTAGCGCTTTGGGAAAAAAGAACGCGGCTAGAAGCGAACCGAGAAGAATAGGCGTCGTTCGGCAAGATTTCGCTTTCGAAACAGTAGAAATTGGACGATCTTCGAGTTCTCGTTGACGGAGAAGAATGGCGGAAGCGGCGACGAACCGAGGGCCGCCTCCACGGGCTAAGCCTCGCCGGCCACGGCATGGCGCGATGACCGAGGCCGAAGCCTATCCGCGCGTTGGAAAAGAGACGCGACTTTTCTTGATAGTCTTTTGGCCGCTCCTCTCAAGCCAGGAAAAACCAAAAGGAGATTCTCTCCCCGACCGAGAAGAGTAACGCGAGGCTGGATCTCGACTTTACCCGTTTTAGGCCAACGATTCTCTGAGTTTCTCTCTCTCTTCGTTCCTCTCTCTCTTCCGACAATACCGACAGCGCACGCGCTCTCCATCTTTCTCCCCTCTACCACCATTCCAACCCTACCGCCGCATCTTCGACTGGCGGACCACCTCGAGCTCTTTCTGGCAGTTTCCCAGCTATACGGCCCTCTAGCGCTTCCTCTCTTTCCCCCATTGCCGATAATCCTATATTTACAGACTGGCCAGACGAAGGAGGAGAAGCGGAAGGAAGAAGCGGAAGAAGAATGAGAGAGAGAGAAGAGAAAGAGTGGCGCGCGCGTCGCCCGGATTCCCAGCCCAACCCCTGGCGAGAAAAAGGGCCAAATAGAAAAACGGGGGGGGGGGGGGACGTCTTCAAATTACTTCCAGAAAACTAAAGCGCCGAAAAATTATCGAGAAGAGTAATTAAGAATGGATTCCTAGCAACATTTTTCAAAAGAAGATCCCGCGCGAAACTAGGTCCCCAAGGATAAACGGAAATGATATAACGAAAACGACGAAGCCACGGATCAATGACGTGAAGTAATTAATGAAGAGGAAGAAAACCAAACCGCTCCTGTATAACGTTGATACATACATAGCGACTCTACCCTCCCCTCGTCAACATAAACACGAGAATAACACGAAAATGATGCTCATCTTTACCGCGATAGAATGGTGGATA
This sequence comes from Odiellus spinosus, assembly GCA_963920705.1. NCBI lineage: Eukaryota > Metazoa > Arthropoda > Arachnida > Opiliones > Phalangiidae > Odiellus > Odiellus spinosus. The sequence continues at coordinate 16,701,745 of OY987227.1, read as the reverse complement.
TAAAAATGAAGAAGGATATTGAGGAATGACCCCTTTTTCGGACACCCCGGCCATTTCCGACTCTCGTATATCGTAATTTGGGTTTTCTGCTTAGTCTTTTTCAAGGGGGAATAGGCGACGAATCCTTGCAAAGCCCAGAAAGTAGTAAGGCGCCTGGCTTCTTTACTTTTGTTGAAGAGGAATTGGCAATATTAGAAATAAGGCGGATTTAAAAATTGGAATACTCCTATAGTTAAAATTATTTCCTACATTTGGGCTAACTAGATAAACAATAAACGAGTAATCAGCCCAACAATTAAAAAGCTGCGAGCAAGCTAGAAGTATACAAACAAGACTTTATTTCCTTTAACTTTGTATTTCCTACTAAGCTCCAAGATGTACCATTCTTCGTTCCTGGCGAAATAGTAACGAAAACGAGAATATTTTTGGGTCTGGATAGAGTCTAGAGAAGTCGGGGCTTTAGGCTCGGCCCTAGGAGAGGGCAGGAGTGGTAAAGAAACGAGTGGCCAGGAAGGGTGAAATATAAGATACATAATGCCCATCAGTCCATTTGCGGAAGGAAGGAAATTTGTTTCGCATTAGATATCGAGGGAGCATCTGGAGTCGATGATAGAGAAGCGATCGACGCCTCAGGGAGGGCGAACGAACTAAAAGCTAGGCTAAAAGGAAGTAAAATGGGAACAAGAGGGACAGCTCCAAATTATTTCACAATACACCTTGACTAAAGTGTTTCGGATTAAAAAAATCCACATTTTTGTATTTTAAAAATTAAATATAGTTATTTTAATGTACCATGATACCATATACCAGGTTGTGGTTTGTTCAAATGCTGAATAATGAAGTGAAATTTTGTGGCGTTCTTAATTAGTCAAGTTGAAACAAAAATTTTCGGGTATCAAACGGCCCCAAACGCTGATAAAGTAAATACTATTGAAAAAAAAAACACTATGATCTAACCTACTGGTAAGCGTCGGCGAACACGGCCAAAATAATTCCTTTTAAATTTATGGTTTTGTACCTCGGGCATTTAATATCATTTAATTAGTATCGCTAGGACGCACGTTTATCGTTCACTAAGTTGGAGGTAACAATAAGTGGTAACAATAATTGGTAGAGCTTACTAGGATAGGAATGGAAGAAACGCTAAAAACTTGCCTAAATCCCGTACACTTTGGCCGAAATCCAAAATCCCTAAAAGTTCTCTATGGGTAATTCACATTGAAATCACAAAATCGCTCCCAAGAGCAGCTTTGAAATCTCAAAATCTCATAAATCCTGAAATCACGTCCACAAAAACAGCTAAAAACCTTATTAATGTTAACATTATATCGAAATTATAATTAATTATTGGCGGTACAAATTATCCCATCATATAAAAAATTACTGAAACTATGTTTTTCCTAAGAGATTAAAAACCAAACCACAAAAGGTTCAGTTTAACAAAAAAATTGCGTTGTTCACATTTTGATTACTACTACTACATAATAAAAGAAACTATGGGCCACACTGAAGGTATATACCTATGTATGGATAAAAAGGGACAGCACTAGACTCATTCCACTTCTTACGTAGAAAGAACAAAAATACATCTTTTGGAAAAGTAAAGAAAAAATATGAAATATCTGAAATTCGTGTGAAGTTTGAGAAGTACGCTTAAACGATCCCTATCCCTACTCAAATATTATTTCCACGGTCGATGATGGGACTTAGGGGAGAGAGACTGAGCTGAGGGTTCGTTCCGAGGGAAGACGAGGTATAAATTCCTAACGAAGAAAAAGAGGGCGCCAAGAACGTTTCACGATTAAATTGGATTTTTTTCTTTTTTTTTTTCGGAAATAAAGGTGAAAGGTAGTAAGAGGGTCAAACCAATAAGGTCATTCCAAGTTATTTTTCTATCAATAATAAATGACTTTTTCCCCAATTAAATTAAATTATATCGCGTAAATTAGCATATTTAACTTTAAATTTAGCTTAAAGTTTTGAAAGGCAAATATTGTAATGTGTTATAAGAATATAAATAGCTTATATATATTTTTAAACAGTTAGTAAAATAAAATGAACTCTGGGTAGCTCATTTCATAAACAAAAACGTTTATTAATCAGACAGGTGCGTTATATTCGCGAGATATTGGCAATGCTACCTTTTTCTACACGTAATTTGACAGTCTATCAATCAGGGTCGATAGATTACCCATAATAAGAGAAAACATTTATCTTTAGGCGAATATTTTTAGCTTAAAATATTTTCTTATTAAAATTATTAAAATGTCAACCATTGACCTATGCGAAAAATTTTATATCACTAACTTTTATTTTATTTTAAATTCCCTGACATTTTGGGACCATTTAAAAATTCCTTGACCTTTCCAGGTCGTGTACGAACCATTAAAAATATGTCTCTCCTCTTTTAATTAGGTTAAGTTATGATTTAAAATAAATATCACTGATATTTAAGTATATCGTTTATAAATATTCATATTTTCAGAAAATAAAAATGACAAAATTTATATTCGACCTCGAGTAAGTTAGGGAATTTGAAACCTTATAATTACGGTTTTAAAGTGGACAGAAATTAATGCCGCTTTGGGATCATACATTATAGTTTATAAATATTAATATCAACCGTCTGCCCTTATATATTTAGAAGCACTAACGCCTTTTTAACTTCAAAAATCACCTAGTTTTCCCATCCCACGCTCTTTCAATATTTTCGCTGATATTAACAAACACAGTTTCCTCGCGGTCCCCTGAGTATTTCGATACTTTTAAACTTTAGAAAGCTTTCAAAGCCAATTTCGCAATGTGGGTTAATAAAAATAAAAATTAGAATAGAAATTAGAGTTATTCCCAAGCCAATTAAAGTTTAAAGTCTTACTAACTACTAGTCTTTCCATGGCCTTCTGAAGTTCTGATTGCATAGCTTCTTTTAGTATAGTTTACGTAAATAACTAAATATCAAAACTTTATAGCTTAGCTTATAAATAAGGTCAGATATCCAATTCCGTAAATCTCAAAAATAGGTTTAAAAATAAAAACAGAAGCCGATGAAACCCTCCTTTGAAGTCTATTACTACCTGGTCTTGTCTACCCCTCTCTGTATGGGTTAGTTTCAAAAAGCGCGATTCGTACGCCTCCTAACGGTAGATATTTTCGGAGCGGGAGTTCGTCGAGCGAATATCTCTAGCAGCCTTGGAGTTCGTCAAAAAAACGTCGTCGTTTGTGGAGAGAGAGAATTTCCAATTTTCCGTAGACAGGGGGTTATGAAGTAGGACCCCTCTGATCTCGTAAAATTGTGAATTTTACCCATACAGAGAGGAGCGCTATATCGAACATTAGAGTAGTAGACTTCAAAGGAGGGTTTCATCGGCTTCTGATAAAAATAAAATTGAAATATCTCAAAATCCAAACAGTTTCGAATTTAGAAGGTAGAGACTTATTATAGACGTATATTCCAATAAAATGTAGCTTTTGGATTTAACGGTTTTAAAGCGCGTAAATTTATTTGATTCAAAGGAGTGGGTGTTTGCTCTTATATTGTTCGGGGTTGTAGTATTGCATGATGATGATGCATAGGAAAGAATGTAGCAATCGCCAACCATAGTTTTTACGAATGCAACCCGAGGTGCTGGAAAATATCTTAAAGGGAGAATGCAGTCAGTAAAATAGGTCGGTATCAGAAGTATTTGTAATTTAATTGCGCGAATGGAGGCATTTGGCTTACTGGGTCAACGAAACAGCGCTGTCGGACAATAGACAATTATTGCCTCTAATGCATTCGCCACATATTTGTAGGATGATTATAAAGGGTAAGATCTCAGCGACTTGATGTCGTAATGATGATATTAATATTTATTTCACCACGAAACAGACGATATTTCGGAGAATTCTATTTTGAGAAATGCTGTGAAAGGGGTACACCAGTTTCAAACAATAAAAGGTTCTTGCAAATCAATGCGAATAGGCCGGGATTGACAGGAATTAGGGATGTAAAATATCATGAGAAATTCAAAGATGTTAGTCTTTATCTCTTCTGTCGTTTATTATCTACGTTTTGGTCCTTCCTAAGCCTAAACGAATAAACCAATATTTCAGCGAAGATCAAAATATAAGATCAAAAAAGGAGCCTATAATGTCAAAGCTATATAAAAAGAAAACGAAGCTCGGTTAAAAGCGCCTTTCAACTTCCAGGCAACCATTTTTAACCCAATTTATATATTTCCTCACGTCTTCAAAGTTCTGTCGTATTTATTTTTTCGCTATCATTTTCTTAAAATTTTTAAAGGAAAAGCTGATTTGACAGCTTAAGTTTGATCCCAAAGATTCGGAGGCTTCAGCCAAAAAATAAAAAAAAAAAAAAGAAAAAAAAGGGTTAGTGCAGTGTAGGAAAAAAATTGAAAGAAAAATATCTGGAGATATCTCTTCTTAGCTGGAATATCTTCGGGCTATATAGAAAGTGAAAAGTATGGTAAACAGGAGCTTGGGGGCTAACTTGTCGAGCTGCGAGTTAAAACGGAAATTAAGAAAGTCTGATCACGTACCAGGAAAGATCTATATAAAAGTCTTAATATAAAAAAGGAATAATAAATAACATATTTCACCTCGAGTTTATAGCAAGTACAAAGCTAGACCTTAACCCTTATACATATGATTGGTTCTCTTTTTAAAGAGAGCATGAAATAATTGAGGGGGGGGGGGCTCTTAATTTCGCTGGGTACAACGAGTTCAAATCTCAAGTTTTGGCAGTGCAAGGAGTCCTAAAATTTTGTACACCTGATCTCTCAAGTGTCTGTCCCTCTTAAATAATGGAGTGAGTTGGCAAACCAAAGATCAACTGCCATGAGTTGGCAAACCAAAGTTCAATTATACCCTGATTTAGCAAACCAAAGTTCAATTATACCCTGATTTAGCAAACCAAAGTTCAATTATACCCTGATTTAGCAAACCAAAGTTCAATTATATCCTGATTTAGCAAACCAAAGTTCAATTATACCCTGATTTAGCAAACCAAAGTTCAATTATACCCTGATTTAGCAAACCAAAGTTCAATTATACCCTGATTTAGCAAACCAAAGTTCAATTATACCCTGATTTAGCAAACCAAAGTTCAATTATACCCTGATTTAGCAAACCAAAGTTCAATTATACCCTGATTTAGCAAACCAAAGTTCAATTATACCCTGATTTAGCAAACCAAAGTTCAATTATACCCTGATTTAGCAAACCAAAGTTCAATTATACCCTGATTTAGCAAACCTAAGTTCAATTATACCCTGATCTAGCAAACCAAAGTTCAATTTCCATGAGTTGGCAAACCAAAGTTCAATTGCCCTGATTTAGCAAACCAAAGTTCAATTGTCCTGATTTAGCAAACCAAAGTTCAATTGTCCTGATTTAGCAAACCAAAGTTCAACTGGCTATTTAGCAAACCAAAGTTCAATTACCATGATTTATCAACCCAAAGTTTAATTGCTATGAATTGGCAAAACCAAAGTTCAATTGGCATGAGCTGACAAACTGATGACAAAGATTTTCCCCTGACCTAAAAATATTTCGACACAGTTGGCCAATTTAATATTTGAAGTTGGAAAAAAATGTGCGCTCTCCCTTTCCAATTGACACTCCATCACGTTGAGTTAAGCAACCCGAAGGAAAATAAAAAAAAAAAAAAAAAAAAAAAAAAAAAAAAAAAATTCAATAAAAATAAAAAAATGTTATACCACTACATGTTCCCTTTAAAATATAACCTATATTTAGAATCAGTTTGAGCTTTCGGCACGTATACACTTCCCCCTTTATGTTTTATAAACCAAATCATAAGAGTTACGAGTAAAACTATCTTTGAACGTGCTGAAACCTGAAACGGACAATGAACATCTCGTTTCGAACGTGCTACAAACTTACAAGGTGAAAAAGGTATAGACCGACCAAAAAGAATGTAGAAAGCGAAAACATGTCGGTTTGTTTGGCTAAAATATTATTTTATCTACGCGCGAAGGTAATGATCCTGCATATTTGATTTTTTTAACAATACCACTCCAAAAGAAAATGCCAAAAATATAATTTGGTCTACATGACAACATTCCACTATGCAACGAGAGTTTTTAAAATATTATAATTATATTAACAGAGAGATCATAACATCCGGCCACGTACTAACAAAATAAATTAAAAGTTTGGATGAAACTCTTTTGGAATCTTTGTAAAGAGCTTTAATTGATAACTCTAATTGGATTTAGTTATGTCTGGAACGTGACTTTTAATACGAATTAAAATTGATGTAATTTGAATATACGAATGTACTTTATATTTATAGTTCCATGTTTCCTTATACCCTCTTCAGACGAGGCATAATTAACCGAGGTTTAATTATATTTAACTGAGGTTTATTACACTGTGAAGGATATGTAAACCTCGGTTAAATCTGATTAAACCGCCTAATTACGCCTCGTCTGAAGAGGGTATTACGGTTGCAGACTGCAGTTCTTGCGTTTTCCTCCCTCTTTATTTGTGACATATTTTAAGTCTCTTAGAAAGTATACGAGAACTACAAAACTAATTTATTTTAAGTTTTCATTGGTTGGTAAACATTTCATTGACAGTTGCTAAGAGGGAAGTTTCATGAAAAATATTTTTATAGCGACGTTTTAACCCTGTTCGAACTTACTCAGTGTTTTAGACAGATCGAGAAACTATATACATGGCCCAGGCACCAACCCAATAGCTAAAAATGTAGGACCCTTCCTGGAAAAAAAAAGGGAATAATGAAAAGTTGGTTGTGTTCTATCCCGCCATGTGAGGGAAATCTAATTATATATCTAAGCTAAAATGTCTCAAAACAGATCAATGACTATGGATCGTTGACCATTGAAAAGTTTAGGGTTAGACCAATTTAAACGTTAAAGAACCGACAGAAAATCGAATGTTGTCGGGCTGCATTCTCCATTCATATTAAATCTGAGTCGGGTGAAAGACCTGATAACCTACTTTCCGTCACCATGGTCTATAGTTATGGGAGATACTTTTTCACGACGATATATTGCTTCAAAAGCATTTAACAATGCAGAAAGCTGATGCGAATTTAGAAACAATGTTAGGTTTAATAATAGGTAAAAGTAGATTTATATTTATAAAATGTTCTCTAACGCGGAAGAAGAAGAACACGAAGAAGAGGAAGAAGTAGCCGAATTACGTTTTATTTAATTCAAAGAAGGGCCGGGTAGCGTGTCTGAGACCAATATATTCGCCGTTTCTTCGAACATCAACCTCTCCCTAAGACCAATCTATAACGTCAAAAACTCTTGTCTATAGGACACCGCCACTTTCCCCGGGGATCCCCAGGCGCGTTTATGACTCCTAAATTGGGTGCGTCGATGTTCTTTAAAGGGAGACGGCCAGAAGAATGTTTTACTGGATGTAATATTCTATAAAACATTATAATGAAAAATATTTAACAGAAATTGACCCGATAGTTTTCGAGAGAAATTTAATTTTGAGAAAAGGGGAATGAATAAATTATCGCGCGCAATTTGTATATCCCACCGGAAATCTATACATACCTAATTTAAGCTGGGTTTTCAAAGGAGCGTGTAGCGGGCCAAAATCAAAGGGGTGCGAGAAAAAAATAAAGTTTATTCTCTCCCACTCGAAAGCGTGTAAATCACGGGATAGAGGGTGCAAAATCGCTACCCGCTCCAATTACTTGCTATCTTTTAAGATCAATTGACTGTCTTCCTTTAACTGCACCTCTATACGGCCCTAATTCCGATATCAGAAAGAAGACAATCGGGGTGAATAATCTATAAAGAAGTACTATGGTCATTGATCTGACTAATTCTATGATTATGCAGACTTTCGCGTGTCATAATGTATATCGTTATGGAAAAGTAAGAAACCACAATCTTAATCAATTACATCATGATTAAATTGGATTAAATAAAATTAGCGATATTCCACAATATATCCAACTTTCATATTCCTCGACTTTCCCCTGAAATTTAAACCAATTTTAAATCGTTAACTGTTCAATATTAGTTCTATCAACTTCTTTAAATAATATTTCCCACAAAAAATATCAGACATTTAAAATTTATCAGAGCGTGTCAAAAGAAAAATCTTAGAATCAATTTAACAATTAAAATTGAGGCTTTACAAAGAGATTTATTGTCGGTGGTATATATCAAGTACTTGGAAGTTAGTAAATTGTTTGGCTTTATACCAAAGATCCTAATAATATTCTAGGCAAAGAAATCTGCTTTTTTCTCGAAACAAATAGTTAGGGGTCGAGCGAAATTAACGATCAGGACTCTGAAAAATGAGGCGTGCAAGCACCGATAAAAGATAAAGATTTTCCTTGTTAAGATTCATCCACGCGCGCATTGAGAGGAATATATAGTAATGGCTAGTTAAAGGACAGGTCTCATTTACATTTATTTTTGAACCTTGACATTTAGAGATTACTTTGTATATAGTCTTGTTCAGAAGCAGATTAAGGGCGAAGTTTTGCTGATTTTCACACCTGGTGAATAAAAATGCAGAGTTTAATTCGAACTCGCGCCGAATTATGCCGTTTTGTTGTCAAGTGCGTAAGTTAAACGGGATCACGTGCCATTTCAAGATGATCTCTCACTGACATCAGTAATGAAATTCTGAACTTCTCGAGAATGTTTACAGTTTTAAATTCTTATAAATGGATTTAGGCTTAGCGAGGAGATAACTACACTACGTGAAATCTGTACGCAATTACGTAACTGATTACAGCCTTTGGTAATGCTAAACACGTACTCAGTTACTTAACCACTTTCGTATAGACAAAGCTATACGCTTGTACATCGATTACGAGGAGTGATCAGCCCCCTCGATCTTGAGAGTTTCGATAATGTTTTTACGCTTATTTTAACACTCCGAATCGATTGATCCATCGATTTTCTCAGCTCGGGGGTCAAATTAGACCATTGCATTAAAATTGTCATTCTAGTCAAACGTACAATATACAGGCGACGGAAGGACCAAGGGGTCAGACTCTCTTGAATTCGCTGTACACCGGAGTTCACCGAGTTCAGCTTTCACAGTGCATTGTGTTCGAATTCTTATGAACTCTGAATTCAGCTTTGATAGTGCAAAGACTTAAAAACTTTGTACACCTAAGTTAGCGAGTGTCCCCTCGGGAAGTACGCCATTAGAATGATCACATTTAAATCGAGAAAGCGTGTAGCACTGCGTATTTCCAAAACATCGCAAAAATTTAAATTTACGTTTTGAAAAACTCGATTTTTTTGGAGTTTACACTCCCTTTAATAAAGTAGGGGAAAAGGAGTAAAATTCACTTAGATTGATTATTTACGTAAAAGAATAATAAAGAAATAAAAAAATAGATCGGGTCGAGTGAAGCGAGGGGTCTAGGGCCAACCCTTAAGGATAAAACTGCGAAAGAAAAGGTTGAAGGGTAACTAGGTGGAAAAGAAAATTGGCAGGACCTATACATCACAGTCGATCTCACTTTAGAAATTCAACGAGACCCATATATTAGGATCAAGACCAAAATTAAATATCGCTTTCATGTCCATAACTAATAGTCTACTGAACAATGGGAATGAAACAAAAGATATAGAATATCCGCCCCTTCCACTCTCCTTTAAAGAGAGAATGAAACAAGTTATTTTTATCTATTCATTGTCATTAAAATATGCACAAAGTTATTTAGAAAGTATAGGTTTAACACGGATTCAAGGAGAGTTTGAAATCTGTCCGATAACCAGTTTTTCACCAATCACTTGAGAATTAAGCGCACCCTTTATTCAACTTAAACCAGATGCTCGCATGCTCATACGCATGCGCAGATTGAGCCAGCGCAGTCGCGATCTAGGTCATCGCGCGCAAGAGATTCACACGTAAGCGATTTCTTAATAGACTTGTGTGCATCCACTTTCACTGGTTATCGACGAAATTTTAAACAGCCCAGTGGCTAACCTAGTGTTAAATGGGTTTAAAATGATCGTGTACTTAAAACGTTTCCCACAACAAAAAATTAATGAAATTGGGGTTTAAACCACGAAGTATAAGTTTCATTAATTAAAATGCGTAAATCACTATAAAGTTATTAGATTGAATACACAAAAATGTATCAGTGAATTAGGCTTATTTTATCGATAAAGAGTCGATAAAATGACTTTTGTTATCAGACTTTATTTTCCCTTTAAGTGTCCAGTGATATCGATTCTAGAATAAGGCACTCTGGGCTAGTGTGAATATTGACGGAAGTCTTTCTCTATACCAGGTTGTCCTGTTCAAGTGGAGTTGTGAAGTACTGCTTTTTTTCATATACGAGAGCTATCATCGCGTATCACTCCCCCTTTGGCTTTGACTATTTTTGAACTTCCTCTGAACAGAATTATATAGTCGAATAATCATCGTAAATATTCATCACGTTCAAAGTTTGGTATTTAGATTTTATTTGAATTTTTCTCAGAGATAAACGGGATCATTAGTTTTTATGTACTGTAATCTCAAATTGATTATGAATTAAATTTGGCAATAAAGTTAGCGAAAGTAGAAAATGAATTGGGATGGTCATTATTGTATTAATTCCGTCTTGACTGTGACTAGATAGCACCGGCAGAGCTATGTTTCCTTTATAAGTAAGATATCATAAGCAAATCATAGAGATAACAGATATGTAAGGTTAAAACCTTAAAAGCCATTAGATTTTTCTTCATAATACCATGAATTTCTAACTTCTAATAATAATAAAGTGAGGCTGTCACGTTTTTTCTGTTAATTCAAATACGCGGTAGGTTTTCGGAAAGATCGTTAAACTTAATCAGATTTAGACGAGGTTTATTGAATAGAGAAGCCTATATGGAATTAACTGAGAGACGTTCAACTAGTTATTTTACCTCTATTTGTTTTATATTGGCTTCAGATTTCGTTTGTGCCAAATCTAATCTTCAGAAATATTATAGGTCAAAGTATGGGGGACGGTATTAGGATAACGGGTGTTAAACTTCGATCAATTGGCTTGAAATAGAGATCTATACAAGAGGAGCCGATGTATTTCGCAAGGCATCTCGGCTCACTTTTCTAATCCTCATTTCCGCAATCCTCACCATATACACGTATATATAATCATAAGTTTATTAATTCACCCGTAAGTTACAAACGAGGGTTGTTTATGCGTTAAGCTAATGGCTGGCCAATCTTGCGACTCGAATCCATCTAGTGGTGGTAGCTTGAAACTCTCCTAATGCATGCTAGGACATCCTGTCACGAGGAATGAGGTAGGGTAGGGAGAATTAACTAGGTTTTTGCGCGAGGTAGCGTAGGGCTTCAAATTTCTATCTCTCCTGTGTAGTGCTGAATACGAAGGGCTCTATGGGGAACTCAAACTTACGGGTGAAAAATTAATTGGCTTATGATATAATTCAGAATGAATATTTGCAATAGACATCTTAGAGCATTTTCTCTGGTTCCCGTAGTCTCTCTCTCTCTCCCCCTGTATATATACTGTCGGAATTACGGTTACAGTCACATCAAAACATACAACAATTAAACGAAGGTTCGCCCAATCAATAGTATCATTACTTTGTTACTAATCCTAGTAATCTCCCAGTGTACCATTGCATTTAATTGACTAGGTTATATACGTATCGATTTTGTGATGGCTTTATACAAAATCAACGTGACTTGAGCATCATAAAACGAATAGTTAATGGAAAGTAATTACTTTAACTTCAAAATGAAGGAGCAAATGATATTAGGATCAATCAAATAGTTTTGAATTTTAAAGAAATGAAAACCCGTTCTTGGAATGGGTGCGTTGGATTAATTGCTATCGAAGTGATTCCGTTAACATTAAAAATGTAGAAAGTATTTTCCAATCCCCACATTCGAAAAATTATCACTAATTAAAACCAATTTCTATGAATGGGTGCGTTAGAATAATTGTTGTAGATAGGAACTTTTACCGAAAATTAACAATTAACGACTAACTGGACGAAAAAGAGCCTCAAAAAGACTTCTCAATGGTGGTAAACGAAAGAAAGGAAATTTATTCAGATTCTCTGGCGGAGAATTGAATTCAGACCCTGCCGTAATCGATTCGGATAGTGAAAATGGCCAGGGGGCTTAACGTTTCCGATTTTTCGCTCTTCTTCGCCGAATTCTAACCAATAAAGGGGAATTATTCGTACAGTTAATAGAAAATGTCCGCACCATTTAGATTACACGGGCCATTGCTAAGAACATCAAAAAAATAACAAAGTTTCGAATTTTCAAAGATGATTGAGTTGACCTCATCACGTAGATCTTTTTATATAACCGGAAGTTAATATTACAAATTATGGATTATAACATAAAAACCAATAAATATTAATTTTTAAACCTCATATCGCAAAATGAAAAAATAAAATATACGTTTAACCTAGTTTCAATGTAAAATCTATCATTTTATATTAAAAAGGGAACTATACACGTATATCCGCCTGGAAAGTTAATTGAATTCTGAAAGATGGCCACCTATTAAATAATAAGACGTTAGCGTTCGTCCCCCTAATCTTCAAGATGGTTTAATATCGCGCGCGAGGGTATGATGGCGCTGGACAAGAGCTATAGTAAAACCCTATAAAACTCAATCATCTGTCTGACAATCTTGACGCTTATAGCGATGATAAAGCTGAGAGAAAACAAGTTGGTTCGCGGTGCCACGTACGGTAGTATAGCGACGTAACAACTTGTTTTCGCCATAATTAATAATTAAAACCACCAGATTTACCAGTTGCAAACAAGTTGCTTTCCCTTTATTATCCCTACTCCATGATGAAATCTGGCTCTCCCTTTATTATCCCTATCCTTTGATTTTACGTCTGGCTCTTACTTTATTATCCCTACTCCACTATGATGTGTGGCTCTCCCTTTAGTATCCCAACTCCATGATGACGTCTGGCTCTCCCTTTATTATCCCTACTACATGATGACGTCTGGCTCTCCCTTTATTATCCCTACTACATGAAGACGTCTGGCTCTCCCTTTATTACCCCTACTACATGATAACGTCTGGCTCTCCCTTTATTATCCCTAGTCCACTATGATGTGTGGCTCTCCCTTTATTATCCCTACTCCATGATGACGTCAGGCTCTCCCTTTATTATCCCTACTCCATGATGACGTCAGGCTCTCCCTTTATTATCCCTATCCTTTGATTTTACGTCTGGCTCTTACTTTATTATCCCTAGTCCACTATGATGTGTGGCTCTCCCTTTATTATCCCTACTCCATGATGACGTCAGGCTCTCCCTTTATTATCCCTACTACATGATGACGTCTTGCTCTCCCTTTATTATCCCTACTCCATGATGTCAAGCGACCACTTCTCATGTTAACAAACCGAAGCGGCGCATAAGCATAATCGCTATAGTGGCTCAAAAACAAGTGTTCGGGTAACTAAAAAGTCAGACACTAGGTCCTAGAAAAACAAACCATTGAATAGAAACCCGGGGTAATAGTAATTTTATCACTTATATAAAATTATTAAATAATGATTTTTTCGGGCTTTTATATATTTTAAACGAATAAAAAAAGTTGGGATCTAATTGATTGTAGAGGCCTAATTTTTTAGAAATATAACTATTTCCGGGTCATATAGCCTGAAAACCTCTTTACTTCAGGCAAGGATACAAATAAGGCCAAGAGGCAAGAACTTATGTGCCTAAGAACATGGGCATGCAGCATGAGCCGTACCATTTGTAGCCAAAGTTGTAGAGCACTCTCTGGCAATTGATTATTTTCCTGAGGCTAATTCTCTAACCTACAAGGGAATTCTAGTTTCACGCCAAACCTTTCGCGAATCTACACCAAGTGTGGGAGGATGCATTTAAAATATCTTTACCCCAATATTCTTAATTGCATAACTGAGTTATAGGAAAGGCCACATTTCAATACCGTTATATCCTCTGCACACGAGGGATAATTAGCCGTGGTTTAATTAGATTTAACCGAGTTTACATAGCCTTCGAACTTCAAAACACCTCGGTTAATTAAGATTAAACCTCGGTTAAATCTGATTACGCCTTGTCTGAAGAGGGTATTAGGTTTTTAATATAATTACGAAAATATTTTTAAAAGATACGAGTATTTTGGTTCATTCAAATTTTAGACTTTAGGCCATTATTTCACTGTTTTACGTCACATCTACTTACTGGCTCAGCGTACACACATTTGTCAATATTATCGATCAATTTTAAATAGGAAAAGCGCCGAGTGCCATCAATAGTTGAGTTTGTGCATAACTATGAGGGCCTTAGCTGGTCAGCGGATGTTAGGAGATATAATAGCCATACGGTAGTTTCGTACAATGTGACGTACGTCTTACCCCAGAGAAGGGAGTGAATGTAATAATTTTAAATACGCGACCGAAAACTATCGCCAAACCGCCCTGTCGGTCGCCTTCGAAGACCTGAGGTGTTGAGTTTTACCATGTCTTCACACCGGGATCAAAACATCAGCGCCAAATACGTTTTAACAAATCTTTTCGAAAAACATTCTGAAAAAGGCTTTCTACTTTTTGAAAATGACACTTGTTTTAAAAATGGAATTATTTTAATTCCAAAAGGTCCTTCTATTTCCAGGAAGATATCTACTCCCGCTATTTCCCTTTTCATATCTACTCCCCCAATAGCGACCTCGTCACCTCTTGCTTAATGAGGCTGTCCAAGGATAAATGCCAGCAAAACATAAGAGGTATAGGAGAAAATTAGCGCGTGGTAGTAAAGGAGGAGAAAATTACTCGTCTAACCAAAGCGATTAGAAGCCTAGGTTTTTTAAGATACATTCACACTTTAGGCACTTTTCGAACTTTGAATGTTTAAATCTACTTTTCAAGCTAATAATTAAATTTTTTCATAAATAATCTCTACAGTTGACCCTAAAATTTTACAATTAAACCTTTCCAAAACGGATAAAAAGGTTTCAAGATTGTTAGTAATGAACGTAGCTCAAGAAAGCAGTTAGATACGATTTAGAACCAAAAGTTACGTAAGGGGGAAACGAATGAAACGAAATTTCCCCAGTTTGTATACCAAATATACACCGGATTTCGTGCAAAGAGAATATTAAACCGAGAAAAATGTCTGCAATAAGGTTGTAACAAATCATTTCCTTCAAAATTGGATCTGAGGTATATCGTTCTATCTCCCCTGGAATTGGCATCAAAGGCGAATAGGTTCCCTCTATTTCTATAGTCAACAATAATAAAGATAATGGGTGACCTAGCTTTGATTTAGTTGTCAACTCGATGTGCAATTGACTGCGGTAAAGAAATTCTAGAAGTAAAAACGTTGGCCGGTAGCAGATATTATTATTTTAAAGTCACGATGTCTCAATTTTTCTAGAAAACTATAACACATGTAGAATTTTCGGAAATATAGTTACAAAATATTTAAAATACATACATAAAATGCATACTCCAGATGTACAATAATAGTAGATACAAAGATGAGGTCTGGATCAGAAATTTGGAATAGGATGAAATATATAAGCGTGACCAAGGCTTAGGTACGATTTTGTTGTTATTAATAATTGTTACATTTATATTTTCGTCTTAGTCGAGGAATTATAAGCAAAATGGAACCAGCTTAGGGATAAATATGTCAGGGAGAATAAAACTATAACCACTTCACGGTAAAGTTGAATTTGAACTAGTTTTGGAATCTCACTGAATTCTTACCATAAACGTAATAAGCGAAAGAACGAAGCAAATTTTTGGTTGTGCGGTCGATGTTCGTGAATAGACGTACCACGCGCGCGAGCGTTACTTAACGAGCGAAGAAAATCACGTAGTCTACACTTTGCTTAAGCCTTTAGTCGTGGAAAAAATGCACACAGCATCACTATAATTGCATATGGCTCGTAGTATACAACCTTTAATAAATTAACTGCAGGGATTTCCCACTGAAGCAAAATCAACAACACCAAACGAAAATGAATAAACGCGCATGCACAAAAATGATGTGTAAAAGGGATAAACCCTATAATGGCGATCATAATTTCGTACTTAATTATAGGTACAGATACAGCTGGATGTAATTTACACCCCTGCACAGGTATGTTCCCCTTTCCCATTGTACCATTTTATCATTTCGGACGCGCCAGTTTACATTGTAAATAAATTGTTCCCTTCTCGTAGAGCGCAATGATATACGGAATGTCTACTTTCTAATGGTGCAATCGGTTTATGCCTACGAGGTTGCAGAGAAAAGTTACGGCCTTTTTCATTTTTACATAGGGCTCATTTATAGACTTTTGCTCGTTTTCTATCGAGTGGCGAAACAACTTTTATGAGTGGCAAAACAATATTTTATGATCTTCAAATAATATACGGAATGTCTACTTTATAATGGTGAAATCGGTTTATGCCTAGGAGGTTGCTGAGAAAAGTTATGGCCTTTTTCATTTATATATAGGGCTCATTTATGGACTTTTGCTCGAAGGTTTTATATCGAGTGGCGAAACAACTTTTATGAGTGGCGAAACAACTTTTATGAGTGGCGAAACAACTTTTATGAGTGGCGAAACAACTTTTATGAGTGGCGAAACAACTTTTATGAGTGGCGAAACAACTTTTATGAGTGGCGAAACAACTTTTATGAGTGGCGAAACAACTTTTATGAGTGGCGAAACAACTTTTATGAGTGGCGAAACAATATTTTATGATCTTCAAATAATATACGGAATGTCTACTTTCTAATGGTGCAATCGGTTTATGCCTAGGAGGTTGCTGAGAAAAGTTATGGCCTTTTTCATTTATTATATATAGGGCTCATTTATGGACTTTTGCTAGTTTTCTATCGAGTGGCGAAACAACTTTTATGAGTGGCGAAACAATATTTTATGATCTTCAAATAATATACGGAATGTCTACTTTCTAATGGTGCAATTGGTTTATGCCTAGGTGGTTGCTGAGAAAAGTTATGACTTTTTGCATTTTAATATAGGGCTCATTTTTGGACTTTTGCTCGATTTTTATCGAGTGGCGAAACAACTTTTATGAGTGGCGAAACAATATTTTATGATCTTTAAATAATATATGGAATGTCTACTTTCTAATGGTACAATTGGTTTATGCCTAGGAGGTTGCTGAGAAAAGTTATGACTTTTTGCATTTTAATATAGGGCTCATTTTTGGACTTTTGCTCGAAGGTGAAAATGTCCTACCCATTTTAATGTATTCCCTGATTCCTTATAATTAAATGTATATGTATCCTGCTGAATTTTTTCACATTTTTAAAAATTATTTCGATTATAAATTATTCTTTACAACTTAATTATGCTAAGGTATGTGTTGTATTTTTTTACTGTTGTTAAAGGACCAATCAAAATCGTAGATATCTTGGTGATAATATAGTGATCGTTTAATTTTAAGATTTGGTATAGAAACGGTTACCAATTTCAGCAAATAGTATCCCTTATTTATTTTTAAGTGTTTGTCAACGTTCCACCACCACGGTTTGTATATAAGCCTAAAGTGGCTTTACGCACTCTTAACAAATCCATAATAATAAAAATAATTAAAACATTTAATTAACTATACCAGCTTGGTATAAACGTCGAATTTAGGACTTAGTATATTCTGCCCGGATGAGAAAATCGTTAAAACGTGGAAATAGTAAAAAAAATCTCCTGGCCAGCCATTCCTCCTTCTATATTTAATCACTATACAGTTCCCCTCTTACCCGAATATATAAAAGACCGTAAAAGACGGTCAAACCCCAGTTTCCAGAGATGTCCCTTTTCGGCGGAATATACTAGAAGGGGGAAATATACTAAAGTTCCTCCCCCTAGTACAACTATCTTCCTATTTCGCAAAACCGTCCCTTTAGCTAAATTTTCCTAAATGGAGATTTTCTCTTATAGCGAATACCTTAAAGGTATAGTGAACAGGAAAATCAATTTAAGATAGTAGAACCTATACTTGGTTTTCTTAATGGAAGTTCAATATTTTTTACATATGACCCCACTATCACGCGTTAAAATTCGGGGCGACGTCGAGTTCTGTAAGGGATGGAAAGCTCTGAAGCCCAGGGTTTGAGAATATGAAAGCTACGGTCACACAAGCATTTCTTAATAGATTTGAAACGGTAAAATCAAACCGATATTCATATCGCCAGGAGTCGTTTTAAGCGTCACGTGTTCACACGTGTTCATCTATCTTTAGATTTACATTTTTCAAAATATAAAGAAGGAATATGGTTTTTAAAGATGTAACCCAATTATTAACTTTAATCTTTTTACGCGGTTTTTACTTCAAGAATGAAGGTTCAGTTTTTATAGGCAGTAGTGAAATGTAGGAGAAACCGCAAGCTAAGCAAGCTGCGGTTTGAACTTATCAATGTTTATTTTGTGCAAGAATGACGAGAATTAAATTTGGCAAGTGTCAACCTCGCGTGTCGATTCTGAGATTGTTTAAAAGATCATCATTCTAGCCTAATTTTGAGATATTTTAATATTCCTTATCACCCTCCCTTTGAAGAACGAGAGATAAAATGGTCCAAGCGTTGATGGTAGTATAACGACGATGCAAGTTCAAATTCGCGCCATATTTTGGGCCCCTTTAGATTTTGGGGAAACATCTCGCGCTAATGGTGGCACCACGATAATAGGAGGGTGTGCGAGGAAAGGGATGGAAAGAGTTTTCAAACGAAAAGCTCCGCACGGAGGAGCGCTAAAGTTTTCCCCGACCATATAGGATATTAGGTAAATTTTTAATCGATGCGAATTTATGGTCTCGAAAAGGCGATGCGCCTAATTTTCAATGGCGAGCTTGGGGTTTTAAATGAGATTGTGTTGGTTAAATACGTGCCTCTTCTGGCGAGAATAACGATGACTTAACCGATTTCCAAGCCACCGCTTAGTAAGATGGGGAAAAAAAAATCTAAAATATATCACTTACCGGAAGAAGATTCAAGTTCACGGTCAATAATGATTCGAAATGACATGATGTAGAATAGACTGTAAAGAAATAAAATTTCGAAAATGTTATTATTGATTGAATATGCTGCAGGGATTTGGTGCATGGTTAATAAATATATAGATATACATCTATAATTTTCAATATGTCATCGCAATACAACTAATTAAAATAACATCATTTAAGTATCTGTTAATACTTAAAAACCTAGTTATTAGCGTCTGTAGAAATGTTTCAGCCTTCGAATGAATGAATGTTTATTTACTCTCCATTTACTACAAAATGGATCACTTTTAAATCAGGGAGGAACAATGCTTCGCGAGCAATAACTAAAGTTACGCGTTACATTTAAGAATATACGAATGAATGAATGAATATTTATTTGCTTTCCATTTACTACAAAATGGATCCCTTTTATAGCAGGGAGGAACAATGGTTCGCAAGCGGTTAACCATGCGGTAACTAATGTTACGCGTTACATAAATCAAAAAATAAGAAAACAAAACAAAATTAAATTTAAATTAAGCTAAGTTAAGTACAAATATCAAAAGTTCAATCAAGAATATACGAGTATTAATGTTCAATATAAAGCTCGCCTACAGGGGCAAAATCCCCCATATATTTTCAGCGAGCCCCTGTAGAAATGTTCCAGCCTGCGCACTTTGGTGTGCAGAGAAAAGCCAGCCTTCAGGCGCGGTATAAAGTCAATACAAACTGATACAATTACGAACCAGGACTGGCATTTAATTAAATTTGAAACAAAAGGTTTTTTTTTAATCAAAAAATATCCCCACTCTTAAGTCGTCCATACAAACTGAGTTACAAAATTCCCATGGCCAAAAAAAAATCGCTAAAGTGTAACAATAAGGTCTTGAAAATTAGTTAAGTTGTAGTAAAAAAAGAAAATATTTAAAAATGTTTCTTTCCACTTCAGTGCCTGTACACAAAAAGTGACGATAGGAACTTATGTCGACAGAAGCAATTTCAGTTTGCAATGTACAAAATTATAAGTCACCTTCAATTTATATACCTAACGTGCTTAGCTACGATGGAATAACTTAGTTTTGAACCTTCTAATAACTCGAAATTATTTTTAATATATTTTTAATCAGTAGCAATGTGCAAAATAGCGAAAGCTTTGGCGGACTTATAAACAACGTTAATCATAATAGGAAATAAAAGTAGTGATGAAACTGTTCATGAAGAATATAAGAAACGAGAAGGTGCTTTTAATCAGGGGGACACATGGAGAAAAAAAAATGAAAAAAAAAGCGGGGCTAACATTTGATTAATTGACTTTCACCCCTCCGCTTCCAAACCACCCCCCTTGGACCATACTTTTGTCGTTATTATACTTTTTATCTCATATAGTAGGCATGCAGCCCTCTTACGTAATATATAGTAAGTTCCAGAAGGAAAGCCGAATTAATCAATGTTAGGGGAGGTAGACAATACCTATAATGGCAGGATGAAAAGGGAAAATTAATTTTCGTTTTTAGTCAACTATTAGGCAAACTTAATCAAGATACAAATCGAACCTTTTTCATGATAATTAATTCGTTTTAGCGGAGTTTGAAAATTTGTTTAAATACTTAATAATAAAGGTTTTATTAAAAATATGTTCAATTTCACTTTTAACGATAATTAATTTGCTTTAGCGGGGTTTGAAATTTGTTTAAATATTTTATACTAAATATTTTATTAAAAATATGTTCAATTTCACTTTTAACGATACTTAATTGGTCTAATCGGGGTTTGAAAATTAGTTTAAATATTTTATACTGGCTTTAAGTAAACAAATCAAAGTGATATCTAGTAGCGTAACTTTATACGATCTGCTAAAACAAGATGAAATAGACGATATGCTGACGAAAAAAAATAAGGTAGAGGGGGGTTCATATATGGAGAATGAACCGAAGGTACCGTTGAAAGAATTTTAGCTATCGAAAACGAACATTAGAATTTTTTCTAGCTCCTGTACATATAAAGGCTTCATCTCTTTCTTTTCTCTTTAAGTTTTGCCAGAAGTAGATGAAACCCTCCTTTGAAGTCTATTACTCCCGGGTCTTGTCTACCCCTCTCTGTATGGGTTATTCTCAAAAGGCGCGATCCGTACGCCTCCTAACGGTAGATGTTTTCGGAGCGGGAGCTCGTCGAGCGAATATCTCTAGCAGCCTTGGAGTTCGTCCAAAAAACATCGTCGTTTGTGGAGAGAGAGAATTTCCAATTTTCCGTAGACAGGGGGGGTATGAAGTAGGACCCCTCCGATCTCGTAAAATTGGGAATTTTACCCATACAGAGAGGAGCGCAATATGGAACATTGGAGTAGTAGACTTCAAAGGAGGGTTTCATCGGCTTCTGGTTTTGCGCCATACAGAATTCTCTTAAAAAAAATCAAGAATGGAGCAAAATGAAGGCGATGGTAAGAACATTATTTAATTACATTCTGCCAGTCTGGAATCTTCCAAGCTTTTTTTATTTATATCTTCGTAATTTTTAAAAGAATAAGATTTTAGAGTCTTCTCTCTTCAGCGCTTACAAAACTACACTCCTTCATAAATACAAGAGACCAAATTATGGAGGAAGGATTGTTTAGCGAGACAGACTTGATTTGGAGGCTTTAGATCCATGGGTCGACTTTCTAAATGATTGACGCCAATGAAATATGTTAAAAAAATAACCTTTCCTAATCTATTTCGATCATTCCAAAATCGATCAGTTGGAGGAGAAGGAAAAAAGATACGAAAAACCTTAATTTAGTATTTTTTCTGTGGGGTGGTCTTTAATTTCCCATGATTAACCAAATTCAAAACATTATTAAATAAACTTAACAAAGAATAAAGAGAAAAATGGGCTTAGTATTATTTTCTTAGTATTTAGTTATATATCAAAGTTTTTAGTACATTTTCAGAGCCTGAAATTTTCCCTATTTTATGCCCACTATCTCTATTATCGATAGGATAGGTATTCGACACTATTCGTGGTTACTTTTATTACCCAGGTGTTACCCAGCCTTCAACCATTTAAAGTAAGAAAGAGTCATTACCCGCGATTACTGCCCAGATTTTTTGAATTACCCGTATCCGCCCCGAATATCAAAAATCACTACCCGTACTATATGTGTATTTATTATTATTATTTTTTACTGTCACGGTAGTTTTTACTATCAATGTTTAACGAACTTTCCGAAAATGCTACTCAAATTCCATTTGGAGTTAATAAATAGTCTGTGACACCCTCACTTTAAAATCTAAGAAGTGAAATTTAGGAATAAAGATATACGTTTAACGACGTCACTGCGAATAGTGAAACCTCAGTCTGATTCCGCTCTATGAGTTCACGCTTTCTCCTTCACAATCAACACCAGAACGTTTCTTATATATATATTTTTTAAGGGTCTCGGGGTGGAAAAATGTCTTAACGGTCTCGTTTTCGTCGTTAAGGCGATAAGCCCGAAAGTCGTTCCGACAACTAGAACCCTATCGTTATAATACTACCGAGAAAAGAGGAAGGAGAAGAGGAAGAGAAAAAACGTCGTACACATTCGAGGCCTAACACCGAGACGCGAGAGACAATCTATCTTGTCAGTGAACGCGAAGTTAACTGGAGGATCCTCGGTTACGGGGAAGGGTCATGAGATAAACGGCCTCCAGTATATATGACAGAAAGGATGGAGAAACTAAGGGTGAAGATCCTAAAAGTCAAAGTTCATAAAACCGCTTACGTCGGTAGGAGAAAAACCACTCTTTCCGGAAAACGGACGGCGGTCAAGATTGCCAAAGTGTAACCCGAGAGGATCAGAACGCAAACATTGTTCGAGATACTTTTTTCGACATTTTTACCGTTCATTAAATTTTAATTAAATTAAAGAGTAAGTACCGGTAAAGGTATAAAAATAGAAAATGAATATATAAGCTTTCCATTAAATTAAGCTTGAAAATTATTATATTGGATTTATTTTGACGAAGTATTATTAACCAATAAGAATAATTTTTATAGATTTCCGCAGTAAGAAAGAGTCTGTTATATTTACAAACTTGTATGTCTTCACTATAAGAGGGACTAAAGATAAAATTTAACGTGAGAAACACTTTTTACTCTGACACTAAAGATATTCAAACGGTGAGCTATCGAACTGTTTGTGGATCCTTGTTAAGCCTACTTTCCGTTTAAATTAAAAAATTGCTTTGAAAAAGCACGATAAATGTTTGTATTTTTTTTTTTTTTTTAATATTGAATAAAGCTAATCAGCTGAATTATATAAAATCGATTGAAAACCATTTCTTGTCAAGCTGCATGCTCTCTTTTAAGATGGAAACCAAAAACGAACTTCTAATTAATGGGCTTTTTCTTTAGATATCAATTCATACGGGACCAATATATTAATGATGGAGAACTGGAGATGAATATACGGGAAACACATTGGGCTTCTTAGCCCTTACTAGAAGCAAGAGAGAAAACGAAAACAAACTTTAGCTTCCCAAGAATACATGTTAGTTACGAGTCCAGGTTACGCTTAATATTACTATACCACTATTCTAGTGAGTCGACAATTTATTAATATTTATAGTATACACACATATACCCATGATACGTTGGTTATTTGAAAAATAAAAGAACAAAAAGTCTACAAGACCAGGTCCATACTCAATAGAAAACACAGCCAATATAAATCCATTTCAGACCCTAAGTAATCTAACCCCGGAAATATCTTGAGTTTGAAGGCTTACGGTATAGAGTATATAAAACGAAGAAAAACTATCTTTCTTCTCTCAGACATGAATTATTTGTGCGTGGGTCTGGATATGGCTCCTCCTTGGTGTTTTTGTTTGTTTTTTTTTTTTTTAATTGTTTTTGGTAATAGCTGTTATTTAACTGTATATATGATCGTTGGAGTTAGTATTTGCCCCCATAGTGTTAAGAACTATTTCCAATATAACCAAACAACGTTAAGCTTAGCGTTTTAAGGATGTTTTTAAAGAATTGCCCTAAGGATTTCTTGCGCGTTATTAAGAAATAACGAGTTAGGCTTAACGTTCGTGGAAGTTATTTACGAGTTAGGATTAGCGATGTTTATCCGGACTGCGCAGTTTGTAAATAAATAATAAGATAAATAAATAAGAAACAATGCCACTTCGGCGTTGCTACGAAAATATAGTTAACTTCGCGTGGAATTGGTAGCGGTTGAAAAGCTAGGCAAACCGTTATCTCTACGGTTTTTGGACTAGTCTAGTCCGTGCTATCAGATAGATGTGGAACAGACTTTAAAAGTTTAGATACAAAAATCAGTCTTCTCGATTACAACATTAGAGGAATTGACTATCGAAAACTTTTATTCTTTCTCGTTCTGTCGAAAACAAACTTCTATTTTAAGATTTTAGTCGGGGGAAAAAGACTAAACGAACAAAAGCTATCAAAGAAAATGGTGTAGGGACTAGGATATACCGTATATATTGTAAGCTTGGTCATGGGAATGAAGCTTTGTAAAATAGATATTGCTGACTATAAAATAAAAGCTGTTTTGTCTATCATACGATTCTTACCTATTTTTTTCGTTAAATAAAGGTGGGCATGCGAGGGGTCATCCCCAAGAAAAAATTGTGTACAAGATTTCCAAAATATGTTGGATATTTGAAAAATTTGTTGGGGATTTGAAATATTTACCGCGGATTTGAAAAATTTGTTAAGAATTTAAAAATTTGTTGGGGATTGAAATTAGTGCAATATCAGTGAATAAATATGTATTTCTTTCAGTGGCTTCGAAAGAATAGAGTAAAAGCTATATAGTAGAAAGCAGATGGGTATTGTCTTTCTTAGAGTTAGAAGGGAGCTTCAAGCTTTGCTCGAACTGATATTTACGACTGAAACGAGAAAGAATAATATCGAAAAACTTTGATAATAAAACGATCAAATAAGTAAACAGTTTTTTTTTTTCGTAAAAAAATTGAAAGACGTAATTAAAAAAAACAACATTTTAGATTACTGAATTTGAAACTTTTTGGTGAAATGAGTTTTTTTCAAGAACTCATTCAAGAACATGGGAATATAGCCAAAATTCGTTTTCTCAGATCTCTAAAAAATACTTCTGGGGTTTCATTTCTATCCTGAGTCTGATTCCTTAAGCTATATAGGTCTTGTAGTATCATGCCAATGTTTATGGTATTAACTATTTTTCCTAATAAAAAGTTTGCAATGGTTGGTTTAGAATTTTTTGTCCCATATTCTTGGGTACTATAATAAGTTCTTGGTTTTTTTCAATTTCATTTTATTTTTCTTACGTTATTTTTTCGATAAATTAAGCTCGAGTTGGGAAATAAATGTAAAAATTTAATTTGCTTAAAGCAAATATTGAGTTTATTGGTTTTTATATTGGTTTCCTCAAAATTTATCAAAATGAAATTTGTTATTTGCGTCCTAATAAAATCTGCAAACTTTTATTAAAAATATTTTCGTGAAATATAAAATATAAAAATATAATATACCTAGCCTATTTCACCTTGATTTTCCAGTAAGTACAAATTTACTCAACCCAAGAAAATATATATGACCAGAAGTTCATAACATATCCCACAAGTAAAGCAAATTCTCGACTTTGACTATGGCACACGCGTAGTTTTTATTCGGTAACGAATGATCATGAGCTAGTGGTAACTAAAGCACTCTACACATTAGTCAGTTTTAACCACTGCGAAGCGCGAGCTGACAAAAGCTGCGTTCACACTAGTGTATCGCAATCGATTTTAATCGATAAAATCAAACCGATATTTAAATCGCTCGGAATCGTTTTAAGCGCAATCTGTTCACGTATGATCTACATAAACCGATTTATTATCGTTTCATCAGAAGATTGTTGAATCGGTTTGAAACTGGTTCCCGAAGCAGTTTCCAGAAATCGATTCAAATCCATTAAAAAATACGGTTTTCCGTTCACACGAAACGTTTGTAGACTGTTTGAATCGATTCTAAGATCTAAGTCTGAACGCGGCTTAAACTTCAAGAGTTTATGAATGAAACAGCAAAGAGCCAAGGGGGAAAGAAAGCCTGAAATCATGGAACGCCCTTACTGGGGGAGTGGTTGTAAGGGCGAGTACTCGATCGTAATTAGCCGATTTAATCAGATAAACCTGGGTTAAATCTGATGAAACCGGGCTAATTACGCCTCGTCTAAAGAGGGTATTACGCTACTGGGAATTAACTACTTTTTTAACATTTAAGTTATGAACTTTCGATATAATTGCCTTACTGGGGAAATGAACGAATCCTAACAAATCGAGGTCAAGTTTTCTATAGATAAAATAAATTGAACTTTTCAACACGTATGAAGTTCTGGCGAAATGATATATACTAAGTCCCTTGGTTTGAGTGTAAATGGTGTTAAATCTTTACGATGAGTTGGACTATAGTATTTATCTTTTCTCAACTATTCCAAAGTTTGGATCGAATTTAAAGAGTTTACGGATATCGGTAGATGGAAAAGAAATATAAAATCATTTTCCATATCTTTTCCTTCAGAAAAAGGCTCTATAAACTAGAGTTTATGTTAAAGAGGTGTTTGAAACGGGAAAAAGAAAGTGCTAACAACGTGAAAAAAGAAAAAAATCTAATGGAAATATTTAGAAATGCACGTGTTCTAAAATTCTAAATAAAATATTAAGATATCTTTTTAGTGCATAGAGATATTTAAACCTGAGATTTTAAATTATGTTCTGAAACAATTAGTAACTTTGTTTTCTTTGATTTGCCACAGATTGGGTTTGAATATCTTTGAAATTTTAAATAATTAATAATGTTTTGATTTTGAGTTGGGTAAATATTGATAATTCGAAGTAACATTTATTTAAAAAGAATTAGCCATTTTCAAAGCAGATTTCCTGGTTCCTTGAAAGGGAGGGTGAAGAGGAACATAAAGTTATTCTATTATTTAGTTGTATATTAAGTTGTATCTTATTTTACTCATAGTAAACTTTAGTTCAAGTATTTTACACACAGCAACTTGAAGTTGAAACCCACTAAAGAAAACCTATCGAATCAGTATTGGAAATATCACTTCTAAAGGCAATGAAAAAAGGAATACTGCATAGCTTGATAGCAAAATTCCATCGCAAGAGGATGAAAAATCTCCATCCCTGGGTAATAGTTCCTCTACAGCTATGGCTGTGTTTCCGCTAGAGAGCGCGCGCGGCTGAATAGACACGAGAAAACATTGGATATTGATCTCTTTCCAACCATCTTTCGTCAAAAACCCAGAGACGTGTTTCGGCTTCTTCTACCCACACCCTTACTCCCCAAAGACATTTCTTTTTCCAATTCTAGATGTTATTCGGGCCGCGGCTTCTCTCGCCTAAAAGATGATATCGGCTCGATTTCTAGGAGTGTTTCATCGCATTTCGAAATGGGTAAAGGACACCCGAGAGAGTCATTTTTTACGTCACCGACAAGAGCCGTTTCGGAATTTTTTCCCAAGATATATCTTGGACGTAATATATACACTTCCGATCGAGTTTTTAAAACTACTTTTATTCCCTATGAGGTTTAACATTGCGAATTAATCCGATTTGGTTTTCGCTATTGTGTAAAAACTCTCAAACTATAAAGTATATGAAGATTTATAGCAAGATAACAAAGTGGTACCTGCAAGATAACAAAGTGGTACCTACACGATTGGGATTCTTCATTTCTTCGTTAAAACAAAACTTTTAAATTTATTATTAGATTTACCCCGAGATGCATGTAGCATCTCTTTGAACTTAGTTGCGCTGTTAGTAGAACATTTTTACATAGGTAATATAGAAAATACGTTGCTAACTTTATTCCTATGCACTAGCTATTTATTGCGGTAAAAACATGTCGACGGTGAATATGTTCGGCCTAGCTACACACTACGACCCAATCCCAAATAACGAACTGGTCACTTTTAAGCAAATTATGCGGATTTAATAGATGAAAATGTAAAGGGTACTGAATTTAACGAAGGACAACTAACGGAAGTAGCTAATCTTAGTTGGGAAAAGCCCAATTTTTTTTGAGGCGAATTATTGTCTAAAAACCAAATTTCTAAATGAAGAAAAAAAAAAAAAAAAAAAAAAAAAAGATGGACGAAGTCCGGGGGAGGCACGCCGACTTTAAAAATTTAATATTTGAGGAAAGAGACTATTTTATTACTGTACTTGTATCATCAAAATAAGGGGGTTTTCATTTTTCCTTCTTTCTACGTTTAATATCACTTCATTCAATAATTGTTTCTAAAATTAGAAAAGTCCTAAGTCGTATATTTCAGCCTATTCCGATTTTCCAAGCATTTCTTTATCGTACAATGCTATTAACGATAATAAATAAGAAGAAAGATACAACCGAGCACAAATTATTTGACATTGACAAATTCGACTAGTGTGAATTGATCTCACGTCTTCGCTCAGTTACCGAAGCAACAAATGAAATATCTGGCTAGTGGATCCTCTCAATATTTCCAAGTGTAAGGTCAAAAGGGTGAAGGTAAAGAGAGAGAAAACTGAACTACTAGGACGTGATCATCTGCCCCAAGCAAAAGGAATAAAAAAAATAATGAAATTTTGCACGAAAGGCGAAAACTAAATATTAAACTGCATGGATATATTTCCCTTTATATCCTTTTCTTTCTAGATTTATCTCGCCGCGCCAAGGATCGATTATTTTTAACCTTCAAAAGTAGGGTCAGTACCAAGCAAGAACTGCAACACGTCGAAAGCGATATGATGTCGTATATCACAAGAATAGAAACCAAATAGAAACAGCATAACCTAACAAGCGGAAAATCGGTTTTCTGCGACAATTGTTACTGTTTCTAAGGTTGCATACTATATAAGATGAAGGAAACCTAACTTTGCCACGCTCAAAAATGTGGGTTGTGGACTACTAGCATAATTTTCAATAAATTAAAAAATAACGAGATATTTTTTCGCCTAAATGTTTTGAAAGCTTGCTTTTTAAAAACGAGTTTGGGAAAGGTATGTTTAAGTGTGTTGTTCTAGGTATAGCGTAAAGGGTAAACATTCCCTATTCCTAATTAAATAATAGCTTTGAATCATGAATGAATAATCCCTCAATCATAATTGCAGAAATCCATTACATTAGGAACGCTTCCCTATTTACAAATCTATTAATTATATAATTGTAAAGTGTATTCCTCCCGAAATTGAAAGTGTCCATTCATTTACAAGACTTTAAAACAAGTAGACATAAACCAATGAAAAGGATCTAATCATTTGAAACATGATTCAACGCGCCTTCTGCAGCGCTACACCGCGAGAGAATTTGTGAATAATGGTAAACAAGACCTTTCAAGATCCTAATATATAACACAAATTTCATTTACAGAATCCTAAAGGCAACGAAACGAACGAAGCGTGAATGAGAAATTAAAATCAATCAACCTCGTCCCTTCAGATATACAGTCGAGTCTAATTAAACAGTTGGGTCTGGCATTTACTCTATAAACCTCCTCGTAACTCCAAATCCGCTTCAAACTTTAAATAAACAACAATAATCCCAACGAGAAATGCCGCAAAAGAGTCGGATAATTTTAAAAGTCTGTAAATATTCCCTCGTGAAATTAAAGGGTGTAAAATCTTAAAATCTCTAAACCAGTGTAACAATGGCGGTTCGTAAACTTTTCCCAACAAAATTTATTCATAAAGATGGATGAAATATGAGATATGAATGGATTGGAGTAATGAGATCTCACCGAAGGCGGAAATGGAAGTAAATCGGAGAATGAAGGAAAGGAGCGGACGGACGGAAAATACCAATAGGTAGGGCATTTTACCGACAACTTCTCACTGGCAGAAGATTCCCGTATGGAGAGAAGGAAACTACGTGTTAGCAAAGGAGGGAACTAGCTCGCTATACGAGATAAAAATAAAAGAAAAGGGAGTAAAAATTGCTACTACTTTCAACGAAAAAACGTTTTAACTCGCGTTTACTTGGCATAAATTATAAAACAAAACATTGAAATCAAGAACAACATAAGCATTCGACGATTGCTTACGATATCGTTCGTTTTGGAAAGAAAAAGTATTGATTATTGGAAATGTACAAAACATTTTGCGACCTTTGACCTTTAATGTTAATTATTGCTATTTGGGAATTGTAAACAGCCCTTAACAGAAGAAAAAAATAATATTTTCTCTCGTGCCATATAAAATTTAAATACTGTTCATGCGGAAATGAAAATATTGGCTGATTAAAATCCAATTTGAACGGATACATTTATGATTCAAAAATACACTGCAAATGTTGGATAATCGCTTTTCTCATTTTCTACTCAATACCACAATCATATCATTTCCGCGAACGAAGTCATTAGCCTAAAACATAAAAAAGAAGTCCAAAATGGCCTAATTAAGTTTATAAAGCTACTCATGTCGATATCAATAGGCCCTCACATCATCTTTTAATTCTTCTAGCTCCAAATAAACATGTACTTTCATAAGAAACCATAACTCCAGGAGTTACTAAACTTACGCTCCAAGTTCGAAAACTTCAAGCAGTTTCGAAAATAGTACGTAGAGAGTATTGGAAAGGTAGCCGTAGGCAAAGATAGGCGGAAATTCCCAGGGAAAGGCGGAGAGCGGATAGAAGAGATAGAGAAAATTTCTAAGCGGTCACCGGTAGGGATTGCCTGGCTGCGTGACTGAGACTTCTCAAAGGAACCTAGAAACGAACCGCTGTACGCGCCTATTCAAAGCTCCAACCGGAAGTGAGGGTATAGAATCGACTATATACACACACTGAGCGAGAGAGAGAGACAGCGACGCTACAAGAATCTTTTAGAAAGCAGAGAAGCCGAGCTAGCGCCCAAAGAGAAGATCGATACAAATTTCACGCGACGACCTTTATCCTAGGCTAGAAGCGCCAGAGATTCAACGTTTGTGGGGATAGCTCAAAAAGCCCAACAGGTAGAGAGTGTCGAGGAATACCGAGGGCTAACATCTAACAACATAACCCAATAGAAGCAAGGAAACATTTTTTACACGGTTTGAACGTCAACCAAAGGCTGGCGAAAAGGTTGTCCCTCCCCTCACTCATCCCCGATAATATTATCGTCCCTTAAATCAAAATTTCACCTCTCCGGGGGTCGCGTTGTCGGCCAATTGTCTAACGGAGCGAAAAACAATTGATCATAAAACGTTAAACTGACCGAGCAGCGGGGGAATAAGGACGAAAACGATCGAGGCCCGGCCGAGGAATCATGGAGAATTACTCGACGGAGGAAAGGGGTAAGTCGATTTCAATAGCTTATTTTTCTGGTATTTTAGTCGTATCTATTTTGCCTACTTATGTCCGACGCGTGTGCGAAGGCACACGGATTTTTTTTTATATTATTATCATTATTATCTAAGTCACTCTCGAGACTGACACATTTCTCTAAGGCGCCCGCGTTAACTTTTGCCCTTTTAGCATACAGTATACAACGCACGTACATGTACAGACACACGCGAAATCCCGTATTCGGTCATATATCGACTTATCTTTTCGTGATATAAGGAAATTTATGGCGGCTTCTTCTCTAACGCATCCCGTCGATTCATGTGCCGAGAAAATATTCCTGCCTTAACGACTTAAAGAAAATTTACGTAAGTTAAGGACCAAGAAGGTTTATAAATCATAAAAGTTCACGGTTCGGTTCGTTACCAGTCATTAACGGCGTCATATTTTAAAAATTTATGATAATGAGGTTTACGCGCGATGTATTTAGAATGACTTAAGGGTTCCGTACATAAATGTGAACTTCCAAATGCGATTAATTATCTAAAGCAATAGCTTGATATCGTATCGTCACGAAGTCCCTTTTTTCCGCGGTTTTGTTTATAATTGAAATCATCTTTAATCGTGAGTGTCGCGTTTTTTATAACTTCTAAATTAAATTAAATAGAAAAGGTTGCAATTTTTTTCTTGATAACTATGGGTTTATAATCAAACCCAAGATAAGAAACTTCACAAAATATGGAAAAACTAACAAGTCCATAATAAAATGGCATTTATAACTACTTAATTATCCAATCTATGGCACCACAAAACGAAAAGATGACAAACGTCCCACTTCCATCCCTAGACTTTCTAAGAATTTCTTGACTATAATAAATCATAGTTTAATATAACCACTACTAAATATCATAATTTTTATCATTTTCCCACGCTATGATGATATTTTTCCACGCGACAATCTGACAGGGGTAGTGAGATACCGGATTGGCATTTAGAAGTTCATATACGTTTTTTCTACACCGAGTTTTTTTGTTTTTTTTTTTTAATGTTTGTACTAAAAAAGAACTCGTTTAATCGCATCATGACCGAGGCTCAAAAAGGGGAGCATCGTCGCCAAACGTCAACTGGGAAGGATTGCGAATTAGGATTATTGGACCCCACCGATAAGGAACGAAAGAATGAGGGTGACGCTAAGGACGAAACGACGGCAGAATTACTTAATAAACATCTGCCAAGCGCTACCGCAACGGTCACGAGTAAAGTTACTACTGGTCAAGCGGCGCCAGTCGTGGTTGGAGGAGTGGTTAACCGTAACGTTATTTCGCCTTCGCGAGCGTGGAACGTTTCGACAGTTCGGGGTAAAATGACCGACCGATGTCTATGGAGTGTTTGCAAGGCTATGACGTTGGGTGTCTTCCTTATCGCTACTGGTGCTGGAATGGCTACTCTAGGCAAGTAATTTTTGCCTGATAGAGGCGAGGGGAAGATCATTCAACGTAATCGGTGTACAAGAGAATAGCTTTAGAGATTTAAAACAAAAATATCCAATTTCTGGCTAAATATTTCGACTAAACGTTTAGTTACCCCATATCAGTGGGGTTAAGAGCCCTATTTTCTCAGGAATTTACCCCTTGAAAATCATCTTCCCTTATGCACGCAGCCTAGCTTTGGCGGCGCAATTGGTTATGGTCAACATCGTCTGCTAAGCAATAAAAGAGGGAGACTTCAAAGAGGCTACGCAAAACGCAGATAGTCCCTTTAAATTCGTAAAATCTGTGTATACCAGTTTCGAAACTTATTACAAACTTTGGTAATGCTAAATGCGTATTTACGAAACTGAGTACGTATTTAGCATTATTATAATAAAAGGCTATAATTTAATCTGTATAACCAGATTTTACGGATCTGGTTAACCTCTAAGATATACACGGCTGTCAGCAAAATCCGAAAAATGAAAAGGGGAAATAAGGATTTTACATTAAAATATATGGTCAGTGCTTTCAAATTAGGGACCAATTTTCAATGAAAATGGGATCTTTATTTGTAGCAAAATAATGCTTGCTTTTATGTTTGGTACAATTCGTTAAGGGTAGCAAGGTGGAGACCCCCTGGGCCCTTTTTTACTTTCATTATCTTCTTACTCGACGCCCCAAAACTTGGAAAATAAAGGTATTTAGGGACCAATTACTGATTTTAAGGGGGTTTAAGGACTAGTAACAAATTAGGAACTTGGGGATCAGATCTAAGCCCTTGATACGTAGTAACAAAAAGTTAAGTAGGAATATCTAGCCAAAATTTAATATTTTTAGTTGTTTTATAATATATTAAACTTTTTGGCTGTAGTAAAATGCTTTAGAGAAAACCGGAGCAAGATCCGAACTTATTTTTTATTTAAATTTAAAGATGCCCTTGAAAGGATTCCTTTCCCCTATTGGTCAGTCAATAATATATACTTGTTTGATCTCTACCTCCCATTGGAAGTGTAACATCCATGGTCTTTCCTATCAATGGACCAATGGAAGGCAAGATCAAATAAGTTGACCAACTAGAAGGAAATTAAACATTTCAAGAGTCTGACACTTCGAAGTTAATTTAGTTGCAACTCAAACCCATTTGTAATCGTAAAATATTGTAAAAAAAGTTCCAAAAAATTTGCCAAAACAAAGTTCTAGGTGTAATAAAACTATATACAGAGAATGGTACTTGTGATGGCCTGAATGTTTTTGACACGGTCCCTTCAAAAAAAGGTTTATACGATAAGCAGCCTTTTCTAAAATTCAAATTTACTTCGTTTTAAATGGAAAAATTATACGAAGGGCTGTGAAAACGCATCAAAAACAAAAGAAAAACGGGCAATTTATTTTAATTCGCCATATCAGAAGCACCCACTAGCTTTAACCAAAAATATAATACACTCGATAAAGCTTATATATATATAATATATATTTTATAATATGTACAAGATATATTTGGTTTTTGAAATTAAATGTAGCCTAATTCCATACTACTCGGGTTCATTGGGACGTATTTATAGGTTATTACTCGGATCGTTTGTCAACCGTTCCTGAGAGGCGAGGAAACGAGACAGTCATGGTTAAAAACGAGAAGAGGGACTCCCAATTGAACATCCTAACATATCTGGGACCCGTCGTCATGGGAGTGGGCGGTTTTATCATAGTCGCAGCTTGCGTCATGACATTCGAAGCTAGAGACACCGCTCCAAAAATAGTGCCCGTTTGGTTTCGCAAGAACAGACCTCAGGTATTGTTTTATAATTAATAGGAAATTAGGATTGTCCATTTCCAATATAAAGTTGAAATGGAAAAGTTTGCAAACGTCCATTTTCAAATTCGGGCGAATTGCGAGTTCGGTTCCAGTACGATAGACTTAGCAGGGAGCCTTTGAAAAGTCAACTAAGTCACGTGACATTTAGCAGAAAATTGTAGAAAATTACGAGTTGATTTGTCAGCAAATGGAAGTGGACATCAAATAGTCGAAATTGTTGTAATTAGTAAAGATAATGCTAACATTTTAATAACGTAGGTGGTACCGAGTTCTAGCGCTTGCAGCAATGTTTCGGTTAACTCCAGTCGAACGTCTTGGGAAAGATTTCTAGTCAGGAGAAACTTGTCGGCTAACCGAAGTCAAATTAAATCTCAGTCGTCGGAAAAGCGACAAAACAACCAGCAAAAAGAATTTCGAAATTCCGTCAACGATTCGCTCATCAACTTCGGGAAATTTCTACAATCCAGCATGGAAGCCGGGAAACTGAGTCCCGTCGCCCCGAGGTGAGTTAACAAATACCCGTTGGTGGGTCAAATAACAGCGCGATTAAAACTGTATCAGAGGTCGTAACAGGAAGATGGCTAAAACGCTTCGAAAGTGTCCTTCAGAATCAGACATCCTACGCGCGGTGACCCTGAACAAGAGATCACCTAGCGACCGGGGAGCCGGTGAAGGGGATCCAGGCGAAAACCCCGAAGCCGAGAAGTTACTGAAACCGGAACAAAAGCTGGAAAATGTCTTCAGTAAAAATCTCTTGGCACCACCGAGCCTCTATCGCGGCGGGTCGCCGACACCTCACCGTCCTTCCATAGGTGGACAAAAGTATTTTAGACAAGCCGTGTCAGTCGACTACCAAGGGGGTAAGTTTACTCTGGAGTTTATAAAGACTGTTTTAATAATATATACGAGGATTAGTGACCCTATAATACCCAGACGTTTGCAACATCGATGAGAGTTTAAAGATGCTTAAATATCGATCCAATTCATTGCATTTTCTCAAATAGATTGCGGAGGACATAATCTTTCGCCAAACCCATCCGCCTTAGAAAGTGGACTGGCTCCGCACGGGGGAAACGTAAATTTGATGGTGGAGGGTCAAACCAAATACGACTCTAACAACTCGATGGCCATGGACTTGTACCTCCCGCAAGGTTCTTTCACTTTGAAGGTTAAAGAGGAGAAACGAAATCAAGGAGGAACTTCGCCGGGCTGTGGCGGCGGAGATAGAGGTCATCACCAGTCCTTGGGAGTCCGGAGTTCCAGTAACGCCTCGTCGGCTTCCGGAGCCAAGAGCACGCCTCCCGGAAGTCGACGTCACACGCCTCAATCCAGTTTCGACCGAACGCTCAAATCCTTGAGTCGCGATTCGAGTCACAGCAGCGGCGGAGGGTACCGTACGCCTCAGCAGTCCATCAGTCGAAATAACAGCGGCGCTAGGAGTCCCATGACGCACACTCCGCCGTCGCTCAGCAGAAATAACAGCGGAGCCGCGGCCGAAGTCAACTTCAGGACTCCTCAGGCCATCAGCCGAAACAACAGCGGGACCAGAAGCCCCCATTCTAGGACTCCCCCTAATCTAAGCCGGAACAACAGCGGGGCCAATAACGCGCAAGCGGACGTAACGTACCGTCGCAACACGTGCATTCCCCATTCCCCCAATTGGTTACAAGACAAATCATTTTCCAGATTCGAAAGTCAGAGTCAGGACGAGAACGAGACGATGTCCGTTCGCGTCAGAACCAATTCTCTAAGTAGCGATAGTTCGCGCAACAAAAAACGCGGTAATCGCGATAAAAAAACCGCGGACAACTCTTCCGGAAACGAGTCGGACCCTAAGGACCACGACGAACAGAGTTCAGTCTCTAAGAGACACCGTTTCGTTAGACAAAGGGCGCTAGAGAATAAACCGGAAGCTGAATCGTAATTCGAAATCTATTTTGATCAATTATACGATCTTAGCCGTAATTCGCCTAAAGTACCGAATAGTAGGGTTTTAAGGGTACGCGTAGACGACCGGTGAAGGAGTGGAGTTTTGAGTTCAAGGGGTTTTGATTATACTAAGAGAGAAAATCGTTTCGAGTTATAAAAATATCTCGATGTTTCTTTATAGAAAATAAAACGTGTGATTATATTTAATATAAAACCAAATGATGCTATAAAACATATTTACCTTTAACTAATTACGCGACTTACGAATAACAAATGGACGCACACACGACTGACCATTTCATAGAAGCACTTCATTAAAACCCCCATTTTTGATACCATACCCCTAGATTTATATAATAACACGCACCCGGCACCCCTACCCACCATCTTTTATTGAGGCTTCGATCACCAAAATAAATAGTTATATTTTCAATTCCCCATCACCTATAGACAGGGAACAAACTAGGGGTAGGCGATGAGAAAGTGTCTAATATTTCTTGATTTTTGTAAAAGCCGAAGAAAAGTATACGCATAAAAACAATCACTTCTAAAGTACAATCGCCAGCCAGATAAATGTAGAGGTGCCAAAATAACCTTATTTTAGCAGAGATTTAGTCTAAAAAAGGTTTTTTCAGAGATTTTTCTCCGTGTATAATAATATTTCAAAAAGGTGTTAATTAACTATACGCAATTGCTCGTTATTACAAAGAAAATTATAAAACTATACCGTGGTTCTTCCAAGCTCAATTTAGGCCTACAGTAATCCACCCTCCTTTTACCATACCACAAAAGTTATTTTACGATATTAAGTACGCTTCTTTACGAGGCTAATATACGTTCTTGATTTTATAACTGTTATTCACATATCTGTTTATATATTAAAAGTCTTCTATCAAAATAAATGCGTTTCCATTATTTAATGATTACGGGTCAACAAGTCGTAACAATGGTCACAGCAATAGATACTTTGAAACCGTGTTTAACATTTTTGGAATGGTCAAATTGTAAAACACTTCGGTCAACTGTAAAGATCCTTTGTCATAACATAGACAAGATTAATTGATTTTAGGATTCAAAACGGTTGCATAGTATCTAGTGTGAATGTACCATTTTGATTGCATTTCATGATTCTGTGTAATAGCTAAAAAAAAAAGGTCAGATGAAAATGAACCATTTCTTGCTCGTTATTATAAAGAAAATTATAAAACTATGCCGTGGTTCTTCCAAGCTCAATTTAGGCCTACAGTAATCCACCCTCCTTTTACCATACCACAAAAGTTATTTTACGATATTAAGTACGCTTCTTTACGAGGCTAATGTACGTTCTTGATTTTATAACTGTTATTCACATATCTGTTTATATATTAAAAGTCTTCTATCAAAATAACTGTGTTTCCATTATTTAATGATTACGGGCCAACAGGGTACAGCAATAGATACTTTGAAACCGTGTTTAACATTTTTGGAATGGTCAAATTGTATAACACTTCGGTCAACTGTAAAGATCCTTTGTCACAACATAGAATTACAAGATTAATTAATTTTAGGATTCAAAACGGTTGCATAGTATCTAGTGTGAATGTCCCATTTTGATTGCATTTCATGATTCTGTGTAATAGCTAAAAAAAAAGGTCAGATGAAAATGAACCATTTCTTCAAGATTTTCATCATTTCATTACCAACTAATAAGAAATAATTAACGTAGCCAATGAGGGTTCTAAACCCTCGTCTAAACAAGAGTTCAGGAAGAGTATTCAGCTCTCAATGTTTTAAATGAATACAGAAAAGTGAGAAAACTAGTCATCCCATCATTCCCATGGAATTAATTGACCAAGGCTTATCGGAAATCAAGTAATTCTTTCGATTACCAAAATATCTTAAATTAATACGTTATTTCGTAAGAGTTTGATTTTACCTTTTGAAGAAGCGTGTATCCTTTCCTTGTAAGGAATATTTTGATATAATAATTTACTTTTTACGCGACTTTATACGATTAATTGCAGAGATAACCACGTTGAGAACTTCACTACTTCAGTGTAAAATCAGCCGACTCAAATCTGATTGCGAAATCATGGCGCAATATAGGCTTAGAAAATACAATACTGCGCGTGCGCGAATTAATACCGCTTGATTTCGAAAATTACTTTGAACTCGGATAATTTACATATTTTCAAACTTAAATTTTTTCAATGACACCATAATTTGTTACAATTTATTATGTTAGATTAGTTCAACAATTATACACAGCCTAAACACAAAAACTTCCTTTTTTTGTCTTTGCAATCAATTTTTATCAACAGCAATTAAAAATACCCAAATTTCTAGCTAAGGTCTATTAAGACATCTGTAATAGACGGGCACGCTTGAAAAGTTGAAAACCAAATTTTCTAACGTATAATTTGTTTCTATTTTACATCTTGAAATATTCATATTTGAGGTAGAATAAATATGGGAAAATTAATTTGGGTATATTATAGATAATTAAAACTGTGGGATATTTCTAATAAAGTGTGTAAATCAACCAATGATTGATTATTCACATTTACGTGTTAAGAAGGTTCATAGATTGTCTGTTCTATCAAGAACAAAATTACTTCCTCTTATATGTATAATCATTTTTTTTTTTTTTTTTATATTATTAGAAGACAATAAATTTAACGTTGATTTTATTTTAAGTTAATTTAAGCCATTGTTTAATAATTTATATTTGTTAAAAATAATTTTGGTATAGGGTAATTACTATTTACTGATAAAATATTACTTAAAAAATAAAAATAAAATTGTCATTATGCTGTCAAGATTTGCCTCTAAACTTTGAAAAATTGGATTTTTTTCTTTAATAATTTTATATTTATCGACCAAATATTTTGGTAAAAATAATATAATTACACTGTACATACAATACCACTACGTTTTAAGTATTGTATTAATATACACAGTTTTACTATATACATAAAAACCAAAGAGATGTTATTTTAATCCCCGTAAATCCCCCCTTAAAGCGGCAGTTTTTCGAGGTTTCTGGTAATTTGTACAAAAAGATTTTTTTAAAGGATTCTCACCCCCCAACCCAGTAATAATTTTGGTTTTTATTATATTTATAATTTAACTACTTTTACCGTATTGTACTAACAATAAAAAATAAGAATCAGAGAGAAAATGATGACCTGACTCTTAAATATACGATGAGCTTTTTAATTTTATTTTGTAGAACTATTATTTTATTTTATATTCGGAGAAGCAAAAGATTTCATTTCGCTTTTATGGATAATGTATTTTTGTTTTAAAGTTTGGAATATTTAACGTTCCAGTTTACAATAAACGCTTTAACGTATTTTAAATTGGTTTAAATCAAATAATGTACCGTATAAAAATGATTTTCGTTCACTTTTAATTACTTATAACTAGTATCTAGTGATGAAATGTATATAGAACCTTTTTTTAGTACCGGTAATTAAAAACTCATGATTATCTTAACTAGGATA
This sequence comes from Odiellus spinosus, assembly GCA_963920705.1. Taxonomy (NCBI): domain Eukaryota; kingdom Metazoa; phylum Arthropoda; class Arachnida; order Opiliones; family Phalangiidae; genus Odiellus; species Odiellus spinosus. The sequence goes on along the minus strand of OY987227.1, from coordinate 16,661,848 downwards.
ATTACTGAAGTCTTCTTTCTCTGAAGTTAACGATTTAAAATAGATGAACTTTTCGATATGCATTATTTTTACAATTTATATCTATTATTTTAAAACCCTCAAATATGTATTTTATAATTTATTTAACATTTAAATGGATTCTAAACTCCGATAACGAGTTATTTTTAACCAATTTGAAGAGTTAAAATGTGCGTAAAAACTGTATTAAGACTCACCAGGGATTTCGCAATAATTTAAAGTTAATTATCAAAGTCGCGAACTAGACTCGCTAAGCTAAAATCTGATTCGAAGATATTTTAAGCCACGTTTTCAATCAACGTTTTTCAACCTTTTGCTTTGATTTAAGCTTAGCTTAAATCATATGCATTTAGATATCAAATTTTCTGTCACTTGAAACGTGATGTGGGTTAAACAAAAAGCTTGATTTAAGCTTCAATTTTGATTTGACGCAAAAGCTCGATTCTTGGCCAAAAAATCTTGATTAAAAACGTGCCTTTAGACTCTAAAAAATCTTGAAAAAACCGAGTTGTAGATGCCAATGAAATACCCTATAAAAGCGGAGCGTGAACCAATTTAACTCTATAAAGAGCGCGCAATTTGCAACAAACATCTTTCTCGGGTCACGCACCATTTTAAAGGCAAACTCTCATTCGCATCAGCAACTGAGTACATTTAAAATACATTGGAAACTTCGAGCCTAATTTCGTATGACAATAAATCTCAAATTATCTTAAAACATTTGTTCTAAATTTTGATGTTTTTAAGTATTTTAACACTCTAAATCAATTAAAAAATGACTTGTTTCCATAGTCTATTATTCTTTTAAATGATATAATTTAAAAAGACGAATGTTTGTAAATTCGTTTTACCATATAGGCTAAATTTAAAAAAAAAGCAGCAACAATAAACATTTTCAACTATCCCCTGTACGTGTCATGGTAATTTTTTTTTTTTTTTTTTTTTAATTCAATGTTAGTATGGCACCAAAAAATTAATCAGGTCTCTAGTAATGGGGAATTTTTTTTTTATTATTATTATTTTAACACACGAGTAAAAGCTAGCGTATTTTTTAAGTTAAAAGTATTTTTTTCTTCACTGAATGAGCAATGATTGTTTTGGTTAAATATTTCTCATATTGTAGAATAAAATATTCAGAGAAAGAAGACGATATATTTCCAATTTGACTAATCTTTGTAATTCCCAAAAAGCACGTTTATAATTAAGACGACATTTAAACGTACAAAGCTAAAACGGTCACTAAAAAATCACAGGTGTTTTATCTTTCTTTTCAATTTTTTTTTTTTTTTTTGTAAAAACAAAAAAATTGTAATTTGTAACGAACTCGTTGCAAGACATAGAGGAATGAATTATACACTTGGAACCTTTTTTCGATAAAATCATAAATATATGCAGGGTAATAAATACTTCCAATGGTTTAAGTTAATTTTTAACCACTCAGGTCAGATTAAAAATAAATGTAAATATTAATATTATATATAGATTTAAAAACTTAAAAATTAAAACTTTAAACATTCAGGACACTTGTCAATTTCTAAAACACTTGGAAATTAAAAACAGAAAATTTGTCAGAAATTTGAAATTTTAATAATTTATCGTCAGATTTAGTGAGTTTTAACTTTTAAAAGGAATACCACCTTTTTGGTGGAAGATACCCATAACTTTAGTGATATCCCCATAACTTTAGGAATGTCCACATACCATTATTTGTTTGTTTTATAGGGAGCCTTGCTTTAAATACTCCTTGCTTTTTATACTCATCTATCATTATTGGCTCAAAAATCTTAAGCATCAGTCTCTAGCTTTTACTGAGCTTTGGGCCTGGGCTCGAAACCTTCTCTTACCGAGCTTCAAGCCCAGCACTCGGCTCGAAGCTTGATTGAGCACTCAAGACATTTTGAGCACTAGCACACCCCTATTTGATTTCCAATCCATCAATCTAATTAGTCAATATTAGTACATTTTTTAAATATTGGTTTGAAATTCCAATTATTCAGTCTAGAAATTAATAAATAATATTTAAATTTACAAAATCTGCATTACAAAATTTCAAATTTAAGATTAATGGCAAGTGTCCTGTCCCACAATTATACAACAAAAGAGAAAAAGATAGAAAAAAATCATTAAAACAAAATAACCTATGAGTATTTTCTCTTTCCCAAAAGTGTACGTCAACGTAATAATGATAATAATAATATACACCTATCGTATATTAAAATAAAAAAGCTCTAGCGAGTAAACAAATAAAACAACGGTTAAACGCCAAATGGCATGCGTCGCTATAAATTTAAAATAGGAATCATGTCGAAATTAACAAACGATTGGCGAAATATTGCACTATTTTTTTGCAGTTTCGGGCTATTTATCCTTTTTTTTAACGAAAATGATAGCGTTTAACAACACCCCAAAAATTACGTAATTTTTACTTTCTATATAATTAAAAATTTGCGTAACGCAAAACATTCATTCTCACTGCCAAAATGATGCATATGATTTTTTTTTTTTAGCGTTTTGTATTTTTGCAGTCTAAATTGAATTAATATATAGTTTTAACGATTTAATTTGAAATTTCATTTATAGAAGCTCCTATGCAAAGTATTTTAGACCACAAACCACCATAAACTTTTCAATAAAGAGCTCAGAGTCGAGGACTGCGATGTGAGCTGCTCGACCTATTAAAGTATTTGCACTGCTTGGCAAAGCGTGATGTATATCGTAGCGAACAAAATGTACGTCGGTTCGTTTAATTATCGGTTGAAGCAAGTTGCTGACCATTTCCCGATAACAATTTCCTTTATTTAACACCAAAACAAAAGTTTATAAAGAAATAAAATTCCTTATACTGTCAATTATTCAGAGTAAAAGGCAAAAGGTAAGCTTACTACTAACCATTCTACTTCTAGCAAAAACAATTCAACTACATACCCTGGACTTGAATTATGAAGAGAAACGGCATTTTTCCCTAGTGAATTTACGGTTTTCCGTTCTACAGCAGCCAAATTTAAACTCCCTTTCCCTCAAATTATGAAAAGGGCAACTACTAAAATACGCTCTCATCCCCCCCTAAGGACCATAGAGTTTAGCAGCAGGATTTGTGGTAGGTACATGTAGTTAAATTATTTTTGATTTAATGGAGAACCCCTGGAATTCAATAAAATTTAGGAAAACACTATTAATTTACCTTGTGATGAGTTATCTTTAACAGCAGCTTTACATAGCTCGATTCTAGCGGAGTGGATGGGAACGTATCTATCTTGAGACGAACCGAACAGTAGCACATTGCGAAAAAACTCCAAACCTGGTTTTTTGCTAAGCTTATACAAAAATGTGTTTTTAGGATCAAGCGAATCCTTCATCGCTAGTTGCAAGAGAGAGCCGCTCTTCTTCCATTTTTGCATAAACCACATGCCTAAAGGGGTTTAAATTTAGAGTTAGAGTATTAAAATGGGAAAATTTTGAATTTTCAGCATACCCATGTTAACGAGCCCGCTATTATTATATAGAGTGCCGAGATGAGGTCCCGATAGAGACATAAAAGTGTGAAGAAGTCCCAAAAATGGTTTCATTTCTGGACGAGCCAGAGCCGAACGAATTATGATATTTCCCAGCGAATGACCTATAAAGCTGTAAGGAATGGTTACCTAAAAGCTCTCTTCTCAAAGCGAAAGGGAATTTAAAGGACACTTACCTAATTCTAGACGGATTTAACCCGTAAACTTCTACATGGTAAGTTATTTCGGAGACTAAACGATCCGTCATGGTTTCAAAGTCATCGAAAGTTTCGCCTTGGTTCCTTTCACTCATAAGAAACTCAAAGTTGGCGGTGGGTAAACCGAGTTCTAGATACGTTCTGACTAAACGTAAGTCGGCGCTGTTACCTGAGAAATGTATTAAAAGATTAGAGTTTAAGAAAATTAAATTTAAATCTAAACTGATCTAAAAGATTACCATCCAATCCATGCACGCAAACAATGAGATGCAGCCCTTCCGGACTAAAGGCACGAAGGTCATTATCACATTGGAAATAGGGAACCACAGATGCAAGGGTAGGGAAATCGCTGAAAAACATACGCAAAGTTATTAAATCATCCTCCCTTCATAATTAATCTAAACTTATCTCAGGGAATCATAGATAAAGTAATGAAAAACGTACCTATACCATAACCAAGGATAGCCGAGCTGTTGGCGAAATTCTTCCTTCGCTTTAACAAAACTAATCATTTCAGCACCAATAGCGGATATCCTCCGGAGGCTGGGCGAATTCTCATCCAACGAATTATCCCAGAGAGAGGTAGTAGCTAAGCTTTGGCTCCTCTGATGGTGATCACAGTTTGACACGGAAGATGAGTTACTTTTGTAATGTTCAGGAGGGCTTCCGTTGCAATAAGCCGGCCTATAATAATCATCAGGATCCGAAGTAGACACGTCGGTCAGCATCTCTAATATAGTACATTTTCTTTCAAAATACGACATCCTTCGGACGTGTTTTTGCTTCGTAGGTCGTTCAACGCTTTGTGACCTTGGTTTTTCGAAACTGAGTGCGGGAAAATAAACTATAGCTTTCAGCAGAAGAAAATATTTTCTTCTGCTTTCAGTTAACTCTCAAAAGTTTGACTATAACCAGAGATGCAGTTAGAATAAGGCATTTTTTGATTTTTTTTTTTTTCACACATTCTTTAAAATTAACATTAAGGAAATCACCCACGTAGTAAGAAAATAAAAGGATTTGGTATGCGATCGTTCATAAACTGCGTTACACTTAAAAGACCCATTTTTATCTCTCTCACATAGTCACATTATCTAATACAATTACAGGTTTATTTAGTTTCGAATTTAACAAAGTTCTTTTCTATACACTGCCATGCCCAAAGCGATTAAAATTGCTTTCCTTAGTTCTATGTGTAGCGTAGCGTAATAAAGTCCCGCAATTCTGAAAACTTAGTTTACTTGGAGCATTTAAAAGTTTTGTGATACATGAAATGAAACTAACAAAAACATAAACGTGATGTCACCCTTGATAATCCCTTTGTCACAGGAAATGACAAATTCCTAACCCCTCCTTCTAAGACTATGACGTAGTTTATGAACAATGACTTCTTCAGTTACTGCAGCTCTCATCATAAACATCCTACTATTAAAATCATAAAATGACTTACTCGGCTCTCACTCTATCAATTTCGCATTGCGAAAGCATAGATTTTGGAGGAGGGATAATCGTAGTGTCTTTGACAGGCTGATGCCTTATAACGTCGCTTTGAAAATGTATATCTTCGGGTTTAGCTTCAATGGCTAAATCAATTGCTGGTGTTAATTCTTTTTCAGCCTTTTCAAGCTCGGGTTTCTTATTTGAAGTGTCTTCCGAAAAGCCAGGCGGAGGTTTGGGGAAAAACATTGTACCTTGACACTCCTCAAATTTTTCCACCGCTGGTTCCGAAGTTGAAGGACTTCTGGATGTCCCTTTTGTTTTAGGGCTCGGCAAGGGGGACTTTCGAGCTACTTTAGTTTCTTGAGAATCCGATTTTGGCAAGGGAGGAGGAGTTTTAGGTTTTTCCACAACCTTATTCCTCTTGGGTTCGTCCCTAAATTGCTGCGGTGGTGAAGGGGGACAAATTTCCTCGTAGATATGACTCGGTTCAGCAATTTGAGCTGCAACTGGAATGTTTCTGGTCTTATTTAAAAATTGAACTTTGTGATTAACATCGGCTCGACCTAATGAACTGGACCGCAGTTTCTTAGATCCCTTCTTATTTGCGGAGTTGTTTCTAACACCCTCTTCCGAATGGTTATTTTTGTTGTTAAGTTTATCTCGTAAAATAGCTAAAGAAGACGTACTTCCTCCATGAATCCCCGGACAAGGTTGAAGCATGAATTCTGAACATGCCCTGGCTATTTGTCTCTCGAAAGCTTCGTTAACGCTGATGTTAGATTCAACGTGACCATTGCACGAATATCCCAATTCAGAACTTAGAAACCGAGGTCTGGGTGGAGGAGGTGGGGGTGGGATCGTCGAAGAAAGATCCGGCATAGATTCACTGCTTTGCAACGATGATTGACGGTCTCCGATATAACTAAGCGTGCCCACGACGGATAAAGTGCTTAAAGAGTGTCTCATGCCAACTTCGAACAAAGGTTGAACTTTGCAAAGTCTCTCGTGACAAGAAGCTGATATCTTGGTATTTTCAATTTTTTTGAAGCCTAAAAGAACGACACTATTTCCATTTTGATGATGATGGTGGTGATGGTGATGCCTACCATAGTGGCATCCGCTCCCTTTCCTAAACTGCTTCAGAAAATTGGCCGTTCTAGCTCTAATCTTTATTTTGGACCTCAAAGCCATTTTGCCGTGTCTCTTCGAAGAGGGCGTGACGCTATATTCTTCCCTTTCGTAATCTATATCGAACTTCAAAGAATTGAGAAACTTCTCCCTGAGCGAAGTTTTGTTCACTCCATTTCCAGAACCGCATTGTTGTTGAAAGGAATAGACGTTACTCGTGGACGAGGAGTTGAACGGGGTTTTGGAAACTGGAGAGAAAACTGGGGATTCGTCACTCAAGGAGACGATGGAAGGACTTCGGACCTTTCTTGTTTCGTCGGATTTGTTGGCTCTCAATTCTGCACTACTCTGAGACTCGCTTCGTGCTCGAGAAGACCTTGAAGAATCCTTCGAAGATTTTGACTCCTCGAGCATAAAACCAACGTCGCACAGACTGACTGTAGAGTCTATAAAATATAGTACATTAAGCGGTCTGTATATGATTATGAGGCAAACCCCTTACGCCCCTAATTTTTAACTGAATCAAAATTACTCACGAGAGCTTCTACTAAGGGAAGCGCGTCTGGCAGTTTCTTGATAATGTTCCTCGTAAATGATGGGTAAAGTATTGCAATCTCCATCTAGGTCTAGCGACTCGACTTCTAATGGGGGCAGTAAATTTAGATAGTTGGAACGACGCAATTCTTCAGTCACATCTTGATAAATCATCATTCCGGTCTCACACGGATGTGTAGCCGATTCTCTTGGCCTTTCGATTAAGAAAAAGGCTTCCGAGAATCGCTTAACTCTTTGGTGATGGTGTTGTTTAGCCAGATGTTCAAGTACCTTCTCTCTACCCAGCACGATTTCCAAAAACTGTTGCCAAAGCACAACCAAGGCCCCGCAGAGCTGGGCAATATCGCTGTTGGCAGATACCAAAAGTTCTTCTTCATCTTGGCAGCTATTAAGGATGCTTTTCAAAGTCGCGTTGTTGTAGAAGGCAAGGGGATCTTTCACATTTAGAGAGCACGTAGAAGACGACGGTGTATTTGAAGATTTGTCAATAAGTTTCTGGCATTCCTTAGCTAGCTCACTTAGACCTTCGAGATTGTTTAAACATTCTGCCGAATCTAAAAATGTTAAAATTAAGTTTCCAATCTAGACTTACAAGACCATTTTATATATAATAATATATAATATAATTTAATATAATATAATATAATATATAATATAATATAATATATTTTTTTTACCGATTTGTAACTGCTGCCAAGGTGGTAGCAGCTTCATATACTCTGTCAGCTTTCTTCTAAGCCCGGCGTGAGCGGCTAATAGCAAACTACAAAGTTCCCAGTGAACGAGGCGACCGCGATGAATTCGGCTACTTTGGGGAAGAGCTCGGCCAATATGTTGGTTGCCAAAGAACAACATTTCTAAACTCGAAAAATGAGCTTTCTTAGAAGAAAGTCGAGGGCTATTGGAAGCGAATGGTGTTTTTGGAGGTTTCTGTAAACTGAAAAGGCCAACTTATTAACTTTTTAATGACTTAAAACTTACTTTTTAATCAAAATTTACCTAAGATATGGTTGGCAGAGGGCCAAAAGGGTTGAATGAATCGTAACAGTCACGACGGATAAATGAAAATAGTCAAACATAACTGGAAGATGATGATGAAGACCTCGAGATGGGTCAAAATGTAGTTGCAATAGTCTGGTGCTGACGCATTGTATTGAACTATGATGATCGGGTCTGTAGTAAAAAATGATTACCCCCATTTGATTTAATAATTTTAAGTTATTGTTATAGGTGAATTTAGTACTTACCCAAAATGTTGGTCGGTGAACCACAATTCGAGAACTAACTGTATGCCGGCTTTCAGTAAAGTGTCTCTCACCTAACAGATAAAAATTAACCACAACATACAAACCAAAATATGTTTCATAGTCATATGTCAAATATACCTTATGTCCTTCCAAAAGAATGTGTGTTTTGAAAGATATAATGTCATCTAGAAAGACTTCTTCATTTTTGTACAATATTTGGAATGTTTTGCTGACAGCCGTTCCATTGACAACGCAAGCGGGAAAAACTAAAGAGCAAGCTACAGGAACAATATCTTATTCGTTTTATGACAAAATATGGGTAGCCCTTTTTTTTTTTTTCAGTAAAAGCTTACAACTGTTTTTTGGCAGGCTAACTTCAACTTTCGCTGGGAGTTTTGGTGGAACTTTAAGCGATGCTCTCACTTGATAAAAGCTAGTACCAAAATATTTCCAGTTAGGATTTTCCCTACGAGCACCTAAGATGGACTAGTATAAATATAAAACAAACTTACCCTCTTTGAAAGAGGTCCACATTAAAAAATCTATGGAGTTGCACCATAAACTCCAAAGTTGCTTGCAAGTCACCCATTTTGAGCACCGTTTCGATCTAAGCTACGGTTTGAGTTTGATTTCCCTAGCTGAACAAAGCGTAAAATTTTTTAAAGTATAGTGGTTCGAAGGTTCGAGTCTATAATCTAACGAGTAACGAGGCGAGAACTTTACTAAAAGAGGGGTGATGTCAGCGTTCAAATTGAATTAGACAATATGTATTTATACGAATAACTGACCTTTATCAACCTTCTATTCCACTTATAATCCCTTAAAAAAGTAGAAATAGTCCGGCGCTCAACGCTATCGAACATCTCTTGAATTTTGACAGACACCCGGGCCAAGACTTCATGGCCTAAGCCTAGGCCCTTTGCAACATAATCTTTTGTACTGTGTTTTTCAAGTTTCTTCAAAGTTCTATAAAAACAATTCACTGAGTATTATATTTTACTTAACGATTTTAAATAATTAAAATAGGATACTAAAAATTTAAAATTCATTATTAAAATTACCGTCATTATCCCTAAATTTGACTTTGGAAGGCTTCTCCCAAATCTCCACATCGCATCGCCGGACTTTTAGAAATGTCGAGAATAGATGGCGCAGAATCACAAGGCAGAAAAAATGCTTGAGAAAAAAAGCGCGAACTTCAAATGAATAATTCCACGTTGTTACGGCTAAAAATTGTATCGGTTCAATAATATCAGAACTAAATTAATTTAATTCTGCTAATATCCATTTGGCTGTTCACACCATAGATATCATATATATCTAATCATTTTTCTGTAGTAACTAACCATAATTCAATTAACCACAATATTTTGTCATGAATAAATGTATTTATTACTAGCAAAAACCTGTGAAAAATCACAGGACATTGATATACGTTGATTATTATATTTTGATGATACTGTCAATAATATAAATTAGTTAAGCGCCTGTAAAAGTGTTCTAGCCTGCAGGCTCCGGTGTTCAGGCCGTAGCCCAACCTATTGCACCTTTCTATATGTTGATGATTATCTATTTTATCATTTCGCTCGATACTTTTATGGTAACAGGGTCTAGTCGTTTATGTGTGTATGTTTCGTCACGCGTTTCGTCTATGGTTTGCTCTAGTTTACCAAACTAGAATCAGGTTTTTTGAATTAATAAAACTGAATGTTAATTTAAGTTGTTAAACTTGACTATTGGGCAGGCAGGTGATAAAAGATGGCAGTTACTTTGTTTACGATGTTAGGAAGCCAACTAGCCGACAAGGAGGGATTCTAGATTTGAATTGAAGCCCGGGAAAAAGCAAGAGCGTGATTGACAATTTATACAATCATGAGATAAAAGCAAGGCGTTATCTAAGAATATAGCCTAGAACATGTGTGTTTTAAAACGATCTCTCGGTTTTTATAAAAACAATTAGAAACGAAATCAACACAATAATATCAATTATGCTTAAATGTAATTATTTCACCCATTCCATAAACATTTTAACATTAGCTAGCTTTTACCATATACCCATTAAAGGACTTAAAATTCAAAATATGTCGGATATATTAGTGAGGTAAAGCGCCAAATTTCGAATAATACAAAGAGCCTATACTGTTTATGGGGGAATAAAAAGAAAAACTCGACGTTTACTCGCTTGACCACTCTTAGTAGACTGAAAGGAAGCCAGGTGTGCGAGGAAACTGATCAATGAGAAGCCAGCGACGTAGTCACGTGACTCTCAACGGTCCTATACTTCCAGCCAGTGGGCACGAAGGCCTGAAATACTTGGCATTCTTTCGAAGGTACGTTGGCTTCCATCTCCTCTCTCTCGTACCCAGAAAGAAAAACTTTTTCTCTGGGGATGGAGAACTAGAAGCCGAAAACTTACAAGATGGTCACTTGAGAACGTTTCGGCAAACTTCGAACAAAGTAAGACACTTTTAAAATTTTGTTTGTGATCTATATAATTACTTTTAAGTTCAGTAAAATTAGAAATTTTAGTCTGAAAAGGCTCAAAATGGTTTTTCCCAAGGTGGGGATTCAAAAATTATACAGGCATTCATAGTTAAGCGCCCCCACGGTTTCACTGCCCCCCTTGTCTCTTTTGATCCCTGGCTTCACATCACTGAACAAGGGATGCAAGCGTCCCTAGTATCGAGTTAAAACGGCCTTTAAATTTAAAGATGAAGTGACAATTATGATAGAAATTAAAAACCTTAGTTACTTATTTGCCAATTGAAGCAAAATTACGAGTAAATATCAAAATTTTATAAAATGTTGTAATAAATTTGGTCTAATGCGAACGGGCTAGTTTCCGAAACTTGATTCAAAGCTTCGTCCTCGACTAGGCGTCGTAAAGTCGGCCCCATTTTTGGTTAATTTTTTCAAAAGTTTGTATTCACGGAGAGTGCTCGAAAAGCTTTTACGTACTACCTTTTCAAAATTAATAAAACGTAGATTAAACCGCTTTTCAAAAATTATTAAATTGGATTTAGCTTCTAGAATGTTCAACCTTTCAAGTTTTCGCGGATTCCGATTCGAAATTGTTTAAACACGCAGTTTACCAATAATCCTAACCGACTTTTAATAATTTCTCACCTTAGATTTAAATTTTGAAATTAGGTATCTACGTGACTGATTTGAAACGGTCGCTTTAGAAGATAAGATAAATACTTGTCCCCCTTGTAATGATAAGATTCAGACTTATCTGTAATAAGTATTCATATGTGAAGAAGAGAGAGAGAGAAAGAGAACACCTAAGCTACGTTCACACTTGATACTTTGGAACAGTTTTCAAACCGTTTCGAATGTTCAAGTCGACTTTTTAAGATATTAATTTTGTTTTTTGATCAAAGGTCTACACCGGTGACCCCAAAATTTTATAATTTGATCTTTTCAAAATGGTTAAAAACGGTTTCAAAGTGTTTAGTGTAAACGCAGCCCTAGAAAAACGAGTGTTCGCGATAAACACAATATCTCTAATTATTATATAGGCCTACATCTGGCGGAATTAGGTTTATCAATATTTTAATGCGAACACTTTTGTACTTTGAGTAGATAAAGCAGCGAATTAGTAATATAGAATTAAAAGCAAACATGGCTGCTGATTTTTCTTCCGTTGTTAATTTAAATTATGCTTAAAAGTCAGGCTTCCACTTATTTCTAAACTGAAAACATTACATAGTATCAAAGGAGGTCTCTTATAAACCTCTGATAGTACCCTCCTCAATTGTTTCGCTATTACATTGAGTTCGATAAACTTGTTTTCTTATTTATATATTGTACAAGAATTTGTATAAAAAAGTCTAGTATAATTTGTATAAACTCGCTATTGTTTCCTTTTAATTAAAACTTCGACGTTTTGCAGACTAACTCATTTCAAAGAAAAACATTTTTCGGTAGAGTTAAAAACAATAAAAATAATTCGCGTAGAAGATAGTGCGCGTGTAAAGTGAATAAACACTACAAAATGCATCAACCAAGACGACGCAAAAAACGTCCCAGTTATGGGGTTCGAACGGTCGAAATCTCGCGGGGCAAAAACGGTTTCGGGTTCACCATTTCCGGTCAAGCCCCTTGCATCTTGAGTTGCATCGTGACGGGAAGCCCCGCGGAGAAGGCTGGTTTAAGGCCGGGAGATTTCTTGATCGCCGTCAATGGGACAAATGTATCAAAAGCCCTTCACGATGATGTGGTACGTCTCATGGCCGCCACCCCTGGCGTTTTGAAACTTCAAATCGCCGAGAATTACTACTCGGATTCGTCGGACGAAGAGATAGTGCCGACCACCAGGACAAAACCGAAATACCCTCACCGTCTTAGAAACCGACACCATCATCATCAGAACGGCAGCCGCGCCGAGAAAGTGGTTCGCGATTTACAAACTGGTGCCTTGTTCATAGACCATCTTCAGATCGCGACGCAACCTGACGGTTCCCAACGTCCCTGTCTCGTCGTGAAACGATCGGGCTTCGATGGCGCTTTCCGGTTGAGTAGTCGGTCTAACAAGGCCCTTCTAGATTTGATTCTGCAGCAAAAGTTGAAGGAAGTCGGAATCAAACCGAGTTCATCTCGTTCCTCCAACGATTTGGCCACGCCGACTTACTCCAAACAAAGATTGAGTGCGCATGGCAAACGGCATTTCAAACCGCCCAAAAGAATTCACACTACCAACAACAACGGGGCGTCCAGTGCCTCGACGGACAGTACCAGTCAAGGCAGTTCCTCGGCGCGAGTGTTTAGTTCGGTTTTCAGTGAACGAGAGTTGAATAATATACTATACCCGTCCATTTTTCAACACGACAATGTCGAGGAGGAGTTGGACGACGAGACGCATGCCAGGGCGGTTCTCAGGGCGGTAGTCGGGTACTTGGGAACCATCGAAATGCCGAAAGAGCCCCAATTACCGAGTTCGCGTTTGCAAGCTATTCGCAACTGCATCCGGAGACTAAGAATCGAGAAGAAAATCCACACTTTGGTACTTCTTTCCGTGTTTCCAGAAAGTGTCCTCTTGACCAACCCACACGGTCTAATGTTGGCCGAATTTCCCGCCGAAAAGATCACCTTCAGCGGAGTGTACGCGGACGATAAAAAGTTTTTCGGTTTAGTGACCAGTCATGGGGCCAGTAGTGACGAACTAAGCGAAGGTAGTCAAGAAGGACCCGTTTCTATCAGTAGTTCCTGTCACGTCTTTCTCGTCGATCCCAAACTTCAACCACATCATATGCATTTGAAAAGGGCTAAAGCTTTCCGAATTACTTGCACGCCTCACCCTTTGACTAATCGATGTCGAGAGTTTCCCGAATCGGCTGACGTCATCCTTCAAGCCATAGTCGGCCTTTATCGAAACAGAATGGGCCTTAACGTCGACGCCTCCGCCGTCGGGGGTTTGGTCGAGTTTAATGGTCATGTGGTGTCTCCGCAACCCAGTAACACCAGTAGTAATAGTAGCAACAGCGACAGTGGCATTGGCTTCAGAGACGAAGGTAAGATCTTGGTAACTTTGAATTCGGTACATTGGTCGAGCTGAATCGAAAATATTCCAGTAAATTCTAATTTTCACTCTTAAATCTAAACCTAATTTTATGCGCGCTTCATTTAATTACAGGCAATACCAGCGACCGTGTTTTCGTGGTAGACGTGGAAAACTACAATCGTTACCGTACCAACAGTCTGGATAGACAAAGTTTCTCAGTTCCTAGTTATAGTTTACTCGGCGGGGCTAGCGTGGCCGTACCGGGTGTTAATGGCGCTTACAGGACATGCAACGCCATGGCTTCCCAACAACCGAATTTCAGAGAGGCCGAAGAAGAAGCCCCACCATTACCGGGTCTTCGACCGCCTAACAAGTCCCTCGAAGAAGACGAAGACCAAACCAATCTCGATCCGGTTGTCCCGGAAGTCTCCCCAAGTAGAGAATCGCCTAAATCTTTCCCCGAAGCGGGTAAAGGTTTATCAGCCTCGTCCTCCACGGACAGGCTAACCGTTCGCGTAATGCCAGACCCACCGGCCGAGAAACCGTCTTCTCCGCGAGTAGTTCCTCTCATAACCGACAATAGCGCCGACTTACAATCGAATTTGCGACCAGGTGTGACCCAGCAGAGGACACCCGAGACGACTCCTAAACCGGAAAAATCAACCGGTGCTATACCAAAGAATCGGATTAAAACAACGACCCCGTCCCCGGTCAAAGACTTAGACAGTCGGTTAAGTCCCAAAGTGTACGATCTGGAATTGCCGCCCAACACCGTGGTGACTAAAACGGAAGTTCAGTCGAAACGCGAGCCCAGAAATTTCGGCGAAACGTTCGAACGAAGGATTAAAACACCTGGTGGATCCAGGAGTCTGGACGATCTGCATCTCCAATCGGAGGAGTCCGAGTTGGGTTCCTGCGAAGTTATCGTGTACAGGAGACACCAAGGGAACAATGGAAGAAGTCAGGAACCTAACCCCTACACTTCCAAGGACGATTCAGACTCTCAGGTAAAAATAAATCGAATTTATTTTATTTTCCACATGGGAAACTCCAGGTTGGCGTATGACTTTAGCAAAGGTGGGCACAAACTGGCCCGAGGTTTATACCAAGAGCATACTGTAAGATTAAGGGGGAACGTCCTCGTCTTTGAAAAGAAGTTGAAAAAGAAATCTTATTACTTAATCGTCGTTAATCTTGCTTGTCGCGTTCGATTTTTTATCGTAGGTAGTGTTGAATCTTTACGAATTCTTTTTCAATAGACGATTTTCGATAGACGCGAGTGTTAATTTTTTTCCGCCTTTGGCAATGTAATAATTTTACGCGTGTTAAAAGAGCTACTAAGGTATGAACCCGTTCGCTCGAGAGCTAAATCGAAATGGTCAATCATAAGCTTTTCAAAGACGATAAACGCGGTGTCGCGAGGAGATTCCTAGAAAACTGGAGAGCGATAGTTTGAAAAAAAAGGGGGGGGGGAGTGTTAAGAAATTGATTAATTTTGAGGAGATTATTAACGATCGTCGTAACTTGGAATCAAAGTCACTCGAGAGTATTACCAAAGCTAGGGCGCCCTTTTCGGTACTCTCTAACGTAACAACGTTACAGTCTCGAATTGTACCGTTAAGAATACGAAACCACGTTCTTGTTGTCTATGATATTTGCTATAAAAAACGAACTGAAATCTGGCAACTGTCAACTGAGGAACTATTATAGTGGCAACTTTAAAAGCATGTCCAAGAAATCGACCGATAGTTATAAAATTCAAATAAACGGGCGTTTAGAAAACTACCCCTCGGGTCGTCCATCATTCGTTTTAGGTCCACAAAAATATCGTAAGAATGTCCAAAGATTCCAGAAATGGGCCGGACCATGGTCGGTTGGTTAAAACCAGAAATATATCTAAGAAATATAGTTTCTAGCGAGGGTAATGCGTAGGGCCATGTAGGGCGTATGCTTAGAGAAGAATTATTTTTGCGAGAAATTTCAGTTGAAAAAGAAATATGGTTTGAGGCGAAAAACATTTTTGCTCCTCTCTCTCACTGTTCACCGAGTTTTTCGCCGATCGTTTAACTTCTTCGAAACAATGAGTACGAAGCTACGAAGGGGGTTGAAATTATAAGCTACCACTGACACTACATTTTACCATTCCCCCAACATCGTTACGTTGAATCAATTAAACGGAACGGGCATTTTTTTCGTACAGAAAGTTTTGCTTCGTTTCATCCTACAATTGGTCATTTTTCAGTTTATCCACATACATGGAGTAGGAGGAGAGGGAGGGAAAAAACTTCTCTTTATGGTTTTCGCGGTGGACCGCCATTAAGATGATCATGATACCTCTCCATCCCTGGAAGTAAAGCTAATGAAGATAATAAGGAGCGAAGGGAAACATAAGAGACTAATCGAGTAGATGAGAAACCTTCCAATGTAGACTTAGGCTCTATTACGCGTATCTTATAAAACTAAACGCCTCCCGCATATGATCCCGTCAAAAGATTATGATTTATGTAGTGTCCATTCTTTCCCCCATCTTTCTTCTGGAGTTTTAAGTGTTTTTCAACACAAGAATCGACCGTGAACCAAGGTTATATGTACCTTATAATAAAGCCTAGGTTTCTGCTCTAGTTCCTGCTTTGAAACTTGGTATACACTCTAGGGTTAAAAGATACGACAGAAGATTAAAATAATGGCGAGAAAATTCCTTTCTAATTGCTATAATAGAACCTTTAAGATTCTTAGGGTATAAACGTTGTTAGTTTAATTCCACAATGTGGTATCTTTCATAGGCAACAGCAACGCGTTACCTTAGAGATACGGGGTTAGGAAAATAAGGCCTAGGATGAACGGGTACCATTTTAACGAATCCATCATCAGAAGTAATGCGCGTGACGTCAGTTGCATTTTCACGTGGTAAACCATCATAGTAGTATAATACTAAAAGTAGATCTAACGAGAACGTAAAGTTAACTTAACGCGGCATTTAGGAAATGCTACGTTAGGTTGACGCAAAGCCCAGGTGGATCACTAGCCTTAGTCGTAACTCTATAAAAGGTCAAATGTAGCTGGGAAGAGATTATTACATACTTACAAATGAATTATTTACTTATGAACATAATTAACGTTTTAAATCCGCGTATGCATGAAGGGATTTCTATAAATCTCTCTAAGAAGACTATAATGGCCTATAAATTGCGAAAATAATGTAAATTATGGTTGATACCATGAAATTTTAACGTTAATCCTAATACACGGAACACGAAAATATACCGGATTAAGAGATCGCGGTACTTAAATCGCGTGAGGTCGGACTCTTGTCAAATCTCTTAAACTTCCTTTTAGTGAAAAAAATATCTGCCGTAAAAGGAACATTTAAGAATGATGTCACGCGTACAAAAACATTTATTAAATGTTGTTAAACCCTATATACGCCGAAACATCTCGACAAGCTGGTAATAAGAGATTTCCGGGACCAGGAGACACAATTTTTGAACAATAACTATATAGTGAACTTTAACGAAGATCAAAGCAGAGACGAAGGTAGTTTCAATTTATTTTTAATCGAATCTATCATTTGATAAGATTTATATTTGGGACCCAGTCGCGTCTCGTGTTGAATTACGTATAAAAGACACACGCGATGCGCGGATTCCTTTCTAGATAGAATAACCAGATAAATCGAGGCAGACCAAAAAATATTAATGTCGAAATGAAAAGGAAAATAATAATATATTCCTCCATTATTTTACTTCGAAATCGGTTAAAATATCCACCGAATTCAAGGACAAACTTCTTGTCAACCTGAGAATTTCTGAACTTCCTGGAAAGTTAGGCTTAATCTAGTACGCAATTAACATCTAGCGCGATGATTGGTTGAATATCTTTTAAATCCTTGTCACACTCCCTTTAAAATATAATTATAATATTATACCCACGGGCCAATTCCTAAAACATTTTCGATATTTTTCTTTTTTGAAAAACAATAGGACCCCGCCCGAGTGTTTTAAAATTATTTTTCGAATTAGAACGACACGCACCCACTCTATAATTATTATTTCCCTAACATCGTAAATGACAATTAAATTTTTTGCAAGTCTTTTATGTTATAAAGAAAAATAATAGCCTAAATAAATAACGAAAATAAAAGTATTTTCCCACGGCTAAAAGACACAATGAATTCGTTTATATTTTGATTGCGTATTGTTGTAATAAAAACGAGACTTTTGTAGAAAAAAATCTATTATGGATTATCTTTAAAATATTTATACTAAACAAGGGGTCCAACACTTGCCAAAATCCAGTACAATTTTGCCAAAATCTTTAAAAGTTTCCTATAGGGAATCTAACATTGAAATCCCAAAATATTTCCAAAAAATTAGCTTGGAAATCTCACAGGCATAAAATCCCAAGATGAAAATATTCTGGGTTCGTATAACGAATGAAGTAAATTATTAAAATATTAAATTAATTAACGAGACTGATACTTCATGGTTGAGATAAACCACTAGCGTACTAGTCCATTATCAACCATGGAGTAACAGTTTTTTTTTTTACGAATCGCGCACTCTGCTACTTGAAAGTTTTCTAACTTGTTGCCGAAAGATGACTATCTGTAAGAAAATTATGAACTAGATTTGGGTTATGATGAAGTAATTGTATTTAACCTCAGACTATAGGGTTAATAACCCTAATTCACATTCGAGAAATTTGGCAAACTGGCCCTGTCTTAATTTGCATTAATTTAAACTTAGCATCATTAGAAATTGATCCAGTTCAGAACTAGCTAAACATTAACTGGTGAAAGTTAAAAAGCATATGAATCGACAGGAAATTTCGCTCTCGTTCTTGTAGTATACTTAGTGATGATGAAAAATTATGTACCAGTACAGAAAAAATTAAATATAAAAATATATAACAATGGAAACCTATCTTAATAGAGCTAAATAACAAAACCTCGAGACGAACGTGGCTGCTATGTAGATAAAGAATAAGAATACGCGTAGGTGGTTTTATTACTACTTTAGCCAACACTGTTTGCCGTTAGAGGAAGCTTATGAAGCCAGGTTTTGTTATTCATCTTTATCTATTTATTAAGATAGGTTTCCATCGTAAATAATCCTGTTTCAATGAACTAAGCCAATTAGAAACATACGCCCAACCCCTCCAGGAATTGTTTAGGCTTCTTAAATAACGCATATTTATCGCACCTATTTCTCATTACTCATGAACTATATATTTATTTAACCGTTACTTAAAAGCAATATTCTCCAAATACTTATATAAACGGATTTCATTGTTTAATAATTTTAATAGTTTAACATTTTACGCACGCTTGGATAAGTCTGGCGGGGTGGTGGAAGGATAAGAATCACGCGAGTGAGAAAGTTAAACTTCCTGACAAAAATGGGTATCTTGTTTTTGCTCGAATGTTTGAAACAAAAAAAAAAGTCCTCAAAAATGCCAGAGGCTGCGCGAAGCAGAGTCACAAACCTATATGGGGATATTACAATTATACAAAGGGGTGTTATAGGAGGAAAGGAGAGTTGGTATCGCGTTTCGGTGGGTCCTTTTCCTTCGTAGCCCCTACCATTTCCCCCTTTTTTCACATCCTCCCCGAGACACTTTCCCTCGCAACTTCCTGCCTTTGCCTCTAAAGGTGCCTTCACAAACGCTATAAAGAAATCAATCTCAAGTCCAAAACGAAAGATATTTAGGAAATCAAAATGCAAAAGAACAGCGGTGGCAAACTGGCAACGAAAGTGATCCAGCTAAGCCAAGGCTTATTCACACTTCTAAACGTTTCGATCATGATTAGCTTGAACTATAAGTTATCTTTCTAAATTATTCAAATTAGGCTTAACAGACAAACCAGTATCACCTGTCTCCTTAAAACGTTTGAGGTTTACTCTTATAAAAAAATAAAAACTTTTCCAAAATTATGGCTGGCTTGTGAAGGCGCCTTAATTTAAAACTCACTAGGGCTTGAAAGAACCCAAAATTTTGATATTACTTTTTATATAGAAACAATTTTAACTTTTACTCGTTTGAGACCCATTTCCTTAGCTCGTTTTATAGGCACCACCTTCATTCGTGTTCCGGCGCGCAATCGAATAAGTCCAATTTATACTCGTCGCGTTCTCCAAAGCTTATACAGGAACCCACGGTAATATTAGAGGTCTTAGGGGCCCTATATATGTTCCCATTTCTTGAAGGGAATCCTCCTAAGATCAGGGGACATAAGGCAATTCGAGCAACAACAAGAAAAGGAAAAAAAAATTGAGTTTCCCACGCTTTTTTGGGTACAGTGACTAGCCATGTGAAATCTACACGGTTGCGTTCAATATGGTCATTCCCATCGTTTCCGGAAGCTATAGGGTCAACACATGGTCGTGGTGGGCGAAAAGTCTCAGTTTACTTTGAATAAGCGCGGGAACTTCGGGGTGTTTCTTAACATAGCAGTATCTCTCGGGGATAAGTTGGTTTCATGGTGATTTTTTTTTTTTTTTTTTGGACAAAACTGAATAGTTAAAAACTAAATATTCAATGGACGGTAGTTTTTTGCAACGGACATTTTAAAGGGAATTATAATTAATTGCTATTATTAATCATGATTGGAGAAGTGAAAATGAATTGGGTAAGCTACAATTTGATTTTACGTTCGTGTTTTTAATGGAAAAATATGTTAATTCGAGCCTTGTAGCTTTAAAAGTAGATTTTTTTTAAATAATATTCAATTTACATTTTATGCAGCTTTTGGTCAATCAAAATAAAGCTTTTAATAATTATATGGTGCTTGCGTGTTAATTCGTTTAAGGAAAATATAGGAATCTTTTCACTGAAACATTGGGATAGAATTAAATATTGCAATAAAATAAATTACTATAAAAATTAATAGGAAAATGGGAGATTCCTAATTGAATTATAGAAAATATAGAATTACTATATAGATAGAAACCCTAATGATCGACTGAAGAATGCCCTCGGCTCGATAAGTCTCGTAAATAAAGGTTTTTCATTCAATACCAACTATAGAATTGAGCACTGTTGAAATTAAAATACACTCAAGTTTTTTAAAGAGACATTTAAGTATACTTTAAACGTATCTCCTTCGAAAAATTTAACCAGAAAAGTGCAGTTAAGCAGACGACAATTGTCTCAAATACGTTAAATATTTTTAATTTTTAGATTCTTTTCCATTTAAAAGCTCATTGAAAACGCGAAAATTAAACAAAAGGAAAACGGTCGAAATAATAGGAAACAATATAATATAATATATAAAATATAAAATAATATATTGGAAGAATGGTCACCCCACGAAAGAATATTAATTAAATAGGGTTCGTATACAAATTTGGCTATTCCAGAACAACATAAAAATGATTAAAAAAAATAACCTAAATATTTGGCAATATATAAAGAAAATCCGTGACTTTCTAGGATTTATTTTTAATTCCCTGACCTTTTTGCCCCATTTTTGGAAATCCTTGACTTATCCAGGTTCCTTACGAACCCTGTTGAAAGATCAGCTTATAAATTTTGTCCAAAAATAATAATTTCCCACAAATCAAACGAAAATTATCAAATGAAAAACATTGCTAGAAAAAAAACCTTCCTTGGGAGTTCGGAGTTCCTAACTCCCTATACTTTTAGGCTATATATACGTGATACATTTCACCATCCCTTCAATTAATTGATAAGTTTCCAAAGTAAGAAAAGTCTCGTTTTCGCTCGCAGTATGTGAGTATGTATAACTTCATATACACCGTGATATAATAATAATAGGCATATATCACCCCGAAACACCCCTGTCAAGGTAGAGGGAAAGATCATAGAGAATTCCTCCGAGTTCCGGAATCACCGAGGGTAAATGTTAAAGCTTAGTCAAGATCAAAAATATATATTCTCGATTAGTTATAAAAACATTTCGGGCATCGAGAAACAGTGTCGACCTTTGTGGCGTATAAGGAGGAGAAGGTCATTTCGCGTCTATAAAGCAAATCTCCCAGAAGATGAAGATTCCAGACAGACTGCTCAGGTACTTCGAGGCCACGAAGCCGAATAAATAGGCGGCCTTTTATTTCGCGGAAAGACGATCCGAGTTGTCCCTATTTCGGCTATTATACGGTCAAAAGAAACCCATTATATCACACTAGGAAATTTATCGAGTCAGGTTAGGCCCCAAATTTATTATTGAAGGGTTGGTAAAACGCCATTATATCAAGGGTATTTCTCTCGCTTAAAGGACCTGTATCTGCTTCTAAAAGAGCAATGAAAGAGCCCATTGAAATGTTTCTTCCCAACTGCGTGGTCTGCTAAAATTCTAGCTTTCTATTGGTATCTAGTTGTCAAAGATCCATGTATATTGTATATTGAAACATTCTACTTTGTCTTTGACATCGTATAGAACTTTTAAGGTTAAAAAATTATAAAAAATAAATTTTGGACATAAATGAACCGTTCTACTTAGTGTCCAAAAGTGATTTCCAAATAAAAGTAGTTTTGGTCAATTTGAAAATTTATTCAATAGCTAATAATGGAACCAGGTTAGTCACGTGAACTTAACGAGTTATCAAAAAGCCACCTTGACCTTTCAATTTGTAGATATTTTATTATAAATAACGATAATAAAATTACCTACCCGAGCGAAAAAAATAAATTATACTCTTACCGATGAAATAATTCACTTATACACTCGGAAAAGAAGTTTCTGGTTGATTTTACGCTAAGCCTAATTTGAAGCTATTTCCATTTGAATGTAAAGAACGCGATTTTGGCGGGAACGTTGCCATGGATACACTCTAATGGAGAGCGCGCCTCGAGGGCACGAGAATCTTTAATTGGCTGTAAACTCGGTTTTAATATTGATTGGCCATTGAATTATTTTGTAATTTTAATAGTTTAGAGATTTCTTTTTATGGGTTTTGAGTGGTAAATATTGATATTTTGAACTAACATAAATTTAAAGATTAAATTAAAATCACCTGGCCCAATTAAATCATGAAGAATTAGCCATTTCGAAAACAGGTTTCCCGGACAAAAAGATTACTTTTTGGTGTGCCGTGAAATATCACGGAAAATTGAATCTAAAATGTACGAGAAATTCCTCAAAGAATAATTTATATTTCTCTAGTTCAATGTGGGTATAGGGTAACTAGTTTTTCCCTAATCGTATAATCCACCTCCGCAATCACCTTTTTGAAAACAAATAAAAACCTGAAGAATATCTTAGAAGTCGACATATTGACCATAAGTTTTGTCTAGCTTGAAAAACGTTGATTGAAAATGGGGCTAAAGAAATCTAATAATAATCAATTTGGTGTTACCATCCCTTTAAGGCGTATATAGAAAAATATTTAAAACGCGAGGAGGGCATCCGCCCGGAGAGTCAGAGACTGGGGAGTTGAGACTGTCAAGGGTCAGAAGAATTTTATTTCAGGCGGGGTATTTTGGCAATCCAAACACGAGCCACCGATTTAGGGTACCCAATCATTTTTTGCCTCAGTTGACATTTTCGGGGATAAAAAAAATTAAAATCGTAAATAAGTTTTTTCCTCTTACGGGAGATAAGCTTTTGATTTGGTCCGAGGAATTTCTTGGTGGTGGAAAGTGAGGACCGGTGTGGAAATTATCTCGGGAAGAGAATTAGGGATGCAGATTAGGGGCTGGATGATGGTAATCTTTATCCCAGAAAATCAGTAGAGAGAGATAGCGCGAAAAAAAAAAAAAAAAAAAGAAATAATAATAAAAAAAGCTTGGGAGGAGAGACTATGAAAAATAAAAATTACGCCAATTTTTCATAAAACTCAAAAGGTTGCTCCTTTTCAAAAGTTGTATTATTCTAAGGCGAGCGAGAAGAAAAATACCGACTCTAAATTTTTCATTTTTTAATTTTTCATTTCAAAGGGAGAATGAAATGAAACGGGGAAACTTGATAATGTTTTAAAAGATAATAACGAGTCTTCTAAAATGGAATACAAATTAGACTGAATTTTAATAATAAAAAAAAAAATGCAAAAGGGGTCAGATAAAGAAACTACAGCAAATTCCATCCCATTTCTCAGCGTTACGAAGTTTAGTTTTTAAAGGTTGAACCGCTATTCTTACTCTACTATGATGTTCATAGTTTAATGAAATTACTGGCAACACTGGAAAACACATTACTTTTACTAGAGTTTTAAAAATCAGACTCCAATTTGACCTTTTTGTTTCGCGAAGACACGACGAACTCCATTTCAAGAGGTTTAATATTTTCTTTCGTAAAAATCCGTCTATATAAATTTTCTCTTGTTTGGTAAACCGTTCTAAAATGAATCAAAACAATTATTTGTATTCACTTCATCGTCCCTTGAAGTTGGGGGGTGTACCGGTTCTAAGGAATGCGTTTCGCGTCCCCTTAGTTCGCTCGCTTCTCTTATAACTCGAAGTAGGGAGGGTGGAGAAGACGGTTGGGGCCCAGTCAGCGATCCTAAAATGTTCTTCAACTTCTTCAACACACTAGTCCACCCCGCCGCCGTGAAAAGAAGAAAAATCGGATATAGAAACATAAGGGAAAAGAGGGGGAGAGGGGAAAATACGTTGGATAATATTATTTGAGAGAAATATGCCCTGTAGCGGGATAAGAACGAATTCGGTTTTCTAGTAATATCAGTTTTTTTTTTTTTTTTTTTTTTAATTATTCATTTTTAAGTGGATATCCCTTTTCGAATTTATTTTCTCACACATTTTTTTTTCTTCTCCCATACATTCAATTTCTAATCGATCTAGTTTCGTGTCACCTACTTTGATGAAGAAAAAAAATTGGTCCTTTTTAAATGAAAATTTTGGTTTGGCGTAAGATAAACAGAATTTTACTGTTAACAAAAGTGAGAGAAAATGTTTTAAATTTCAATGTAATTATTCAAACTAACAACGCCATTGTAGAATGACTTATATAGTTTAGTGGTGCGATTGAAGCCATATAAGTATTCCGCTTTCTTGTATTCGATAATATTTTACAACATTAGAGGGAGAATGCAACCTAACAACAAGTGATTTTTATCGATTCCGTATCGTTTAAATAGGCCTAATCCACCAGTAAAAAAATTGACAGAAAAATATTAAACTAAAAATAAATTTAAAACTAACCATCAAAATAGGCTTAGCTGGATTCATGGAGATATCCTAAACTCCCCGTATAAGAGCCATCAATCAATGTCCTTGGGTCGCTAGTCCTTATATCTCCATGAATCCAGCTAAGCCTATTTTGATGATAAATTTTAAAATTATTTCTAGTCTAATATTTGTGTGTAATTTTTTTTTTACTTTTGGATTGGTGTTAGGTTGCATTCTCCCTTTAATAGTATCGATCTTCTAAGCTAAATATCAACATCAATATAGGTTTATAGGCACGTTGTTTTGCTAATCTCAGAAGTATATAAGAAGGGGGAAATGCAATAGCGCAAGGAAGGGGATCTACGGTTTCAGTTAACCTTTAACATCCGATTTGGAAATTAAATATTTGAGTACAAAGAGTAAGGAAGTCCACCGTCCTGGCTAACAGCCACAGCCAAATATTGTTGTTCAAAAGATTTAAAGGAATGTATGTACTCTTGAAATCCCCCTCAAAAAAAGGGGGGTTCTTATATACTCCTGCTAATATATGTTAAGCCGTTTATGAAAGCGTTCTTTTTCGAGAATTTTACGCTTAATTTAACACAGGGTCGAAAATTTTACCCCAGCTAGGCTTATAATTGGCGTATCTAAGTCTGGTATTCCAATCAACATTTCCCTATACACGTATAATAGCTCCACGAATTGTTGTACCGGTTGGTACATGGGTGTAAATGGATAGTAAGTTTACGACCCAAACTTATTTTACTTAAATAACTCACAATTTTTGTTTCGGAATTTTTCAATTTGTTTTAACTCGAAAATTACGAGTTTAATGCTTTTTTACGCGAAAACTATGAACTTTTTTTTACTAAAACTCAGTCATTAGTTCAAAAATATATTAGAATCAATGAGATAAAATAGTTTTGCTATAAGAAAAGCGTCGTTTTTTCTTTTTAGCTACACCTCCCCTAGGGTGGGGTGTAGCTATTATATTCGTTGCAGCGCTGTCGTTACCAACGCCTTTGGAATAGACGAAAAACAAATACTTGTTTCTAATTACTTGAAAAACGCGAAAATCACTTAATTTTGAAAAATTGAATAAGCGAATGTGAGAAAATGTGTTTCTCTATTTTCGTTGTTTGAAATTATATTCTTTTCATTAGAAAAACAGTCTTTTGTTACTTTAACGAGGATGCTACTCTTTTCTTTATTAAAACTTCGGAATCCCACTGACTTTATGCGTTTACAACCGTTATACACTCTTCAGACGAGGCCTAATTAGCTGGCTTAATCAGATTTAATGTAAGAAACCTCAGTTAAATCAGATTAAACCTCGGTTAATTATGCGTCTGGAGGGTATAAGAGGTGTAGCTACTTATGGGCTTAATCGTCTTGTTTTTTATATAGTAATTTTCTATAGGATGACTAATTTTGGGTTGAAGGACATAACGTAACTCAAAATTCTTCCAAAACAGAAAAATAAAGGGAACCTTCTTCCACACAATTATGGTGTTCAGTGATAAGTAATTTTACAACTTAGGGAAAATCTCGTAGTACATTTGCAATCGCGAATTTACGGAGTTTTGGGATTTAAACATTAAATTCCAATAGGAAACTTTGAAGATTTAGAGATTTTTCTAAGGATTGCAGGAAAGGGAATTTCAACCCCACATTGGTCAAGTGAATAGGAATTAAAAAAAAAAAAAAAAAAAAAAAAAAAAAAAAAAAAAAAATCTCCAAGACTAGGAATTTAATTTCGGACTCTTGATTTCTCTAATTTTACCCGCAGCCTCCTCTCACGTGGCAAGTTAGTTCCCATCCCATGATCCCGTCTCCCGCGAAAAAATGATGATGGGGATAATTTATTTCTAAGTAAAAACTTGGCGAGAGACAAGATATCCACATTCCTAAGTAATTTTTGGACAGAGATCCTCATGATCGCGCGGGGCAGCGCCACCCCCTCTTAAAGAAAACTTTAATCTCCGCTTTCTCTCTCTTATAAAGCGGCCTAGGGGTGAATATTACCTTTTTAAAACATTCTGGGGGTACAAAAGGTACAAATTGTAATATTTCACCGAACCAATTACGGCCAATTTTTACTTTAAAAATATAAAAGCAAAACTCTTGGCGGATAATAGAAGAAATATTATACACGGTCCGGGTACCCATCCCCGGGAAAAATAAAATAAAAAGTAAGGCGGACCCAGGGAGATATAACCCGCCAAAAAATCGTGACTCGACCGAGCGGTATATCCCATAAAGCTCAACTAAGATGAAAGAGAAACGTTTTTTAACCTCCCACACAAGAATCGAGTAATCTTGAGAGTCGCGTTACTCCCTTTTATATTCCAATTCCAGTTCAGTTTTCATAACAGCGCCTGTTAGTTTAGTCAATACATTAATTTTACCTTTAAAGGGAGAATGTAACATAGGCCTAATCCACCAGTAAAAAAAATTACAAACAAATATTAAACTAGAAATAAATTTAAAACTTACCTGGAAAATAGGCTTAGATGGATTCACGGAGATCCTTAATTTCTTCGCTTTGATGGGTCAGCGACGGACATCTCGCCTTAACGGCGGGCCTTTGCTCATTGGTCGCTGACCCATCAACGCGAATAAATTCAGGATCTTCATGAATCCAGCTAAGCCTATTTTGATGGTAAATTTTAAATTGTTTTCTAGTTTAATATTTGTTTGTAAAAAATTTACAGGTGGATTAGCCATATTTAAACGATAATAATGAATCAATAAAAAAAAATCACTTGTTATTAGGTTGCATTCTCCCTTTAAAGGGAACGTGAAAAGGAAATGCCCCGAATCTTTTAAACACCGTAATGAAATCTATGGATTTAGGTGATTGTCATTGAAGTTTATGATAATTGATCAAGTACTCGTACTTCCATAAATTTTCCTGATTTATGGCAAATTTTGAAGAGTTTCCATGATTTTTGGGTCAACTATGCCTATATCAAATGAAACTTGATATTTCCATGTTTGTTTTAGGTTTGTATGAATCCTGAAAGTTTAGATTTATTTTACCTTAAATTATGACCGAAAAATTCATCCTATTAATTAAAATACAACACGAAAGATAAATATTTAAATTACTTTATATACTTTATACTTTATGAGGGCAACAAGTCGCAAGATGACTTAGCCCTCAATCAAAAAATACTGTAAAAATATTTTATTACCAATTAAATTTGAATTTGAATACTTCATGGTTAAAACCTCATGAGCGCACACACTTATTTTCAAAGTTTTTTAAAGTTTAAACCATGAAATATCAGTCTCATTAATATTAAAATCACCATAATTCATAAATTAAATATAAAGGAAGAAAGAAAATCTATTTGAATAGAATTTTCAATGCTGTCTGTTTGATTGTAATAGTGTTTATCTGATCTGGCTACTATAAAACGTTTTCCTATCGGCCATTTTTCTATGGTCAAATTTGGATCCCTCTATATAAGCCTGGTACTTTTACAAAAAAAACGTTTACTGCACTGATGAAGCACTTCCACAGGAAAACGTTTAACTAGTTGCAACTAAAGTCGTTTTCACCATTAATGTCATTGTGGGACGGTTGAATCACATAAACTCATTCAATACAGACTCGGCGAGGGTAGAATGTTTGAACCGTAGATCATAAAAACATGGTTGTAACTTCCCACTGAGAATTAAACCATCGTGTTTCTATTAGTTGAAACAAGTATATATATATATTAATAATATTTTTTCTGGGTAACCATTTCAAAAACCCAACGATTATAATGAGAAAATATTAAATTTTTTAATCAATTATAGGAAATTATAGGAGTCTTTTAAAATATAAAGAGAATATAGGAGAATTGCTATTGAAATTATAGGAAAATATAGGAGTATTGCTATAGAAATTATAGGAAAATATAGGAGAATTGCTATTGAAATTATAGGAGACTATAGAATAATTGATATTGAAATTATAGGAGAATATAGGATAATTGCCATTGAAATTATAGGAAAATATAGGAGAATTGGCATTGAAATATAGGAAATTATAAGCGAATTGGAATTGAAATTATAGGAAAATAAAGGAGAATTGCTATTGAAATTATTGGAAATACAGGAGAATTTATATTGAAATTATAGAAAAATATAAGAGAATATATAGGAGAATTTCTATTAAAATGGTAAGAAAATATAGGAGAATTTCAATTGAAATTAGAGAAAATATAGGAAAATTGCTATTGAAATTATAGGAATACAGGCTTTAAAGTTTATGAAAATAATACACGCGCTTATTAAATGTACAATTAAGTAACTTCAACGTACTTAAATGGGAAAATAAGGGAAGAATGGCCAACCTGTCCATTTCACCCTCCCTGTTGTAAATACATGTTAAAATTATATTGTAGTAGGCCTAGTAATAACTCAAAATATTTTATCATGACCGTAACCACACGTACTCCCGTTGGCTTCGTAAGTTCAGAAAAAAAGCGTGGAATATACTTCGTGGTAAATTCCAAGCTGAATTTAAAGCGAAGTCAAAGTTGGCCCTTACAATAAATATACAAAAGTAGCTTTAAAACGCGTTGAAAACTAAAATCTATTGCAACTACACAGAGACTGTGGCACGATAATCGAGGGATGGTCGGCCAAAAAAAAATCGTTAACTTTTCAAGGATCTCTAAACGAAAATATATATATATATATATATATGTTATATAAAATATTTTGCGGTGATTTCTCGAGTGGCAAATTGTTTTTAGCGAACCCAGACATTAAGAATAAAAAATTGAAATAATTTATTAAGATCCTATTTCGGTACATAACGTTACTGACTGATAAGAACTGGTTAACCCCTTTAATATATTAGAATTTTTATTTTAAATGTATAGGGATTTATCAAGGCGGAGGAAATATTTATACCCATTTTGAAGTTCTTGGTTTTTATGTCACGAGATTATAGCGTGCATTTTTAAGCGTAATCACTTAATCTTTTTACATACCGACCTTGAAATTTCGAAAGTTTCAAAAGAAAATAATAAAGCTAAAGTTGAAACGATAGATACTAAAATCTTCAACTATAATAATTAAAATTCCACTAATTGTACTCGTATCTAATATATCCATTTTTAGCTCCATATATCCCTTTAATAAAGATTAATAATAAAGCTCAGCGTTCATAAGCGTCCTATAACGGCAAATCCGGTAAAAGTGTTCCATCCTGTTAAAGGCCCTATCTGCTCTGAAACTTGCCCCTTTAAAATGCTCTTCCCTAACGCACGCAGTCTAGCTTTGACTGTACAATTTTTGTACAACGTCGTCTGCTAAGTTAGAAAAGAAGGAGACTTTAAAGGGGATTTGAAAATCTCAGATAGTCCCTTTAATGGGGTAGTCGCGTATTCGACGAACCAATTTAAGGCAAATGATTAACTCCTCGAATTTATCAATTACTATATCACTAATTTTAAACTCGGGGCGCACGTCGGTTACTACAACCAAAATTAATCAAACTATTGCCTTAAAGAGTCTTAAAGGCCCTATCTGCTCTAGAATTTACCCCTTAAAATGCTATTTCCTTACGTACACAGCCCATCTTTGACTGTATAAGTTATTACGGTCAACGTCGTCTGCTAAGCTAGAAAAGAAGGAGACTTTAAAGGGGATTTAAAAATCTCGGATAGTCCCTTTAAAGCTAAAAAAGGGTACGCATAAGCTCGTACGGTCGTACCCAGGGAGCAGCTTGGATTTTTCTATATAATATTTTTTGCTTGGCTGGAAATTCTCGCCTGCCACATTTTAATTGAATACAATTTTTCAACCAACTAAACCCAATTAAATAGTCGCGACAAAAAAAGCACTGCTGGTGCGTTCGTGTAGCCCCTCTCTTTCCTTTATCATTTTCTAGGCTTTCTATCACATATCCTATCTACCCGGTTTGCGAGGCAACCACAGTCTATGTATCTGTATAATACGGGAAACGTCGTTAAATTCTCCCGTATCGTATCCCGTACAGTTTTTCTTCACTTTTAGCGAATTTCCACTCCCCAATTACGGATATATATAGTATTTTTCATAATTAAAAATATCATTCGCTCTCTTTCCATCGAAATTAACAAGAGAGAGAGAGAAATATAATTTCGATAAATTCTCTCGAGATAATAAAATCAAGTAGAGAATAAATGTTTCTAGGTTTGGGCCAACGAACTCTTTCTCGGATTTGCAAGAACTAGAAAACAAAAAAATTAAGGTTTTAAATCTTATAAATCTTGATTTTCAGTTTTCAATGCGGGACTAGTGGATGTTAGATAAAAAAGAGGGAAAATTTGTAGCTTAAAATATCTGTTCTGTCTCGGGGGCGCAGGTGATATTTATAAACACGCGGAAAACTTCCAGCTAAATTTCGGCTTAGTTTAGTTCTTTATGTCTTCTTTGTTTCGTGAACGCAGGTGGAATGCAGCTTCGAAGCGACGCGCAAATGGGCCAGAACCTCGTCATTGCGAAGACACCTTCGTAGGAAAAGGAGCATTCATCGGTCGTCGCACGACGTAAGTGGTAGCATTTTTATTTTGAGGAACTAGGTTTTTCAAACGCGCGATCGAACTCTTCATATTTGAACGCGAAGTTACTTTCTATCGTGATTTGGTAACGAGACCGGTAGAGATTTTCAAAAAGTCAAAAACCAGAGAATTAAAATGTTAATTACCTTTTCGGAAAAGGCGGGAACCATGTCCGACGGTGAAATCGCCAACGGTAGCATAGGTGTCTCGTCGTGCAGTAGCCTGTTGGGTCTGGACCACGTCAGCGACACTGCCAGTTCCGGTAATATAGGAATGTTAACGGAAACCAACGACTTTCGAGGTTCGGAAAGGGCCGTGGATGTTGGTAGGGTCGGTAGTTGGGCGGCTGGTTTCAACCATTTATTACAAGACCCAGCCGGTTTACATACCTTTTCGGTAAGTACTTTAAAAAAAGCCTCTCCAATTTAACGGGTTTATGTTATAGATTCTTACGATTTTGTAGGAGTTTCTCAAGAAAGAGTTTAGCCAAGAGAACATACTGTTCTGGATCGCGTGCGAACGTTATCGTAAACTGCGCAATGTCGAAGAAATGAATAATGTGGCGCGGGAATTATACGTTAAACATTTAAGCGTAGGCGCCTTGGAACCCGTAAACGTCGACAGCCACGCCAGACAAGTAGCCCAGGAAGGGCTTCAGAAACCAACACCTGACATCTTCATACCGGCTCAAAAACAAGTAAATACTTTAAAAAAAAAAATAATAATAATAATAATAATAATAATTAGAGAATCGGGACAAGTTAATAAACCTCTTTTTTTAATCAACAGATCTTCAACTTGATGAAATTCGATTGCTACCAACGCTTTCTCAAGTCCCAACTATTCAAGGAATGCATGATGCTGGAGATGCAGGGAAGGCCATTGCCGTACAACGGGGAAGACGCGATGGTCATGTCATTGGAAAGAAATGACTCTCAAGCCAGTTCCGAAGGGAAACCCCGTTTGAAGGGAGTCAACTCTGGTCCCACGAGGAGCATTCGGGACAAAGATGACCAGGAAGAAAGGAAAAGGAAGTCTTTACTTCCGTGGGGAAGAAGTAAGAAGCTTTTGAATAACAAAAACGCTAGAGGGCAATCAGTAAACCCATCGGTTTATTATAGACAAGTCGAAACAAGGTCAGTCTGATCAACAGAATGGTAAACCTAAAGCGAACAACGAACGCAATTCTATTCTAAGACGCTCCAACAAGAAAAAGAAGAAGGACGCGCCCAAAGTATCAGCGACAACTAATGGAAACGCTGTAGAAGACGCGGCATCAGATTTGACTGGAAGTCGATCTTCTCTAGCCAGTAGCGAACCCAGTAGTGGGGGTGTACAACAAGGAATTACTCATTCGGCTTCCAGAGAGGTAGGTCTCATTATAATCTAACTTTCTCCATAGCAGCTAGCTCATTGTCAAATTTTCTTTCAGTCTCTAAACTCTGTGGATCTATCTTCGTTTCCTGGTCAATGCGGAGGACGCGAAGGTGGTTGTCATTTGTGCAGAGTTATCCTGCCAGACAGATCAACCACAGTGGTTAAAACACAAACTGGGGAATCTATAGCAGTCATGTTACAAAGACTCCTGGAAAGAAGGAACCTTACATACACAGCCATTGACGCCTACATGGCTGGTTCCGAAAAGGTAAGAACCATCATATTCAAGCTATGGTGGGTTACAGTTTTAAAACATAGTTGTTTATACCAATAGGCAATAGACCAAAATCTAGATGTAGCATCATTGGGGTGCAAAGAAATAAGGGTGGAGCAGAGGGTCTTGTTCCGATTAGATTTGCCTAAGGACAAGACAGTGGGAGTCAAAGCTAAACCAGGAAGAGTCTGTGGAGACGCTCTAACACCTATTCTCCAAAAATACGGGTTGAAGATGGACGATGTCTTCATGAGGGTGGTAAGTTTAACTACATCATTATAGGTTGATTCAATATTAATTCTTTTACTGGTTTTTTCCAGGCTGGGAGTAATCGACCAGTAGTCTACAGTACACCAGTTCACACAATCGACAATCAACGAATTATAGTGAAGCTTAAGGAGGATTTTCAAGGTAAGTGGCGATTGAATTTAGATCTAATCTCGGATTTTGATGGCTTTAATATCTTACTTAGGATGGGATGATGATAACAATAACAACACTACAGTGGACCTGCACACCAGACATCAATTATCTCCAGTTTCTGACGAAGTAACGAACAGAATCTTCGAGCTACTTCTCAAGGGAAAATCTCAACATCAACTGGATGAACTTGGCATCGTAGATTTTGAAGAAGGTGGAAGGAAACGTTACGGTATCATTGACACGAGGGCCAATTTGGGGCGTCGGAATTCTGTTGGTGGAGATAAAGGAATGGGGAATGCAAAACCGGAGAAATCCAAAGCCAAACTGCAGGAAATTGAACGAGAAAGAGCACGAAAGCTGGCAGTAGGAGCCATGCCAGATATCAGTAGGATGTCTTTGTTGGAAGCCTTGTCAGTTCGGGCGCATTCGCCCCCTACTCAACAATTTGTTCAAAACTTGGTAGCAGGAAAATCGAACAGAAAAGGTTTGTCATAACAGAGTCGGTAAATAAAAATTGTAAGGTTATTTAACACAAAGTTCCCTATAGATTTATTGGAAGTATGGAAGAGAGCGCAAAGTAGTAGATTGGATGATCAACGTGGAACAGAAATTAACTCTGAACTTCCCGATTTTTTAAAAGTCAACAAGGAAAAACTAGCTGGAAAGGAGAACTGTCTAAAGAGCCCAGGAAAAAGATCCGCCTTCAAGGGCAGCAAAGACAAATTAGACTTATCCACCAGAGGATTAATAAACCATTATGGGGACCAGGATATTTCACCTCTGCGATGCATAGACTCCAGTTTCATCACGGGTGGAATTTTACCAACAGCTTTGCAAGCCGAAGAATATTTTTCGACCACTCACATCTATCGTCCCAGTTTAGAACTGGCCAACAATATGGGCTACCGACGTTCCAACGATTCCAGCACATTGTCTGACATGAGACTATCACCCAGTGTGGGCTTAGGGGCTTACTCGGAGCTTCGAACGCGCCCATCTTCTTGCAACCCTGGACAAAATGGCAACGCTAAAAGGATTCCTCAACGTCCAGCCTCAAATCCTCTACCTCATTTAATGTACCCTCGACCACCTCCTATGAGACGTAGTCCCGAATTTTACCCTTACGAACAATATTTTTGTAGCAACTTAAGATCATCCGAAGGCCTGGATAACTTGCTTATGAGCAGTATGGAGGGTCTAGATTTGGACTTTGACTTGGACGTAACTTTGAAAGCTTCACCACCCACAACTAGCGACGACAGTTTTAGCCCCAACAAAATTCCCCATCCTACTGAATTGGATACTACCATAAAGGCAGAAGAAGCCAACTTTTCACCCCCTCCCGCTTTAAACCCAGCAATGAGACAGTTTGCGCCACCTCCAAATGGCAGAAGGTTTAAAACTGACCCACCGCCATTGCCCCCTAAGGTCAAGACTAGAGGACCCCCTCCCAGACCACCGAGCAGGCAACAACTAAATGTTACTCCTTTCGGCCAATCAACCAGTGACGACCACTATAACTCTAATATTGGTTACGCAGGAGTGGTACAAGATGTCTTTAGGAGAAAATCCAAGCAACTAGACAATAACTGCGGTCGAGCTGAGGACAAGTTTAACATTAGTTTTGTCTAGTCGCAAACTACATACTTCAAAAATAAAACAAGTTGGAACTAAATTTTTTCCACACTAGTCAAATCAATTGAAATATATATTATCCATAATAATAATATAATACTTGAAATATTATATTTGCGTCAGGTGAGGCTTTAGGAAAGAAAGACGCGCAAGCTTTTTTTGTAATGGCAAAGGTGATAAGTTAATTTTTCTTTCATTTCGCTTATTACATTACCAATTACTCTGATTTTATGTACGATCGTAAATTGATTTTTTCCCGAATTGATAATATATTTGTTTTCTATATCTGTGATGGTGTTAGTGTATTACAACTTTTCAGACAGGGTAGTCCTTATTTCGTGACCAAATTACTCTAAATTGGAAGATACTTTTTAACTTCCTGAACAACAAATTACTCTACATTCCTTAATTACTACTATATGCTATGTTGAAATACTGTGCCATAACCTAGCAAATACCTTTCAGACATAATCAACGAAATCCCATCCTAGGGCTTCAAATGACTTTAATATACCGCCAATATTATTATATATGTAAATTTGTAAATACTAAATCCTATAATAAAGCAACGCTTCTAATTGAAACCTTGTTGGAAGTAAAGAAATACTAAATACAAAATTAAACCATATTTATTTTTAAAAACAGGAAATTGCACCTAGAACTTGGGAGAGGATCGTTTATTGCCTTAGGCGGGTAAGTATAAGACTAGATGTTAATTTTAGTGAATCTTGTGGAGAATTATAATTTAGGTACAGAGGTCATCATCTTCCTCCTCTTCATCACTGAAGTAAGCACTCTTTTTAAACTTTTTAACCGGAACTGACACTGAGGAGGAAGAGCTTGCGTAGTCACCGGCAGCGACTTTAAAACGATATTCTTCTTCTTCTACTTTTTGTTGTTGAAATTTAATAGCGGCACTCAAACTATCAAGATCTTCCTCCTCGGCGTCAGAGTTGTCAGACTGTTCAATTTCATCTCCTTTATCATCGGAAAGTTTACGTTTCTTCTTATCTTTCTTCTTGGGTTGTTCTCTTTCCCCTAATAAGTTCTTCGGACATTTGTAACTTAAATGCCCAAATTCTCCGCATTCGTAGCATCTAGTCTTATCCAAATAATCCTTTCTTTTTATAAATTCCTTGGCGCGACCATTATCATTGGCGATATGGCATTTTAATGTTCGCCCCAAAAATTCTTGATTGTTCAAAGCTTGCGCGCAACGTTGGGCAGAGTCACGCTCCAAATAAAGAATAAAAGCCACTCCTTTGCTTTTTCGCGTTTCCCTGTCCTTCACAATGGTAACTTTCACTACTTTACCATATTTTTCAAAAACTTTGTGCAGGTCATTGTTTGTTAGTGAAAATGGTAAATTACTAACGTAAACCGTGCTTTTACTAGGGGCTAATCCGCCACTCATTTTAATATTTTATACAAAAATAAATATACCCGTGTGAAGATTAGCTATTGCCTTTAACAATTCATCATTATTTTATTATCAGACTCATAAAAATACTACTTTAGTTTATATAATACCAAAGGTGTGTAAGGCTTGCGAAATAAGGAACTTATAAGCTTAACACCCTCTTACTTCTAAGAATTATAGCATTATACCATGTTTTTAGGATCCATTGGAATGACGTGCTCCCACTTTTCCAAGTCCAAGATAATTTTGTCAGATCTAAAGGAGAGTTCCTCTTCACGATACCATTTAGCTATATCAAATTCTGGGAAGAAATATTCAATTTCACGGCGAGCAGAGTCGGGGGAATCTAAAAAGAATAAAAAAAGGCAAGGAACTACTATAGAAAAAGTGAAACGGGATATACCGATCTTCCAAATTATTTTAATCTCCCCACCACCCCACATACCCGATCCATGAGTCGCATTACGAGTATCAGTCAACCCAAAACGTCCCCTCAACGAATTGGGCTCGTCAAATTGAGCCCTAAAATTTGGACCAAGAAAAGAAATCTCACAAAGAACCCAAAAATACTAATTTGAGAAGCTAAATAATTTAATTTTTAAGATAAAATAGCTTTCAAAATTAAGGTTTTAAAAACAACCAACTTAAAAACACGAGTAGGTCCCATTAGCTTTCGCCATTTTTGGATAGCATCTTCGTGGGCCAGAATATGAGCAGATATTTTACCACTGCAATATATTTTAATAAATCCTAACTGCTTTACAAATTTTATTTAATTGGTAATAATGTATTCATACTAAACCTTGTCATAAATGTGACAAGCCGGTTGAAGAAAAATTTGTCTAAGTAAAAAACAACAGGGGTCAAAGCTAAAAATTATAAAGATGGATAGGTGGGAATGGATCGCTATATTACTTCTGTGTTCTTGATAAAAACGCTCAGCTTCAGACACCGTCAAAAGTGTTTGGGTTGATCGAACAAAATAGAAATTATTATCCAAAATAATTTTTCTAATTTCCTATCAAAGAGTACAAATTTTGGAAGAAATTTAAATCTAATTTTGGTTTTACACCAGTAACTCTAACTTCTGGACTAGAAAGCGAATTAAAATAGTAATAATAGTGTTTTTTAACTTTTTCAACAGAAAAGTATAAATTAAAGAGATAACACTCAACTAATAAATGTGGTATAGTATGTACATTTTGTTAAAATTGAAAAAAATACCACCCTCAACTCCGATTCCAAAAAAAAAAAAAAAAAAAAAAAAAAAAATAAAAAAAAAATTGATATCTTGGCCTCTTTTAATAGCAGTAAAAATATTTTTTATTGGTGAAAATTTGTAGATATATGCATTGTGAATAGAAAATATTTGCCTCCTACATTGTTAAGTCCAGAAATTATCAGTCCCAGTTACTGTACTCCTTTTTACCTGAACAATGTCAGGGTTCCTACAAACATCAGGTTTTAAGATTGCTAGAGTAAGCTTTAAAGCAGATAAGCTTTTTCCACTCATTTTGGGTTACTTAGATAAAACCCTCTATCAAATGGAGAAATGGATTTTTAGTTTTGTCTGAACTTGTTGTTATCTTAAAAATGTCCTTGTAGTTGGAACCTTGGAAAAGTTCTAGACGAAAAAAAAATCTATAGGCCCCAATATTAATCTTGGAAGAGTATCTGCACAAATCTATTCAATGCTATAAGAGGCCAGTCATTTTCATAAATTTATTGGTACTCTCATTATTTGACTGAAACTGGAGTGCTTTGGAAGCGAACTAAATCTTATTTCTCCTTTAAAGAGCCATTGACTTTTAGAAGAGACTCAAGATGCCTTTATTGCCTATTAGTCACATTATCTACAAGATTGAAGTTAAAGACATCCGTTTCCCAACATCGCTAAGTTCAGATGGATCTGACGCAATGGTATGCCTAATTTGTTTTAATAAACTATAACTACGCAGCAAGATTTGTCAAATAACTAAACCAAAATTAAGTGACACTGTCAGACATACATACTTCAACATGATGATCGTGGCAACTATACATGTAATGTTTTAAATGCAAATGATTTTATAAGACAACACCAAGTAGAACGCTCACAAGGAGTTACGAATAATTTTTAAACTTTAGCCTTATTGTTTAATACTAAAATTATAAATATAACATAGGAAGGTGCCAAGGCTTAAGGTAACAAAAAATGTCTTTGGAAGTTTGGACTCTTTGGAGTTGGACTTCTATTAAATTTTTAATTATATTTTTTGGTGCCAGCGATAACTTATATGATAATTATAACTAAAAAGTTTAATACTTACATAAATTTTTGATAAAAGATGAAATTATTTCAACTTTTTAAGATTTTATGGTAGACAAAAAATACGCGACTACACTACACTTCACACGGTTCACTATTGTAAACTACGCGACTTTTGACCTTTGATACTTCGTCCGTTACCTACGCTATTTTAGAAGGCCCGTGCGCGCTCTTTGGCGAGCGGCGACTTTAAGCTGAAAATATTACACAAGGCAGTCGGTAGATATCGCTCTTATGTCCCAAACTCCGGGGATCTTCCTTTAAGATGTTAAAGTTTAGGGGGTACATGAATAAAGTTTGGTTTACTAATTGAAAATTGAAAAAGGAAATTATTTTTTAATTTTTTGAGGAAATGAATTAAAAATAAAAAATAAAAACACTATAATTAATATTTAGGACAAATTTTCATTCAATAAATTGTTGAGATCAGGTTTTAATACTAAAATACCAAGTAGTATCACAATTTACTTAAAACAAATTTTTATCACAGTTAATTAACGTAAGTATTATCACAGTTAATTAACGTAAGTATTATCACAGTTAATTAACGTAAGTATTATCACAGTTAACGTAAGTATTATCACAGTTAATTAACGTAAGTATTATCACAGTTAATTAACGTAAGTATTATCACAGTTAATTAACGTAAGTATTATCACAGTTAATTAACGTAAGTATTATCACAGTTAATTAACGTAAGTATTATCACAGTTAATTAACGTAAGTATTATCACAGTTAATTAACGTAAGTATTATCACAGTTAATTAACGTAAGTATTATCAAAGTTAATTAACGTAAGTATTATCACAGTTAATTAACGTAAGTATTATCACAGTTAATTAACGTAAGTATTATCACAGTTAATTAACTTGCTTGAAACTGATTATTTGGACAGTACAAACATTATTTTGGAATTACTAATTTTAAACTTTTAAAACTTTAAAATTATTATAATAAAATAATAATCAAATGTGAACCTAAGCTTATGTCACAATATAGCTTGTCTATAAAACCATTAACTTCGCTAAAGTATCGTAGGTAACGGTAAAACTGTCTAGAGAATTATATTTTTGTGTTAATAGTTTATTCCATGCTTAATCTACTATAACTTGAGAAATCATCCCGCTTCCTGGCTGGATAACAGCCGACCACCGAGCAGACGAACCTAAAGTCACGTGACAATTTTCGGGACATAAACACACCCCCCGACGGCCAAACGGTGCGAATTAAACGGACCAGAAAAAAAAAAAAATTTTGGAGGAGCACGGGCCTTCTAAAATAGCGTAGGTAACGCTTCGTCTCATCGTCTGCAGAAGTTTCCAAAATGGCGGGAGAATTCGGTCTCGGAAGTATCGGTGGAAATATTTTTAATTCGAAAATTATAGGAAATTCTTTTCAAATTGATTTGGACCGACTGAGAAAATTAGTAAGAAGCTACATAGATAATCATCAATACCAATCGGCCCTTTTCTGGGCTGATAAAATCGTGTCATTTTCGAATCGTTCAACGGAAGATGTATTTTGGTTTGCACAATGCCTTTTCCTCACTAAGCAATATCACCGAGCCGCTACCTGCATACGAGCCCAAAAATTATACCAAACTGACCTATCGTGCGCCTACTTGGCTGCCAGAAGTCATTACGCTGGCAAAGAATACAAAGAAGCCTTAGAAATACTAGATTCAATAGTTGATGATGAAAATAAAGCTCCAAATACGTCAAATTCCGCACTGAACTTTAGCAACGAATCTGCCACAAGTTCCTGCGAGCTACAGAGCTCACTGTTACTACTTAAAGGACAGGTTTTGGAAGCCATGGATAATAGAGGATTAGCGGCTGACTGTTACAGAGAAGCTCTCCAGAAGGATACATTTTGTTACGAGGCCTTTTACGCTTTAGTTCAACATCACATGCTCTCTAAGGACGAAGAAGAATCCCTACTCAGGTCACTATCTATACCCAAATCTCACTCTAAAGAGGAAGCAGATTTAGTCAAGTTTCTCTACGAAATGCAGTTGAAGAAATATGACAAGCCATCCCAGTTAGTCGTTCCTGCTCAACTTTCCATGTTACAAAACAATATGGATTTGGCTACGTGTCTGGCTGAAAGACATTACTACAATTGCGACTATCAACAATGTTATCGAATAACGAGCAATGTATTAAATAAGGATCCCTTCCACACCCAATGTTTACCCATACACATTTCGTGTTTAGTGGAATTGAGAAAATCTAATGCACTTTTCTATTTGGCCCACAAGTTAGTTGACTTGTATCCTGAAAATGCCATTTCCTGGTTTGCCGTGGGTTGTTACTATCTTCTCATCAAGAAAACTGACGCCGCTAGGCGTTACCTTAGTAAAGCCACAACCCTAGACAGAGTATTTGGACCAGGCTGGCTTGTGTATGGACACTCTTTTGCTGTTGAAAATGAGCACGATCAAGCTATGGCGGCTTATTTCAAAGCTTCGCAGTTAATGAAGGGATGTCATCTACCACTTCTTTACATTGGATTAGAATATGGCCTTACAAATAACACCAAATTGGCTGAAAAGTTTTTCACACAGGCTTTGGCAATTGCTCCCGAAGATCCTTTTGTTTTGCACGAATTGGGAGTTGTGGCTTTCCAAAGTGAAGACTACACGCTAGCAGAAAAGAAATTTTTAGGAGCTTTGGATCAAGTTCAAAACAGTGGGGAAAGCGTTTTGCCGGAGAAATGGGAACCCTTACTGAACAACTTGGGTCACACAAGTCGCAAATTGAAAAAATATGAAGAAGCTCTGGAGTACCATCAACACGCCCTAGTTCTTTTGCCCCAAAATTCGGCCACCTACTCTGCCATTGGTTACGTTCATGCCCTGATGGAACATTGGGCGGAAGCTGTAGAGTATTTTCATAAGGCTTTGGGTTTTCAAAGGGATGATACTTTCTCTACCACCATGTTAGGTAACGCTATTGAGCAATTAATGAATAACATGTCTCCGTGCGACGTGCCCAAAGAACTTCCTTTATACACGAGTAGCGGAGTCAGTAATATGGGAGAAAATAAGAAAAGTGACAATTCTACAACAGCTCTAGACACAATTTGCGAAGTTGCTTCTAACATAACAATGGAGATGGAAACAGACACTAGCACTAATGACCTTTAATACTAATTAGCCGAAGAAAAAAAATATAATTTGTAATATTTCTATATAATTAAAATTTAAAAAATATCATAACAGTTATATCAGCGATATCTATAAATTATTTTTCCTTAATTTGAATAAAATAAAAATCATGCATTTCAGAAATTGGTTTTGGTTCTTAAAACAAATTATTTCACAAATTATTTTAACCATTTTTCAACAATCGTAAGGTTGTCATGTATTATTCATTGAATAAATTGATGAGTTTAGGTAATTTTTGGAATTTCTTAGCACACTGATCCCGACTATTCTTGCGCATACGTTATCATATACGCCGGGAGTAGCCACAAAGGTCACGGTTTTACCTTTACAATTGGAAGGGGTACCGAGATTGGTAGGATCATTGAAAAATAACTCCAAAAGTAGATGATACAGTAACGTATTATTTCCAACCCTAGTTGTTGAGGCAATAAAAGCTCTCTCACCAATATTGGTTGGAAAGGACATCAGTAAGATATTTGAAAATTTCAGCGAAATCTACCGAGAATTGACCAGTGAAACTCAACTGAGATGGGTATAATGGGTTGGCTAATACTTAACAAGTCAAAAAATTTATTTAAAAACCAAAAATTGTTTCACGCGATAGCTTGGCCCAGAGAAAGGAGTTATTCAAATGGCTTCCGCAGCATTACTAAATGCCTTATGGGATATGTATGCCAAAAAAGAAAAGAAACCTCTTTGGAGACTCCTTGTTGAAATGGTTAAGTATTTATGAGTTAAAGTTGACAATTAACTGTCATTAGTCGCATCATTTAAAATTAGAGGGTTTGTGGAGTAGAACTTGTACGTGGAATCTTATCACGCGTATATATATGTACGCGTTACTTGTTAGATTCCTCAAACTCAAGTCTATTAATAACTTTAGGAACCTGAGAAACTGGTATCAATTATTGATTTTCGATACATGTAAGTATAATAATTCAAATTCTGCGTAACCTTTCTTTAACCAAAATTGTTCTATGAAGAGAGGATGTCCTGACAAAAGAAGAAGCGCTTGGTATAGTTTTAAAACAATACATTTTGCTTACTCGCACGCTCCTAATATTTTATTTAAACTGACAAAATTTTCAGAGATTTTAAAACAAAGAAGCAAAGGCAAAGAAGAAAGAGGTAACGGTTTTGTAGAATATCTCTAAGCTCAAGGCAACTGAGAGCTATTTTACTATTCTATTCATGCTTAGAGGAAGAAATGATGAAGAATGGGTACCCTGCTTATACGACTCAAATAGGATGGCTCGGATATGAAGATGCCAAACTTAGAAAAGTACAAAAGTCATGCCTAATATACTTTTACTATTATTATTTTCATTAATGTTATTCTAATTAGCTGTGTAAGCAATTTCTGGCTGAAGGATTTACAATGTAAGTTAGTAGTGCATGGTTTCAGTTTAAAATCTTTCGTCTTGAGAAGCTAAAGTTGATAAAATTTTGGCAAAAAGGTTCAAAGCTAAAGTTGGAGCTGACTTGGCTGATGATAAAAGGAGGCTTAAAATCATCAGAGAAGAAATTGGATGGAAAAATACTTTGGTAGTTTTAAGAGCTAG
Organism: Odiellus spinosus; assembly: GCA_963920705.1. Taxonomy (NCBI): domain Eukaryota; kingdom Metazoa; phylum Arthropoda; class Arachnida; order Opiliones; family Phalangiidae; genus Odiellus; species Odiellus spinosus. The sequence goes on along the minus strand of OY987227.1, from coordinate 16,618,449 downwards.
CCCTCTCTTCTTAGTTAATACAGGGATTATTTGATGTATATTTAAAATTATCAAAGATGGTAGATGCTAATCAACGTTGGGGTGTTCAAGAAGCGATAGATTGGATGACTGAACTAAAAGACTTTAAACCCCTATGGATAGAAGAACCAACTAGTCCAGATGATATTTTGGGTCATGCTACTATAGCAAAAGTACGCCTCTAATCTCAATGTTCAAATATTTAAAATAATTATGGATGTTTTGTCTAGGCAATGAAGCCATACGGTATAGGAGTAGCTAGTGGAGAACAATGCCAAAACCGAATCATGTTCAAACAATTTTTACAAGCCAAGGCTTTATCGTTCGTTCAAATTGACAGTTGTCGTTTGGGGAGCTTAAACGAAATTGTCGCTGTGTAATAAATTTATTTAAATAGTTGTTTAATATATTCAAATAGTTATATAAATATATTTTAATAGTTATTTAATGGCTGCCAAATTTGGAGTTCCAGTTTGCCCTCATGCCGGAGGAGTAGGGTTATGCGAATTAGTTCAGCACTTGGCCATTTGGGATTATATTTGTGTCAGCGGAACTTTGGAAAATAGGTATTCAATCCCTTATATTTACTGGTTTATATAATTAACATTTATCCCTCTGTAACAGAGTTACCGAATTTGTCGATCATCTACACGAACATTTTCTCTACCCGGTTGAAATTAAAAAGGCGCGTTATATGCCTCCAAAAGTACGTTGATTCAATAATCCTTTAACACTCTTACAAACCACTTTTGTTTTCTAGTTTCCCGGATATTCTACGCAAATCAAAGAATTATCTTTGTCAGAGTATCAATTTCCCAAAGGAAGAATTTGGGTTAATTTGCGAAGGAACGGGGTGATGAAAAACTCTTTACCAGGACCCGAACCCGAATGGGTGGATAATGTATGGGAAATTCCTGAACTCACGGGTATCACTACTAGTTACTATTACTAAGTCCCACGCTTAAATAATATACCTTATCAGTTAGAGTACCATAATATAATCTTAGATTTATATTATCTTCTTTAAATGGTACAATAAATGAAGATTGAAATTTAACAAAAAATTATATTACCCTTTTTATTTGTACGTATTCCTATTTTTGTTTTGTTTGATATTTACGATGATCCCAAACGAAATTCATTGAATATGAATTCTGGAAATTGTTTTGTAAATGTCTAGAAAATAAAAAAAAAAAAAATATGTTATCTCCAAAACTTGAAAATCGATTAGGGCTGGCTACACTTTTACAGAGTATCGCATCGAGTCAAATAGCAAAATATTTCCTTGTCACACGTATGTATATTGAGTATTCTAAGTGCAGACTGCGGAGTATTTTTAAGATAAGTTGATTATCAATTTTTCGAGAAATAAGTATTTACACCTAACTATTAAATTAAGTAATAATTATCATCATTATTAAGTGCAGGAGGCTAGTAGTCTAACAAGTATTTTTCCCAGCCCTAAAATCTGTTAAAATCTAAAAAGGGGGTCCTTATTTAGCTATGCAATGGAGGAGCCAAGTCAATTAAACCTTGAATGCCATTGATGTTTTGAAATAGGTCCTTCCTTTGCATACCAAAATGTCAACCCTTTTAAATAGGAGTTGAAAACTTACTCTTCTGTCAATTTTTCCATACCATGAAAGGCTTTCGATAAATGATAGAACATTTACTACGTCAGGAGGTAATTCGGCCACTCTTCCCCCAGTACTATATCGAAATTAAATTATTAGTTATGGAAATTCATAATTAATATATCATTAATGGGAGTTGAAAACTTACGAAGGTAATGGTTCAATCGTTGACCGAACATACTGCGCTAAAAAGGCTATGAACTGAGTTGTAGTGTCTTGGTGGAACTGTCGTAGCAAAGTCAAAATCCCGGTGACAAATGGCAATCCATCGATGGCTTCGCTACCTTTCTTACTCGTTAATCCACCAAGATTTTTAATGTAGGTCATTTTGGATAGTTGAGAAATTGTGAAAAGGAATAAAAATAGAGCCAAATTTGGGAACGTCTTTGTTGTCATGTAAATCTAAGAAATAATAAAAAATGATACTCATTTTATATTACAGTAAAACCATGTTATAAGGAAATGGGCGGGAGGGGGGTTATATAATAATTATAATTTTGTTATAACAGAAGTTCTTCAGGCTAAAACATTTTTTTTTCTTTTTTTTTTTTTTTATAGTATGGTTATAGGGGATATTTAGTTATAAGCGTTTTTTTGTTTTAACAAGGTTTCATTGGGAGTAACTTTAAAAAGGTGATTCATACTTTAGCGAAAGGACTAGAAATTCCGGCCCACTCCAGATAAGAAGTTAATTCAAACATTAAAGGATTATCTTCTTTTGGGTATGGCTTGTTGGGATCTTTATAATGCTCCTCGATGTCGGCTAATAAAGCTCTAAATAAAGAAAATAATTTAAAATTAATTTACTTTGAATTAATAATAATTGTATTAAAATAAACTAACTCATTCATGGTCTGAAGAGCGCTGGCCAAATGTTTAGAATCAAATTTGCAGGTTGTATTAAGTTCGTGAGTTATTTCACACTTTAAAACCTGCATCTGACCAATCTAAAACAAAAATATCAAATCGTTTTAACTGTTGGTTACTGTGGCTGAAGAATATCAAAATTTTAAAGCATGTGGCGGTCCTTGCGCCAACCCCAAGTCTCTTCCGGCTGCACTCCAATTACATTACGACTTGCCAAAGGCATGTACAAATGGGACCTGATATGCCTTTAGTAAGGTATACCTACAGTGTTGCTGACCCGCCACTTGTTTTAAACTGTAAAGTGGAGACTAAGTTAAATTATTTCTTACTTTTAATATAGTATCCAAGAAAGCTCCCCAAGCTTTGGCCGATCTAGTTACGGCTTGGCCATAAACTCGAGTCGGTTGGTTTATAAGGGTAGATGTAGGTTGCAAAACATTCTGCAGATTGGCCAAAACATCTTGCCACGATTTGTCATTAATGATGGTTCGTTCTATCAGTCTAACAATGGACTGAAGTTGAGTAACGATCATAAAGGAGAGCAGTCGGTCCAGACCAGTTAGTCCGGGAGTTCCTACGCTTTTCTGAATAAGGGAGAGCAATCTAATGTTTGTGATTTCCGTATGGGTTTTGGCATCAAACCAAGCTTTAGATTGGTCTATAAAGATGGCCACCCTATTAAATTTAAACAAAAGTATATATCACTTACAAACGAAAAGAGAGAACAAATGATCATTATTACTTAGGGTCAGTGATTCGTAGAAGTTCCCTAGCTAACCGTCCAATAAAGTTTACCGAGACATTGTCCAATGGAGGATAGTCAGGTATGGGAATGGTTCGAGACTGGTAAACACTTTGCCAATCTTGCACCTTAAAATAATTTATAAGAACCACAATAGACAACTTCAACTTAACAGGCACACCACGTTAAATTCCACAAGACTCGAGTTTAATTTAAGTTGGTTATTTAAACTAAAAAAAGCTTTCATAAAGTTTTAATAGAGTTTGAGAAATGAAACCAACTTGGTAGTTACCTTCTCCAATTCAAGAGTAGGTTCATTAAATGAGACACGTGTACAAGTGCAAATTCATAAACTCCATTAAAATAAATATAATATCCCCAGCAGCCTGTGAAGAACGTCACTGTGACGCAGTTAAAAACAGGATTGAAGTTACTTCATCATTATTAAATGACATCACAGTGAGTGACGTTTTTCAAACTGAGTCCGCCACCTTAGCTTGAGTTCCTTCAAGGCAACTCTGCAAACTTCCCCATATCTCTTAGTAGTCCAATAACTTTTGGCAATTCAAATCTATAAACTATACCCCAATTTCTATATTACTTTTTTGGCAAACCAAATCTGCAAACTTTATCCAATACATATACCCCATAATATACCCAACTTAGCTATATCTTCTAGCTAACACAACTATATCACCAAGTTTGCCCAACAAATGATATAACATTAACCACTTTCATTAAAGGGAGAATGAAACCTAACAACAAGTGATTATTTATCAATTACTCATTGTTTAAATAGGCCTAATCCACCAGTAAAAAAATTACAAACAAATATTTTACTAGAAATAAATTTAAAACTTGCCTGGAAAATAGGTTTGGCTGGATTCTGCATTCCCCATATAAGGGTTATCAACCATTGATCGATTGCCCTTATATGGGAAGTTAAGGATCGCCATGAATTTTTAAATTAATTTCTAGTTTTATATATTGATTTTTATTTTTTTACAGGTGGATTAGGCCTATTTAAACAATAAGTATATAAAAAAAATTGCTCTTAGGTTGCATTTTCTCTTTAAATAAACTGAAAATAGGCATTTGGGGGGGGGGGGGGGCTTGTAGTTGAATTTGAAAAGAATCAGGATAGAGAAATGACAACAGATGGGTGAAAGGAACAAGGAATTTAGAAGAAGGCATCGATAAAATAGGAATTATAAGAAGTCGGGTCTTCTTCCCGTATTAATCATATATTTACCTTATGTCTAAGAAAGGCATTGCACTCTTGTTCGACGTTATAGTTAATTATCCTAGACATTTCTTCCTGCCAGATTTTCAGCCCATAGATGCTGACATAATCTTGAATATACTCAAAAGATCGTCTGTAACCATCCATCACTTGACTTAGAGCTTCCAATTTCTGCGAGAGCTCGCTCGTCTAAAAATAAAAATATCTTTAGTCAAATTGAAACGCAATATTTTAGAGCCTCCTTACTCTGCCCTTTGGGTTAAAGACCAACCCTTGATGGAGAGCTGCAGCTACTTGATGCACTAGTTCTTTACGTATTCCATCTTCTAATAATTGTTTCGGATCCACTTGAATGATGCCAACCAACGTTCGTTTCATCATCAGGATCCCCTCCGTAAATACGGAGATATCATGGGTCAACTTAGCTACTTCGTACCTTTCATCTAGTTGAGAATAAACTTTAAGTTGATCTTTCATAAGTCTCGTTGGGACCTCCTTGATTTTATTCGTTTGTAGAACAATTATTCTCGCGAGAAGAGCGAACATAGTTTCGGGAATTATATGAAGAACTTTCCTAACATAAGCTACCAACTCGCTGGAATAATACTGTGAGACGGACATTAGATCAGGGCTTCCCGCCTGGTTGATACGAAGCAATGGCAAGTCTAAAGCCGAAGCCAGCTGAAAGGATTTTAAAATGGAAATTTTTATTATTTTTTCTGCGCAAAAAAGATTAAAATTTTTCTAAATTTAAGCAAACCTTTAAAAATGTAGCCCTTAGTTTAATCACGAGAGAAGGATCGCTTTTCACTCCTGTTTGCATGAATTGAGTGTAGCCGTCTATAATTTCCCAGGCGTAGGAAAGATCAGCAACCATTTGAAGAGTGATGAGCATTTCTTCTTTGATGTTACTCGTTCGAAGCATTTGATGAAGAAATTTCCTGGTATCGACTAAAAACTGTTTTACCTGAAGATTACTTTCCAAAGAATGGAATTCCTGAACTTCTTCCAAGGCTTGAATAAGTTGAACCATCTTACGTCCAGTGGCAGTTTCGTCTTCGTAGTTTAAGGAATCAATTTGTTTTGACATTTCAGTAAACCAAGCCTGAAGGTTTTCTGAAGATAAAGCGGAAAAACCTAAACTACGCTTGAAACTTAAGAATAAAATAAAAAAAAATAAAATTCAATACCATTTTTATCAACGCGAGTTAAAGGTTTGGTCCCTGAGAAAACTTCAGCCAGTTCGGACATTCTTTCCGTGGCTTCTTGCTTGTATTTTTTCCAGTTATCGTGTTTCTCATTCAAGAGTTGTTTAAATAACTAGAAACCCAAAATAATTAGACCTGCGATCAAAACTTTAGCTCTTTCTTAGGTCGCAAAACCCACCTCTTTCAATTTTAGTTCAAACTGAGCAGTAAACAAAAGCAACTGAAAGACTTTCAAAGCTTTGTATTTGCTATCAGCTAAAACTTGGTCCCTAATTTGTCTACATCTCTTATTGGCTTCAGAACCTAGTGGATGAGTTACTGTTAAATCTTTAGATCCTACTAAGTTAAGAATAGTTACGTACTAGGTGAAAGAGTGACAGTATGAAGTAACATCCACCTTAAAGTTACGTTACATTCCCTGGCAATGTTTAGAAGTTTAGAGGAGCTGTCCAAAATCAACTCTTCATTGAGGATGCCCTCTTTTAACAATTGTTGAACCTGAGGAATTAATTTGGCTAGCCTGTACTGGTATTTGGAGGCCTGCTCCTTCACATTAGAGCTATCCAGAGTGTTGTTCAAAGCTTGTTTCGCCGCTTTATAAGGATCCCAAGCGTCTATTAAGTTAACTGTCATTCCCATGTATACACTGATGACAAAATTGTCGGGAAAGAATCGATCTACAATCTCCCTCATTTTCGCATGCTGATTATGTAGAATGTCTGGCGAGAAGTAAAGACAAACATAGAGCATGGCTGCCTGGGTTGCCAAAGCAGTACTCCGATGTTCGGGGAAAGGAAAGGCAGCAATTTGATTGTAAATATCATCCGAACGTAATCTACCAATGACCATACTGATAAAAGACTGCTTAATCGGAGCTCTCCTGAAAGAATAAATCAAATTCAGCAATGTAATTTTTATAATTTCAAAGATTACAGTGGAAGAAATTACTTGAAAAATTCTTCAGGGTAATTAGGAGGCCTTTTACCCCCGGGTGACGAATTGTAACCAGTACTTCTTAACAGTTGACAAACGTCGTCAATATTTGAGTCTGAACTGTAGCGTTGAGCGCTATATCTATAGTAACTTACGAGCATCCTTTCTCGTACATTACCTTCAATTTCTTTATCAACTACTAGAAGCATGACGGCGCAAAGGAAAAGTAGCTCGCACTATTCAAACATTTTACTTCAATACCCCAGCTATATGAGCGAGCCAAGAAGTGTCGCAAGACTTACCAAGAGCTGTTTACCTTCTTCTTTCATAAGAACTGACTCTAGGCTTTGTTGAATGTAGATCCCCTCTTCAAGTTCTTCCAAATAGCTAAACAGTAGGACACAGTTTAATATTGGAAACCCTAAGCTTGATCTCTAAACCTTATATAATACCGGTTCAAGTCTATGATGTACTTGTGTATGCTTTCAAAGGCATGATAAAATCTTGTTAAGATCTCTATATAGTTCTCCCTGAACTCTTCATCCCGATCTTGCAGTTGCTAAATCAGGAAAGAGTTTAGATTCATTTGGATATGAAATACACTTGGAGTAGAAGAAAATGGCAAAACAACCCTGTATATTAAAGCCTAATACCCATTTCAGACGAGGCATAACTAGCCGGTTTAATCACAACTGAGGTTAACTCTGACTAAACCATGGCTAATTACGCCTCGTCTGAAGAGGGTATAACCTAAACCAACTCATTTTGGCCAAAAATAACATTTTAGGTAAGGCTCAAATATATGGGAAGTCAGTATACAGTCCCCCATGTAGAAACGTACAGGATTTGTATCAAGTCGATTGTCGTAGAAAGCTGCCATCTTAAAATAACTAAAATCGTAGAGAACATCGCCATATTTTTGTTGGTCTTGCTTGTTGCTCAGTTTGAAGACATTTGGCACCACGTCTGACAATCTTAATAGCTCACTAATTATGGCATTACCCCTAGATACGAGCCGCAAAAGATTTTGACCACAAGCATTATTTTCCGCCAAGAAGTCCACCATAATTTCAGCTGGAGCAACTGGATATGTTTTATGTTTTTACAAGGGGGCGTAAGGCGTTACGTTACGGTTGCAGTTTATCTTTGTTATGACCAAGGCTTACTAAGGTTTTCAAAATTTGATAAATGCACACGTAGTCAAAATGTTAATTATTGTTAATGATGATGCAGATTTAATTACTAAATCATGGTATTACGCTAGACTATTAGGATTTAGGGGTTTTTTTTTTTTTTTTTTTTTTTATCGGCGTGTAACGTAACGTCTTTACGCCCGGACAGCGGCCGCGATTGCGAACCAGGTGTGGCGCCAAGGCGTAAGGCCTTGAGCAACTCAGTGATGGTAAGTAACTACGCAGGGATGAGGACTGGGAATTGCCCACGCGACGGAAGGAGATGGGAATGGGGAAGAGGAAGGACCATTCCGTCGCGGACCATTCGCAACACTCCCTATGGGCAAGGGACCTGCGATTCGAGCAGGACAACACCCAGACCTTGCCACTGAGACGCCAGTTTACAGGAGTGCGCCACCACTCCCGGCAGGATTTAGGGGTTCATCTATTAACCAATCATTAAATATGATACGGCGAGCCCACGACATGGACAAACTCGTGACTTTCCTCCCCTAGATGGTTGCCTTCTCCGTATTCCGTAATTAATTCCTCCATAGCAGGTACTGAGCGCCACCAGTAGGCGTCCAACCGCAATTATTTTCGAAGGATTTTCTCTTTTAAGTTTTTAACCTGTTTTTAACTCACAAGAAAAATCAGCGATGGCGACGACCATGCGAGTTCTCACCCAAAGTGCAGTAGCTGGTAAATATTTAACTTTTAATAAAATTAACATAATTAAATAAAATATTAACCTAGATAATTGTACAAAAATTTAAACATTTTCGTATTTAAAACTAAAGACCTAATTAGGACCCAATAATTTGGACCAAAATTGCCCTTGCCCAATGATCTTCACGTTATATGCCAAACTCCTGACCTTCAAAAACTAACGTAAATAAAGTGATGTAAATAATTAACGAAGAAATTAAATTCCAAAGCGTATTTTTGTAATAGTTGGCTTTTCGACTTTGACACAAATAATTTAAGAAATTAATATAAGTGCCCTGATATTATCGTTAAAATACTCGAGATAGATCAATCCTTATCAGTTTAGTGACACTCTTTGAAACTACTCCATTAGCTAACCCAGCTAACGAACCCCAATATATTATCATTAATTTACAGCGGCTGCCCGATTTACGATTAATCGAACAGTATACACTAAAACGAGAGAAAATTTAATGATTGGTAAAAATAGCAAAATCATTTGCCAAGGATTTACAGGAAAACAAGTAATGTCCCAGTATTTAACCGATTAAAATAGATCAAACTACCATCTGGCTAATTCATCACTCTTAAATATAAGGGCACATTTCATAGTAAACAAGCTATAGAATATGGAACTAACATGGTCGGAGGAGTCTCTCCAGGTAAAGGTGGTAAAACACACCTGGGACTTCCCGTGTTTAACAACGTGAAAGAGGTACATTTATTTACCCTGTAACCCTAGAGGTGGCAAGGCTTCCATTAACAGACTTCCCACCAAATAATGATGGGTTTGAGACTAATTAGGACCTGGTGAATCCATGACCAGGGGAAGTGTGAGAAAAATGTATTTGAAATTTTGAGCTTTCCATGTTAGATTACAACCTAACCCGCATTCGATGGGAATTTCAAATTTCCAAATAAGTTTTTCTCAAACTTTTACTGCCTGGAAATTTTTCCTGAACTCCCCAGGTCCTAAATAGTCTTATGGCCATTGTTATTTGGTGAAGGATTAATGGGCACCTCCCCCTAGAGTGCTATAACTTTTTCATACAATTTTTTTTTTCAGGCTATGGATGGTACTGGTGCTACGGGCACTGTAATTTACGTTCCAGCTCCTGGAGCAGCAGCAGCTATTATGGAAGCCTTAGACGCTGAGATTCCATTAATAGTTTGCATTACTGAAGGAATTCCTCAACAGGATATGGTCAAAGTCAAGCAAAGACTCGTTAAACAGTCTAAGTCGCGATTAATCGGGCCAAATTGTCCCGGTATTATTAAGGTATTAATGGTAGTAAGAAAATGTATAGGATATAAATTAATTTAATTTTTTTATTTTAATAATTATAGCCAGGCGAATGCAAAATAGGAATTATGCCTGGTCATATTCATCAAAAGGGGAAAATTGGTATCGTATCGAGATCTGGAACCCTAACTTACGAAGCTGTACATCAAACTAGCCAAGTGGGATTAGGACAAACTCTATGCGTTGGAATTGGAGGAGATCCATTCAATGGAACAGATTTTATAGATTGTTTGGAAGTGTTTCTCAAGGACCCAGAAACTAAGGGTAAAACACTATGCAGATTAGCTGATTTTGAAGCATTGTGTAGTGCGAGCTAAGACCAGATTTATCAAGATTATTGATGAAGTCAATTTGAAATGGCTACCTTTAAAAAGAGAGCGGCATGCAATACAGCGCTTCTAAATCAACTAAAGTGTAGGCGCTTAAAAACAAACTAGTAAACATTTAAACAAAATTATTAACCAGGAATCATCCTAATCGGAGAAATTGGTGGAGGTGCTGAAGAAAGTGCGGCGGATTATTTAAAACAACACAATTCTGTAAGGTTTTTAAGGTTGAACATTTAGATATTTTGTTAACATAGAATTTTCTAACAGGGAGCAAATGCCAAACCGATTATTTCCTTCATTGCTGGTTTAACAGCGCCACCTGGGCGTAGAATGGGTCACGCTGGTGCCATAATCGCCGGTGGCAAGGGAGGAGCGCAGCAAAAAATAGAAGCTTTAGAAGATTGCGGAGCAGTGGTAACGCGCTCTCCCGCACAAATGGGAGCGTGTATGTTAGAGGTATAAAATTGCCTGACCTTTATCCCTGATCTTACAAAATTAAATTTTTATTCGTTTTCCAGGAGATGAAAAAACGAGGCCTTGCATAATTGAGTAAAAGGGTTAATATAGATAAATCATCATTCTGTTCTATGCGAATCTGTATTTTCCTCCCCATGACATCCTCTCCTCCAAATTTTTGAACCCTTTTAAAGTAAAACCTTCCTAATTGAAATTGTGGTTTAAGGCGTTTACCAAAGGACGAGATGTTACATTTAGATTGATAAAGCTTTTTATATGGTTAAAAAATAATTAAAATCGGTCAATTTTGTGTTTAAGGATAACAAAAAAAAAAAGAAAAAAAAATTCATTGGACTGAAAGCTTTCTGCGTTAAATTTGAGTAGCCTGATATTTGGCACTAGTAGGTATAATATAATTAAGTCAAATTTACTAGTAAAATATTGATAGGTCCTATATTAAAAATAAAAATCTGTTTTATGAAAATTTTCTCTACTATCTTGCGCTACTTCCCCCTTATCCAATTGCAAAAACTGTTTTGTGTAAGTCAGATTGGCAAAGTTCACTTGGCTCATGCACTCGCGACCCTATATATACATATCTATCCATTTATGAGGGGAAGAAAATATTTCTGTCCCTAATGCAGGATGACCACATTTATTTCCTATGCTTTTTTCCTATATTTCAAGATTTATTTTGTATTTGCGGGTCAGGTTCCAGCCCGTGTTTTAATATACATGTGGCACTTAAAAACTACAACAAATGAATATTTTTAAAAGAGATATATTGCTAAAAAAAACTTCTTAAATGAAGTGAAAAAGTTAGAATGAGAATTAAGACGGATTTAAACCTTTAAAGGGACTACATGTATGTGCAATGTTTAAATCGCCTATAAAGTTGCCTTTTCTAGCAGACGAAGTTTACCATAATAACTTGTACAGTCAAAGCTAGGCTGTGTGCATAAGGGAAGAGTATTTCAAAGGGGTAAATTTGTGAGCAGATAAGATCTTTAAAAACCTTGAGTTTTATTACAAGTTCATATTTGAAACCTATAATTTCAGTAATTATCCATATTTCCCAAAATATTATTCCTATAAATTGATGAAAAATTTCCTATGTTTTTAGGTTTTTATTGTGGTCACCCTGCTAGGAGTCATTGAGTTTTATCAGACGAAAGTGAATAGATTGACGGAACTATTTTTTTAGGCCAACTTGCCACTTTCAATTCGCCACAACCCTCAAAGGTATTCTGGGTAGGGCTGGGTAGGGCTGTTTGAGCCCTCTTTTTTGGGCTTCGAGCCGAATCTGAGTCTGGAGCTTTATTTCATTATTTAATGAGTTATTGTTAAAAACGAGTCATAATTAATGTTTTACAATAGTCTCTACTCTCTAGCTATAATTAGAGTGATTTGAGCATATTCTTCTTAGTTATCTGCATTAAAAGAAGCATAAGTTGTTCTAAATTTGATGCCACTTCTGTGACCTTGCAACTCAAAATAAAAACTCTTTCCTGTTTCTGCTAAGCAATAAAAATTCCTTCCTGTTTCTGCTAAGCAATAAAAACTCCTTCCTGTTTCTGTTGACCATTAAGTGATAAATTATTGCCCTAATTCTGGGGCAATTTAATTTTCCAGGTGCACAAATTAAGCTTTTTGCTCTCTCCAATTTAAAAAAACTTGGGTTTCTTAACTTTCTTTTTTAGGGAAAAAGTTACTGTACATTTTTTTTGTCAACTTTATAATTCCCTGATATTTTCAAAGATTTGCATAAAATTTGCCAGAGTTCCTTCTCCCTTTAAAAATTTAGATATCCCTGACCTTTCCGCTTTATTCATCAGCATTTGAAAAGTCTGGAGAGCTTTTAGAGATGAGGGATATGATAGGACGATACAAATTTGTGGTTAATTTTCTGACCATTGCCATAATTTTGAATTTACTGAATACACCACATGGAGAGAAAACTAATTTGGGATATACCGAAATAAACTAACAAAATTTACAAGTTTTTAAATTTATTTGATTGGTTTCAAAGTTCAACTTATTACCTATTCAACATTACCATCTACCTCCTTTCTTCTTCTTTTTCTTTTGAACAGCTTGGGGTCTTTGTTGACGAGGTCCTTTAGGAGAAGGTTGAGTTCCTTGAGCCGCTTGACCAGGACGCGGGGAAGTTGGATTGGTCCCTTTGGTTATGTCCCTAAAGTGTAGAGATATTTTAATGAAATAAAATCAAGTTAGAATGCGAATTAACGACAACCCTAATATAGTATCTCTAGATAAGGTAACGAAGACACAGGCAATTAAAAATACATACAAGTTGTCCATAGCAGCGCCACTGACGGCTCCTTGGGTCCCTTTACCGACAGCTGCGACACCTCTACGGTCTTTCCTCTTCTTGAAAGCCGTTCTCTCACGTTTTGGAAGCCATCTTTCAGGGTCAGGGTCGACATTAGGATCATAGTTTTTGGGCAATTTTCCTGATTTTTAAAAAATAATATTATACATCTTGACTCCTTGAGAAAGAGATTATGTTTTTTAATGAGAAGTTAGTTTATACCCTTCTTCCTCTTTTTCTTCTTCTTGAGGATAAGTTCCCCACCAGTAGTTGCTGGAGTAGCAGGACTAGGTTCTCCTTTACCAGTTTTCTTAAGGTATTTTACCCCCATAGTCCAACTAGCAGTTTCTAAACTGTCAACATCAACTTTCTCGCAAATTTCTTCAATTGACGGAAGATTTTTGCTCACTCTACAGTTATAAAACAATTAAGGATTTACAATATAATATACAATGGGTAAACTTACTCCTTGGCTTTTTTGGGATCAATTTGGGAATAAGCGGAAATAAGTTGAGCTAAAATTTTGGGATCTTTCGGATTCGCTCTGAAACCAAAAATTTGTATACAATCTTTAACTTTTATTGCTGAATTCAATGAATGAACTACAAAAATGTTAAATGGTTAAAACCTACTTTCTCTGCTCTTCCAAAAGAGCCGCAGCTTCTTTCGCTTCCCCGTGGCGTAAATGAAATTGAGAGCTTTCATGAACTAAGAGGGTTAAAGCTGGACTCGTAGGCTTATTAGAAAAAAAAAAAAAAAAAAAAAAAAAAAAACATACAAGGTTATATAGACCAGAAAACAATGTTTGTTAATTCTGTAAATTAGTACCTTATTCTTTTTATACCAAGCCACTGCTTCTTTTAAAACAGTGCTAGCCGATTCTTTATCTTCTTGGCTTAAGTACAGAGTTACTAAAGCTGAAATCTATGATATATCAGTTTTATTAGCAAAAAACTCAAGATTTCAAGAATAATAAATAATTAACTTACAACACCGGGAGTTTTGGAAACTTCCCCCAACGATTTAAGAACATTACAGGCTTCGTTAACATGTCCTTGTAAAAGAAGTAATTGCACCAATGTGAAGGAAATTGCAATAGACTGCTCAGGATTTTCCGTAGCATATTGCTAAAAGTATAAAAGGTTGAGTTTAGTCAAAGCTTCTTTGAATTTAATAACAGAGTCTTAATTACGCGAAGAACAGCGGTGGCTTCTTTAGTATTCTTTTCGCGACATAACAACGCTGCATGAATGAGAGTAGCTTGAGCAGATATCCGAGGAAAATCCTTTTTAATCTTGTCCAGTTGTTTTTTACACAAATCCAACTGATTGGTGTGTAGCGAAAGCAGGCAATTGTTTAAGGCGATGGAGCAACGCTGACTGATAGTCAATTTCGAGTCCATGTTATCTCCAACCGCTGACTTCATTCTCTTCTTAGATTCAAAGACATTTTGATCCTTATTAATGGCTACGATATTGTTGGAAGCAACGGCTACCACTGCCACATCAGAGGGTCTAGAATATCACTTATTTTCAACACTATTTTAGTTCCCATAAAATCTTTCTTTGAAGCTTACTTATTTTTCAAAACCAAGTTGTATTGTTTCATAGCTTGGTCTACTTTGGATTGCATGTGCAGCGCGTAACCTAGTTGAGTCCTAATGATGCCTAATTCTTCATCTATTTCATCCTCAGGTGTGTCCTCTTCTTCTAGAGTCTTCCTACAAAGTTCTTCCGCCAATTTTAATTTTCCAATAGCCTCTGGGTACTTTTTTTCACCCAAGAGAGCGCAAGCGTTGTTATAGCAGAGTTCGTACGTATGTTCTCTCAATTGTGGAGCATTTTTAATCTGAAAAATAATATTAGCTTCGTAACTCTAGACCAATTTTTTAAAAGCATACTTTATGGCCTTTTTCCGCAGTAAGGCTGCCAATAACTGCGGCTAGATTAGTTTCCCTCTCTTCTTCATAGTCATCTTCAGAATTTTTGATCAGATTACGATAGGTATCAAAGCATTCTTCATACTGTTCCAGGCGGTACAGCTTGTTTCAAAAGTATATTTCAACCATTAATTATACGATCATATAACGGAGTAAGATAAAAGCAATGGTAAACTTGGCGTACCACTTGAGCCAGAAGCTCTTGAACTCGAAAAGAAGGATTTACAACCTCTTTAAGCAAAGTTTTAGCATCATTCACCCGATTTAGTCGGTACAAACAATAAGCTCTTTCAAACACCAGTTCACTGAAAATTAACTTCAATAGGTTACATCGAGATTGACACGTAAACTTTCAAGTCACTAAAGAAAAAAGGAACTTGGCATAAATGAATACCTGGATACTTTGGGGTTTTTATCCAAGGCTTTCACAGCCTCATCAAACTGAGAAGACTGAATATAGCAAACAACTTTACAGTGAAACGCTTTGTCATCGTCGGGAGATTCCTTCAGTACTAAACATGTTAACACACAAATTACATAAAAAAAATGTTACACTTTCAATTTCAATACTGTAAAAACACATCATGGATGTATAAAGAACTAACGTTAGTTCTTTATACCATAGCCGCCTACGGCTATCATGGATGTATAAAGAACTAGCTAGTTCTTTATACATCCATGCATGAACCATCATTCATATGGTAGACCAAGGCTTAGCTACAGCTGATAATATATAAACTCCTTTACTTACTTTTATTAGCAATTTTTATAGCTCGGTCATACTCTCCACTTTGACAGAACTTATTTAAATCTGTATACAAATTAGATAACGTCACATTTTTTGGATTTGCCATTGTTTAAAACTTTTAGAAGTTGCGAAAGAAAACGTTCCTCCTCGCCTTCAAACGCGACGGCGACACGCAATTTCCGCAAATGAGAACCGGAAGTTCAAAAATACAAAAATTACAATAGAAATTATAACTGGACAACGCGCGAAATTCAAATTATTTAAGGCCACGCGGTCATAATAACCAAGGCTTACTTTAATGTTGATTATAATATATTTAATTTAAATTACTTTTTATACATTTAATATTAAAAACCCCCTTACTACATAGGTACCAATCTGCTGCAAAGTGTAAACACAAATTTGAAATTACATCTTTGATATATCAATATTAGTTATTTACAAGCTGTACAGATTAATAAATAATCAAGCAAATCCCGCTCGCTTGATTAGAAAAGGAATGCGCAAAGCTTTATTTTACACTTTCTGTTCCAGCCTATAATAATAATTCAATTGGGGCAGAACACGATTACTGGAGAGCGGAAGCGGAAAAAATTATTCTACAAGACAGACTGATATGATCAAATGTACCCGCGATACCATCAATTATGGGATTTAAAATATATTTTAATTATCTTATACCAGTATCCTGTTAAATTAAATGTATATACATCTAAATTTATTTCAATATATAATTTTTTTTTAATATAAAAAAAGAGGGAAAGTTTAATAGAACAGTCCAAAAAAATTCATCCGAATAATTTCTTAACTATTTATAACCTATCATATTGACAGAGTTATTAATTAATATATATAACATATTTCCCTCCGTTTTAATTCTCACGTATTATAGATCAGGTACCTTTTGTTAAATGAAAAAGCCTAAAATTTAAATTAATTAAACCTACATAATAATAATGACTATTCAATTCAACATCCTTTTTAGAGTAAAGCTAATAGATCTGTATACGGAGAACCAAAATGCGAAACAGCGGCTATAGTAGCTTTGAAACTCGCTTTTTGTTCCTTAGAAGTCAACTAATTTACAAAAAAAAAATATTTTAAAATTCAATATGTACTTCAAAATCCAATTAAAAAATAATTAATTGTTACTTGATTTCTAAACTCTAATCCAGCCAGGCAAAATAATTTCTTATCTCTGGTTTCCATCAACCCCATCCGATTTTGTATGTGAGGAAACCTGAGAAATAAACATGAACTTGAGTATTTTATAAATTTAAATAAAAATATCAGAAAAATGGATTATATTTACATTGATCGACAAAGGGGATTATTACTGGCACTAACAAAACAGCAGGTTAAACTCCAAACAGCCATCGAAAGTGGAGAACGCTGAGCGAAGTTTGATAAAGAAAGCAACACCCAATCATGAATTAATTCTTCTTGATGTTGATGATGCAAGTGCTCAAACACCTATTCAAAAGATTCTGGGTCAATGACCAGTTATTAAAGGGAGAATGCAACAGACAACAAGTCATTTTCTATTGATTCCTTATCGTTTAAATAGGCCTAATCAAATAGTAAAAAAAAAAAAATTGTATTATTAAGCTAGAAAGACTTACGCAGAATATTAGGCTTACAAGCATCCATGGAGAGCTAGATATCCCATAGTTTAAGGGGTCACAAGAAAACTATGCAAATGAGGCACACATTTTTTTAAAGAGTAGCGCACTTTGCTTGTTAGTTGGGGGTACCAAACTCTCCGTAGATATCTACTTTCTGCGTAAGTTAAATATTTATTTCTAGATTAATATTTGGTTTCCATTTTTGGATAAGGTCTATTCTGTATTCAAACCATAAGGAACATATAGAAAATTCCTTATTGTCAGGTTGCTTTCTGCATTCAATGTCAAAAGTAACAAAATTACTTGATAAAGAACTCCGGAGAGAAGTTGTGGGTACGGTTGCTGACTAGAAACAAACTCTCCAATGACTTTATTGAGTACATCCTGTGCAGGAAAGAATTCCATCAAAAATGACGGCAAAACTTGGATTATCACTTCGGATTCAAATGGCAGTCCACGTTTCACCCTTGAATAATTTTTAAAATATTATATAAAATTCTTGAGTTGAATAAAGTTGAATTAAGATAGTGACTGTTTAAAACTTAAAATTACCTATCAAATATAGCAGTTACTCGTTCCATGGCCGCTATTAACTGTTCCGGATCAGTCGTAGGTGTCAAATCATCTTGGCCAGCAATATTTTGGTTTGTATCTGATGATTTAAGTCCAGATGCTCCCTTACCTATATACATGCAGGAGAAGAGAACTCCCAATGCAGCGAGAGCTCTAGGAGGACTACTTTGCTTGATTCTGTGCAAAATAAATAATTTATTCTGAAGTGTGATAACTTACAAAAAAATTAATTTGACTAACCTATCAACTGAAAGTTTGACAACCATCTCAGCCTCTTTGGCATTCAACAAATCAGCTACTAAGAGCCTCTCCAGGCCATGAAATACTGCTAGATAAACGCTGGTAGGAACTGATTCTTCAGATCCACTACAAACGTTTAAGCTTAGCTGAAATAGAACCATATTCTTTTTTAAAAACATACTCAAAATATGGGGAATATTATGTTTAAAACTAACTTGAAACATTTTTTGACCAAAATCATTATCAGCAATTCTGTCTTGGTAATTTTCAATGATGTAGAAAGCCAATGCCCACATGATTAATATATGGTCTTCGTTGGCACTACTAGCCCTAAAGAAACTGTTTATGAAAATTACTCCGTAAATGTCAACTGAACTGCGATAAATTACACTCATTTACAATAAAAAATAGATTACTTACAAATTGGAATGATCAAGGTGAACATTAAGATAATCCATAGCCGTGCTCAAAAGCGGGTAAGACTCGTCACCTCCTCCTTGTTCGAGTAAGTATAGAAGACCGTAAAGGGTAGCTATTCTAGTTGGCAAATATGTGCTTTTTAAACTGAGGTCCACAATCTTTTTCAATTTCTCCAACATTTCTTGATCCATATTTAAAACTGCGGCAGCTTTACATATTCCATACATTAAATATTGCGCTATAACTTCATCCTCTGCTGGATGAATTCGGTGAAGTTCTAAAAGAGTATCGAGCATCCATTCGTATTGGATTCGTTCCATAAATATATCTGATAACATCACGACCTTTAAATAGTCATAAAAATTGCAACTGATCATAGTTCAGTAACGCAAAATATGAGAGCTCTACTTACTGATCTAGCTACTTCGGTAAGTAAAACTAAAGGTGTACGACTACAGGACTGAGTCGAAAGCCACTGGCTATATAGGTCCAACAGAAAATGCAAGCAAGAGTGGATATCCAAACCAGAAGCGGCTAAACTTTGTTCTCTTTGATGGTAACTCGCCGCTCCCCCCAAAATACTGGCTCCTCCGTGACTAGGACTCGAACTAGATGATGACGAACTCTCGTGGTCTACCAATTCTTCTAAAAGACTAGCAGCGACGCAAAGATACTCCAAAGAGACCTATTTTTTATATTTTGAGAGTAGATTTCATTTCCGCCTTGAATCTTACGTAATGAAGTCAACAAAAAAAAATTACGAACTTGTCCCATAGAGTACGATACCCGACTAGCAACCTTTTCAGTGTTTGAGCCCAAAACTGGCATATCGTCCCTATACAAAACGTTAAGAAAATTACTGACTAGACCTTCTTCAAAGTGTTATATCAATTACAAAACTATAGTGCAAAGAAAGTAAAGTAAGGGATTGTATAGAGGGTAGGAAAGGGAAATACACATTTGATTAGGTTACTGAATTCGGAACATAGTACTACCTCAAGCCCAACAGTTCCAATATCTTGAGATGTAACGGGGTTCGAACCACTTGCAGTTTCTTTCCACACCTTCAAAACGATTAAAAAACAAAACCAATCGTTTTCAGGGGGAATGTGGTAAACGGGAGAATATTAGTGGGAGTTAAAATGCTTTGGTTTTTTGAAGAAAAATTAACAGAAACGTGCTAGGAGTCTAAAATTTAACAATTTGATAAACATGGATACCTGGTATGCAGAAAAGCTAGAGGTTTGTCTCTGGGTTGTCTCAAAAAGACGCTACTGTGTGGATTCCCAGTTTGGGGTAGTAGCAGGGTATGAAGCAATAAGGCAGTGATACTTTTCACAGCCATACAACTAGCAAGGATCCTCTCCTGGTCTTCCTTAACATTTGATAATAGAAATTAAATAATTTCATCTTGTTAAAAAATATTAAGCGTAAAGTTTCGTACATCTTCGACTTCGTGATCGGCTAATGGCGTTGCACTTAACACAGTTAGTAAAGACATCCAAGTTTCCTCAAACTGTTGCCGAGACGTCCAACCTAATAAATTCACTCGATATATGTACTGCATCAGAACGTCTCTTTCTTGTAAAAACTCTCCGGGTGGAGGAGGGATGATGGTTTTAAATTCGCCACTAATGTCAGGCTGCCACCCCAACTGCCATAAAATTGGTGGGGTTCTGGCAAAACTGTTCACGAAGTTTATCCTTGAAAGTCCAGCTATCAAGTTTCGAATTCGAGTCATAATGAAAGAGGGAATGGCTAGAGTTGCTCCTTCATTTACAGCCTGTTCTAACCATCTAATTAGTTGAGCCATTTGAGTACAGGCCAACTGAGCTTTGATGTGTTCTTGATTCGTTCCATTATCTTTACCGGCTGGAAACTTTACGTTGGATAAATCTTGCTTACAGTGAAGTACAAAATTATATAGAGCAGCGATAGCGGTACAACTCCACGTCATGTTCTCCCGCAAACCAATCACTGCAGCCAAGCTAGAGTTCTTTAATATTAAATCTAAAGTGTTGAGCGAAGTGTAGATGTTTTCGCACGAAGCTTTTTGTTTGCTTTCCAGCATCCATAATACCGCTTCGGAGCACAGGATTCCCAATCGAGCTACATCCTCCAAGTTATCAACTGGGACTTCCCAATGGCCTGGCATTTTCCTCAACGTTAACAAGTATGTAGCTACAGAATCAGCCACTTGGAAAAGATTGTCCCAGAAAAAGGAATCCTGAAAGAGTTCGGTTAATTTAACTCGATATTTAGACTCCCTGGGAGTCGAAGTATCGTTACGAAGTAGAAACACCTAAATAAAATAGTTAGGGTAAGCGAAAGAAAAATAATTAAAATATTCAAAATTCAAATGACTAACTTGATGGGGTCGTGGAACAGCCTCTATTATTAGCGTAATGTGTCTGAGTAGAGTGGTCTTTGTCGCGGAGTATAGAGGGGTTTCAGGATCATGGGGGTTTGCTCCTTCGGGTAGGGTAGGTGAAACTAATTCGCTGTTACTAGCCGAGGGTAACAATCTACTATCTCTAATTGTAATTTGTTTTGCTCCTAGGAGTAAACATTGCTGAAGTATTGGAAGATGAAAACCCTATAACAAATACAAATAATTTATAAGCGAATAAAGATTACAAAATATTCTTAAGCGGCGTACCTTTAAATTCATAATAGCCATAGCATCTTCGTAAGTTAATTTGGATAAAAGCAAAGCACATTCTTTTAAAGAGGTTCCACTCTTGAAACACTGACTTCTAACCTCTTCTAAAAACCATTCTCGGTTGATTTTAACTCCTAATAACTCTGTATCTTTATCGCTAGTTTCAAAATCTAAACTAGCAGAGGCAGACACTCCAGAAACTGCGGCTCTCAACTGTTTCAATAGACTGACTAAATCAATATGCCTGAAATTGTAATTAAATTAGGTTACTATGGTAAAGTTAGTAGAATCTTAAAAATAACTTTCAAATATTTCCACACCTGTTATGAATAGACGGTTCCGAAAGAAGATCTAATAATTTCTCTATATCTTCTAAAGGAAGCTGTTGCTGGTTAGGGTCCCTGGCAATTTCATCCAAGAGCATCTGCAATCTTCGGCAAGCCAATTGGCCGTAGCTTCGACTGAGGGAAAGATTATGACTACAAAGAAATTTGTCGACAATAAGGGTCAACAATGTTCCAGATTGACTGAGGTGAATAGCTTCTAAGCATTTCAAAGTTCTCTGCAGGAAACTTGGCTGAAAAAATTTTCTTTATTTTCAATTGCATTTATGATTTTTTAGCAACACTAGTATAAACTAACTTTCGAGATATCTTCGCATCTAGCTTGAATGGCTTGGACAAAAAGGCCGCTGGCTGCGGAATTCCTGTGAATAGCACTGATAAAATCTTGGACTGGAGGCTCTCTAGAAAATTGAACCAAATCGCTGACGTGATTTATAATGAGCCAAGTCATCTGCTCGGCATCGTTCAAATTCTCACACTAAAAATACAATGAAAATTTAAGTTTTTGGAGAGGTTAAATAATCATAGGGTATTCAAATATTCTTACGACATAATCACACATTAATATCAATCCCCCTCTTCGAACAACTTCTAAGCTGTAACTATTGGGTGTTTGAGACAATTTTTCACACAAGTATCTAAATGTAAATCATGAAAGGAAAATGAAAAAAAAAAAAAAAAGGAAAAAAAAATTAAATAAAAAAGAACGCATTTCAATTATTTATAACTGGATCTACATATCTCTTACTTGGGACTAGGAGATGAAGGCGAGGGTCTTCTAACAACTGTTCTCAAAATTTGTATCCAGTAACCCTGGTTTTCGTAATTCAAAAGTATTAATATGTTTGACCACTGCAACACCAATGTAGGATACAAAAACGCGATATCGAGAAAAACTTGATTGATCTCTTCAATGCTGTAAAAATTTTGAACTCCATTAGGTGGAAGTTCAATATCAATCTTTGAACTTTCAGGTTTTATAATGTTCATGGCTGAATTAGTAACTTTTCTAAATATTCCTATAAAAATTAAGGTTTTAGAACCGATTCTTCTAAAACACTGTGGTTTAACATTACCAGACTGAAACATATGCATAAGATACAAGAGCAAATGAGACATTTGTTGACAGAGAAAAACATGATCTTGATGTCTCAAAAGAGGCGAAAAAGTATGAGAGTGAATGGCTTCGACCAAAACACCAACTACTTGAAACAAGAACCTAGCTATGGTGTATTCGGGGTTACCGTAAGGATTACCATGAAGAGGGTCAGCGAAGACGGGAATAGGAAGAGGAAGAACAGGTTCTAAGAGTTTAGTGCTATATTTAGGAATCGTCATGGGAAGTCCCAAATCTCCTAATCGGGACAAAGCTACTTCTTCTTTGGCTTGAACGAGCAAAACTCGGAGTAGACTTAAAACAAGGCACATCCAACGTTGGAGGTTGTTTACATTCCTCTGAAATTAACGAAATTGTTTCAGTGAGACTCGCTAAACTTTAAGCAGAGACATTATTATTTGTACCAGATCCTGAGGAGTGGCGAATAAAACTTTGAGCAAAATGTCAACTGGTCTAAAAACACTTGGAGCTACTGCTTCGAAGAGTTGATGGAGAGTATCCAGGGCATTTTGATTATCTAACTGAATTTGCTGTCGAGCTAAAAAGGGAAGAACCGTGTCCACGACCAGTCGAGACAATTTTTTCCACCTATCTTCACCCTCTTTGAAACATTGATGCAGAATCAATAGAAACATATCCAAAACCTGCAAAAAAAGTTACCTATTTAATATTCTTAATATTAAAATGCCAAATTGTGGAGTAAACTTAGGAAGATACCTCTGGGTATTGAACAAAACGAAGTAAAACAGATACAATGACCTCTCTTTGGGCATCCAACTCTTTCCCCAAATCAAGTTTATTCGATCCCCGTAGAAGAAAAAGATCTTCAACGATAGGTCTGAGGGCCGGGATAGCTACAAATTTTGTAAAAAAAATTAAAATTAAAATTAAGACAATAATGAATATTATTAAACCCATCGTGTCAAGTATACCGCAAAGCTGTGGAGGAATTTCACTCGCAATTAACCCATCACAGAGTTGTATAATCTTAGACACGCTGATAATAGACTTTGAGTGGTATCTTTCATAAGATAATAGGACCAAGAAACAGAAGATACTCGGAATCAATCTGTCCAACTGCCTATGAATAAAACTTGTTTCAATATGAGATGTTCTCTAATGTTCAAACCTCCTTCTCAACTTACAATATTTGTCCTTCTTCAATGTATTCAAACTGCTTGATGACAAAATTGATAAAAATTTCGTCAGAATCTAGTAAGCAGTAGTTAACTCTGAGTTGAACCAGCTGAGCCAAAATATGGAGAACTTCACACTGCAAGTTAACGCTGCTGGCAATCGTGTACAGCTTCAAAGCCTTAATCACAACGGGTTCGAAAAGCCTAATGTGAGCGGCCAAAGAAGAAACGTCAGATTTATTCCCGCCTTTCAAAGTATTTGCCAGTTTCCTCTCGCTCCTTTTTCTCATCCAACTTAACCAACTTCCCAAATCCACATCCGTATTTAGCGTGTTGATTTTCAAACTGCTGGTCGTAATTGACTGGGTGAAAAGGGTGTAGGGGGATGTGAAACACGTATGGTAAAGACCAGGAGCTTGAGAGGCGCTAGCGTTACTCAAAGAGGTTGAAAGTCTAGTGGCACGACCAGGTTTTCTACCAGCTCCCGTTATTTTACTATTATTTTGAGGTTCTTCCCATAATGAGAGAAGATTGGTACCGAATAAACACTTCAGCAACTGCGATGAAATTGAAATATATTTAATACGCAATCAGAAAATCGCATTAGAAAGAATACTGTACCTGTCTAACACATTTGATGGCTGAGCAGGCTTCCATAGACATAACAGACTTGGAATAAGTTAAAAGCTCTTCGGCATGGCTACCCATTTCCTCTAAGGTAGAAACTTCGAGAATTTGGGATAATACATCCAAGGTTACCTTCAGCAGTCCGCGAAACTTATCAACTGACCCAAAATCCATGGAAATCTGTAGTTAAAAAAATTCTAATAACCAGTTTAAATAATATTAAATATAAGAATCAAACCTTATAACTCGAATGAGTCGCTTTCAAAAGATCATAGAGCTTTACGTAAAGAGGTTGCAAAATGAAATTTTTTGCAGAACCCAAAACTCGATCCTTCTCTATAGATTCAGAATTTTTATGATCGTGCGAAGTTTGTCGATGCGGTGATCCTTTAAAACTGGATAAACTGGGGCCATGTAACGTTCCCGAAGTCTGATCATCCTTACTCTTACTCTTGTTACGTTTCATTGGGCTCAAATTTGGGGTGTTGGGAAGAGAAGGTAAACTCGACTTTGTTTGATGAATCGGAACTTGCTCCTCAATGACCAAAGTAAACATATTCAACAAACGTATCAAATGACCAAGAAGTTTTTCAACCACTTTCGAAAGAGAGGGGTCTTTTGATATTGTCCACTTTGATTCTTCTATTGAGCCTTCTGACGTTTTAACTTGAGCTTGTATTTTTGAATAACAAGAGCCTGAAATTAGATTATAGAAAATAATTAGGGTTTTAGTTTTTAATAATTTCTAATAAACTTACCCGATAAGATATTTCCTATTAGATGTAAAATATGTTGATGAGAAAGTAAATCTAAAGCAATAGGTGTGCTAGTAACCAAGACTAACAAATGAAAGAGAAGGTCGGATTCTTGTAACAGTTCTATTTCTGGTGTTTGGGTCGATCTATTGTAGGAATTTGACTTTAGACGCCTTCCATACTAGTTTTGGAAATTTCTTTTACCCTTTTGATGTGTTTTTAATGCTAGAGGTTCCCTCTCCCAAAACATAACACCAAGCTTGGGTGTAGAGCGTAGGAGGATATTCGTTGGAAAGTTCACATAGAGTATGACAACATCCAAACTGAAAATAACGGATAATTTACATTAAATGGTAAATCTAACTCTTAAAATTACTCTTACAGTGAGAAACTTGTTGGTTGACGTGTAAAGTAGATTAACTAATTGCGACAAAACTCTGGAAAGAGCTCCTTGAACTTCGGTATTTGCAGCGGGAATGCATTGAAGGTCAAATGGTTTCACTAAGCCGTGAACTAAAGGGCCACTTCTACTACTTTGATCAAAGAGACTAAGATTTAGAAATTTATCCATTTCTTGACGAGCAATAGCCACAACAGGATCGTGATGAGCGTGGTCGATGGCGAAAAATAAAAAGGGTATAACTCTGGAATGTAGAATCCATTTTAGATTAAAGAAAGTTCTGTATTAATTTAATAAGTACAAAGAGTTATATACTTGACTATCGAGTTAGCTGCCGCTTGTCTAACCCTAAAATCTTCATCGCTTAACAAATGAGTAAGAACTTCATTTAAAAATCTATCTTGATAAGAGGGAGTTCTCGGCTGCAAGTGACCAGTCATTTGAGTGTTTTGATCGCGGTAGTGGTAATGATGGTGATGAGATTGAATTGAGTTTTGCATCTGATTAACAACCGCGAATGGCACTTCGCAGACTAGTTCCATTAATTCAACCTAAAATATACTTATTAAATTCTATTTCAAAGTTTGATATATGGTAATGTTTAAAAAAAAAAATATATTGCGAGAACCTTGACTAGCCAGTAAGGGTTGTCTTTCAAACTAAGCAGAACTTCGAGAAGTTTTAGACCCATGTATGCGGGGGCCAGACTCAAAATTGTCTTCAAACAGAGTTTGAGAGCCGATAGACCTAAACGAGTGGCAACCGATGACTCATCTTGAGATACTTCTAGAAGACTCATAAGTATAGTTTCTAACGTTGGAGTGTCTGAAATTAATACATTGTTTCAGAAAGTTATCCACAAATTTAATTCTAATCAATTTGAACCGATAGATGATGTTAAAGTCTTTGCCCATTTTTCCCACGATCCTCCAGCCTCTCTCAAACCATATTTGAGCAAAGAGCCTAAAAGTAAAGCTGTATGGCCTCTTAAATGAGGGTCGTGGTGTTGGGTATAATGCATCACATCCCATACTTTTTGAGCTCGTTCTGTTCAAAAAAGGTTTGAAAATTATAACTCGTTTTTGGCTGAAATATAGTAACTTTTTAACTCCACCTTGTATTAGAAATTGATCAGTCACTGAAGCATCAAGATCGAGGAAAAAAGCCTTTGGGTAGAGATTTAATATTCCAGCTAAACAGCTGACAGCTAAGGATTTGATGCTGACGCGAACGTTTCGATCAGGCATTAAACCCCCATTACCTCCCGAAAGAAGGAACGAGCTGCTTAGCAAGCGAGCACAATAACACAATGGGACATTCCTTTCAGTAAAGCTTCCAATATTTCCTACTCTAAATACCGCATTCATGCCAGGAGAGGAAGCTGCTGAAACTATATCTTGGGAATCGTCCATTTCTAATAATTTCTCCTCGCTGTTCGCCGATTTCAATTGCTGGGGAACTTTTCTTAACCCAATTTTTAAGTGGACACCGGGAGAGGTGAAGGGCGACCATCTGCCGTCTAAATTTTGTCCCACATTGCTTGAATAATCAGACATGTCATCCCCATCAAAAGACGCGCAACTGCGAGAATCATGAGGCAAATCTTCCGATGGCACTCCCGAATCAGTTATGGGAAGGGTTTCGCAACTATTGGCCAAATTTTCCTCTAGAATATGTACAAAAATTATAGCCTACATTAAAGATCCACCAAAATTAATTATTATTCACCAGTTTGAGAATTTGTGTTCAAGTCAACGGAAAAGGGCTCGTCGTCTAAAGTAGCTTCATCGTCATCTGTTGACGGTGTTGGTAATATTTGGCCTATGATAAATAGGAAATTGAATTGATTCTTATTGTTTAAAATTTTTTTGTAGAATAGCTTACTATCAGCTC
Organism: Odiellus spinosus; assembly: GCA_963920705.1. Classification (NCBI taxonomy): domain Eukaryota; kingdom Metazoa; phylum Arthropoda; class Arachnida; order Opiliones; family Phalangiidae; genus Odiellus; species Odiellus spinosus. The sequence goes on along the minus strand of OY987227.1, from coordinate 16,591,025 downwards.
GGATACGAGAGGCTATGAGAGAATCAGAACTATATATATAGGATCTTTGAATTCCTTCAGGCGAGAGTAAGATAGTAAGTAAAGGTTGAGGCGTTGTTTTAAAGAGTTGCTGCAGGGCTTCTAAAGAAGCCGTTATGACATTGTGATCCTGATGACGGGTATAATGGAGAAGAAGTTCATAAACTTGAATTAGTTGATCATCGTGGACGTTAACTTCTTCTTCTTTCATAGTGACACCGATGCTCCCCCGAAGAACTACGGTCGGTTGAGCCGATTTCTCACTCAAGTGAGGAATAAGATGGCGAATGCACAGTAAAACTCCCAAAATCAGATAAACCGGATGATCACGGTTGACAGGTATCAAATGGTCTAAAAAAAAGTTTAAAATAATTCTCTAAAAATGGAAGTGTATGAAAGGAAAGGTGTACCTAGCAAAGCCGATAATAGCCACACGTAAGAAACTAAAGGTTTTCTGGAATGGTGAGAAATCACTACTAGCGAAGTTGCGGATGTTCTTCGAGTTACAGCTGATTCGGAACTCAAATTTGGAAGGAACGCTTTCAGCAACATTTTTATTTCCCCGTCATTAGTGAACTTCCCCAAGATTGGCATAATTTTACCAATAGCGATAGAAAGAGTTTCTTGAACAGATTCTTCTTTATAATGGCAAATTTTGGTTAAACAAGGTATTAAGTTCACGGTGTAAGCTCTACATTTTTGTGGTCTAATTAAATGGCATAGATCTGCGAAACGGCTCAGAGCCGCCCTTAGTCTTCGCGCAGAAGTTTCCTTCTTTATTTCTTTGTAAAGTTCCACTTGAAGTCTTCCTAAGTGTGACTCTAAGAGGGACTATACAATTGAAAGCCATTGAATATCCAGAATTGCAAATGCTAGAGAGATCATTTTTAAAACTCTTTTGAACCTTTATAGTTTTGTTCAAACATTCGTCAGCCACCATTCTAATATCAGAATCTTCATCATCACAAAAGGAGAGGAATGTCTCCATGGCAATTCCAAGGTATTTTGGAAAATCGGACACTGACCTGTAGTACTAAATCTTTGTCAGATGCTATGAAACTTGGAATATATAATCTCAAAGGTTCCTACCGTAAATTTTGGGAACATATTGCATCCGCTATCATACTACACTGGGTTATCTTATCCTTCTTGTTAACTGGAACATCTTTTTTCCTAAAAATTTCCTAACATTACCCTTCATAAAGTTCATAATTATAAAAATAACAAAGTTATTGACTTACTTCAAGGTTTGTCCATCCTCAACGAATGTATTTGGATGAACTTTTAATATTTCAAAAGCCTTCATTAACTTTTCTAGCGTTGCCATTTAGTCTTATTCTCTGAGAAGTACGTTAATTCAAATAACTTCTAATTGAATTAATATTTTGTTAATTATTTTTTATGATTTTCTTACTTTGAGCCAAGGGTTGATATAGTAGTAGCCTAGTAGTAGGCCGTGGACGTCGCGTAATTTCGTAATGAATAGTGAAGCCAAGGGTGAAGGCTGAAATTTTCACTTTTCGTAAATTAACTCTAATAAATGTTCTAACAAGTACTCATAAGAAAACACGAACATAATCTTATATATGAATTCACAGCATGATTACACGATTCATTTATAGTTTTTAGATCATTTAATTCTAAAACGATTTCAGAACAGCTAACGTAACACGGCTTCTCCCGTGAATTCCTTAAGCCTACTTTATGGTAGCAAGCAGTCTAAGCAGACGTCGCATTAACAAATGAACCAATCAGAGCAGGCTGGGAAATAAGGCGGTTTTACTGGACAAAAGTCCAGTTTAAAAATTAGCTGGGCCAGTTTAAAAATTAAATGCTTGGGGGTCTACTGGCCACAAGGCCAGTTAATTAATTCCAAAATTTAGTTTTGTTTCTTAGCCTACGTCATAGTCCTACGTCAAAATGACAGATTGTCAAGCTCGTGAAAATTGTAACTGGCCAATGTCCAGTTTTTTAATTAAACTGCTTGGGCTCTACTGGCCACAAGTCCAGTTTAAAAATTATCCTTATTTCCCAGCCTGAATCAGAGTCCAAACTAGAGTCCTCCTCCCGGACTCCCGGGAAAGTAGGAACCGAAATCCGGGGAATCTTGTTAGTCCATTCCTTATACCTATTTAAGGTTACCTCTGAAATATATAGTACAAGGACTGCATAACATAACTGGCATATTCAAAGACTGTTAATTCTTTTGTTAGTTTGTAAATATTTCTATACAGCCGATGGTGCCGGTTCAGCTGTGCGGGCTTCAAAATTTAACCTTAATTGCATAATTAAAAATAAATTTAAAGGTTAACTTTGGAATTTTCACAAATATTTAAGAGCTAATATAAATGGTAAAAATATTTTGAATAATTTATATTTAGGCTTGTATATTTTAATCTCCGAATCTCATCTGTCAAACTAAGCCTTTGTTAAATGATTGTGCTTAATTTAATTGGATTTTTCTGTCAAAAAGGGTTTGTTATCCCTGCTGAGGAAACTAAAATCTGCTCCAGATAGGGAATTAAGAATCTTATTACTTGGGCTTGACAATGCTGGTAAAACTACAATATTAAAAAATCTGGCTTCCGAAGACATAGCTCACATCACTCCGACACAGGTAAAATACTTTTAGAATATGAGAGAACATTTTGGGAGAATGCCCAAAGCAACCGTCACCTGTTTTAAGAAGCGCAACAACTCTTTTCTACATTCTAGTCCCATCTTTTATATGTGCCTTGAGCTTCGAAACCCCACCCATGACCAGTTGCACCATTTAGCTCTGGGCTATTTTGACAAACTGACAGTCCTATTGTAATTTTCTTTCATATTCTTGCTTTTAGTGAAATATGACCCCCAAACACCTTTCTAAGAAAATGGTTATACCTTTCAGGGATTTAATATTAAAAGCGTTCAATCAGAAGGCTTTAAATTAAATGTTTGGGATATAGGTGGCCAACGAAAAATCAGACCTTACTGGAGAAATTACTTTGAAAATACAGATGTATTGGTAAGTTTCTGGAAAAATGAGCATATACCTTATTGCGTATAAAATTCTTAATACAAATGCCTTAAAATCTTTCTTAGATTTATGTGATAGATAGCGCAGACAGAAAAAGATTTGAAGAAACGGGAGTGGTAAGTATTGAAAGGAAAAGTGTAAAGATAACTGAAGACTAAGTCAATTATTACAGGAATTAGCAGAGCTTTTAGTCGAAGAAAAATTATGCGGCATTCCTCTGTTAGTATTCGCTAACAAACAAGATCTTTTCAACGCCGCACCAGCTAGCGAATTAGCCGATGGCTTAAATTTACCAACCATAAGAGATCGTGCGTGGCAAATACAAGCTTGCTCGGCTGTATCTGGAGAAGGCCTAAAAGTATACTACTTAGCATTACACTAAAAACAAATCTGAAATATAAATTTTTCTTCCCTCGTAGGATGGTTTAGATTGGGTTTGCAAGAACATCAAGAAGAAATGAAAAATAGTAATAATAAACGCTACAAAAACACCTCAAGGCCAAAGAGATTAACGCAAAATGAAATCAACGCTCCGTCCATTTTTCCCAATGCACAAAATAAGCTTCGAAAGAAAAAAACTAAAACATATCCTATTTACACCCAAACCCTATAGATAATAATATACAAAAATTTGACAAAAATAAAACCAAAAAAACCAAAGAGATTAGCCTTAACTCGATTGTGATTTAAACTATTAAATTCACAAAGTTTGTGATGATAGTAAACCTAAAATAGATGACTGGTTAAGCCCTAGAAACAAAATTATTCTATGCAGTAAATTTAATAAACGTCAGATATTTAATAGATAATAAAAAGGCTCGAAGAAAGCCTGAATTGCTCACTAATTAAAACAATAAAACTGCTTGAATAATTATTTAAGACATAAAAATTATAATGTTCGTAACTAAAACTAAGAAAAAAAATTGTATTTTCAGTATTTTTGTGTCTAAAAAAGGGTACACTGGCGCTAGTATGTTTTAGGTTTCTAGTCAATTTTTTTTTAATATTTTTTTATATTTTAGCTAATTTTCAATCCAATTTTAATAATATTTACTGTATTTTGTATCAATTATATAAGTTTAGCATTATTTTCTGCCTATTTACCTATCAGTGATAAATATTAAATATTATTTAACTCAAAACTGAATAAACTTTTCAAATTTAGTCACATCAAAAAAAATCTGGATTTATTTTTAAATTTCATTTACTTTTTCACCATCCTAATAGACATTTTAGTCTGATATATCTTAGCTAATAGCGAAAATTGCACATTTTTTCTTCATATATATATTTTTAGGACTGCGTGAATAGTGAAATTTTAATTTCAAAGGGAAACTACAATCTATAAATAGAACCACTTGAATTTCATTTCAAAATCTGCACCGAAAATTATGAATAAAATATTTTTTTTACACAATTTTTAGTTGCTTTTTTATGATTATAAATTCAGAACTTTTTTAAATATTTTTGGAACTTTTCATTAATTACGCAGTCCTAAGATTATATTTCAATAATTACGCTATTCCTATAAAATTTCTAATAAATAAATTTCAACGAATCTGTTTAGACAGGGATAGAGGAAAAGGAAACGGGGTGAATTTAAGTCTGAAGGCTTTCAATAACAGCTAATGTAAAATCTGTTGTAGAAGCGTAGCCTCCCAGATCTCTAGTTCGCACCTAAATTGATAGAAATTAGGTCAAAGTTGGCGGAAAAAAAGATAAAAGAACATCGACAGATCAAGAATATATCATTATATTCACCTTTCCTGTGCGTAAAACCTTCTTGGTAGCGTCAGAAATCATGCTGTGCAAAGAGAAAAATTAATAAAAAAATAAAATTAGTTTTTTAATGTACTTCCCCCCTATCAAGTCATTCAAAACATTTTGTATGAATGAAGATTTTTTTACCTGGCGTAGTAATGTAGATTAACATGACGTAACATTTTCACTGCACAGAAAAACATGGCAGTTGGATTGGCAATATTTTTACCAACAGCTTCCCCAAACGTGTGACGTGCGCCCTGGTTTGATAAATAATAAGTTTAGAATACTTAAATAAAGGTTTACCTTAGTTCTAAGTTACCGGTTCGTAGATAACGCAGTTCTCAGAATAGTTAGCCCCAGGTACGACACCTGCCCCACCAACTAATCCCGTCGCCAAATTATCAATAATTGATCCGTATAAATTGGGCATAACCTGAAAATTCATGACAGCCCCATTATAATTCAACTTTACTAAAGAACCAACTCTTACACTCACCATCACGTCAAATTTTTGGGGATGCGAAACCAATTGCATGCACGTGTTATCAATAATCATTTGCTCAAACTCTATTTGAGGGTAGAGTTTCGAAACCTCTTCCACAGTTCTCAAAAAGAGGCCGTCGCTAAGTTTCATGATGTTTGCTTTGTGGATTGCGCAGACCTTTTTGCGACCGTGCCTAGTAGCGTAATCGAAGGCAAATTTGGCGATCCTTTCAGACTTCTTCTTGGTGATGATTTTCAAGCATTCAATAACTCCATGTACACTCTTAAGATGATAAGATGATCAATTACTAAGTGGTTTTGATTGCTAAATTGAGGGAATTTTACAGGAAATGGTAGAGGAATACCTACTTCGTGTTCTAACGCACTATATTCACCCTCAGTTTGTTCTCTTATTACGAAAAAATCCAGGTTGGAATGCCTGGTTTTGATGCCAGGCAAACTTCTTATATGGACTACGTTGGCAAAGACATCTAATTCTCGTCTGTTTGAAAGAAACTTTAACTTTAATACTGTATGAAAGATAGCAGATTTTGAAACTGTTACAATTTTGAAACTGGGTCAGTTGAGTCCCTTTAAAGGGCCTATTTGCTTTAGAATTTTTTTTTCTTTAAAATCATCTTCCCTTATGCAAACAGCCTAGCTTTGACTGTGTAATTTACTATGGTCAAGAAAGGAAAGCAACTTTAAAGGGGCTCTAAAAATTGCAGATAGCCCCTTGATTTTGTCTCATGATGAAAAAATAAGCTTTGAAATAGAGAGAACAATAGAAAGCAAATTCATACAATATAGTCGCCACACCTCCCTCCTAGGGGGAGGTGGGGCTAAAGGGCAGGAAAAGTTAGCATATGGTAAAACCTTGTCAAGAAGCTCTTAAAAAGGCATGTAATTCCTTTAAAGGGAGAATGAAACAGTTTTATTGGATTCAACCTCCTTGTCAAGTATAATTCAATCTTGTTTGCAAAAATGTTTACAGGTGAATTAGAGTATTTTAAGGATTAAGGAACCAATAGAGAATCACTTGTTTTTAAACTTCATTCTCTCTTTAAATAAATTAACAACTATTTCCTCCTCCCTTTATGAGAAAATATGATTTTTACCTAAGTTTCATGTTCAGAGTTTGAAGTTCACCAGAGTATCTAGAAAATGGAGGAGACTGAAGGATTCCTTTCAAGGCAATTCCATTTTCATTAATAGAATTGATAACTTGATCGACAGGTACACTCATACTAGAGTGGACTTCGCTGAGGAAAAAAATTAACATTTTAATCTCTTTTAACCCTAATGGAATTTGAGACTTACTAACTTACCTTAAAAACATTTCATCAAACTCAATAGGAACACTAATGGCTTGGAAAAGTTCTTTCACAGCTTGGCAGAGTTCGGGGCCAACTCCATCACCAGGAATCATGGTACATTTGATTTTTCCTTCGGGGATTGCAACTGGTTCTTGCTGACACATAAATGAATTCAGTTAAACCCGACAAAGCCTTCGCAAGCGTAATTTAAATGAGGTCTATGTGTTAAACTGGCATTCAGGGTGGGTGATATTCTACGGGTAGTGAGAAAATAAACCCACAGGTTGCGTTTAAACTTACCGGCGATGCCTGGCAAGATCAAAAAGGCCCAAGCGAAGAAGCGAAATAAAATTGAGCAGAAAAAAAGCCATCACCATAAGAATATACAAATGGGGTGCTAATTTAATTAATATTAATTGACCTGACCTAAAACTTAAATTAGCGTTTTTAAAAAGTAAACTACATTGAAACTGGGTGACCTTAGAGGTCAAGTCAATTCACTCACCACAGATACTTGATTAGATGCAGTGTAGGAAATTCCATTTCGAGCCACATGATGAGGAAAATCCTGAAAGCATTAAAATGGCTTTAAATATTATTTTTAACGCTACAGTATTTAATTTACCGTTCTCTGCTTAAGAAGATTCCCATTATTTCCCAGAGCTCGAACCAAAAACCTCAAACTCCTTGAAGCCATTTTTAGAGTAGATTTTAGTTCCAAATAAGTCCACTATGAATTTTAGTGGAGCCAAATAAGTTTTCTTATCTTGAATCTTGATCAGAGTCTGCCTTGTTGGCTTTTTGCCAGGCACTTAGTCGGAGTCCTGTTTTAAATGTAGAGAGCACTCAATTTTAGTTTTAGAAAATATTAATAGTTTTATAGTTTTACTATTATATTCTTTTATATTTAAACTAGCATTGTGTGTGACTCTTCTTATAATTAAACCTGCATGCCGTAATCATGGGAGAAAACTTTATCGATTCTCAAGGACCTAGATTGAATTTAGATAAACCCAGATGGGACCAAAACACTTTCACCGGTCGTTTTCGCTACTTTTGGGGTATAACAAATCCTCTAAATTGTTTCATAAGGGAAAAAGAGCTAAACGAAGCTAAAGAACTCGTAAATCAGTACAAGTATGGTAGCCTATAATATTTGGTAAACCTCTATGATATTAATCCAGATTAATTTACAGAATCAAAGCGGAGCCACCAGGAACAACGGAAGAAAAACTATGGCACGCAAGAACTCTGTACAATACAGCGTTCCATCCAGATACGGGAGAGTTACAAGTAATTATTTTTAAGTATTTATATTTCCGGTCTTTCCAATGACACCTATATCATTGGATAGGTGGGTTTTAGAAGGGTAATTAGTAGTTATTTTACAGAACCTGATTGGGAGAATGTCTTTTCAAATGCCTGGTGGAATGATGATTACTGGTTGCATGTTGACCTTTTACAAGTACAAAGATATACGACATCTTGATAATTCATCAAAAATCTTAAATTTTTTTTATCTAAATAAGGTCGACACCAGCCGTGGTTTTCTGGCAATGGGTTAATCAGTCTTTCAATGCCTTAGTAAATTTTACAAACCGTAATGCCCAGTCTGAAATCAATACTAAGTGAGACAAATTTCATTATACTAAAGAGATACTTAAGTGCTGTAAACAAGATTTTTTATTACAGGATTATACCTAGAAACTATTTTTTTTTTATTAAATTTCAATTCCTTTAGAAAATAAGAATAAAGTTTCATCTTTATGATGTAGCTGAGTAGTATGTCCATTCGACATAATCCCAATCAACTTAGTAGCGTGCTATTCCTAAAATCTAGCCAAAATGACATTTTCAGCGCAATGGGATTTTTTTTTTTTCTTGTAAATATAGTTTATCTATTGTTTATGTAAAACTAATCAATACGATAAGACAGTATGAAAGAATTAAATTATTTGATTTTTAAGTTGGATTACGAACTAAAAGACCCTGAATTGAATTCCCAATGCAAGTTACTGTAGATAAATGATTGATCTTATTATGATTATTATTATGTAATCGAAATTAATCTCAGAGTGGGTGTAAAAATATGGAAACTATAAACTATACAGTTGTAGTGTATGTATTCACAAAACAAAATGTGAATAGAATGAGTTTTGTTCAGATATATAAGATGCTATATAATTTTGGCTTAAAAAAAATTGGGTTAAAATAAGAGTACTTATATTTGCTAGGTTGGATTTGTTTATGCTAGTTTGGGTAAGTCTCGATGGATAGATTAGTTTCAATAATGTTATGTTAGCTTAGATAAGTTGGCTAAGGTTTGGTTACGTTAGTGTATAGTTGCGTTTAGTTAGTGTATGCCTGGGTTTGTTTAGATTTGTGTGAGTCCGGTTAGTTTAGGTCAGTTTATTGCAGTAAAATGGGTCAACATGTAACTTTTTTGAAAGTTGCCAAACCTAAATGTATAAGCTTATTGAGAAAATCTTTTGTTTATTTACAAACGTCTTTAAATTAGGCATTTATCTTGAAATTGCATTCAATTATTAATGAAAAGTAACCCATATATTTTGGCTATATTAGGTCGAATAGGCCAGGAGCAACACTGATGTTGATCAGTAATTTTCCAAGGCTTTTCTTTACATATTTAGTATTTTCTAGTTATAAGACTTAAAATAATTGTTGGAGCATTTTAGTATCCCTTTTAAATTCCAAATGAAAGTAAAACTTTGGTTATTCATAGGCAGCTAGCTTTTGCTTACGCTTCAGCAACTACTAGCGCAGTTGTGACTGCGATTGGATTGAAGAGCTTCCTTCAGAAGGTTTTAGTTTTATAAATCATTATAAGAAACTGAATAAGCTATAAAGATATTCTCTATCACTATACAGAGAGCCACGAATTTGGTTCAAAGATTTGTTCCATTCGCAGCAGTAGCAGCTGCTAATTGTGTCAATATACCTCTAATGAGACAGAGGTTAGGAAGAAAGTAAAAATTAAACGTTTCATTGATTTTTAACTCATTCATTACTTAATTCTAGCGAGTTAGTCAATGGAATTGTTGTTTTTGATGAGAATGGGAATAAAGTTGGGGCATCTAAGGTATATAAGCTAAGAGATAAACCTAAACCCGTAATAAAATTTCATACTTACTAATAGCTTGCAGCGATGAAAGGAATCTCTCAAGTTTTAATTTCCAGAATAGTTATGGCGGCACCTGGAATGCGTAAGAAAACTTTAAATTCAGAATTTGTAAAGATGGCTATCAACGTTACAACATGGAAATTTGTTTTTCTTTGGTTTACAGTGCTATGCCCAATAATAATGGAAAGGTTAGAGAAGTATAGATGGATGCAAAAGATTCAGGTGTTACACTCTCCGATTCAAATGGGATTAGTTGGTTTCATGTAAGTAATGATTGAAGTTTTGACTCAATACTTTTAACTTGTTAGTCCTTTAATAAACAAAATTTTACCTCCTCTAGTCTTATTTTTATGGTGCCTACAGCTTGCTCTTTGTTTCCACAACAATGGTAAGTATAATTTTGATTATTAGAGCAGAGTGAAATATAGGCTAAGTAAGGGAAAGAAAATCACTTGAACACTGCTTGTTTTAGTTCTACAGTTTTTCACAGGGCAGATTGAATGCTTATGCCCTGCTAAGCCCTGTAGACCTAGAAAGATTCTAGCTAGTGTGACGTCACATTGCGTGACTTCTCTTCCCCACTCAAGTCTATATTTCACACTGATTTAGAGCAGTGGGTCATGGGTGGATACTGATATTGTTTTCCCTACAGTTCTATAAGAGTCAGCACTATTAAAAAATGGGAACCGGAGAGCTATTCCAAGTTCGAAAAGGGTTTTGAAAACCTAATTGACTCCCAAGTTTATTTCAATAAAGGATTATAATAATCTCTTTACTGTCTCTTTTGAAAAGCTACCTGTAGATGTAAAATTGATTTGGCAAGATATTAACTACCTTAATTAATAGGGAGCTAACAGTCCTGATCTTAAAACGTCACACCCTTCTATCTCTTCCCTCAGTGTCACATGACATTTTTCTGTTGTCCCCTTCTAACTGTTAGATCCCTATTCTAGTTAAAAAAAAATTCCGAAATTAGAAAATATTTACAAGCAATCATGCTCGCTTTTCACTGTAAAGTGCTCATGCACCACAAATCAATTTTGCACATCAACGAAAAAAGAGATAGTGTATCTAGCCGAATAATATCGAAGAGACGCTGCACTAGGTAAAGCAAACAATAAACCTTTATGCATTTTATTGCTTAATTTTGTAAACTATGAAATCGAATTGTAGAGGCTATTGACATATAAGCTAGAGAATAATTTAAATATTAATCAACATTGAACCATGATTGAAGCTCACGTTCAATCAGGGTCCATGATAGTACGGACAAATATTCTGAATTCATGGTTCAAACGGCTTCACGCCACGCACAGTCGCACATGCAAAAAAAATGTAGTTCGTAAAAATGTAAACAAAGAAACCAAGGCTTAGGGGGCAATTTTGGTTTATTCCATCATGGATGTATAAAGAACTAGCGTTCTTTATACATCCATGATTCCATTACCTTAGACTGAGGCTTAGAGCCTTAGATTAGAGGAAACAGCGTGGAAAACAGTGAAGAAGAGATAACGGGTAACGAGATCAATATAGTTTCTTTCATCCCTGGGTTTCACTATATTGCCTCTAATACACTGGATCGTTGTATAAAGGACAACAAAAGGCGAAAATACCAAGGTTTCTAGTTTTGTTAAATTATTATTTGTACTAAAAGAATTTATATTTCGTGCCTTATATGTACACAAAAAATAAAACTGCATTTTCTAAAACTGTTAAATTATTATATTTAAACAATTTACCTTTTAAATTAAAATCAAAAAGTATTTATCATTTCTTTGCCCAACGCTTGTTCACCTCTTTATTCAAATTCAATTTTCGAGTTCTCGACCCGATGCCGAGCAGCCGATTAAGTTGCAGACGATAAGCGAAAAAAAGCCGCTTGTTCGCCGACCAATCGCGAAGTAGTACGATATATGATTGGACAGATTGATGACGTAAAGGTACAAGTCCACGAGGCTGACACAGGCAGAGAGTATCCAGAGTACTATTAGAATTAAAATTTAATTTCATAATTAAAAGTTCTTTCTGCGTTTCCAAAATAATTAAGGTACCTACAAGAAAATAATGTATTAGAATACAATATTAGTTCGTAAGTAAGAAACGAAAATTAAAAAAAAAAATATTCAAGCAATTGATGCTATATGGGTTGGACTCCATGCTTAACTTATAATGTATTTAAAATTCTTTAACAGGTCCAAAGATAGAATTATCAGCATGGTTAGCCAAACAAATCAAGTACTGGTAGATTTACCGTCTAAAATTCAAACGTCAAGTTTGCTTCAACGAGTCGAACTCTTCGAGCATTTGCATCGAGTTTTGAAAGGAGAAACATCAGAAGCAGCTGTGAAAGAAATATGCGGTGCTCTACGTTTAACGTTACCTCGTTATTCGACGGCAAAAGCCAGAAGACTACCAATAAAGCTTATAGAAGACCTTCTAGTGTCTCACAGTAACTCCAGGGTCTATTTAATTAAAGTTCTCGATGTCACAACAACGGAGTATGGTTTTGTAAATGGATCTCGAGGCATAGCCAAAATCGCCTTGTCAGCATTAACTTGGTCTACACTTCTGGCTAAGGATTGCCTAAATAGCGGGGAAGTCAATTTGAACTATTTCAAGAAGATCGTAGAAATTCAAAGTAAACTTCTCTACGCTGTCACAATTCCTGGAAGGCAAGGATTAAATAAATGCGCCTATAAGAAAATGTGCTCTATATGGAAACAGAATTCGGAATGGGGGAAGAAATATTTTGAAGTTATTTCCCAAATGGAGCCAAACCTGACATCCTTGGTAATCTGGGGATTCTTATTCAAATACCTGGCCAAGAATAAAGAGAGTAACGTCAATAACAAACAAACCATCTTGGAAAGTTTTATTAAACAAGTTTTTGGAAGCAAAAACAAAATACCTTTCAACGTCTTGGAACACTCGAGATCATTCTTAAAAGAAGTTAAGCATGAAGAATTTAGTCAACAAATATTACCAGCCATGCAGAAAGCGCTCCTCCGAAACCCAGAGGTTATATTAGAATCAGTTGGTATAGTTATTGATTCTGTATCTTTGGATTTGAGCCAATATGCCACAGAATTGGGAAAAAGCTTAGGAGTTCATCTTTGTATGAAAGAAGATTCTTGCCGTGAAGAGGCTATCAAAGCTTTCGAATACCTGGCCAAACAATGTAGCAGCCCCGAAGCCATTGTCAAACTGATTGACCATCTGTTTTCCATCTTGAATGGCTCTGAAGGGAAACTGACCATTGTAATGCAGAGAATAGGAGTTCTAAGTGGTATTGGTAGCCTTAGCCATCACTCCATTTCAGGAGCTAACATGCAGCAAACTGCGAGCGATGCTACCATTGATCACTTTATAGGTGTATTGAAAATTGAAATTCATGAAGGAACAGTCATTCACGCCCTAAAAATGCTGTCACTCTGGTGCTCCAAACTAACCAACAAAGTACCAGACTCTCTGATTGATTGGTTCAAGAAAGGAATAGTACAAAAATCCACCACCCCTTTGATCAGAGTGTCTTATTTTCAATGTATGTACCACACTTTCCAAGGAAACACCGTATTGCAAGCTATGGAACTGGCACCCATCTTGACTAAAGCCTTGGAAAAGGTTTCCTCCCAGCCAACCCAAGTAAACATTGTTTCTGAGGGCTTGGTTGCTTCATGCCTCATTCTTAAACTATACACTACCGACATTGAATCGGAGGCGAAACTTAAAGGCCAAGTGGCATCCTTATATGATTTACAAAAGCTACCCTTCCTATCAGAAAAATTTCTAAACTTGGCTTCACCCGAAGTTCTTTGCTACGTGCCCTTGCTGATCGAATATCTTATTTTGGATCATTACACTGCCATTATCAATAAAACTGAAATGGCTGTGAAAGCCATGCTATTTTGCTTACTCCATCCATCGAGAGAATTGAGGTTGAAGGCTTCAACTTCTACTAGGAAAGTTATATCCGCCATTGGAGGCTGTGAATTTGCCCAGGGTTTACTTCAGGAACTTCCATGTTACGCGGATAAGCTTAACGTACAAGATTTCATTGAAAAAGCTGACAGCGAAAACATGGCTAGCCTAAACAAAAATACCAATACCCTAACAATTCGCACTGTAGTATTAGTCGAATGCCTTTTGAGCATTTGTTCCGGTTACAAAATTGAAGATACTGATGCTAAGCTGCTTGGAAAGCAAAGTCTTCTACCCGCTACTCTGCCAGTACTATCTAATAGAATTCCAAAACTCTGGGACAAACTGCTGGCGAAATTGGGTTTGAATATTGATAAATTTTTACAAGAAGAACAGGAATCCTTGCAAAACATGGTTTTAACCGATGAAGTATCGCCTCTGTCTACCAGCGCCCTCAATACCTTGATTCGACTGTCTCCTGATCAATTCCTTCCTCAGGCTATCAAATACGTCACTGATATTATGAGGCAACCCAGTCTTCAAACCATAACCATAGAAGAGTACAACATTTTCTTGACACCAGAAGGAGTTCTGTATGATACTAGCGTCATAGAGAGCTTGAAAGAGCAAACTATAAACAACCGAAACGTGAAGAGAGAAAGCAAGCTGTACTCTCACAAAGAACAAATGGAGGAAATGGAGCTTAAAAAGGAATTGGAAGCGAAAAAGAAAGCAAAAGGGATGACCAAAGAACCGGAACTAAGCAAGAAACAATTGGAAGCCAAAAAGGCTCAACTTGATAAGGAAAGTACCATTAGAAAGAAGATAGAAGCTTTAAATGCACAGTATGAAAAAGCCATTTTGGTCTTGAGAGGTCTCATGGAAAAGAATGGAGAGAATCTGGTTAAATACACTGGCGAACTAGTAAAACTACTTTTATCCCTAATGAAATCACCCCTCTGCGCCCCAACCGCTTCGGAAATTTATATCACCTTGAGTAAATGCGTCTTTGAGCTTGAAGATCACATTTTTGGAGAAGGCCTCGCATACGTTACATTGAGAATCATTGATCCAGCTTGTGATCTGGACGAAAACTGGCTGAACGAAGATCTAAAATCCGCCATAGAGAAACGAGTCGACAAATTACCAAGTCACTACTTGACTGGCGCCGCGTTCGCCTACGTTTTTCCGCTTTTAAATTTGCTACTTACTGACGAAAATACTTCGGAAGAAGTGGTTAAGAAATGCTTGGACCTCATTTCTACCCAAGTCACGTTGAAGGACATAGACGACGATAGTTCTTTCAATATGCCCATTAAGCAAATGTTGGAAACTCTGGTTAGCGTCATTGGTAACGCTGTTGGAAGGCTGGAAAAAGACGCTAGTGACGTCTTGCTAAGCGTGGCTCAAAGTATGGCCGATGGGCTTGGACAGGCCACCATGTCAGAATTTAAAGCGTTACTAAACGGCTTGCAGTCGCCGAGTAAAGCCGTGCGTAAGGCTAGTTTGGAAAGCTTGGTTATTTTAGTCGATTTACTACCTCACCCTGATAGTGAGTACGAAGATGGTTTGATAGTTATGAGACGAATTTTTGTCTCTAAATTCGACCCAGAAGAAGAAAACCGAGCCATTGCCGAATCATTATGGGCTAACGCCAGACTTTCCTTGGATTCTTCAATTTGCGAAGATATCATTTCGGATATTACTCACCCAGAAGACGTAGTTAGAGTATCCGCGGCCGACGCGGTTAGTTCTATTATTGGAGCGTACCCGGAAAGACTCTCGGCTCTTCTGCAAAAACTCTTGGAAGTTTACCATCAAAGGCTTGTTCGACCGTTACCCGTCATGGATTTCTTCGGCCGCGTCAGCGTCGAGTCCATACCCGACGACTGGGAACCTAGATTAGGTATCGCTCAGGCTCTCAATAAACTAGCCGAAGACTTGAACGATAAGCAAGTGACGGAAATGATTTCTTTCTTCGTGGAATACGGCCTAAGAGATCGACACCCTATGGTGCAAAAATCGATGCTGGACGCATCCATCTCCATAGTAGGAATCCACGGTAATAAGTCTACCGGAACATTGTTGCCCGTATTCGAAGATTTCCTAGATAAGGCTCCTGACAATTCTGATTACGACGCTGTGCGTCAAAGCGTGGTTATCCTAATGGGAACGCTAGCGCGCCATTTGGACAAAGGCGACCAAAAGATAAAACCCATTGTAGGGAAACTTATAGAGACCTTATCAAAACCATCGCAACAAGTTCAAGAAGCTGTGGCAAATTGCCTACCACCTTTAGTTCCCGCCATCAAAGAAGAAGCTCCAATCTTAGTGAAGAAACTCTTGGAGCTGTTACTAGAAGCGGATAACTATGGGGAAAGAAGAGGGGCGGCTTACGGGCTGGCTGGACTAGTCAAAGGTCTCGGTATTCTGTCTTTGAAGCAACTAGAGATTATGAATATCTTAACTGAAGCTATACAAGACAAGAAAAACTACCGTCACAGGGAAGGAGCCCTCTTCGCCTTGGAAATGCTTTGCATCATGTTGGGTCGCCTATTCGAGCCTTATATCGTACATATCTTGCCTCATCTACTGCTATGCTTCGGTGATGGTAACCAATTCGTACGAGAAGCTACCGACAACACGGCCAAAGCCGTCATGAGTAAACTAAGCGCTCACGGAGTCAAATTAGTCTTACCATCACTTCTACAAGCTCTCGAAGAAGATTCTTGGAGGACCAAAGCCGGTTCCGTCGAATTACTCGGCGCTATGGCTTATTGTGCCCCGAAACAGCTCTCTTCTTGCTTACCCAGCATCGTACCCAAATTAATCGAAGTCTTGTCGGATTCGCACGTTAAAGTTCAAAAGGCGGGCGCCCAAGCTTTAAGACAAATTGGCTCCGTCATCCGAAACCCGGAAATTCAAGCTATTGTTCCCGATCTTCTCGAAGCTTTACAGGATCCATCAAAAAAGACCTCCTCCTGCTTATCGATTCTTCTCCAAACGAGATTCGTACATTTCATTGACGCTCCGTCATTGGCTTTAATAATGCCTGTTGTCCAACGCGCCTTTCAGGACAGATCGACGGGAACAAGAAAGATGGCGGCGCAAATTATTGGCAATATGTATTCTTTAACCGATCAAAAGGACTTGTCTCCTTATCTGCCAACTATTTTACCAGGCTTGAAGCAGTCGCTGATCGATCCAGTACCCGAAGTACGAAGCGTTAGCGCGAGAGCTTTGGGCTCGCTCGTGAAAGGTATGGGTGAGAGTAGCTTCGAAGACTTACTACCTTGGTTGATGCAAACCTTAACATCGGAAAACAGCCCCGTCGATAGATCGGGAGCCGCTCAGGGATTGAGTGAAGTCATGGGAAGCTTAGGAGCTGAAAAATTACACAAACACATACCAGATATCATCGCCGCCGCCGAAAGAGCCGATATCGCGCCGCACGTCAAAGACGGTTACATAATGATGTTTATTTACCTACCCGTCGTTTTCACAAAAGAATTTACGCCTTATATTGGTCAAATTATCATACCGATATTAAAAGCCCTGGCTGACGAAACAGAATTCGTTCGAGAAACGGCCTTGAAGGCTGGACAAAGAATCGTCAATACCTACGCTCAA